>CAWUPB010000351.1:3479445-4686668 GCA_963924115.1 Dovyalis caffra
GGAGAGAAAGAGAGAGAAGGGAGGGAGAGAGAGAGAGGGAGTTAGATATAGGAGGAGAAAGGGAGGGAAAGAGAGAGAAAGGGGAGAAAGAGAGAGAAATGGGAGAAAGGGAGGGGTGAGGGAGAGGGAGGGACATAAAGATTAAGAGAGCAAGGGAGAGAGAGAGGGATGGATGAAGAGTAAGTGGGTGAGAGAAGGAGAGGGAGAGGAAGAGGGAGAGAGAAGGAGAGAGGGAGATAAAAAGCTAGAGTAGGAGAGTGGGAGGGAGAGGGAAAAAGAGAGAGGGAGAGAGTGAGAGAGAGAAGGAAAGAGATAAGAATAGGTAGATAGAGAGAGAAGAGGAGTGAGAAGTAGAGAGACAGAGGGAGAGAGTGATAAAGAGGGAGAGAGTGATAAAGAGGAAGAGGAGAGAGAAAGAGAGATAGAGAGGTATAAAAAAGGAGTGAGGAGAGAGGGAGGGAGATGGGAGAGAGAGAGAGTGAGAGAGAGAGGGAGAGGTAGAAGGAGAGAGGGAGAGATGGGATGATAGAGAGGGAAAGAGTGAGGGAGAGAGAGAAAAGAAGAGAGAGGAGAGGGAGAGAGAGAGAGAGAGAGTGGGGTAACAAAATAGAGAGGTGGAGGGAAGGGGAGAAAGATTGAGGAAAAGGGAAGGAATGAGTGTGGGAGCAAAAAGAGAGGGCATGGGAGGGAGGGAGGGAAAGGGATACCATTAATGAGATGAGGAGAGGAAAAGAGTGAAGGGAAGAGAGAGAGGTAGAGGGTGGGAGGGAGGGATCGAGAGAGGGTGTGAGAAGGAGGGAGGGTAAGGGAGAGAGCAAAAGGGAGAAAGGGAGAAAGAGAGGGATAGAGAGAGAGGGAGATAGAGATGGGAAGAGGGGAGAAAGAGAGAGGGATGGAGGGGGAGAAAGGGATAGAGAAAAAAGATAAAGGGAGTGAGAGAAGAAGAGAGAGTGAGAGATAGAGGGGGTGAGAGAGAGTGAGTGTGTGTGGAAAAGAGAGAGCAAAAGAGAGCAAGTTTTTTGAAGGAGAGAGAGTAAAAGAAAGAGGTAGAGAAAGGGAGAGAGGGAATGAGAGAAAGGGAGTGAGGGAGAGAAAGAGGGAGAGGAAAAAGCGAGAGAGAGTGGGAGAGGGAGAGAGCAGGAGTGGAAGAGGGAGAGCGGGAGATAGGGAGAGGGAGGGAGGGATTAAGGGGTGGAAAAGAGAGGGAGGGGGAGAGAGAGGGAAATGGAGAGATAAGGATAGGGAGAGATGACCAAGAAGAAGAAAGAGAGAAAGGGAAAGGAGGAGAGCAAGAGATAAGGAGAAGGAGAGGAAAGAGGGAGAGAGAAAATTAAAGAGGTAGAAGAAGGAAGAGAAGGAGAGAAAGAGAATGAGGAAAAAGGAGGAAAAGAGCAATAGAGTGGGGGACAAAGGGAGAGAGAGGGAGGATGAGAAGGAGATAGAGAGAGAGAAAGTGAGAGAAGAAGAAGAAGATTGGGAGGGAGGGAAAGAGAGTGGGATTTTGAGAGGGAGAGGGAGGGAGGGTTAGAGAGGGAGAGTGTGAGATAGGGAAGGAGAGAGGGAGAGGGAGAGGGAGGTAGATAGAGAGGGAGAGAAAAGGAGAGAGGGAGAGAAATGGAGATCGAGAGAGAGGGAAAGAGAGTGAGAGGCAGAGAGGGAGAGAGAGGGGATAGGAGAGAGAGAAAGAGAGATAGAACAGGTGTGGGGGGAGAGAGTGAGGGTGAAGGAGGGAGAGAGAGAGGGAGAGAGAGGAAGGGGCAGAGGAAGGGGGAATGGGATAGAGGAAGAGAGGGGGAGAGGGGCAGCAAGATGGAATGGGATGGAGAAAGAGGGCGAGAGAAGGAGAAAGAGGAATAGAAAGGGTAAGAGTGGGAGTGTGGCACCCCTTCCCCGGCCCACTCACTAATTACCCAAAAAGGAATGGTCGAGCGAGGATCACATATGCCGACATGACCAAATTCCGACTTAATCCCTAATTTGTACATACTCATACATTAAGGGCACATTATATAATGAAACACATACAAGTACAAATTATATAACATTAACAAATATAGTAGAAGAAATTACCAATTAATTATAATACCATTAAAATATCCACCGACACCCCAACCCAAAATTATAATCAAATAAACTTCATTACGTTTGTGTCATGCATGAGCACCTTTTGAGGAGGAATGGATAGCATCCTTGCTACTTTGACCCTTTCCTATCATAACATGGAAATAACAACGAGGTGAGCCAAAGCTTAGTAAGTGGGGTGATAAACGTGATATGTAATGCTTTTCGAATTTCCCCATCATACTCATAGATTTTAGTTTCGAGTACCACGGGTATTAGCAAGTCTCATCTATTGGTGATTACCGAATCACCTAATGCTAACAATAAAATTATTCCTCAATATAGCCATCGTTAGTGAGAATCCATCACCCAATAGTGCAGTCACACAGATTATAGTACGCACACAACTGGACCACTAATACCCATTTATTCTAGCTAGGTTACCAAACCTAACCATATCAACCAATTCTCAATCAATTGATTTTTCTCAACCCGACTCGTAATGCACATGATGCAGATGATGTTACATTTATCATATTAAAAATATTCAACCTATATAGGGTTCGATTTCATATATTTTCGTAGGTCCAACCTACATAGGGTTTCGAGTATTCTTATACCCCTTATTGTAATGTTCACCTCATTAAAGTTAAATATCGATGAATGGTATTGGTCGAGTTGTGGATCTAATTGTGAATGTGAATATTCCCTTTTGTTTCCTTTAGTAAATCTCGTCGTTAAATCGTTCCACACTTGAATTGCATAGTTATTAGCATTTAGACCAATTTTTAACATGTTAAGGTATAATGCTACCTTCTAGCCCAATTTTAACACTTTTAGGCCGAATGTAGTTCTTAAGTCAAAATCTCGATTTCTTTGGCAAGCTTACCTTTCTAATTTCAATTTTTATTCCTATTTGGACCTAATTGAACCATTAAATACCAAAGTAATTTAATGGAACTCAAAACCCCATTTTTCTAAGTTTGGGCGAATGGGTCTCTTAATTTTGCAAGAAATTTTCTTTGCTTTTATATGAAGTTTCCTTTTTGTTCAAAATGATTAATCAAACCTAATTTATTCACTATTAAAATTTAAGTCCTTAAGTATCAAAAAGGTTCTATCTTTCCCATTTTGGTCGAAATTCACCTTAGGAAAAACCCTAAAATTTAATTTTTTCTTCCTTCTTATTTTACCTTGTCCAAGTTCGTATCAATCCTAGTTTAGTCCACCAAGTTACAATCAAGCCCCAATTCTTTCATTCAAACCTACCAATACATAAACATAGCCATGCACAAGGCTTTCCACACTTAATATGCAACATATCAACCATTCCTTACATGTTCCATAACAAGCAACAATTATATGCCAAGCCATCCAACACAATAAGACAACATAACATAATCAAAAGCTTAATCAATTACATAAATTAACATTTAAAAATCAAATAGATGGCATAGATAAAAACCCACTTACTTAGTTTAGGTTTGTTAAGGATTTCCCTAGCTTTTTCCTTCTTTTTCTCCTTTCTTTCTTTCCTTTCTTTTTCTCTCTTTCTTTCCGTGTTTCTCTCCCTCCCAATGATGTTTTCTTTCTTCTTTTGGGTGAGCTACGAATTTCACCAAAATTACAGCCATGTAATCTCTTTCCTTATATATATACATGCTCCATTTTACTTGCATTATGGTTAGTTTACATGTGTCTTGATTTAATTTATTCAAGTGTAAAGTAAATGGTGACTAAGAGGGATAAGTGGCGAGTTTGGCTTAGTCAAAGGAATGAGTTGGCTTCCATTGCATTAAATGAAGGCTTAGGTGTCTAATTATTTACTAAAGATGGTGGTTAGGCTAACTAAGTCCCTTAAGCTAGTTTAGTTCAAGTAACATGACATTTATTTCTTAAAAAAAATCAACAATTCCTCTCTAAATAATTAATTCGAGCAATTTCCTTCTCAATAATTTGGCAATTTCCTTCCCAAAAATTTTCCATCATTCTCCACATTTTAAAATACCTTTCTCACTTTTGTAATAAGTTCCATATATATACTAGAGAAAATAAATAGTAATTAGCTAAATTACCTAAAAATTCATCTCCTAATTCCTCACATAAACACCAAGAATAATAATATTATCAAAACATTTAAATGGCACATAAATCACACTCTTGCTCAATGTATGTACGTTTGAATATCCTTGTATGTATATTGATATGGTGAAGAACTTTATGAGGGTTACAAGGATAGAGAGAGATAGAAGAAGAGGGAGAGGGTAAGAGGGGGAGAGAGAGAGAAAGAGAGGGAGAGAGACAGAGTAGGAGAGAGAGGGCGAGTGAGGGAGGGAGGATAGGAAAGGGAGAAGGAGAGATATGGAGAGGGAGAGAGAGGGAGAGAGGAAGATGGAGAGAGAGAGGAATGAATAGTGAGGGAAAGATGGAGATAGAGAGAGAGGGAGAGAGGGATGTAGGGGGAGAAAAGAAGAGAGAGAGGGAGAGTCAAGAAGAGGGAGGGAGAGGGAGAGAGAAGAGAGAGGGATGTAAGGGGAGAAAAAAGAGAGAGAGGGAGAGTGAAAAGAGGGAGGGATAGGGAGAGAGATAAGGGAAATGGAGAGAGAAATTAGGAGAAAGAGTGGGAAGAAAGAAGGGAGAGAGAGAGGGAGAGGGAGGGAGGAAAAGTGAAAGAGAGAGGGAGTGAGAGAGAAGGGGGAGGAGAGTGAGAGGGACAGGAAGAAAGATAGAGAGGGAGAAAGAGGGAGGGAGATAAAAAGGGAGGGAGAGGGAGGGAGAGGAAGGTAGAAAGAATGAGGAAAGGAAGAGTGGGAGGGGAGAGAGAGTAGCATTGAGAGAGGAGGAGGTTGGGAAGGGATGGAGAGGGAGAAGGCAAGATAAGGAGGGAGGGAGGGAGAGGGAGAGAAAGAAAGAAGGGGTGAGAAGGATATAGAGAGGGGGAGAGGGGGAGAGAGAAAGGGAGATAGAGAGGAAGAGGTAAAGAAAAGGGTATGAAGAGGGGGAGAGAGGGAGAGGAAAAGGGAGCAAGGGATAGAAAGAGAGACAAAGGGAGAGGGAGAGACAAAGAGGAAGAGGGAGAGGGAGAGAGGGAGAGAGAGAAGGAGTAAGGGATAGAGAAAGAAAGGCAAAGGGAGAGGGAGAGACAGAGAGGAAGAGGGAGAACGAAAAAGAGAGTGTGAGAGGGAGACACAACGATGAGAGAGAGAGTGAGGGAATGAGGAAGGGGGAGGGAGGGAGACAAAGAGTGGGAAAGAGAGGGAGAAAAGTGGACAAAGAGAAAAAGAGAAGGAGAGGAAGGGAGGAGTGAGAAAGGAAGGAACAGAGGGAAAGGGAGAGGAAGAGTGGGAGAGAAGGGGAGAGAGGGAGGACGAGGGAGAAGGAAATAGAGAGTGTGAAAGGAAAATATAAGGAGAGAGGGAGAGGTAGAGAAAGGGAGAGGTAGAGAGAGGAAGGGAGAGAGGGAGAGGTAGAGAGAGGGATAGAGGGAAAGAGGGAGGGAGAGGGAGAGCGAGAGGGGGTAGTGGAGAGAGGGAAAAGAGAGGAGGAGAGAGGGAAGGAGGTAATGGGGAGGGAGAGAGAGTGATGAAGTGAGAGAGAGAGGAGAAGGATGGAAGGAGAGGAAGGATGAAGAGGGAGAAAGAGAAGGAAAGAGAGAGTATGAGAGGGAGAGACCGGGTGGAGAGGGAGAGACCGGTGGAGAGAGGGAGAGACCGGGTGGAGATAGAGAGGGAGAGAGGGTGAGAGAGGGTGAGGGAGGGACAGAGGGAAGGACATAGATAAAGAGAGCGAGAGGGAGGGAGGGAATGGAGAGGGTAAGAGAGGGGGAGAGAGGGAGAGGAAAGGATATAGAGGGAGATAGAGAAGGAAAGGGAGGGAGAGAGAGAGAAAGGGATGGAGAGAAGGGGAGAGAAAGAGGGAGACAAAGGGAGGGTGGGATAGGGAAAGAGAGAGTGATAGAAAGAATGAGAGAGAGGAAGCAAGGGAGAGAGGGAGGGTAACAAGGAGAGAGAAAGAGGGAGGGTAAGAGGGAGAGAGAAAGAGATAGAGAAGGGGAGAGAGAGGAAGCAAGGGAGAGAGGACGAGTAAGAGGGAGAGGGAAGGAGACAAAGAGAGGGAGACAGAGAGAGTGGTAAAGAAGGAGAGAGGAGGAGAGATGGAGAAAGAGGAAAATGGGGAGGGAGATAGGGGAGAAGTAGAGAGAGGGAGAGGGATAGAGAAAAAGTAAGACAAAGAGAGAAAAGGGAGAGAGAGAGTGCAAGAGAAAAGGAGAGATAGAGAGAGAGAGTAGGAGGAAGAGAGCAATATGGAAGGAGTGAGTTAAAGAGGGATAAAGGAAAAGGATGTGGGATAGAAAGGAAGGAAGGGAAAGATGGAGAGTGAAAGGGAGAGGGAGGGGGAGAGAGAGAGAGAAAGGAAGAGAGAGAAAGAAAGAGAGGGAGGGAAAGGGGAGACAAAGGGAGATAAATAGTGGGAGAGGGAGAGGGAGTAAGTGGAGAGAGGGAAAAAGAAGGACACGGAGGGAGGGAGGGAATGGGGAGGGTGAGAGAGGGAAAAGCGAGGGAGGGAGAGTGAGAGAGGGAGAAGGATAGAGGGATAAGAAAGATGAAGATTGGGAGAGAGAAAGAGAGAGAAAGAAAGAGAGAGTGTGAGAGGGAAAAATTGGGAGGGAGAGAGGGAATCGTAGAGAGTGAGAGGGAATGTGAGAGGGAGTTAAAGAGTGGGAGAGGGAGGGAGAGGGAGAGAGGGAGGGAGAGGAAGAGAGGGAGGAAGGTGGAAAAATTATGGGATATAGAGATGGAAAAAGAGAGGGAGAGGGAGGGAGGGAGGGAGGGAATGGAGAGGGTGTGAGAGGAATGGGAGAGAGAGAGAGAGGAAGATATAGAGAGGGAGAGGAAGGGAGGGAGAGAGATGAGGTAGAGAGAGGGTGAGAGAGAGAGGGAGAGGGAGAGGAAAAGAGACGAAGAGGAAGAAGGGATGGAGAGGGGGAGAGGAAGAGGGGATGGAGAGGGAAAGGGTGGGATAAAGCGAGGGAGAGAGATAGAACGAGGGAGAGAGGGGGAGCAAGGTAGAGTAAGAGGGAGAGAAAAAGAGACACAAAGGGAGAGACAGAGAGGGAATGGGAAAGAAGAGGAGAGGAGGAGAGAATGAGAAATAGAAAAAGGGAGTGAGATAGGGGAGAAGTAAAGATAGGGAGAGGGATAAAGAATGAGTGAGATGGAGAGAGAAAGGGAAAGAGAGAATCAAAGAGAAAAGGAGAGAGAGAGAGAGAGAGAATGAGGGGAGAAAGCACTATGGAGAGAGTGAATTAGAAAGGCAGAGAGGAATAGGAAGAGAGATAAAGAGGAAATAAGGTAAAGAGGGGGAAGGAGAGGGAGAGGGAGGGAGAGAGAGGGAGTGAGGGAGAGAGAGATAAGGAGAGAGAGAGAGAGGGAAAGAAAGATGAAGAAATGGGAAGGGGGAGAGACAAGGAGAGAAATAGAAAGAGACACAAAATGAGAGGGAAAAAGGGTGATGGAGGTGGAGAGAGGGAGATACAGGTGGAGAGAGAGGGGTTGAGAGATAAATAAGGAGAATGAAAGAAACATAGAGGTATAGAGCAAGAATGAGATAGGGATAGAGAGGGAAAGAGAGAGAGAGAGAGAGGAGAGAGATAGAGAGGGAAAAAGAAAGGGAGAGAAAGGGGTATAAAGAGGGGGAGAGAAAGAGGGAGAGAGAGAGAGAAGCGAGAGAAAGGGAGAGAAATAAAAAGAGGGTGCGAGAGGGATCAAGGAAGAGAGGGAGGATAAGAGATAGAGAGAGGAAGGGAGAGAGGGGGAGGTACGAGAGGGAGAGATGGAGAGAGGAGGAGATATAGAGAAAGAGGAAGAGGGAGGAGATATGAGGAGAAATGGAGATAGAAGAGGGTGAGAGATAGAGTAAGATAAAGAGAGAAAGAGGAGAGAGAGTAAGAGGAAAAAGGAGAGAGGAGAGAGAGTGGGAGGGAAAGACTACTATGGAGACAGTCAGTTAGAGAGGAAGAGAGGAAAAGAGAAAATGAGAGAGAGGAAGGGAGAAAGAGAGGGAGAGGGAGAGGGAGGGATAGGGAGAGAGGAAGGAGGAGAGAGGGAGAAAGAGATGGGGAGAGAGGGAGAGGGAGGGATAGGGAGAGAGGAAGGAGGAGAGAGGGAGAAAGAGATGGGGAGAGAGGGAGTGGGAGGGAGAGAGAGGGAGAGAAAGGGAGAGAAAGATGAAGAGAGGGAGAGGAGAAGAGAGAAGGAGAGAAAAAGAAGGAGAGAGGGTGATAGAGATTAAGAGAAGGAGATAGAGATAGAGGGGGAGGAAAAGAGAGATAAATATGGAGGATGAGAGGATTAGAGAGAGGGAGAAAGAGGGAAAAAGGAGATAGAAAAGGAGAGAAATATTAGTGTTGGTGCCCAAGATCCAACCATGTTTGGATAGGCTTATGTTAATATGTTATTGCATCATTTATTTTAATAATAATAAAGAATTCATTCTATTAATTCTTATGTTTACATGTTGATAAATTCAGTAGAATTAGATAGAATTCCTTATGATATATATTTGCAATAGTGATTGATCAAAAGATGTGAGACAAGCACTAATGCATATAAATGATATCATTAAATGTCCCAAGTTGTAAGATTGCCAAGAATGGACATTGACAATATGTTGATAGACTCGTGAGTGCTATGCTCATGCTATATGATAGCAGTAGGAGATCCGACACCTATTGGCATGGAGATGCCAAATCAAGCACTTAGGTGAGTTATGTTAGAGAACATGTCATGGGGATTTGACTCATCGTGAGAACCCATTTAGTTTAAGTCTATGGGAATCTCATACAAGATTGATACAAATGGTCTTTAGACTTGAAGTCATCATGATTATCTTATTTGAGGACTTATGCACTTTGACACTCATTTCGATGGACCTATTAATGGGTTGCACGTGAGAGATTCGTTTGGTGCACCGAGAATCCATTGGAGATAGGTGTATGGTTAAGATTGGATATGTAATTCCTTGTATGCTAAAAAAGTTATCACATTGCACTTCGATAAATGTTTACTCAAGAAATCTGTGACCACGGTAGTAGTACACTAATAGAGCATAGTTGGTTTACTCTAAGAGCTAAGACATTTGGGAATCGAAGAAACTTTTGTGATGATAATCAAATAAGACTAATAACCAAGTTTGATATCACACTATGATAATTTGACATGAGGACTGAATTGTATGGTAACCATGCTCGTGAAAGGTAATAATGGATTAACTAATCCTCCTAGAGAATTGGATAGTCATGATGCCTTGCTAGAGGCCAATCTTGATTTATGTTTCAAGAGATGAAAGAGGGGTCTTTTATTTTTGATACATTGCCAACATATCTAAGAGCCTATTGAGTCACACGCATAATTTCAAGTATTCACATTACAAACGAGAAGCAAAGATATTGGAAAAAGTTTCCAATTATGAAAGTTTTCTATTTTGAAAAGAGTTTCCAAAATGAAGAGTTTCCTAAAATGGAAAGTTTTCTAAAATTGAAAATGGAAAGTTTCCTAAAATGAAATTTTCCTATTTTAGAAATTGATTTCCTAATTTGGAAGTTAGTTTCAAATTTGGAAATAAAGAACCGAAAAGGAAAGGAGTTTCCTAATTTAGGTTAAAGGGTATTTTGAAAAATTATTTCCCAGTATGGACCCTACCAAAATAATCTAAGAATATTTATTTGAATAGTCCAAATAAATTAATTGGGATAAAATAGTTTTGTCCCATTAGATTTCATTAAAAGTCTTAAGATAATTTTGGTAGAAGGATAAACATTAACCTTATTGGATAAGGTTGAATGTTTTTAAAGATAAACATTAAGTATTCCACATGTAAAATAACTCCTTAACCTTAGAGAATAAGGATGCAATAACCTAGGGTCCTAATTAGGGACTTAGGCCGGCCCTTTCATTGTCCTTGGATGATAAGGAAACTCTCCCTCTATAAATAGGAGGAGAGATACGACTAAAAAGGAGTTAATGCATACATTGAGATTTGGCCAAGCTAGAAAACATATATAGCAAAATTTGACCAGCCCTAATACCAAGCTAGGCACACAACCAAGAGAGAAAAAGAGAGAAAATAGTTTTCCCCTAAACCCTAGCAAGCCATACTCTTTCCTCCTTAAATAAGGTTATCGCAAAGTTGCCCGGATTGATTTCTAGTGGAAATTATTAATAAAAAAAGGTTGAGCTAACACCCCATCAATTTTGAGTGCTTCTTTGTGGATATTTGGGTCGTGTGGATCATCAATAAAGATTGGACACTGGACAGACTAATCAAAGAAAAGGAATTTTGATCTGCACTACAAGAAATAATCATGTAATTTTATCTTATTATTCATGTATGTATGATTAGTTGATTCAATAACATGATATTGGGCCTTTAGATGGAGGAAACTTTTTATTTATTTCGCACCTCTATAGGATGTATGATTCTTTAAGAAAGGGAGAGAGGAGGAGAGGGAGAGTAGGAGTGAGAGATATAGAGGGAGATAGAGGTAAAGAGTAAGAGACAAATGAAGAGAGAAGGGGAAAAAGGGAGGGACAAAGGGAAAATGGTGAGAGAGAGATAGTAAGGGGGAGAGAGGGAGAGGGAGGAGGAGAGAGAGAGTGTGAGAGTAAGAGATTGGAAGATAGAAGGAGGGGGAGAGAGGGAGAGAGAAAGAGTGAGAGCTAGAGAAGGGGAGAGTGATAGAGGTGGGGAGAGAAAAGGAGAGGGAGGTAGGGAGAGGGAGAGAGAGGAAAAGAGAGACTGAGTGAGGGAGAGGGATTGAGATGAAGAGAGGTAGAATAAGAGAGGGGGAAAAGAGAAAGATAGTGGGAGAGAGGGGGAAAGAAGGAGACAGATAGATAGAGAGAGAGGGTGAGGAAGAGAAAGGAATAAAGAGAGGAAGAAAGGAAGAGAAGGAGAGGGAGAGAGGAAAGGGAGAAAGGGAGGAAGAGATAGAGAAAGAGGAAAGAGAAGGAGAGTGGGAGAGAGAACGAGAGAGAGTGGGAGAGAGGGAGAGAGAAAAGAGGGGGAGATGGTAAGAGAGGGAGAGTGAGGGAGATAGGGAGGGAGAGAAGGAGAAAGGGAGGGAAAGAGAGTGAAAGAGTGAAAGTTGAAGAGAGAGAGAGAGAGGGAGGGAAAGGTAGATATAGAATGAGAGGAAAAACGAGAGAGGAAGGGAGAGAAATAAGGATAGGGGTAGGGAGGGAGAAGGAGAGAGGGAGAGCGAGAGATAGAGGGATAGAGAGGCGGAATGAGAGAAAAAGATAAAAGATGAAGAAGGAGAGGGAAAGATAAAGAGAAGGAAAAATAGTGAGAGAAGGTGAGAGAGAGGGAGATATGAGGGGGAGAGAGAGTGAGAGGAGAGAGAGAGGGAGAGTGAGAGAGTGAGAGAAAGAGAAGGGGAGAGAAAAGGGAGAGAGGGAGAAACAGATGGAGAGGAAGGGAAATAGGGAAAATGATAGAGGGAGAGTAGGAAAGAGAGAGAAAGGGAGAAAGAGGGAGGTCGGGAGAGAGAGGAGCCAAAGAGAGAAGGTTAGGGAGAGGGAGTTAGAGGGAGAGAGGGAGAGTAGGAAAGAGAGAGAAAGGGAGAAAGAGCGAGGTTGGGAGAGAGAGGGAGCCAAAGAGAGAAGGTTAGGGAGAGGGAGTTAGAGGGAGAGAGGGAGAGGTAGGGGGAGAGAGAGAGGAAGATAGGGTGAGGGAGAGGGGAGGGAGAGAGTGGGAAAGGGGGAGAGGGTGAGGGGGAAAGAGAAGTAAAGAGGGAGAGATGAAAAGAGAATGAGGGAGGAAAGGGAAAGAGATGGGGAAAGGGAGGGAGGGTGAAAGAGAGGGAAAAGAATGAGGGAAAAAAGGAGATAAAGGGAGAGAGAGATAATGAGAGGGAGGGAAAGGAACAAGGAGAAAGAGGATGAAAGAAAGAGAGAAAAGAGAGCGAGACGGAGAGATATGGAGAGAAGGGGAGAGAGTGAGGGAAGGAGAGGGTGAGGAAGGGATGGAAAGAGGGAGAGAGAGAGAGAGGAAGGGTGGGAGAAGGAGAGAGAAAAAGGTAGAGAGGGTGATAGAAAGAGAGGTAGAGAGAAATAAGGACAAGGGAAGCGGGTAAGGGGAAATAAGGGGAGGTAAATTAGGAGGGGAGAGAGGGAGAGGGTGAGATAGAGAGAGGAAGGGAGGGAGGGGTAGACAAAGGGGTAGGAGGGAGAGAGGTAAAAAGATAAAGAGAGAAAGAGAGAGGGAGAGAGGTAAAAAGATAAAGAGAGAAAGAGAGAGGGAGAGAGAGAGAGTATAGGAGAAAGTAGGAGAAAGGAGACAAGCAAAAAGGCAAAAAGAGAGGTAGATAAATTTGGAAAGGGAGAGAGGGAGGGATAGAGGGAAAGAGAAGGAGAGAGGGGGAGAAAGGTAGGGAGAAATAGATAAGGAGAGAGGGAGAGAGGGAGAAAGAGAGAGGGAGGGAGGGAGAGGTGGGAGTGAGAGAGAGAGAGGGGGAAGAGAGCGAGTGTGATGGGGGATAGAGGGAAATAATGAAAGGGGAGGGAGGCGGAAGGAGATAGGGAGAGGGAGATATGGTGAGGGATAGAGAGAGAGGAGAGTAAGGGGGAGAGAGATGGATAAAGGGAGAGGGAGAAGGAGAGAGAGGGATAGGGATGGGGAGAGAGGGGGAGAGATAGAGGGGTATGAAGAGAGGGAGGGAGAGGGAGAGAAAAAGATTGAGGAGATGGAGATGGATGAGAGAGAGAGGGGGAGACAGAGGAGAGATAAAGAAAAAATAAACATAAAAGGAGAGAGGGTGAGGAAGATAAGGAGAGGGAGAGATGGTGAGAGAGAGAGGCAGAGAGAGTGATGGAGGTAGGAGAGGGAGAGTGAGAGGAGAGAGAAAAAAGATGGAAGGGAGAGAGGGAGAGAGAGAAGAAAAGGGAGGGAGTGAGAGAGAGGGAAAGAGAGATAGAGGGAGAGAGGGGTGAAAGGGAAAGAGAGAGATAGAAAAAGACGAGTAGGTAGAGAGAGAAGGAAAGAGGGAGAGAGAGAAGAAGAGGGAGGGAGAGGGAGAGGGAGAGGGAGAGCGATAGAGAAGGAAAGAGAGACAAAAGAAGAGAGGGGTGAGAGGGAAAGGGAGAGAGATAGAAAGAGAGAGGTAGGAAGAGAGAGCAAAGAGGGAGGGAGGGAGAGAAAAAAGAGAGATAGATAAAGAATGAGAGTGGGAGGGAAGGAAAGAAGGAGGAAGAGAGGGAGAAAGAGATAGAGAGGGGTGAAAGGGAACAAAAGAGAGGGAGGAAGAGAGAGTGTGAGAGAGAGAAGGAGAGAAAGAGAGGGAGACAGAGGGACAGAGTGGGAGAGAGACTATGGGAGAGAGGTGAGGGAAAGAGAGAGAAGGATAGCGAAGAAGGGAGAAAGAGAAAAGGAGAGAGAGAGAAGAAGAGAGAGTAAGAGGGAGAGAGAGAAGCTAAATGGGAGAGAATGAGGGGTCGAGAGATAGAGATATAGGAGGGAGGGATAGAGTGATAAAGAGGAGAGAGAAAAGGAAAGAGAGAGAGGATGAGAGAAGAAAGAGAAGGAGAAAACGAGAGGGAGGGAGAGGAAGAGAGAGTGAGAGGGAGAGAGAGAGAAGTAGAAGGGAAGAGAATAAGGGGTGGAGTGAGAGGGATAGAGGAGGGAGGGGTCGAGGGAGAGTGAGAGAGAGGGTGAGAGAATGAGAAAGGGGTCGAGGGAGAGAGATATAGAGAAGGGGGAGATAGAAATGGAAAGAGAGAGAGAGAGGGTGAGAGAAGAGAGAGAGAATGTCGGAGAGAGAGAAAGGGAAAGAGAGAGGGAGAGAGAATGAGAGCAAGAGGGAGAGAGACGTAGAAGGGGAAAGAATGAGGGGTTGAGGGAGAGGGATAGAGGAGGGAGGGAGAGAGGGAAAGTGAGAGAGAGGGTGAGAGTATGGGAAAGAGGTAGATGGAGAGAGGTAGAGAAGGAGGGAGAGGAGGGAGAGAGAGAGGTAGATGAGGGGGAAAAGAGAAAGAGAGTAGAAGAGAGACTAAGATAGATAAAGAGAGAGAGAAAGGGAGGGAGGGGGATAGGGGGAGATAAAGGGAGAGGAAGGGAGATAAAGAGTGAGAGAGCATTAGAGAGGAAGGGAAAGAGCACATGGGAGAGAGATTAGGGGAGATAAAGAGAGGAGATTAAGAGAGATAGGTAGAGAGAGAGGGAGAGAGAAGGAGAGGGGGAAGAGAGAGCATGAGAGAGGAAAAGAGTGGGAAAAAAGGAGGGAGAGAGAGGGAGTAGAGAACATGAGCACAAGCAAGAAGGATTAAGAGGTAGAGAGGGAGAGAGGGGGAGATAGAGAGAAAGAGAGAGAGATGGAGGGAGAGGGGGATAGAGAGAGGGATAAAGAGGTAGAGAGAGGGAGATAGAGTGAAAGTGGGAGAGAGAGGTAGAGAGAAAGAAAGAGAGGAGGAGAAAAAAGGAGAGAGATAGTGAGAGAGTATGAGGGAAAGTGTAAGAGATAGAGAGGGAAAGGGACAATGAGAGAGGAAGAGAGAGAAAAGAGAGAGAGGAAGAATGGGATAGAGGAATAGAGAGGGGAAAGAAAAGGGAAAGAGAGATAGAGAGGGAGGGAGGGAGGGAGAGAGAGAGAGAAAGGATAGAGAGGGAGAGGGAGAGGGAGAGGGAGAGCGAGAGAGAGAGTAAGGGAAGAAGAGAAGGGAAGGGAGTGAGAAAGAGATAGGAGGGAAGAGAGAGGGTGAGGAAGAGAGAAGAAGTTAGAGAAATTATATAGGTAAGAGATAGAGGAAAGAGAGAGAGAGAGAGAGAGAGAAAGAGAGAAAGAGGGAGAGAGAGGGAGGGATGAAATGGGTGAAAAAGAAAAGGAGAGAGAAAGAGGTAGGGAGAGAGAGATAGAGGAGGGAGAGACGGAGGTGGTGAGGGGGAGAGATAAAGAGAAACGGAGAAAGACCGAGAGAAGATAGAGAAAAAGAGAGAAGGAGAGAGAGAGAGAGAAAGATAGTAGATAGGAGAGATAAGGAGAGAGAGAGAGAGAGGTTGGGATAGAAGGGAGAAGAAAAGAGAGAGAGAGTGTGAGAAAGAGAGAAGGATAGAGAAGGAGAGAAAAGATGTTAGGAGAGAGAGATAAAAAAGGATAGAGAAAGAGAGAGGGAAGGGAGAGGGAGGGAGAAGAAGAAAGAGAGAGAGAGAGGAGTAGGGAGAGGAGGGTTGGAGGGAGAGAGAGATGGAGACTAAGAGCGAGGGAGAAAGAGAGAGAGGGAGACCGAGAGTGAGGGAGAAAGAGTGAGAGGGAGAGAGATAGGGCGAGAGGGTGGAAGGTAGAGGGATCAAGATAGAGAGATGGAGAGAGAGAGGGAGATAGAGATGGAGAAAAGGTAGAGGGGGAGAGAGAGAGATGGAGAGAGGAAGAGAATGAGAGAGAAATAAAAAGAGGGTAAAAGATAGAGAGAGTGAGAGTGAGAGAGTGAATGAGAGAGAGGAGAGAGAAATGGAGAGAGGGTGAGGAAAGGAGAGAGAGAGGGAGGGAGTGAGATTAGGAAGAGAGGGAGAGATTGATGGAGGGAGAGTTTAAGAGGGAGAGAGAAGAAGAGAGGAAGAGGGAGAGGGGGTGAGAGTGAGAAACAAGCAAGAGAGGGAGAGAGAGGAAGGGAAGAGGGTGAGGAAGAGCAAGAGAGGGAAAGAGAGAAGTAGAGATAGTTAAGGGGAGAGAGGGAAAATGAGAGAGAGAGATGAAGATAGAGAGAGGGAAAGAGAGATAGAGAGAGGGAGTGAAAGAGAGGGTGAAAAAAAGAGGGAGAGAGAGAGAGGGAGAGAGAATGAGAGAAAAAGGGATAGAGAGAGAGGGAGAGAAAGATAAAGAGGAAAAAGGTGAAAGAGGGAGAGAAAAAGAGAGGGAGAGGGATAAAGAGAGGGTGGCAGAGAGAGCGAGAGAGAAAGAGAGGGGGAGAGAGAGAAGGAGAGAGAGGTAGATTCTTGGAGAGAGGGAGGGAGAGAATAAGAGAGAGAGAGGGAAAGGGAGAGATAAGGAGAGAGAAAGGGAGAGAGAGAGGGAAGAGGGAAAGAAGGAGGGAAAAAGCGAGAGATAAAGTAGGAGAGAGGGAGAGATAGAGGGGAAGGGAGAGAGAAGGAGATAGCATAGGAGAGATGAGAGGGAGAGGGAAAAAAGGGAAAGAGAGATAAAGAAAAAGGGAGATAGGGGAAGAGAGAGAGAGAGAGGCAAAGGGGGAGAGAAGAAGAGCAAGAGAGAAAGAAATAGGGAGAAAGAAGGAGAAAGGGAGAGAAGGCGTGAGGGAGTGAGGAGAGGGCGAGAGAGAGTAGGGGAGCTAGAGAGAGGAAGGGAGTGAGAGAGAGATAGGGAGAGAGAGAGAGGAAGGGAGTGAGAGAGAGATAGGGAGAGAGAGAGAGGAAGGGAGTGAGAGAGAGATAGGGAGAGAGAGAGAAAGAGAGATAAAGAGGTAGAGAAAGGGGGAGAGATGGAGGGAGAGAGAAAGCTCAAGAGGGAAAGGGATATAAAGAGATGGAGATAAAAGAGAAAGAGAGCGTGAGATGAAGAGGGAGGGAGAGAAAGCTCGAGAGGGAAACGAGATATAAAGAGATGGAGATAAAAGAGAAAGAGAGAGTGAGATGAAGAGGGAGGGAGAGAATGAAAGATACCGAGAGACAAAAGGAGAGGGAAAGGGCGAAAGTGAGTGCAAAAGGGAAATAGAGAGATAGAGAGGTAGGGAGGAACAAAAGAAGGGTGAAGGAGTGACATAGAGGGAGAGAGGAAGAAAAATGAATAATGGGGGGAGAGTGAGAGAGAGGGGGAGATAGAACTAAGAAAGGGTAAGGGAGAGTGAGGAAGAGAGAGAGAGAGAGAGAAGGAGAGAGATATAGGGTGGGAGTGGGAGAGAGGGAGAGGGAGAGGAAGAGAGTGGGAGAGTATGGGAGAGTATGGGATAAAGTGAATGGGAGAATGGTGGAGAAAAGGAGAGGGAGAGGGAGGGAAGGAGGGAGGGAGGGAAAGTGGGAGAGAAGGAGAGAGGGAAAGAGAGAGGAGGGAGAGGGAGAGGGAGAGAGGGAGCAAGAAAGGGACGAAGGAAGAAGGAGAGAAATGGATGAAAAAAGGGGAGAGAGAGGGATAGAGAGAGAGAGTCGGGGGAGAGAGGTAGAGGAAGAGTGAGGGAGAGGGAGGGAGAGAGATAGAGAGAGAATGAGAGGGAGGAAGGGACGGAGGGAGAGAGAGAGAGAAGAGAGGGGTAAAGAGGAGAGAAGGGAGAGAGATTAGGAGAAAAGGAAAGAGTGAAGGAGAGAGAGGTAGGGAAGGGGGAAGGAAGAGAGGGAGGGGAAAGTGTGGTGCCCCCTCCCTAGCCTACTTGGTAACTACCTAAAACGGAGTGGCCAAACGAGGAACGTAGCATGCTAACACGTCCAACCCGACTTAAACCCTACTACGTACATGTTGGTACCGTAATAACATATTACATATAGAAATATGTACAAGTACAAATTACATGATAAGAATATTCATAGCGAAAGAAATTACAATCTATTTACGAGTGCCATTTAAATATCTATAGACACCACAACACTAGAATTACAATCAAAATAACATCCCCTCGGGTTTGTGTCACATATGAACCCTTTTAGAGGATCCACTCGCATCCTTATCGATACTATAGTCATTGCTACCTGTCATAACATGCAAATAACAATGAGGTGAGTCGAAGCTCGGCAAGTTGGGTGATGCACGTGATATGCAATGCTTTTCTAACTTCCAACCATACTCATTAGTTTTAATTTTAGGTACCACGGGTATTAGCAAGTCTACTCTATTTTTAATCCAGGTGATTACCGAATCACCTTCGCTAACAACGAAATTATCCCTCATTGTAGCCACTATTAGTGGGAATCCATCATCTAAGAGTACGAGGCACACAACATAGAGTACACACATAATTGGACCGCTAATACCTATTTATTTCTATTAGGTTACTAAACCTATTCATACAACGTACTTTTCAACTAATTGATTCTTTCTCGATCCATCCCCAACACATGTACGTGATGCATATGATACTATGATTATTGTTTTAAGGATACTAGGGCACCAAACCCTACACCATTATTCCATCCACGACATCTAACCCACACAGGGTTAATGTTCACTTCATCACAATGTTCACCTAATAAGGTTTAAATGCCGACGGTTGATATTTGCTAAGTTGTGAAATTAATTCGCATGAAGATATTTTTCTTCGCTTCATTTGGTATGTTTAGATATTAATTCATTCTACATTCGAATTATGTAGTTTTTGAAATTTTGAATTAATTAAAACATGTTATGGAGTAACGTATCCTTTTCTTTTTTTTTAATTTAACACTTTTTGGGTGGGTTAGGCTCCTAATAATGTTAAGTCAAATTTTTGGTTGCTCTTCATGATCTTACCTTTCTAACGTCTTTTTTATCCTTATTTGGCACCTAATTGAATTAGTAATTACCTAATTGATTTAGTGAAACCCAAAACCCCCATTTTTCCCAAGCTTGGCTAAATGGGCCCTAAATTGGTAAGGAATTTGTCTTTGTTTTTATATGAATTTTCTTTTCCTTTCTTTTTGAAAAACTAACTAAACAAAGTCTTAAGTACCAAACAAAGTCCAGTTTCACCATTCTTGGCCGAATATGACTCTAGGAAAACCCTAAAATTCCATCTTTTCTTCCTTCCTATTTTACCTTGTCTAAGTCTATATCAATCCTAAATTAATCTACCAAGTTTCGGTCAAACCCAATTCCATCATTCACATCCACTAAAACAAAAATCTAGCTATATATAAGGCTTTATAAGCTTTAACAAATAATCACATAACTAACCATCACAATCAAACCATAGCAATTACCAATTTAGAACAACCTAACCAACACAATCACACCAACAAAGCACATCACAACATAAACACAAGCTTAATCAATTACAATAACATCAATTAAATGGCATAAATTACTAAAGAAACCCACTTAATTAGATAGATTTGATTAGGTTTTTCCCCTAGCTTTTCGCCTTTCTTTCCTTCATTTCCTTTCTTTTCTTTTTCTCTCTTTCCTTACCGTGACTTTCTCTCCCTTTTCTCACAAATGGGTTTTTCTCTCTTCCTTTGGGTGCTACGGTTTTGGCCTAAAATTTGTATCCATCTTCCTATTTTACTAATATATATACTTGCTTTTATTTCGCATAAATCAAGGTTAAAAGTGTCTTAAACCAATTTAACAAAGTGTAAGGCAATTGGGTGAGTCATAGGACAAGTGGCGGGTTTGATTGAGTTTAGGGGTGAGTTGGCTTCCAAGCATTTAATTAAGGTGCTTAGGTTTCTAATGGCCAACCAACTAGATAATTAGGCTAACTAAGTCTTCAAACTAATTTGGTTCCAATGAAAATGTCCCTTAAGCTAGTTTAGTTCCAGATCATACACATACACCTCAAATCCGATTGTAGTAGTCTGTATTATAGGCAGCCCCTTATCAAGCAACAACATCCGACTTCGGAGACAATTAAATTCTATAATTTTTATATTAGAAACTAGATATATTAATTCAAAACATATCCAAAATTTAGGTTAAAATACGAATCACATCATTAAGAAAATAATTTTGAACTTTAAGAATCAATTTGTCTAGTAGTAGTTCATCTAGAATAGTATATACTAAAATGGACATAAATTTATTTATATAAACATAATAAGAAAAAAATTTACTCGAAGGTCTGTTTGAGACATATATAAACAACTTTTATTCGTTAAGCTTCACCCAAAATCAACCTAAGGTCCTTGAACAGAGCCACACAAAATCCGGATCGAACAAAATTGTCAAGAACATTGATTTTGCCTACTTGATTCCTTTACTAATTAAACCATTAATCTCAAGAAAAATAGATTTAATTTAACACAATTCATACATTTCAAGAATTAAATTCTTATGGTGTCATGAGGATTACAGCTACCCAAAAAAATTTCGTCATTCTTCTCCCTAATTAATTTAGTAATTTCATCCCAAAAATTTTCCAACTTTCCCCTACTTTAGAATACTTTTCTCACTTGTATGATATGTTCCGGGTATTTAAGAATACAAAATAGCACATATAACCACACTCGGATGTAGTATAGATGATATGGAATGTTTATATTTATAGTTAAGAATGTTCACGGGGGTTACATTTCTCTCATCCTTAAAAGAAATTCCATCCTCGAAATTGACTTATTTGAATAGTTTAGGGTATTTATCTCTCTTTTCTTCCTCCTTTTCCCAAGTCATCTCTTCAAGGTTATGATTTTCCCATAAAACTTTAACTAGACCAATTTCCTTATTTCTTAATTGTTTGATCTTTCAATCACGAATCCGGATTAGTCTTTCTTCATATGTTAAATCCGAGGTAAGATTTGGTGGCTCTATCTCTAGAATTTGACTCGGATCTCTTACGCACTTCCTTAGCATGGACACATGGAATACATTATGTACTCCCGATAACGATGGCGGCGACGAATAGGCGATAGGCCCGATTGCCTACTTGATCCAATATTTTAAATAGTCCAATGTATCGCGAACTTAACTTCCTCATTTTCCTAAATTGTAATACGGCCTTCATCGGTGAAACTTTTAAGAATACATAGTCACCAACTATAAACTCCGGATCTTTTCTCCTCTTATCAACATAGCTTTTTTGTTTGCTTTGAGTTGTTTTCATCCGTTGGCGGATCTTTTCCAACATTTCAGCCTTTTTCTCCACTAGCTCGATCCCAACAATTTCATTTGCCCTATCTTATCCCAATGCAGGGGAGATCTACATCATCGCCCATACAAAGCTTCATAGGGAGCCATCCCAATTGAAGCTTGGTAACTATTGTTATATGCAAATTTAGCTAACCGTACGTATCTCTTCCATTTTTTAAACCAATCAAGAACGCATGCTCATAGCATATCTTCAAGAATCTAGATCACTCATTCAGATTGTTCATCGGTTTACGAATGATAAGCCGTGCTAAAGTTCAATTTCATGCCTATAGCTTTGTGCGGACTCCCATATAGTCTTACAATTGAGATCTAATACTAGGATCTCGATCTAACATAATTGAGATCGAATCCCATATAGTCTTACAATTTCTTCAAGGTACAATTGGGCGTATTGGTTTAGATTATAGGTGGTTTTGACTGGTCGAAAGTGCGCCGATTTGGTCGACCTATCCACGATCACCCAAATGGCATTCGACCCCCTTTCGATCTTAGCAATCACATGACAAAATCCATAATTACATGCTCCTGCTTCCATTTTGGAATCGCCAATGGTTTTATCATTCCCGAAGGTCTTTGGTGTTTTGCCTTCACTCGTTGACAAACTTGACATCTTGCCACAAAATTAGCTACGTTTTTCTTTAGTCTAGGCCACCAATAACTTTGTTGCAAGTCTCGATACATCTCGTGCCTCTTGAGTGTAACGAATAGGGAGTTGAATGTGCTTCTTTTAGTATCTCCTCTTTCACATCTTCCATCGAGGGAACACATAACATTCCTTTAAATCTAATTATGTCTTTGTCATCCACTCGTAAAATCAAATTCCTTCCCAACCTTTATGTTTTTCTTCAATTCACTCAACTTTTCATCTATTTGTCGCCTCATCCGAATTCTTTTCTATAGAGTGGGATGGACTACCAAAAATGATAAAATGCTCTCATGACCTATCAGAATTATCTCTAGTTTTAGCTTTTGTATATCTCTCACTATCAACGGTTGGATTACCCGCATCGTTGCTATCGATTTTGTACTTAAGGCAACAACAACAACATTAGCTTTACTTGCGTGTTAATTGATTATATAGTCATAATCCTTCACTAGCTCTAACCACCTTCTTTGTCTCATGTTCAGCTCCTTTTGTGTGAAGATATATCGTAAGCTTTTATGATTCGTATATATCTCACACTTAGCCCAATATAAATAGTGTCTCTAAATTTTTATGGTAAAGATGATCGTCGTTAGTTTTAGATCGTACGTCGGATAATTTCGTTCATATTCCTTCAATTTTTCCAATGCATAGGCCACTACCTTCCCATTTTGCATCAACACCGTTCCTAACCCACTTTTAAAAGCATCACTATACACCATAAAGTTTCTAGCCTCGGACGAAACAGATTAGCACTAAGGCCTTGATTAACCTTCATTTCAGCTCTTGGAAGCTCCCTTACAAGCATCCATCCACTCGGAACTTAATGCTCTTTTCCATCAAGTTGGTAAGAGGCCCGGTTATCTTCGATAACCCCTTCACAAATCTCCAATACTACCGACTAGCCTTAAAAAGATTTGTACCTCCAACATGTTTTTCAAGGTAGGCCAATTCTGGATAGCCTCTACTTTATTTGGATATATCGCTATGCCTTCCTTCTTTACTATATGGCCTAGAAAAGCCACTTGCTCTAGCCAAAATTCACATTTCTTGAATTTGGCATACAACTACTCGCTACCTCAATGTCCGTAAGGTTATTCATAAATGTCCCTTATGCTCCTCCTCGCTTTAAGAATAGACTAGGATATCATCAATGAACACAATGATAAACTTATCTAAGAACTCCTCGAAGACTCGATTCATCAAGTCCATAAACGTGAGTGGGGTGTTGGTCAACCTAAATGACATTTCTTGGAACTTATAGTGTACCGTATCTTGTTCCGAACACCATTTTATTCACATCTTTCAATCTCACCTTCAATCGATGATACCCCGATTGCAGTGTCTATTTTGGAAAACACCGTCGCTCCTTGCAATTGATCGAATAAATCATCAATCCAGGTAATACGTGCTTATTTTTAATCGTCACTAGATTCAACTCCCGGTAGTCAATACATAGCCTTAGACTAATGTCCTTCTTTTTTATGAACAATACTAGAGCTCCTCAAGGTGAGGAACTAGGGCATATGAATGCCTTGTTCAAGTAACTCTCGTAGTTGCACCTTCAACTCTTTCAACTCAACCGGTGCCATCCAATAGGGATTTTTTTAAATCGAGTCGTGCTCGGCTCCAACTCAATCTCAAATTCTATCTCTCTCTCCGGTGGTAACATAGTCAAACTTTCTAGAAATACGTCTAAATACTCCCTTACTACTTCTATATCTCCCGGTTTTGACTTTTTTTCCATTTGACTATCCACCACATGTGCTAAGGACGCCTTACACCCTTTTTCCAAGCATCTTTCGAGCCTTTATGGCCAAAATGACCGGTACTACTCGAAACTTTGTATCGACTTTAAACTCTAATGGTTGATTTCTAAATAGGCCAAATACTACCCTCCGGCCTCGATAATCGATGGTGGCACCATGCCTCGTTAACTAGTCCATTCCTAGAGTTAAATCAAAATCTTTGAGGTCTAATACTATTAAGTCGACTCCAAGCCCCTATCTTTAATCCGTATGGGACACTACTTGATTAGGCTCGTTGATTCCATAGGTTCTCCGAAGGGACAACAATTAGATATCCTATCGTCAATATTTCGGGTTTGACACCTAGGCTTTTTACTAATTTGTTTGATATAAATGAGTGTGTGGCACCAAAATCAATCAAAACATAAGTAGTCGAGCTAAGGATTGAGACATTATCATAAATTACTACCGTGTCCCTCTTGTGAGCCTCCTCTTGGGTCATTGTGTAAGGTAATTGTAGGATATGTGTCTTGGCTTGTGGCATACAAAGCAAGTTCTTACATCCGATCAAAATTCCCCGGTATGAAATCTCCCACATCTATTGAATCGGGCCGATTACCCATCATTGGCCACAGCTGATTGCCATCATTAGTCTCGATTGACTATTCAGTATTGGTCTTAGAGCATGTGATATAGGTTTTCTAGTTTGTGCATCTCTTGATCCATCACCCCGATTAAAATTTCTAGGTGGAAATCATCTTAGTGATCCGGATGAAAAGGCTTCCATTTTAAATGCTTGCCTCTTTTGTTACAACTCCTTAGTAATCTCCTATTGATCTTCATCTACCAACATTGCCTTATCCACCATTTCTAGAAAGGTGTGGGCGGCATGCATCCGTACCATGCTCCGTACTCTTGAGTTTAACCTTGCTAAGAATCAATTTCTTTTCAAATTTTCATCCATACCGATGAATGGGGCAAATCTACACCCTTGTTCATATTTTTATGCATATTCGCCCATCGAAATTCCATCTTGCTTTAGTTCTAGGAAGTCTTGAATCTTCTTGGCCCTCACATCTACAATAAAGTATTCATTGTATAAAAACTCCTTAAATCCTTCCCAAGGTAGGCAAGTCCACTCGTCAATCGTGCCCTCTCCCACCATATGCGAGCATCCTTAGTCAACATAAAAATGGGATATGATACTCACTCATTGTTGGTAAATTACAAGTCGTCGAATATCGCTTCTAAAGACTTAATCCATTCCTCCGCTATCATTGAGTTAACCCCCGCAGAATTCTTGAGGATTCATTTTACAAATCCTCTCCATCGCATCATTCCTTTCGTCGGGGCGACGGAGGTGGGGGTTATTGATGTATGGCTAGAAGCAGCCTCATCCACTACGCATGGACTTCTTGCTATTATTACATTACTTGTTATTGCTATTGCATCATGTCCATCATATGATTTAAGGCATCTTGTTGGTTGCGATTATTGTCGTTAAAGGCCCCTTCACCTCCCGTCCATACTCGGATACTTTCTTGGCATGTTTCGACTTTATAGATGATATGTTATGCTCAAGTTAGTTTTGGTATTGAAAACAACATATAATATAAATCATCCACTTAGATGTGAAATTATAGATATATATATATATATATATATATGAAACATTTCGTACACAATAGGCATTTACAAGCACTTTTACCTTCTAAACGCTTCGTGCTCTATTTATAATTAAAAGTGTACCTATTTACATCAAGAAATGCACAACAAGTACTATACCATGTGATTGGGTTACTATCTATTATGTCTAACCAACATATCGGAAGCATCATGGGAAGGAGTGCTCGACCCTCTACCAATCAATAACATCATCCGATGCAATGCACGATATCTCGCGTGTGAGGGGTAACGATAGACCCCAATTGTACATCAATCGAGTGTGGGTCCGCCTAACTTGTACCAAAAGGAAGGCTTAGACTAGGTTATGATAACAAAATTGATCTATCAACCCTTCCCAAACCTCATCGAGCAACCGTTGATCTCTCGATAAGAGAGTCCAAAGATAGAGTCGATCGAAAGAAATCCATACTAAGGTACCGTTGGTAAGAAGCATCCGTGAATGTTATTTGCTGAATCGAGTCATCCACCCGAGTGACATGGGCTACTATATATTGATCCAAGATCATAGTTAGGTTGTTCAACTCGACCTAGTTGGTAGCTAGGGTGGCTCGTTGTTGGTGCGTCATAGCAGCGTAAGGTGTATAGAATAAATACGACATCTACAACAATAATATTTACCAGTATTAATATTTCTAGAACATAATTATATATCGACATGAAAATCATATAATAGTAATCATACACATTTTTTTAAAAAAAATCGAGAATCAAATTGTTACCCGTCGAGTAAGCACACCGATCCTCAAGCTCGGGTAACACTTAGTGGTTCTACCTAGTTAACTAAACCTATGTCTAATACCACCCGTGGCACCCCCTCCTTGACCCACTTGCTAAATACCTAAAATGGAGTGGCCAAGAGAGGAGCGTGTCACATTGACATGTCTAACCCGACTTAAACCCTACTATGTATATGTCTGGTACCGTGATAACATATTACTTATTGAAATATGTACAATACAAATTACATGATGAAAATATTCATAATGGAAGAAATTACAATTTATTTACAAGTGCCATTTAAATATCTTCATACACCTCAACACAAGAATTACAATCAAAATAATATCCCTCTAGCTTTGCGTCACATATGAGCACTTTTGGAGGATCCGACAACATCCTCATTGGTACTACGATCATCGCTACTCGTCATAACATGCAAATAATAACAAGGTGAGCTGAAGCTCGGCAAGTGAGGTGATGCACGTGATATGCAATGCTTTTCTAATTTCCCACCATACTCATCAATTTCAATTCGGATACCCCGAGTATTAGCAAGTCTACTCTATTTTTAATCCTACCAAATCACCTTCCGCTAATAAAAGATTTATCCCTTGTTGTAGGCACTATTAGGGAGAATCCATTGTCTAATAGTGCAAGCACACAGCTTAGAGTATGCACACAAATGGACCGCTAATACTCATTTATTTCGTTAGGTTACTAGACCTATTTATACAACCCACTTTTCAAGGATAATGGGGTACCAAACCCTACACCATTATTCCATCCTCGATCCATCCCCGACACATGTAAGTGATGCAGGTGATGCTATGATTATCATATTAAGGATAATGGGGTACCAAACCCTACACCATTATTCCATCCTCGATATTTAACCCACACAAGAACATACGTTCACTTCATCACAACGTTCACCTAATTAGGTTTAAACATTGACGGTTGATATTTACCGAGTTGTGAAATTAATTCCAATGAAGATATTTTTCTTCCACTTTATTTGTTATGTTTAGATATTAATTCATTCTACATTTGAGTTATGTGGTTTTTGACATTTTGAATTAATTAAAACATGTTATGGAATAACGTACCCTTTTTTAAAAACAAAATTTAACACTTTTTGGGCATGTTAGGCTCCTAATAATGTTAAGTCGAATTTTTGGTTTCTCTTCGTGATCTTACCTTTCTAATGTTATTTTTATCTCCTTCTTTGGGGCCTAATTGAATTAGTTGTTACCCAATTGATTTAGTGAAACCGAAAACCCCCATTTTTCCCAAGCTTTGCCAAATGGCCCCTAAATTGGCGAAGAATTTGTCTTTGTTTTTATATGACTTTTCTTTTCCTTTCCCTTTGAAAAAATAACGAAACAAAGTATTAAGTACCAAAGGAAGTCCATTTTCATCATTCTTAGCCAAATATGACTCTAGGAAAACCCTAAAATTCCATCTTTTCTTCCTTCCTATTTAACTTGTGTAAGTCCATATCAATCCTAAATTAATCTACCAAGTTTCGATCAAACCCAATTCCATCATTCACATCCACCAAAACATAAATCTAGCTATATATAAGGCTTTCTAAACTTTAAGAAATAACCACACAACTAACCATCATAATTAAACCATAGCAATTACCAATTATAGAACAACCTAACCAACACAATCAAGCCAACAAAACACATCACAACATAAACACAAGCTTAACCAATTACAATAACATCAATTAAATGGCATAAAGAGCTAAAGAAACCCACTTACTTAGATAGATTTGATTGGGAAATTTTCCTAGCTTTTCCCCTTTTTCTTTACTCCCTTTCCTTTCTTTTCTTTTTCTCTCTTTCCTTGTCGTGACTTTCTCTCCCTTTTCTCACAAATGGGTTTCTTCTCTATTCTTTGGGTACTATGGTTTTGGCCAAAAATTTTCAGCCATTTTCCCATTTTACTAACATATAGACTTCCTTTTCTTTTGCATAAATCAAGGTTATAAGTGTCTTAAACCAATTTAACAAAGTGTAAGGCAATTGGGTGCGTCATGGGACAAGTGGTGGGTTTGATTGGGATTAGGGGTGAGTTGGCTTCCAACCATTTAATTAACGTGCTTAGGTGTCTAATGGTCAACCAACTAGATAATTAGGCTAACTAAGTCTTCAAAAATAATTTGGTTCCAATGAAAACGTCCCTTAAGCTAGTTTAGTTCTAGTCATACACATACACCTCAAATCTAATTGTAGTAGTCGTATTACAGTGCAGCCCCTTATCAAGCAACAACGTCCCACTTCGGACACAATTAAATCCTATAATTTTTATATTAGAAATTAGATATATTAATTCAAAAATTTTCCAAAATTTATATTAAAATACCAATCACACGATTATATACTAATACAGTGCATAACTTTTTCTATATAAAACTAATATGAAAAATATTTTATAGAGGGTAGTTGAGACATATATCAACAACTTTTACTCTTTAAGCTTCACCCGTAAATCAACTTAAGGTCCTTGAACAGAGCCACACAAAATTCGAACAGAATCAAACTCTCAAGAACACCGATTTTGCCTACTTGATTCCCGTACTAGTTAAACCATTAATCTCAAGAAAAATATCTTTAATTTAACACAAATCATACATTTCAAGAATTAATTTATTATGGTGTCATGAGGATTACACATACGAAAAAAAAATTCGGCATTCTTCTCCCTAATTAATTCATTAATTTCCTCCCAAAAATTTTCGAACTTTCCTTTACCGTAGAATACTTTTCTCATTTGTATGATATGTTCCAAGTACTTAAGAATACAAAATAGCATATACAAACACACTCGGATGTAGTATAGATATTCTGAAATGTTTATATTTATAGTTATGAATGTTCACGAGGGTTACATTTCTCTCCTCCTTAAAAGAAATTCCATCCTCGAAATTGACTTATTCGAATAGTTTAGGGTGTTTATCTCTCTTTTCATCCTCCCGTTCCCAAGTCATCTCTTCAAGGTTATGATTTTCCTATAAAACTTCAACTAGACCAATTTCCTTATTTCTTAATTGTTTGATTTTCCGATCAAGAATCTAGACGAGTTTTTCTTCGTATGTTAAATATGGGGTAAGATTTGGCAGCTTCCGTGTCTAGAATTTGACTCAGCTCTCCTACGCACTTCCTTAGCATGGATGTATGGAATACATTATGTACTCTCGATAATGATGGCGGTAGCAATAGGTGATAGGGCTTATTGCCTACTCAATCTAATATTTCAAATGGTCCAATGTATCGCGGACTTAACTTCCTCTTTTTCCAAAATCATGATATGCCCTTCATTGATGAAACTTTTAAGAATACATAGTCACCGACTATAAACTCCGCATCCTTTCCCCTCTTATCGATATAGCTTTTCTATCTACTTTGAGTTGTTTTCATCCGTTAGCGGATCTTTTCCACCATTTTAGCAGCTTGTCGCACTAGCTTCGATCCCAGTAACTTCATTTCCCCTATCTCATCCCAATGCACGGGAGATCTATATCGTCGCCCATACAAAGCTTCATATGAAGCCATCCTAATTGAAGTTTGGTATCTATTATTATACGTAAATTAAGCTAAGCGTACGTATCTCTCCCATTTTTTAGACCAATCGAGAATGCATGCTCATAGCATATCTTCAAGAATCTAGATCACTCATTCGGATTGTTCATCAGCTTTATGAATGATAAGCCGTGCCGAGGTTCGGCTTCGTGCCTATGGCTTTGTGTAGACTCTTCCAAAATATAGAGATGAATCTAGGATCTCGATCTAACATAATTGAGATCAAAATCCCATATAGTCTTACAATTTCTTCAAAGTACAACTCGGGCGTATTGGTTTAGATTATAGGTGGTTTTCAATAGCCGAAAGTGCGCCGATTTAGTCAACCTATCCACGATCACCCAAATGGCATCCGACCCCTTTTTTGATATTGGCAATCCAATGAAAAAATCCATAATTACATGCTCCCACTTCCATTATGGAATCGCTAATGGTTTTAACATTCCCGAAGCTCTTTGGTGTTCTGCCTTCACTTATTGACAAACTTGACATCTTGCCATAAAATTAGCTACATCTATCTTCATTCCAAGCCACCAATAATATTGTTGTAAGTCTCGATACATCTTCGTGCCTCTCGGGTGTAAGGAATAGGGAGTTGCGTGTGCTTCTTTTAGTATCCCCTCTTTTACATCTTCAATCGAGGGAACACATAACCTTCTTTTAAATCTAATAATGTCTTTTTGATCCACCGTAAAATAGAATTCCTTCCCGACCTTTACATTTTTCTTCAATTCACTAAGCTTTTTGTCTATTTGTCGCCTATCCGAATTCTTTTCGCAGAGTGGGATGGACTACCAAAACTAATAAAATGCTCTAATGACCTATCGAATTATCTCTAGTTTTAGCTTTAATAGATCTCTCACTATCAATGGTTGGATTACTCGTATCATTGATATCGATTTTCTACTTAAGGCATCGACAACAACATTAGCTTTACTTAGGTGTTAATTGATTCTACAACGAATAATCCTACACTAGCTCTAACCACCTTCTTTGTCTCATGTTCAGCTATTTTTGTATGAACATATATCGTAAGCTTTTATGATTCGTATATATCTCACACTTGGCCCAATATAAATAGTGTCTCTAGATTTTTAAGGCAAAGACGATCATCGCTAGTTTTAGATCATACGTCGGATAATTTCGTTCATATTCCTTTAACTTCTACAATGCATAGGCAGCTACCTTCCCATTTTGCATCAACATCGCTCCTAACCCACTTTTAAAAATGTCACTATACACCATAAAGTTTCCAGCCTCGGACAAAACGATCAAGACTGGGGCTTTGATTAACCTTCGTTTCAGCTATTGGAAGCTCCCTCACAAGCATCCATCCACTGGAACTTAATGCTCTTTCCATCAAGTTGGTAAGAGGCTTGATTATCTTCAAGAAGCCCTCCATAAATCTCCAATACTACCGACTAGCCCTAAGAAGCTTCATACCTCCGATAGGTTTTTCAAGGTAGGCTAATTCGGATAGCCTCACTTTCTTTAGATATACTACTATGCCTTCCTTCATTACTAGATGGCCTAGAAAAGCTACTTGCTTTAGCCAAAATTCGCATTTCTTCCATTTGGCATACAACTACTACTCCCTTAACGTCCGTAAGGTTGTTCACAAATGTCCCTTATGCTCCTCCTCATTTCTAGCATAGACTAGGATATCATCAATGAACACGATGATAAACTTATCTAAGAACTCCATGAAGACCGGATTCATCAAGTCCATAAAAGAGAGTGGGGTGTTGGTCAACCCAAATGACATTTCTAAGAACTCATAGTGTCCGTATCTTGTTCCGAATGTCATTTTCATAACATCTTTCGATCTCACCCTTAACCGATGATACCCCAATTGCAAGTCTATTTTGGAAAACACTCGTCGCTCCATGCAATTGATCGAATAAATTATCAATCCGGTAACGTGTACTTATTTTTTATCGTCACCGCATTTAACTCCTAGTAGTCAATACTTAGCCTTAGACTACCGTCCTTATTTTTCATGGATAGTACTGGAGGTTCTCAAGGTAAGGAACTAGGGCATATGAATGCCTTGTCTAGTAAGTCCCGCAACTCTTCGACTCTTTAAACTTAGCTGGTTTCCATCCGGTAGGGAGTTTTTGAAATCAAAGTCGTGCCCGACTCTAGATCAATCTCAAATTCTATCTCCCTCTCCAAGTGGTAACGTAGTCAAACTTTCTAGAAATACATCTAAATAATCCTTTACTACTTCTATATCTTCCGGTTTTGACTATTGTTCCACCTAACTATCCACCACATGTACTAAGTACCCCTTACACCCTTTTTCTAGCATCTTTTGACCCCTTTATGACCGAAATGACCGGTATTGCTCGAAAATTTGTATCGGCTTTAAACTCTAATGGCTGATTTTCAAGTAGGTCAAATACTACCCTCCGACCTCGATAATCGATGGTGGCACCATGCCTCGTTAACTAGTCCATTCCTAGAGTTAAATCAAAATCTTAGAGGTCCAATACTATTAAGTCGACTCTAAGCCCCTATCATTAATCCGTATGGGACACCACTTGATTAGGCTCGTTGATTACATAGGTTCTCTAGAAGGGACTACCATTAGATATCCTACTCGTCAATATTTCATGTTTGATGCCTACGCTTTTTACTAATGTTTTTGATATAAATGAGTGTGTGGCACCAAAATCTATCGTAACATAAGCAATCGAGCCAAGGATTGAGACATTATTATAAATTACTACCGTGTCCCTCTTGTCACCTTTTCTTGAGTCATTGTGTAAACCCGAGTAGGTACCCTTCCTAAACTCGGCTTCGCACTCGGGGTAATTGTAGGATATGTGTCCTAGCTTGTAGCAAACAAAGCAAGTTCTTACATTCGATTGATATTCCCCAAGCATGAAATCTCCCACATCTACCGCATTGGGGCCGATTATCCATGACTAGCCGTAGCCGATTGCCATCATTAGTCTCGATTGACTATTCAGTACTAGTCTTAGAGCATACGATGCGAGTTTGGCGTTCATGCATCTCTTGATCCACCACCCTAATTAAAATTTCTAGTTTGAAATCGTCTTAGTGATTCGGATGAAGAGGCTTCCATTTTAAATTCTTACCTCTTTTGTTACAACTCCTTAGTAATCCCCTTTTGATCTTCGTCCGCCAAGATTGCCTTATCCACCATTTCCGGAACGGTGTGGGTGGTAGACATTCGTACCATGCTCCATACTCTTAAGTTTAACCTTACTAAGAATCGATCTCTTTTCAAATTTTCATCCCCGGCGATGAATAGGGCGAATCTACACACTTGTTCATATTTTTGTACATATTCGGCCATCAAAAGTCCATCTTGCTTTAGTTCTAGGAAGTCTTGAATCTTCTTAGCCCTCACATCCGCAATAAATTATTTATTGTATAAGACCTCCTTAAATCCTTCCCACGTTAAGGTAGGCCGATCCAGGTGTCAATCGTGCGCTCTCCCACCATATGCGGACATCCTTAGTCAACATAAAAATGGCATATGATACTCGTTCATTGTTGGTTAATTACAAGTAGTCGAATATCGCTTCTAAAGACTTAATCCATTCCTCCACTATCATTGAGTTAACCCCTCAAAGAATTCTTAAGGATTCATTTTACAAAACTTCTCCATCTTATCATTCCTTTGCTAGGGCAACGGAGGTAGAGGTTATTAATGCATGGTCATAAGCTATCTCATCTCGCTCCATATGGACTTCTTGCTATTGTTGCATTACTTGTTATTGCTATTGCATCATGTCTATCATACAATTTAAGGCATCTTATTGATTACGATTATTGTCGTTAGAGGCCTCTTCACCTTCCGTCCGTAAGTGGATACTTTCTTGGCATGTTTTGACTTTGTAGATGCCATGTTATGCTCAAGTTAGTTTTGGTATTGAAAACAACATATAATATAAATGATCCACTTACATGTGAAATTATATATATATATATATATATATATATATGAAACATTTCGTACACAATAGGCATTTACAAGAACTTTTACCTTTTAAATGCTTTTGTGCTCTATTTATAATCAAAAGTGTACTTATTTACATCAAGAAATACACAACAAGTACTATACTCGTATGATTGAGTTACTATCTATTATGTCCAACCACCATATCGGATGTGTCATGGGAAGGAGTGCTCGACCCTCCACTAGTCAATAACGTCATCCGATGCAATACGTACTATCTTGTGAGTGAGGGGTAATGGTAGACCCCAACCGTACATCAACCGGGCACGGTTCGCCTAACTCCGTACCAAAAGGAAGGCTCGGACCAAGTTACGATAACAAAATTGATCTATCAACCCTTCCCAAACCTCATCAAGCAACTACTAATCTCTTGGTAAGAGAGTCTAGTGTAGAGTCGGTCGCAAGAAATCCATACTACGGTACTATTGGAGAGAAGCATCGATGAATGATATGGGCTACTATATCTTGATCCAAGATCATAGTCAAGCTATTCAACTCAACCTAATAGGTAGCTAGGGTGGCTCGTTATTGGCGTGTCCTAGCAGTTCGGGGTGTATAGAATAAATACGGCATCTACAAGCAACAATATTTACCAATATCAATATTTCTAGAACACAATTATATATCGATATGAAAATCACATAATACTAGTCATACATATATTTTTTTAAAAATCGAGATTCAAATGGTTACCCATCGAGTAAGCACACCGGTCCTCAAGCTCGTGTGACACTTAGGGTTCTACCCGATTAACTAAACCTTGATCCGATACCACCCCGTGGTGCCCCTCCCCGGCCCACTTGCTAACTACCTAAAATGGAGTGGCTAAGTGAGAAGCATGTCATGCTAACATGTCCAACTCGACTTAAACCCTACTACGTATATGCTCGGTACCATAACAACATATTACATATTGAAATATGTACAATACAAATTACATGACTAAAATATTCACAACGAAAGAAATTATAATTTATTTATAGTTTCGTTTAAATATCTACATACACCTCAATACTAGAATTATAATCAAAATAATATCCCTTTAGGTTTGCATCACATATGAGCCCTTTTGGAGGATCCGATAGCATCCTCATCGGTACTACGATCATCGTTACTTTTTATAACATGCAAATAACAACGAGGTGAGTCGAAGCTCGCAAATGGGTGATGCACGTGATATGTAATGCTTTTTTGACTTCTTACCATACTCATCAATTTTAATTCTTGATACCCCGGGTATTAACAAGTCTACTCTATTTTTAATCTATGTGATTATCGAATCACCTTCTGCTAACAATAGAATTATCCCTTATTGTAGCCACTATTAGCGAGAATCCATCATCTAACAAGATACGTACACACAGACTTAGAGTATGCACACAACTAGATCGCTAATACCCATTTATTTCGGTTAGGCTACTGAGCCTATTCATATAACCCACTTTTCAACCAATTAATTCTTTCTCGATCCATCCTCGACACATGTAAGTGATGCACATGATGCTATGATTATCGTATTAAGGATACTAAGGTACCAAACCCTACACCATTATTCCATCCCCGATATTTAACCCACATAGGATCATATGTTCACTTCATCGCAACGTTCACCTAATTAGGTTTAAACCTTGACTATTGATATTTGTTAAGTCGTGAAATTAATTCCAATGAAGATATTTTTTTCCACTTCATTTGGTATGTTTAGATATTAATCCGTTCTACATTTGAGTTATGTGGTTTTTGACATTTTGAATTAATTAAAACATGCTATGGAGTAATGTACCCTTTTTTTCTTTCGAATTTAACACTTTTTGGGTGAGTTAGGCTCCTAATAATGTTAAGTCAAATTTTTGGTTTCTCTTCACAATCTTACCTTTCTAATGTTATTTTTTTCTCCCTATTTGGGGCTTAAATGAATTAGTAGTTACCCAATTGATTTAGTGAAACCCAAAACCCCCATTTTTTCCAAGCTTTGCCAAATGGCCCCTAAATTGGCAAGGAATTTGTCTTTGTTTCTATATGACCTTTCTTTTCCTTTCTTTCTAAAAAACTAGAGAAAAAAAGTATTAAGTATCAAAGGAAGTCCATTTTCACTATTCTTGGCCAAATATGACTCTAGGAAAACACTAAAATTCCATCTTTTCTTCCTTCCTATTTTACCTTATGTAAGTCCATATCAATCCTAAATTAATCTACCGAGTTTCGGTCAAACCCAATTCCATCATTCACATCCACCAAAACATAAACCTAGATATATACAAGGCTTTCTAAGCTTTAAGAAATAACCACATAACTAACCATCATAGTTAAACCATAGCAATTACCAATTATAGAACAACTTAACCAACATAATCAAGCCAACAAAACATATCACAACTTAAACGAAGCTTAACCAATTACAATAACATCTATTAAATGGCATAAAGAGCTAAAGAAACCCACTTAGTTAGATAGATTTGATTAGGAATTTTTCCTAGCTTTTCCCCTTTTTCTTTCCTTCCTTTCCTTTCTTTTCTTTTTCTCTCTTTCCTTGTCATGACTTTCTCTCCCTTTTCTCACAAATGGGTTTTTTCTCTCTTCCTTTGGGTGCTATGGTTTTAGCCAAAAATTTTCAGCCATCTTCCCATTTTACTAACATATATACTTGCTTTTCTATTGTATAAATCAAGGTTACAAGTGTCTCAAACCAATTTAACAAAGTGTAAGGGAATTGGGTTCGTCATGGGATAAGTGGCCGGTTTGATTGGGTTTAAGGGTGAGTTGGCTTCCAAGCATTTAATTAAGGAGCTTAGGTGTCTAATGGTCAACCAACTAGATAATTAGGCTAACTAAGTCTTCAAAATAATTTGGTTCCAATGAAAAAGTCCCTTAAGGTAGTTTAGTTCCAATCATACACATACACCTCAAATCTAATTGTAGTAGATGTATTACGAGGTAGCCCCTTATCAAGAAACGACATCCCACTTCTAGGTACAATTAAATTCTATAATTTTTATATTAGAAATTAGATATATTAATTCAAAACTTTCCAAAATTTAGATTAAACTACCAATCACAGGATTAATAACAATTTTGAAGCTTAAGGATCAATCATGTCTAGCAATAGTTCATCTAGAATAGTATATACTAAATCGGGCATAACTTTTTTCATATAAACCTAATAAGAAAAATATTTTATAGATGGTAGTTGAGACATATATCAAAAACGTTTTTTCTTTAAGCTTCACCCGTAAATCAACCTAAGGTTCTTGAACAGAGCCACACAAAATCCGGAGAGAACCGAATTCTCAAGAACACCGATTTTGCCTACTTGATTCCTCTACCAGTTAAACCATTAATCTCAAGAAAAATAGCTTTAATTTAACACAAATCATACATTTCAAGCATTAATTTCTTATGGTGTCATGAGGATTACACATACCAAAAAAAAAAAAAGTTGGCATTCTTCTCTCTAATTAGTTCGGTAATTTCCTCCCAAAAATTTTCAAACTTTCCCCGACATTAGAATACTTTTCTCACTTGTATGATAAGTTCTAGGTATTTAGGAATACAAAATAGCACATATAACCACACTCGGATGTAGTATAGATATTTCAAAATGTTTATATTTATAGTTGAGAATGTTCACTGAAGTTATAGAAAGGGAGAGGGAATAAGGGAGAAGAAGGGAGTAGGAGAGAGGGAAAGCGAGGGAGAGAGAGCGTGAGAGAAACATAGTGAGGGAGAGAGGGTGAGAGAGAGAGTAGGAGGGGAGAGAGATAGAGTAGAAGAGAAAAGGAAAACGGATAGAGGTAGAGGGAGAGAGAAGAGGGAGAGGACAAGGGAAAGAGGTCGAGACAGGGGAGAAGAGGAGAGAAAGGGAAAGGGGAGAGAGAGTGAGAGGGGGAGGGGAGGGAGAGGGAGGGGGAGAGAAAAGGAGAGGGAGAGGGGGAAGAAAAGAGAACGGGGAGAGAGGGAGAGGCAGAGAGAAGGATAAAAAGGAAGAGATCAAGGAGGGAGGGAGGGAGAGTGTGAAGGTGGAAGGAGGGGGAGTGAGAAACAGGGAGAGAGAAAGAGGGAGGAGAAGAGAAGGAGAGGAGAAACAAGGTGATGTGTAAAGAGAAAGGGATAAAGAGAGAAGAAGAAGGAAAGGGAGGGTGAAAAAGAGATAGAAGGAGAGGGGGAGTGAGAGAGATGAATAGGAAAAATAGAGGGATAGAGAAAGAGGGGGAGAGAGAAAGAGTGTATGTATGAGAGAAAGCAATAGAGGGAGAGAGTGGAAGAGGGAAAGACTCGAAAAGAGACACAGGGAAAGGGAGGGGAGGGTGAGAGAGTTTGTTAAAGGGAAAGAGAGATGGGGGGAGTGAAAGAGGGAGAGACCGGGAGAGAGACGTAAGGAAAAGGGAGGGAGAGGGTGAGAGAGGTTGTTAAAGGGAAAGAGATAGAGGGAGAAATAGAGGGAGACATAGGGAGAGATAGAGGGGGAGAGATTTGGTGAGAGTGGTAGAGAGAGGGAGAGAGAAGGAAAGGGAGAAAGGAGGAGAGAGAGAGTGGAAGAGGGAGAGAGATAGAACAAAAGAGAAAAGGAAAAGGGATAGAGGGAGAGGGAGATAGAGAGGGAGCAAGAGAAAGAGGGAGGAGGAAAGAGAGGAAGAGGAGGGACAAGGTAGGGTATAAAGAGAGAGGGATAAAGAGAGAAGGAGAAGGAGAGGGAAGGCAAGAAAGATAGAGTAGAAGAGGCAAGGGGAGAGAGAGTAAAGGAAAAATAGAGGGAGAGATAAAGAGGGAGAGAGAAAAAGAGTGTATGTGTGAGAGAGAGAAAGAGAGGGATAGAGTTGGAGAGGGAAAGACCGAGAGAGGGAGAGAGACATAGGGGAAGGGAGGGAGTGGTGAGAGAGGTTGTTAAAAGGAAAAAGAGAGAGGGAGAAGGAGAGGAAGAGAGAAAAGGAGAGAAAGAAAGAGATTTAATGGGAGGGGTAAAGAGAGTGAGAGAGAGGGAAAGGGAGAGAAAGGGGGAGAGAGAGGGAGTAAGAGAGAGGGAGAGAAAGGGAGGGAGAGAAAAAGGGAGAGAAAGAGAGAGAGAGAGATTAGGAGAGAAAGGGAGGAGATAGAGAGGAGAGAGAGATATAAAAGGGAAGAGGATGATAGTGAGAGGGGGAGAGGGAAAAGAGGGAAAGAGGAGGGAAAGTGAAGGAGGGAAGGGGAGAGAGAGACGAAGCGAGATAATGGGAGGGACGAGGAGAGGGAGAGAAGGAGAGTGGGAGAGAGCAAGAGAGGGAGAGATAGATGGAGAGGGAGATAGAGAGAGTGAAAGAGATAGGAGGAGAGGGAGAAGAAGAGAGTAAGAGAGAGGGAGAGAGAGAGGGATAGATGGTGAGAAAGAGTGAGAGAGATGGAAAGAGAGAAGGATAAGGATAGAAAAGGAGAGAAAGGGGGAGAGAGGGAGAGAGAGGGAAAGAGAGAAGGGGAGAGAGAGTTGGATAAAGAAAGAGAGAGAGTTAGAGAGAGAGAGAAAGGGAGAGAGGGATAAAGAGTGAGAGGGAAAAACATGACAGAGAGAAAAAGAGATAGAGGGAGAGAGTGAGGGAGAGAGAGGATGAGAAAATGAGAGAGAATGAGAGAAAGTGAGAGAGAGGAAGAGAAAAGGAGAGGGAATGGGTGAGAGGGAGAGAGAGGAAGAGAAAGGGAGAGAGTGGGGGAATGTAGGAGAGAAAAAGGGAGAGAGGAGGAGAAAGGGGGAGAGAATGGGGAAAGCGAGAAAGAGAAAGGGAGAGGTAGAAGGGAAGGGAGAGAGAGGGCCAAAGAGACATAGAGAGGGAGAGAGGGATAGAGAGAGGTAGAGGGAGGGAAGGAGAGAGCAAGAGAAATAGGGAAAAGGAGAGAGGGAGAGATAGAGAGGGGGAGGGAGGGAGAGAAAGCTAAGGAGAGGGAGGTAAAGATGAAAAGAAATGGGGAAAGAGAGGGGGAGAGAGAGAGATAGAGAGTAACCGAGAGGGAGGGAGAGATAGAGAGAGAAAAAAGGAGGAAAGAGATATAAGGGAGTGAGGAAGAGGGATAGAGAGAGAGGGGGAGGGAAAGAGGGAGAGGGAGGATAAGAGGGGAGAGAGAGAGGGGGAGAGAGCTAGAAAGAGGGAGGAGGAGAGAGGAAAGGGGTAAGAAATAGAGGAAAAGGGAGAGGGAGAAAGAGAGAGGGGAGGGAGAGAGGGAGGGAGGGAAGAAGAGTGAGAGGGAGAAATGAGGGAGAGAGTGAGAGGTAAGAGAGATAGAGAGAGGGAGAGAGTGTTTGAGAGAGGGAGAGAGAGGGAGAGGGATCGAGGGAGAGACTAGGAGCGAGAGATAAGCAATGGGATAGAGAGGGAGGGAAATGGAGAGAGAGGGTGAGAAAAATGTGAGAGGGAGAGAGAGTGAGAGGGAGAGAGAGAGAGGGAGAGGGATAGGAAGAAGGAGAGGAAAGAGAAAGAAGGAAAGAGAGAGAGGGAGAGAGAGGGAGGGAGGGAGGGAGGGAGAGGGAGAGGAAGGGAGAGGGAGGCAGAGAAAGAGGGAGAAAAAGAAGGAGGGAGGGGAGAGAAAGGGAAATAGGGATGAAGGGAGAGAGAATGAGAGAGAGAGGGGGAGATAAAGAAGAAATGAGGGGATAGAAAAGGAAGGAGGGATGGAGGGAGGAGAGAAGGAGAGAGAGGGGGAGATAAAGAAGAAATGAGGGGAGACAAAGGGAAGGAGGGATGAAGGGAGTGAGAGAGAGAAAGACAGGAGGAAAGGAAGAGGGACGGGAGAGGGAGAGGGAGAGAGGGAGAGAGGGGGAGAGAGAAGAGGATGGGTAGGGGAGAAAGGTGTAGATTATGAGATGGAGAGTAAGGGAGATAGCGAGAGAGTGGGAGAGATTAAGAGAGGGAGAGAAAAAGAGAGAGGGAGAAAGATAGAAATAAAGAGGGAAAGGTATAGGGAGAGAGAGATAAAAGAACGATAGAGAGAGAATGGGAGAGGGAGAAATAGAGAGAGGGGGGAGAGAAGAAGGTAGAGAGGCATAGATAGGAGAGAGAATTAGAGAGGGAGAGTGAGAATAGGGAAAGAGGGAAAGAGGAAGTGAGGGAGAGAGGCAGATTGAAAGAGAGAAAGGGAGATCGAGATAAAGAGAGAGAGGGTTGGAGAGGGGAGAGAGAATGAGAGAGAGAGAGGAAGAGCGAGAGGGAAGGGGGATGAGAGATAGAGTGAGAGAACACATAGAAAGAGGGGGAAGAAGAGAGGGGGAGGGAGAGAGAGGGGTGGGTGGGGAGAGAGAGGGAGAAGGAGGGAGGTAGATAGTGAGATGGAGAATGAGGGGGATATAGAGGGAGAGAGCAAGAGAGTGGGAGTGATTGAGAGAGAATGAAAGAGAGAAAGATAGAGAGAGGGAGATAGTGAGGTAGGGAGATTAAGAGAGAGAGAGAGATGGAAGGAAGGAGAAAGCAAGGGAGAGAAGGATAGATAAAGAGAGAGAGATAGGAGAAGAGAGAGAAGGAGAGAGGGGGAGGGAGAGGGGGGATAGAGAGGGAGAGTGATAAAGGGGATAGGAGTGATAGATAGAAGGAGAGGGAGAGAGGAAGAGAAGGAGATTATGAGAGGAGGAGTGAGGGAGATAGGGAGAGGTAGAGAGCAAAAGATTAGGAGAAAGAGAGAGAGAGGGAGAAGGAGGGAGAGAAGGAGAGAGAGGGGGAGAGAGATAGGGCGGATAGAAAAGGAAAAATACGGTGAGAGAGTGAGAGGGATAGAGGAATAGAGGGAGATAGTGAGAGGTAGAGTAAGTGAGGGAGGAGAGAAGAGCGAGAAAAAAGGGGGGAAAAGGGAGAGAGATAAGGAGAGAGAGAGAGAAACAAAAAGAGGAAGGGAAAGAGACAGGGAAAAGAGAGAAGGGGGGAGTGAAAGGAAGAGAGGGAGATAGTGGGAAATAGAGAGGGGGATAGAGAGGGAAAGAGGGAGGGAGAAAGAGGGAGAGAGAGGTAGAGAGATAGAGAGGAAGAAAGAGACAGAGATGAAAAGGGAGAGAAAGTGAGAGGGAAAGAGGGAGAGAGGAGGAAAGAAGGAGTAAAGAGAGTGAAGGAAAGAGGAAGGAGAGAGAGGGGAGAGAGATGGGAGAGATAGAGAGATGAGAGGGAGGGAGAGAGAGGAGGGAGAAAGAGGAGAGGAAGAGAAGGAAAGAGAGTGTGAAAGAGAGAAGGAGAGGGAGAAGAGGAGCGAGAGGGGGGACAGAGAGAGGGAGAGAAGAGATGAAGAAAGAGGGAGATGGAGATAGAAAAAACGAGAAAGAATAAGGGAGTGAGAGCGAGTTCGAGAGGGAGAAAATGAAGCGAGGGAGGGAGATGGTAGGAAAAAGAGAGAGGGAGGTGAGGGAGGGACAAAAGAGAGAGAAAGAGGAAGAGAGATTAAGGGAGAGGGAGATAGGGAGATAAAAGAAGATAGAAAGAGAAAGAGAGAGGGAGATAGAGAGTGAGAGAGAAGAGACAAAGAGGTAAAAAGAGAGAGAAAAAGGGAGGGAGAGAGCTAGAGAGAGATGGAGGGAAAGGGAGGGAGAGAAATAGGGGTTGAGAGATAGAGGAAAAATGATATAGTGGGAGAAAGGAAGGGAGAAAGAGAGAGGGAGAGGAGGAGAGAGATATAAATGGATAGTGTGGGGAAGGGAAAAGTGGTCTGTGATAGAGAAGGGGAGAGAGAAAATAGGAAGGGGAGATAGAAGGAGAGAGGGAGAGAGAGAGAGAGGAGGAAAGAAGGGAGTGAGGGAGAGGAAGAGAGAGGGAAAAGGAGAGAGGAAAATGGTGAGAGGGAGAGTGAGGGAGATAAAGAGAGGGAGAGAGAGCGAGAGAGTGAAAGGGATTAAGGGAGAGGGAGTGAGTGAGAGGGGAGAGAGAGGGAGGGGGAGAGGGGGAAGGGGGAGAGAGAGAAGAAAAAGTGGGAGAGAGAGGAAAAAAGAGTGAAGGAGAAAGGTAAAGAGGGAGAAAGGGAGAGAGAGAAATGGTGGGATGGGATATTAGTAGAGAAAGAGAAAGGAAGATAGTAAGATTGTGAGAGGTAGGCTGATTGAAATAGAGAGAGGGAGAGAGAGCGAGAGAGAGAGGGAGAGAGAGAGGGAGGGAGGGGCAAGGGTGGGTAAGAGAGCGAGAGAGGGAGGAGAGAAAAGGGGGAGAGAGAACAAGCATGGAAGGAGGGGAGAGAGAGGAAGAGGGACATAAGAAGAGAGGGAGATAGTGAGAAAGAGAGTAAGGGAGGAAGGGAAAGAGAGGGGAAGAGACGGAAGGGGAGAGACAGGAGAGAGATATGGAGAGAGAAATAGAGACAGAGGTAAAGAGGGGGAGAGATAGGGAGAGAGAGTAGAAAAAGAGATATAAAGGGGGAGAGAGGGAGATAGAGAGAGGAAGGGAGGAGAAGGGAGAGAGGTAGAGGGAGAAATGAAGAGAGAGGTAGAGAGGTAGGGAGAGAGGGAGATGGAGAGAGGAGTAAAGGGAGATCGTCGGAGGAAGAATGAGAGATAAAGAGAAAGAGGGAGAGAGAGAGGGAGAAAGTGATGGAGAGGGAGAGGGAGAGGGAGAGAGAGGGAATGGGAGAGGGAGATAGAGAGGGAGAGGAAGAGAGAAAGAGGCTTCGAGGGATAAAGAGAGGGAGGGATAGATAGGGAGATAAAGGGAGAGGGAAAGAGGGAGAGAAAGAGATAGAGGGAGAGAGAGAAAGGGAGAGAGAGAGAGAGGGAGGGAAAGATAGAGAGGGTAAGAAATGGAGAAGGAGAGGAAGATATAAGGAGAGAGAAGGAGAGATAAAGAGAGAGTGGGAGAGAGAGGAAGAGAGGGAGTAAGGGAGAGGGAGAGAAAGAAAGTGATAGAGATAAAGATAAAAAGAGAGAGAAAGGGAAAGGAAGTGAGAGAGGGAGAGGAAGAGATGGAGAGAAGGATAGAGGGAGAGGAAGAGAGAGAGAGTTAGAGAGAGGGAGAGGGAGAGAGATGAGGAGAAGGGGATGGAGAGGGAGAGGGAGATAGAAAGGGAGCCAAGAAGGGAGAGAGAGTAGAGGGAGGGAGGAAAAAAGAGAAAGAAAGAGAGGTGGGAAAGGGAGAGGGAGGAACAAGGAGAAAGAGTGAGGGAGAGGCAGTGGTTAGGAAGGGAGAGAAAGGGAGAGGGAGGTTAGGAGGGGGCGAGAGAGGAAGAGGGAAAAGGGATGAGAGGGAGATAGTGGGATGGAATATAAAGAAGATAAAGAGAGGGAGAGAGTGAGAGAGTAAGATAGAGAGAGGGAGAGAGAGAGTAGTAGGGATGGAGGGAAGGGAGAGTAGGAGAGAGGGAAGAGAGAGGGAAGGGGTGAGAATGAGGGAGAGAGAGGGAGAAAGTGGTTGAGAAAGGGAGAGGGATAAAGGAAGAGAGGGAGATGAAGAGGTAGAGAGGGATGGAGAGAGAGAGGGGGAGAGAGACGAAGAGATGGAGATTATGAGAGGGAGAAAATGGGAGAGATAAAGAGAAAAGGAGAGGGGAGAGAGGTAGAGAGAGTGAGGGAGAGGGAGAGGGGAAAAGAGGGATAGGGAAGAGGAGAAGGAGAGAGAGGGGGAGGGAGGGGGAGAGGGAGAAAGAAAGAGAGGGAGGAAGAGGGAGCGCTTAGAGGTAGTGAAAGTTATAGAGAGGGACAAAGGGAGAGGGAAAAAGTGAGAGAAAGAGAGAGAGATTAATGAAGAGATAGAGGGAGAGAGAGTTAGAGGTTGAGAGAAGAGGAGGAAGAGAGGGAGAGAGAGATAGAGAGGGAGTGGGAGAGTGTGTGTGTGAAGGAAATGGGAAGGAGAGGGAGAGGGAGAGGGAGAGAGATACGGAGAGATAGAGAAGGAGAGAGGGGAGAGTGAGAAAGAGGAAGGGAAAAGAGGAGAGAGAAGTAGGTAGAGGGAGAATGGGAAAGAGGGATGGGAAGAGAGAGAAGGAGGAAGAAAGAAATAAGGAGTAAGGGAAATAGAGGGAGTGAGAGAGAGAAAGGGGTGGACAGAGAGAGAAAGAGCATAGAAAAAGGGAGAGATGGTAAGAGAGGGAGAGAGAGGGATAAAGTGTGAGACAAAAAGATACGAAGGAGGGAGAGATGAGGCGAAGGGAGGGAGAGAGAAAAGGTGAAAGGGAGAGGAAAAAAAGGATGGAGGGAGAGAAGATAGGGAGAGAGACAGAGATAGAGGGGGAGAAAGAGAGGGAGGGAGAGAAAGAGGGAGAGAGGGAGAGAGAGGGGGAGGGATGAAAAGGGATAGGGTTAAAAGAGAGAGGGAGAGGTAGTGGGAGGGAGTGGGAGGGAGTGAGTAATAGAGAAAGGGAGAGAAATGGAGAGATAGAGATGGAGAAAAGGAGAGAGGGAGAGGGAGAGAGTGGGGGAGAGAGGGAGAAGGGAGGGATAGAGAGGAGGGAGATAGAAAAATAGACAAGAAAGGGGGAGAGAGAGTTGGAGGGAGGGAGGGAAATAGAAAGAGAAAGAGAGGGGGAGTAGGAGAGGGAGGGAAAGGGAGAGAGAGTGAGGGAGAGGGGGTTAGAGGGAGGGAGAGAGAAGAAGAGGGAGAGATAAAGAGGGAGATAGTGAGATGGAATGTGAGGGAGATAAAGAGAGACAGAGAGTCGAGGAAGGGGAGATAGAGTAGGAGAGAGGGAGAGAGAGGGAGAGGGAAAGAGAGAGAGAAGAAGAGAGGGAGATGGAGGGAGAGTAGGGGGAGGGATGTAGAGGGAGAGAGAGAGAGGAAGATAGAGGGGTAGAAAGTGATAGATAGAGGGATAAAGAGAGAGAGGTGGAGATAGAAAGGGTAGGGGAGAGAGGGAGAGCAAGAGATGGAGATAACAATATAGAGAGTAAAGGAGATAGAGAGAGGGAGAGAGGGAGAGAGTGGGAGAGATAAAGAGAAAGGGAGTGAGGGAGAGGGAGAGAAGGGTAAAGAGTAAGGGAGGGAAAGACAAAGAGAGGGTGAGGGTGAGGGTGAGGGAGACGGAGATGGAGAGGGGGTGAAAGGGAGACGGAGGAGAGATAGTGAGGGAGTAGGAGAGGAAGAGGGAGAGAAAGAGGGAAGAGTGGGAGAGAGAGAGAATGAGAGAGAGAGAGGGAGAGAGCACTTAAAGGCAGCGAGAGATGGAGAGAGAGGGTAAGAGGGAGATAAAGGAAGAGGGAAAAGAGGGAGAAAGAGAGGGAGATCGAGGAAGAGAGTGAGAGAGATTGGGAGGCCGAGAGACAAAGAGGGATGGAGAGAGATGGAGAGAGAGGGAGAGAGGGTTAGAGAGGGAATGGGAGAATGTTAGATATATATGCCTAAGATCCATATATATTATGTGATATGTAAATAATAATCCCTATATGGCAATAAAAGATATATTCATTATATGAAAGTTGTTTTTATTTTGAATATAGTCCTTAAGTATATTGTTAGAATATCTATTCTAAAAGTTGTTTAGAATATGAATGATAGATATTTTTGGAACAAAATACATCAAAGAGTTTATAGTCATAGGATACCCGATTGGGCATCAATTATCCGAAAGACTATCACCTCTATTTGTTTATGATAGTGAGTCTCATGCTATAAGATATGTGATATCGTAACAAATATGTGGACACTCATCATGGGTAGGTTGAACAGATGATATTAGATTATGATTACATGAAGTTCTATGTACTTGTCAATAATTCATCATCTAGATTATAATAAGTGCATATAATCCCTCGACCTAAGGTGACACTCGTTATCCGACACATAAGTGATTAGGGTTTGTTACTCGCTCACATATCTATACTAGTCATGTATGGGTATATGGCGTGTGATGACCTTAGTTAGTTAAGTGTAGGAGGTAAGTGTTTAGCCAAGAGCAATTCGTTACCTTAAGTAGACAAGGATAAGATCCTATGCTATCCGGTTATTCTCGATGAATAAAGTTCCTAGCTAGGATAGAAAGATTCACTAGAAAAGAGTTTCTAGTAGGAGTCTTATACTATCAAGAAATAAAATCGAGATGAGGACATAGTATTAAGCAATTAGGGTTTGACATTAACATGACCCTAGCTAAAATCGGGATCTTGTAATGAAGGGATTCGAGTGCACGGTAATTATGATCATTGGTTTCGTGGAATTTAATTAATCAGCTTTAATACATTCATTTCTAATTAGGTAGTCATGATATGCAATGCTAGGCATCACTCATGACTTATGGGACTAAGGACATATTGAAAGATCCTTGAATTAAGAAAAGAGTTTTCTCATAATATCAAAGAGTTGATATCATATTCCCATTGCTAATTGGACATAAACCTAGAAAGTCACACACAATAGAAATTTTATCGAATGGGCAATTATTATTTTAATTATTAATTAAAGTAATTAAAGTGTCTAATTAGTTAATTAAAAACAATAGGATTAAAATTGTAATTAAATTTACAAGGTCTCTAAGCATGTCCCGAAGTTTAATCCAACTAAGGGTAAATTAAAATATGACTTAATTTATATGAGATATAAATGACAATTCATTGAGTTTAAGTCAATTAATGAATTAATCAAAATAATCTTAGTAGAAGATTAACATAATCTTAGTGGAAGATTATGTGTTTTGATTAATGCATGCATGCAAACTCCTCCACTCAAGATATGTTAGTGGAAAGTGTAGAAAATTTATGCATGCATTATTTACATGTGTAATCAAAACGTTTTTTGATTGTTTCATGCATGAATGACATATGTCATGAAGGATGCATGCATGATTCACAAATGTCTTTATGAAAGACATTTGTTATCTCTCATGCATGCAAGTCTCTCCACCCAACATAAGTTAGTGGAGAGTGTAGAGAATTAAAAACATGCATTATTGACATTTGTCATGGAGGTTGCATGCATGATTGACAAATGTCTTTGTGAAAGACACTTGTTATCTCTCATGCATGCAAGTCTCTCCACCCAACATAAGTTAGTGGAGAGTGTAGAGAATAACAACAAGAAGAAAAAGATGAGAGAATGGAGATAGTCTTGTATGGTCACTCATCTTAAACACTCAAAAGTGTTAGACACTTAAGTTAAGCAAAAATAAAGATTAACTCGTTAGACTACATCAAGCAAGAATACTTGGTGAGCTAAAGATTAATTTTGGACATTTGAGAGACAAGATCATACTAGCAAACCAAGTCATAGACCGAAGGCTCAATCGTGTAAAGCTCGTGTGGACTGGACTAGAGGCTTCACAATCGGGGAGCTATAGGCCGAGAACAATCTTTGTGCTGCACTTCAAGAGGTATGAATTTAATTTGATGTTTTTATACCTTGCATGTGTGTTTTAAAAATCCTTTAGCTGATTCTTGAGTTATGGGCTATGAGACATTTACTTGTGATGTGATGAGATCACACCACTTATCTTGTTTTTGTAATTTTTGAAATTCCACACACTTCCGTTGCACCCCTTCCCATTCCATTGAAGTGGTATCAAACCCACCTAAATGATATTTAGAATCCATTTTTATGTTTTCAAGATTGTGATTATTGTTATGACTAATGGTTAGATTGATTGTTGTTTGATTGGATAAAAAATGTGCATGTTGTTTTTCAAGTCGATTGGATTCTGGCATCTTGTAGTAAAAATACCATAACTTTTAAACGGCTATTAAGAATCAAGTGAATTTTTTTTTTACATGAAACTAGACTTTGGTATCTTTCTATCACAACTTGAATCGCTTAAAAAGGAATTTTGTACGGAGAGTTATGCTAGTTCTAACTCACGGCCTAGGCAACACCGATTCTCGGCAGCTTCTCTTTTCAACAATTTTGATTGTTTTAAGAATTTTATTCAAGTTTTAAGCATGAATCAAACATTTTTTTTATTTTCTCTCGAATATATGATATTCCAGAATATTTATTCTAATTATGCCATAATTAGAATAATCACAATTAGTCTAAGTTTACTTGAATATGTGATATTTGAATAGTTTATGGAATTCTTCCATAGTTAACACAAACTATAATATGTTTGCATGAGTTGTTTAAATTTATATTTTGTGTTGAATGAATGAATGGCATGATGGATGATCATGGACTTAGGAAACCAATTTGTGATTGTATTAAGTGGCAATGTAATAATTAATTTTAAGGTGTTGTTATATTTTTTATTGAGCATATTGAGCTCTTTGGTTTGTAATCTCGCCTTGGTATTCCAAGGATGTTTATGTACTTATGAAGACATGGAAAAGCAAGATAAAAGGAGGTTCAACCCATCATAATGCCTAGTGGGAGCATGAAGTTCAAGATTTGAAGAGCAATGTTTGGAAAATTAACCCTAAGCCCCACCCTATTCCTTGTGGCTAGGAATTGGATCCATAAATAGTCCATGATCATACCTTTTATATTATTTATGCATTTATGTGATGTATGTGATGTGTATGATATGCTTATGATAAAATGGATAATGTGCAAAGTGAGACCTAATAATAATAAGTCAAAAAAAAAAATTCTTCCAACAAAGAATTAAGTCTAGGCTTTCTATTGAAACAATAATTTTAGAAGTTTTAAACAAAATGTTTAAGAGATCTTCTAGTCATTATTGTTAAGCATGAGATGTAGTACACATATGGATACATTATTTACTAAGAACGGCATTATGAACTTGAGGTTTCTAACATTCAAATCCATTTATTTACTAGTTCAATGGTTAATGGACTTAACTAGTGTAAAGGGCCAAGAACGACATCGTGAACCCGAGGTCCATAGCATTAGGAGCCGATTGATTAAACCTCTCATGAGATGTGATGAACAAGAGTTGTTCACTCATAAGATATTAATGTTCTAAGAATGGCATTGTGAACTTGAGGGATTTTAATATTTTTATGAGAATATTAATCACTTACTAGAAGTTCTCCAAACAGAGCTTTCGTTTTCTACTTGGAAGTGTAGAATTCGTCAAATTAGTGAGAGCACCATATTTGATTAAAGACCAGATCATTATGGTAATTACTTATCATGTAAACTAATTAATCTTGTTAATTTTTGTAGATTATCTCTAAAAATGAAACCCACCAACCCACTCGCGAGCATACTTGATGCTAATAGGCTCATAGGGCCTAACTTTTTGGACTAGTTAAAAAACCTTAAAATAGTCCTTGCTTCAGAAAGTGCATATCATATGTGTTTGACACACCAATTCCCGACCCTTTACCCGAAAGGGCCTCTTATGAGGAATGGGCTACACTTGAGAAGTGAAAGCTTGATGATTTGCAAGCAAAGTGCTATATGCTTGCTTCTATGACCAATGAGTTACAGAGGCAACATGAAAAGATGAATGATTCCCATTTTATTCTTCTTCACTTACAAGAGTTGTATGGTGAGCGAAAAGAACCGCTAGATATGAGATATCAAAGTAGTTATTTCGTTCAAAGATGCATGAGGGTACCGATGTTGGAGTTCATGTCCATAAGATGATAAGTGCTATTGAGCAACTAGAGGATCCGGACTTAATTATGGACCACAACCTTCAAACGAATTTGATCATTCAATCCCTTCTTGAATCTTTCTCTCAATTCATTATGAATTTTCATATGAATAAATTGGAATGCACGCTTGCTGAGTTATTAAACATGTTAATAACGAACTCAAAAATCTATGATAAAAGGGAAAGAGGTTGTTGTTGTTGCCTCTTCTTCTAGTAAGACTAAGAAGAGGAAAACCAAAGGAAAGGCTTCCAACCTCAAGCCCAAAGGTAAGGTATCCAAGGACAAGGCCAAAAAGAAGGTGGATGAGGGCAAAGAAAATTGTTTCCATTGTCAACAAGTTAGACATTTGAAGCATAATTGCCCAAAGTACTTGGAGTCTTTAAAGGGCAAGGCGAAGGATTTAAAGGGCAAGGCAAATGACAAGCCTTCGAAGGTATGTTTTTATCATGTTACTTAAGTTCCATTAGTTCAAGTGGTTCATTAAATGCTTAGATTCTTGATACGGGTGCAAGTTCTCATATTGTGCCTTTATGCGGGAACTAGCAAGTAAGTGAGAGCTTGGAGAAGGATAAGGTAACCTAAAGCTTGGAGATGGAGCAAGTGTTATCGCCAAGGCTATTGGATCAACCTCTATTGATCTTAATGATCATGTTTTGCTATTAAAAGATATTTTGCATTTACCTAATGCTTTTAAGAACATTATCTTTGTTTCCAGTATGACTAAGAGGGGTTATGAATTCCTCTTTAAAAGAAATGTTTGTTTAATATATTATGATGATAATATTATTGGAAAAGGTTATATGCTTGATGGTCGTTATTATTTGGATAATAATAATAACAAAACAACTCCAAGTGGATATGAAGTAAATTCTATGATAATGAACAATTATAATAAAAAAACATCTTTGGCACTTGAGACTTGGTCATATTACGTAAGATGTAATCACTAAGTTAGAGAAAATGGGAATTTTGAATCCTCTTGGTAATATACCAACTCCAACATGTGAATCTTGTCTACAAGGTAAAATGACTAGATCACTTTTTGTTGGACAAGGGGTAAGAGCTAAAGAAGTTTTAGAAATTATACATAGTGATGTATGTGGTCCATTTACTCTAATGGCTAGAGGTGGTTTCTCCTATTTCATTACATTTACCGATGATCTATCAAGGTATGGATATGTATATGTAATGAGACATAAGAATGAATCCTTTGAAAAGTTCAAAGAATTGAAATGTGAAGTAGAAAAACAAAAAGGAAAAAGTATTAAAGCTCTTCGATCCAATCGAGGAGGTGAATACTTAAGTATCAAGTTCCTTGAATTTCTTAAAGAACATGGCATAATTTCACAATCACCCCTCCCGAAACACCACGATTGAATGGTGTATCGTAAAGGAGAAATCGTACCTTATTAGGTATGGTGAGATCTATGATGAACTACATTGATTTGCCTATTTTCTTATAGGCATTTGCACTTCGGATCGCCTATTATATCCTTAATAGAGTTCTTTCCAAATCTGTTCCAACTACCCCATATGAGATATGGAGTAACAAGACACCAAGCCTTAAACATGTTAAGATTTAGGGTTGTCCAACTTTTGTTAAAAGGTTGAAAACCGATAAGTTGGAAGCTAAATCTGTAAAGGGTAGGTTTGTTGGATACCCTAAAGGTTGTTCGTGGTATTATCTCTCGTCTTCTTGTAGAACAAATAATTATTGTTAGCGAGGATGTCATTTTTCTTGAAAAAGAGTTTATTCAAGGAGGTGGAAAAGGAAGGAAGATAGAATTGGATGAAGGGTCATCCAAAGTGATCCAACAAGATGATCAAATGTAAATTGATCAACCCCGTGATAAACCCGATACTATTGATGAAGTCACCATAATAACACCTCGAAGTTCTAGTAGAATATCTCACCCACCAGAGAGATATGGTTTTCTTCATCATAAACAAGAGTTGTTTGTTATTAGAGAGACCGATCATGGAGATGATCCTAGTACATATGAGCAAGCTATATCGGATATAAATTCTTCAAAATGGCTAGAAGCTATGAAATCCGAAATGGATTCCATGTATGCTAACCAAGTCCGGCAACTTGTTGATCGACTCGAAGTTATTGTACCTATAGGGAACAAATGGATTTTTAAGAGAAAGATTGGCATAAATGGAAAGTTAGAGAATTTTAAAGCAAGGCTAGTAGCTAAAGGGTTTAGCCAAAGATAAATGGTTGACTATGAGGAAACCTTCTCGCTAGTAGCCATGCTTAAATCCATTAGGATATTATTAGCTTTAGCTACACACTATGATTATGAAATTTGGCAAATGGATGTCAAAATCGCCTTCCTTAATGGTTCCATTAAGGAAAATATTTTCATGGTACAACCTAAGAGTTTTGAATCCAAAGATGGTACCAAGGTGTACAAACTTAAGAGATCCATTTATGGTCTTAAGCAAGCTTCGACGAGTTAGAATCATCATTTTGATGAAGCCATTAAATCTTTTGGATTTATAAAAACCGAAGATGAGCCTTGCGTTTACAAGAAGGTTAGTGGGAGTGCACTCACTTTCCTTGTCTTGTATGTGGATGATATTTTATTGATAGGAAATGACATTGGTATGCTAACCACTCGTGAAAGTCCGATTGTCGCGTAGTTTCTCTATGAAAGATTTAGGAGATGCAACCTATATTCTTGGTATTCATATCTATAGAGATAGATCAAAGAGAATAATAGGACTCTCTCAAAGTCTATACTTGGAAAAGGTGTTGAAGAGGTTCAACATGCTTGATTCCAAGAAAGGATTGTTGCCTATGAGGCACGATATTCATCTATCTAAATGGATATCTCCGTAAACACCCGAAGATAGAGATAAAATGGCAAAGATTCCTTATGCTTTGGCTATTAGAAGTCTTATGTATTCCATGTTGTGTACTAGGTCGTGTATCACATATGTTGTTAGTATGACTAGCAGATTTCAATCAAATCCAAGTTTGGAACACCGAAATATAGTCAAAGCCATCTTAAAGTACTTAAGAAGAACTAAGGATCTTATTTTGACATATGGAGGAGGTGACTTAAGATTGGATGGTTTTACAAATTCCGATTTTCAATCGGATATTGATGATAGAAAATCTATCTCTAGGTTTGTGTTTGTTTGTAATGGAGGTGCAGTATGTTGGAAGAGTTGTAAATAGAGTACTACCGTAGACTCTACTACCGAGGCCGAGTACATTATCGCATCGTATGCTACAAAAGAAGCCGTTTGGATTAAGAAGTTTGTGACGTAACTTGGGGTGGTTCTTACCATTAAGTTACTAGTTTCTTTCTACCGTGACAACACCGGTGCTATAGCTCAAGCAAAGGAACCAAGGTCTCACAAGAAATTAAAACACATAGAAAGGCATTATCATATTATCGGAGAGATTGTTGGAAGAGGTGATGTACCCTTATAGAAAATAGCATTAGCCGAAAACCTCGATGATCCACCGACAAAGGCCATGGCATAACAACAGCCTACACTATCATCTTGATAATATGGGTCATAGATACTCTAGTGAATGGCTCTAGTGCAAGTGAGAGATTGTTAGCTATGTATGCCCAAGAGCCATATATATTATGTGACATGTAAATAATAATCCCTATATAGCAATAAAAGATATATTCATTATATGAAAGTCTTTTTTTATTTTGAATATAATCCTTAAGTATATTGTTAGAATATCTATTCTAAAAGATGCTTAGAATATGAATGATAGATATTTCTAGAACAAAATGAATTAAAGAGTTCATAGTCATAGGATACCCGATTGGGCATCAATTATCCTAAAGACTATAACCTCTATTTGTTTATGATAGTGAGTCTCATGCTATAAGATATGTGATATCGAAAAAATATGTGGACACTTATCATGGGTAGGTTGAATAGTTATATTAGATTATCATAACATGAAGTTCTAACTACTTGTCAATAATTCATCATCTAGATTATAATAGTGCATATAATCCCTTGACCTAAGGTGACACTCTTATCTCACACATAGGTAATTAGGGTTTGTTACTGCTTACATATCTATACTAGTCATGTATGGGTATATGGCGTGTGATGGCCTTAGTTAGTTATGTGTAGGAGGTAAGTGTTTAGCCAACGAGAATTCGTTACCTTAAGTAAACAAGGATAAGATCCTATGCTATCCGGTTATTTTTGATAAATAAAGTTCTTGGCTAGAACAGAAAGATTCACTAGAAAAGAGTTTCTAGTAGGAGTCTTATAATATCAAGAAATAAAACCAAGATGAGGACATAGCATTTAAGCAAATAGGGTTTGACATTAACATGACCCTAGCTACAATCGGGATCTTGTAATGAAGGGATTCGAGTGCACGGTAATTATGATCATTGGTTTCATGGAATGTATTAATCAGTCTAATGCATTCATTTCTAATTAGGTAGTCATGATTTGCAATGCTAGGCGTCACTCATGACTTATGGGACTAAGGAGGTATTGAAAGATCATTGAATTAAGAAAAGAGTTTTCTCATAATATCAAAGAGTTGATATCATATTCCCATTGCTAATTAGACATGAATCTAAAAAGTCACACACAATAGAGATTTTATCGAATGAGCAATTATTGTTTTAATTATTAACTAAAGTGTTTAATTAGTTAATTAAAAACAATAGGATTAAACATGTAATTAAATTTATATGGTCTCTAGCATGTCCTAAAGTTTAATCCAACTAAGGGTAAATTAAAATATGACTTAATTTATATGAGATATAAATGACAAGTCATTAAGCTTAAGTCAATTAATGAATTAATCAAAATAATCTTAGTAGAAGATTAACCTAATCTTAGTGGAAGATTATGTGTTTTGATTAATGCATGCATGCAAACTCCTCCACTCAAGATATGTTGGTGGAAAGTGTAGAGAATTTATGCATGCATTATTTACATGTGTAATTAAAAAGTGTCTTGATTGTTTCATGCATGAATGACATATGTCATGAAGGATGCATGCATGATTGACAAATGTCTTTATGAAAGACATTTGTTATCTCTCATGCATGCAAGTCTCTCCACATAGGATAAGTTAGTGGAGAGTGTAGAGAATTAAAAACATGCATGATTGACATTTGTCATGGAGGTTGCATGCATGATTAACAAATGTCTTTGTGAAAGACATTTGTTATCTCTTATACATGCAAGTCTCTCCACCCAACATAAGTTAGTGGAGGGTGTAGAGAATGACAAGGAGAAGAAAAAGATGAGAGAATGGAGATAGTCTTGTATGGTCACTCATCTTAAACACTCAAAAGTGTTAGATACTTGACTCGAAGCAAAAAAAAAAAAAAAAAGGATTCGCTCTTAGACTACTTTAAGCTAGATTACTTGGTGAGCTAAAGATTAATTCCGGACATTTGAGAGACAGGATCATACTAGCAAACCAAGTCATAGCACCAAAGCCTCAATTGTGTAAAGCTCATGTGGATGGACTAGAGGCTTCATAATCGGGGAGCTATAAGTCGAGAACAATCTTTGTGCTGCACTTCAAGAGGTACGAATTTAATTTGATGTTTTTATACCTTGCATGTGTGTTCTAAATATCCTTTAGTTGATACTTGAGTTATGGGCTATGTGACATCTACTTGTAATGTGATGAGATCACACCAATTATCTTGTTTTGGTATTTTTTGAAATTCCACACACTTCGTTGCACCCCTTCCCATTCCTTTTAGAGAAAGTGTGTGTGAAAGAGAGAGGGAGAGGGAGCGGAGGAGAGGGATAGAGAGATGGAAAAAGAGGGAGAGGGTAGAGTGAGAGAGAGAGGGAAAGGCAAACAGAGAAAGGGAGGCAAAAAGAGAATGGGAAACTCGGGAGGGGAAAAGAGATAAGGAGAAAGGGAGGGAAAGAGATAGAGAGAGGTTCATAAAGAAAGAAAGAGGAAGGAAAAAGGGAGAGAAGGCAATAAAGGGAGAGATGAAGAGTGAGAGAGGGGGAGAGAGAGGAGACAAAGAGATAGAGAAGGAGGGAGAGAGGGGGTAGGAGAGAGGGAGAGAAAAAGGGAGAAAGGGAGAGGAATAGAGGGAGAGAGGGAGAGGAAGAAAGGGGGAAAGGGAGAGGAAAAAAGGGAGAGAGGGAGAGGAAGAAGGGGTGAGAGAGAGATAGGGAGAGAGAAATGGTGGAATGGACAGAGAGAGAGGGAGAGAGGGATGGAGAGGGAGAAGGATGGAGAATGAGAGGGAAAGATAGAGGGAGGGAGAGAGAAGGAGTGAGATTGAGAGAGGGGAAGAGAGAGGGAGAGGTAGAGTGGAAGAAGGAGAGAGGTAGAGGGAGAGGGAGGGGGATAGGGGAGATAGGGTAAAGGGAGGGGGAGAGAAAAGGAGAAGTGGAGGATGAGGGAGGGAAGGAGAGAGAAGGGGGATATAGAAAGGGTTGTAGGAAGTGAGAGAGAGAGATAGATAGTGGGAGGGAAGGAAAAATAGAGGGAAAGAGATATGGGAGAGGGAGAGGGAGGGAAAGGTAGATAGAGTGAGGGTGAAAGGGGTTAAGAGGAAGAGGGAGAGAGGGCGAGGGAGAGAGGATGAGAGGGAGGTAGTGGGATGGAATGTGAAGTAGATAAAGAGAGGGAAATAGAGTGAGATAGGATAGAGAGAGTGTGGGAGGGTGGGAGGGAGAGAGTAGGAGAGAGGGAGAGAGAGGTAGAGAGAGAGTGAGAGAGAGGGATAAATGAAGAGAGGGATAGATGAAGAGAGGGAGATTGAGGTAGAGAGAGAGGGAGAGAGAGAAGGGGGAAAGACCAAGAGAAAGTGATAGAGAAAGATAGAGAGATAGAGAGGGATAGGTAGAGGAATGGAGAGAGAGAGTGTAGGAGGGAGGAGAGGGATAGGGAGAGAGGGAGAGAGGCCGAGGGAGAGGGAGAGGGAAAGGGAAAGGGAAAGGGAAAAGGAGAGAGGCAATGGGAATGAGAGAGGGAGGGGGAGAGAGAGGGAGTGAGAGATAGAGGGAGTGAAAAGGAGAAGGGGAGATAAAAGGAGAAAGGGAGAAGGGGTGAAGGGGAGAGAGGGAGAAAGGATGAGGGGAAAATAGGGAGAGAGGGAGAGGGAGAGGGAGAGGGAGAGATGGAAGGGATTGAGAGAGGGAGGGGGAGTAAAAGAGTGAGGGAGAGGGATGATGGGAGAGAAAGGGAGAGTAGAAGAGAGAGATAGCAATAGAGAGGGAGAGAGAGCAAAGGATTAGGGAGAGAGAAAAAGGAGTAAGGAAAAGAGTGGGAGGTCGAGAGGAGGGATAGGAAGAAGGGAAGAGAGGGAGGGTGAGATACAAGGATGGAGAGTGGGAGGATAGAGTGGGAGAGAGATAGGGAAAGAGAGAGGGAGAGAGGGGGATAGAGAGATGTAGTGAGGGAGAGAGGGAGAAAGAGAGAGCGAGTGGGGGAGAGAGAGAGAGAGAGTCGAAGGGAGGTTGAGAGAGAGTGAGAGAGGGAGGGAGGGAGGGAGAGAGAGAGGAAGGAAGAGAGGGAGGGATATGGACAGAGAGGGAGGAAGACAGGGAGAGTGAGGGAATGAGAGAGGGAAAGAGGGAGAAAGAGAGAGAGAGGGAGAGAGTAAGGATAGGGAGAGGGAGAGGGAGAGGCGAGGGAAAAAGAGAGAGGGAGGTAGAGAGAGAGAAAGGAAAAAAGAGATGGAGAGGGGAAAGAGGGAAAGGAGTAGAAAGCTAGAGAATGAGAATGAAGAGAGAGATAAAGAGGGATGAGAAGAAAGGATAGAGAGAGAGAGAGATGGAGTTAAGAAGAGAGAAAGGGAGGGAGAGATGGAAGGGGAGAGAGAGGGAGAAGAGAGAGAGAAGGAGGGATAGAGGGTAGGATAGAGAGCGAGAGAGAGAAGGAGGGAGAGAAAGTCACAAAGGGATATAGAGGAAGAGGAAAAAAGTTTGAATTGATATGAAGCAGAAATATTGATTGTATTGTCGTACCTCTACCAAGTATTACAACTTATATATATATATATAGCTACATATAGCATATAAAATAGGAAATTACAAACTAGGAAATTATAGCCATAAATCTTTCTAAACTCCTTGATTAGAGCCTTAAATTCCTATATTTACATTCAAAAATACACCTAGAATATTCTAAATAGAATATTTCCTATTCCAACACTCCCCTCAAGCTAGCTTGTAAATGTCTTCCATTGCTAGCTTGCTTATCGTGAAGCTTAATATCTTCAAGTAATTTCTTCATCCACATAGCTTCACAAATCCCTCGTGCAAGGGATCTAAATTTCGCTTTAACACTACTTCGTGCCACAACATTTTACTTCTTACTTCTTCAATTAACTAAATTTCCCCCCATAAATGTATAATATCTAGATGTTGATCGCTTGTCTATCACACTACCAACCTAGTCAGCATCAGTATAGACTTCCACCCGAAAGTGATCACGTTTTGTAAATATCAAACCCTTTCTTGGAGTCCCTTTTAGGTACTTTAGTATCCTATAGGTAGCTTCAAAATGCTCACGGCTCGGTGCATGAATGAATTGGCTTATCATACTTACGACGAAATGCCGTACTGTGGCGAATGTGTGACGTATATATAAGTCCGCCCACCAAGCACCGAAATTTCTCCTTTTCAATCACATCCTCAATTTTAGTAAGATTTAGTTTGAGATTTACCTTGATTAGTCTCAACAGTACGTGCCACCTAGAAGATCAATTTCATTGATTAAATCAAGGACATATTAAACAATGCATAGCCGTAGACTACCATCCTTCTTCTTCATGAACAATATTGGGCTCTCTAAGGTGAAGAATTAGGGCTTATGAATCTCTAATCCAATAAGTCCCGTAGCTGCACCTTCAACTCTTTCAACTCAACTAGGGCCATTCTATAAGGAGTCTTAGAAATTAGAGTCATGCTTAGCTCTAGATCAATCTCAAATTCTATTTCCCTCTTCGAGTGGTAACGTAGTCAAACTTTCTAGAAATACGTTTAAATACTATTGTACAACCCCTATGTCTCATGGTTTTGACTTTTGTTCCACTCGACTATCCACCACATACGCTAGGTACCCCATACATTCTTTCCCTAGCATCCTTCGAGCTTCATGGTCGAGATGATCGATATGGCTCAAAACTTCATATCAGCTTTAAACTCTAATGGATGATTTCCAAATAGATCAAAAATTACCTTTCTATGTCGATAATTGATAGTGGCACCATGCCTTGTTAGCGAATCCATCCCGTAATCAAATCAAAATCTTGGAGATCCAATACTATCGATTAGCCTCTTGACTCTTATTCTCAATCCGCATTGGACACTCTTTAACTATGCATGTTGATTCCAAAATTTCTCTAGAGGGAACCACTATGAGATACCCTACAACTAATGTCTCAAGCTTGACACCTAGGCTCTTTACTAGTGTTTTTGATATAAATGAATGTGTAGCACCAAAATCAATCAAAACATAGGTAATTAAGCCAAGAAGTAAGACATTATCCTAAATTATCGTTGCATTCCCTCGATCACCTCTTCCCGCATTATAGTGTATACCGAGCAGGTACATTTCCCGATCGTGGGCTCTACTCCTAGGGGTAATTGTAGGATACGTGCCTTGGCTTATGACATATATAGCAAGTCCTTATGTTTGGTCGACATTCCTCGCATGGAATCTCCCACACCTATTACATCGAGGTTGATTACTTATCGTCGGTCCTAGCCGATTACTCGATAGTGGTCTAGGAACATATGGTGTTGGTCTAGTAGTCCGTGCATTTCCTTGACCACCATTTCGATTAAAATTTCTAGTCGAACCCGTTTTACTAGTCCGGATGAAGAGGTTCCCGATTTAAACACTTCCCTCTTTTGCTAGAATTCCTTTGCAATCTCCTTCGATCTTCATCTCGCTATCATTGCCTTATCCACCATTTTTGGGAAGGTGTCAGCGGTCGACATATGTACAATACTTCGTACTCTAGGGTTTAACCCCGTTAGGAACGAATTCTTTTTTAGCTTTTCATCCCCTATCATGAATGGAACGAATCTACACCCTTGTTCAAATTTTCGTACATATTCACGCACCGACATTCCATCTTGTGTTAGTGCTAGGAAGTCTGAAATTTTCTTAGCCCTAACGTCCGCGATAAAGTATTTTTTTATAGAAGGCTTTCTTAAATCCTTTCCAAGTTAAGGTAGGCACGTCTACTATCAATCGTGCACTCTCCCACCATGTGCGAGCATCCTTGGTTAGCATAAAGAAGGCACATCTTACTAGCTCATTATTGGTAAATTGTAAGTATTCGAATATCGCCTCCAAAAACTTAATCCGTTCCTCCGTATCATTAGGTTAACAACGTCGGAGAATTCCTAGGGATTCATTTTATAAAACCTCTCCATCGTGTCATTCTTATGCTAGGGCGACGGAGGTGGAGGTTAATGATACATAGCCAAGAGTTGTCTCATTTGCTCCACATGGACTTCTTATTGTTGTTGCATTGCTTGTTGTTGTTATTGTATCATGTCCATCTTGTCCATCATATGATTTAAAGCATCTTGTTGTCGTCTATTATTATCATTAAAGGTCTCTTTACCTCCTCGCTCGTATTGGATCCTTTCTTGGCATGCTTTGACTTTGCACATGCCATGTTATGCTCAAGTTAGTTTTGGTATCGAAATGAACATATAATGTAAATCATCCACATATGTGAGGTTATATTTATGTATATAGTAAGCATTTCATACAAACTAGGCACTTACAAGTACATCTACCTTAAAAAGGTTTCTATACTATATTTACAATAAAAAAGCATTCCTATTTACATTCATAAGGCGCATGATAGGTTTCCCCTAGTAACACCTCTACCGGGTTAGGTTAATATACCAAACACGACAGGGAAAGGATTACTCCACTCTCCACTAGTCGATTATGTCGACTGACATGATGTGTACTATCTCGCCGGCGTGGGGCAAAGTTAGACCCCAATTATACATTAATCGAGTAAGAGTTCGCCTAACCTATACCGGGCAGAAGGCTCAAATCAAGTTCGATAAGAATATCGATCGATAAGACTCCCCCAAACCTCATCTAAAACTCGCTAATCTCTCAGTGAGAGAGTTCGTCGTAAGGTCGGTAATAGAAAATCGAGACTACAATATCAAAAGTGACATAAGCAAACACTATTTGCTATATCAAGTCATGTATTCAAATAATAAGGGTCACCATATCCTAATCTAGGGCCATAATGAGGCTATTTAGCTCAACCCAATGTGCAACTAGGGTGGCCCACTAACGGCGCATCCTAGCGGTGCAAGGTACACGTAATAACCATGGCATCTACAAAAAAAATATGAATAGTCATCAATATTGCCAAGAGAGGATTGTATGCTAACATGAAGCCATATAATGATCATACAGACTTCAAAGGAAAGGAATAAATAAAGTCTTACTTATTGAGTAGTATATCGGTCCTCGAGCTCATATGACACATAGGTTTCTACCCGATTGACTAAACCAAAGCTCTAATACCACCCTATGGCACCCCCTCCTCGGCCCACTTGCTAATTACCCAAAAATGAGTGACTAGGCAAGGAATGCGTCACGCTAACATGACAAAATCCGGACTTAATCCGTAATTCATACATACTCATACATTAAGGGCACATTATATAATGAAACGCATACAATACAAATTAGATAACATTAACAAATATAGTAGAAGAAATTACAAATTAATTACAATACCATTAAAATGTCCACTAACACCCTAACCTAAAATTATAATCAAATAAAATTTGTTACGTTTGTATCACACATGAGCCCCTTTTTACTAGTAATCGACAAGCATCCTTGCTACTTTGACCCTTTTGTATCATAATCATGGAAATAACAACAAGGTGAGTCGAAGCTTAGTAAGTGGGGTGATGCACGTGATATGTAATGCTTTTTGGACTTTCCCACCATACTAATACGTTTTAGTTCCGAGTACCATAGGTATTAGCAAGTCTCCTCTAATTGTGATTACTCGAATCACCTAATGCTAATAACCAAATTACCCCTCGTTGTAGCCACCTGTTAGCGTGAATCCATCGTGTAATAGTGCGATCACACAAATTAGAGCACGCATATAGGTGGACCGATAATACCTATTTATTCCAACAAGGTTGTAAACCAATTCTCAATTAACCGACTTTTCTCAATCCACCCCACAATGCACATGATGAACGTGATGTTACATTTACCGTATTAAACATATCCAACCTATACAGGATTCAGCTTCATATAGTTTCATATTTCCCTTTTGTTTCCTTTAGTAAATCTCATTTCTAAATTGTTCCACACTTGAATTGAATAATTATTAGCATTTGGATTGATTTCAACATGTTAAGGTATAATTTTACCCTTTAGCTTGATTTTAACACTTTTAGGCTGAATTTAGTTCTTAAGTCAAATTCTTATTTTCTTTGACAAGCTTACCTTTCTAATTTCAATTTTAATTCCTATTTAGACCTAATTGAACCATTAAAGACCAAATTAATTTAATGGAACCCAAAACCCCATTTTTCTAAGTTTGGGTCGAATGGATCTCTTAATTTTGCAAGAAATATTCTTTGCTTTTATATGAAGTTTCCTTTTTCTTCAAAATGATTAATCAAACCTAATTTATTCTCCATTAAAATTTAAGTCCTTAAGTATAAAAAAGGTTCCATCTTTCCCATTTTAGTCGAAAGTCACTTTAGGAAAAACCCTAAAATTTAATTCTTTTTTCTTCCTTCCTATCTTACTTTGTCCAAGTTTGTATCAATCCTAGTTTAGTCCACCAAGTTTCAGTCAAGCCCCATTTCTTTCAATCAAACCTATCAATACATAAACATAGCCATGGACAAGGCTTTCCGCACTTAATATGCAACATATCAACCATTCCTTACATGTTCCATAACAACCAACAATTATATGTTAAGCCATCCAACATAGCACAAACACAACAACACAACACAACATAATCAAAAGCTTAATTAATTACAGTAAATTAATATTTAAAAATAAAATAGATGGCATAGATAAAAATCCACTTAGTTTAGGTTTGTTAAGGATTTCCCTAGCTTTTTCCTTCTTTTTCTCCTTTCTTTCTTTCGTTTCTTTTTCTCTCTTTCTTTTTCGTGTTTCTCTCCCTCTCAATGATGTATTTTTCTTCTTTTAGGTGAGCTATGGATTTCACTAAAAATACAGCCATGTAATCTCTTCCCTTATATATATACATGCTCCATTTTCCTTGCATTTTAGTTAGTTTACATGTGACTTGATTTAATTTATCAAGTGTAAAGTAAATGATGGCTAAGAGGGAGAAGGTGCGGGTTTGACTTAGTCAAAGGAATGAGTTGGCTTCCATTGCATTAAATAAAGACTTAGGTGTTTAATTATTTGCTAAATATGGTGGTTAGGCTAACTAAGTCCCTTAAGCTAGTTTAGTTAAAGTAATATGACATTTCTTTCATAGAAAAATTTGGTAATTCCTTCCTAAATAATTAATTTGGCAATTTCCTTCTCAAAAATTTTCCAACATTCCCCATATTTTAAAATACCTTTCTCACTTGTATAATAGGTTCCATATATATACTAGAGAAAATGAACGGTAATTAGCTAAATTACCTAAAAATTCATCCCCTAATTCCTCATATAAACACCAAGCATAATAATATTACCAAAATATTAAAATGGCACATAAATCACACCCTTGCTCAATGTATGTACGTTTGAATATCCTTATATGTATATTGATATGGTTAAGGACTTTACAGGGGTTACATTTCTCTCCCACTTAAAGGAATTTCGTCTACGAAATTGATTCATTCGAATAACTCTAGGTATTTATAACTCTTTTCTTCCTCTCGTTCCCAAGTCATCTCTTCGAGATAATGATTTTCTCATAAAACTTTAACTAAACCAATCTCCTTGTTCCTTAATTGTTTGATCTCGCCTATCAAGAATCTGGACCGGTCTTTCTTCATATGTTAAATCTAAGGTAAGATTTGGCAACTCGTCTCCATAATTTGACTCGGCTCTCCTACGCACTTTCTTAGCATAGATATATGAAATACATTATGTACTCCTACTAACGATTATGGTAGCATCGAGCGATAGGCTTTATCACTTACTCGATCCAAGTATTTCAAATGGTCCTATGTATCGCGGACTTAACTTTTCCTTTTTCACAAATCGTTGTATGCCCCGCAATGGTGAAACTTTTAGGAATACATAGTCACCGACTACAAACTCTAGATCCAGTATTTCTTTCTCTCTCTATCTCTAACCCTCTTCTTTTATCTTTCCCTCAATTATTCCTTCTCTCCCTCTCTCTCCCCCACTCTCGATCTCTCCCTCTCTCCCACTCTCTCCCTCGCACTATCCCTCTTTCTCCTTCTCTCCCTCTTGCCCTCCCTTCTTCTCTCTCCCTCCCTTTCGCCCTCCCTATCCGTCACCGCATCTCTCTCCCTCTACCTCTCTAACAAACTCTCCCTTTTCCTCTCTCCCTTTCACTCACACTATTTCCCTCTCTCTCTCTCTCCCTCTCCCTCTCTTCCTCTCCTTCCCTATATCACTCTTTCTTAGTCTCGTCTCTCTCTCTCTCCCATCCTTTTCCTTTACCTCATACTCTCTCTCTCACTCTCTAACTCTCTCTCCCTCCCTCTCATTTACCCTTTTTCACTTCTTCTCTCCCTTCCCTTCTCTCTCTCCCTCTCCCTCTCTTTCCCTCTACCACTCTCTATCCTTCTTCCCCCTCTCTTCCTCTCTTTTCCTTCCCCTCACTCTCTCCATCTCTCTCCCTCTCTTTTCCACTATCTTTTTTTATCTCCCTCTCTCCATTACCTTCTATCTTTCCCTCTCTTTCTCTCTCTCCCCCTCTTCCTCCTTTCTTCTCTCTCCCCTCTCTCACTCTCCCTTCTCTCTCTCCCTCTCTTTCTCGCTCTCTCCCCCTCTCCTCACTCTCACCTTCCCTCTCTCTATCTCGTTTTCTCCCTCCCTATCTCTATCTCCTTCCCTCCCTCTATCCCTCTCTCTCCATCTCCCACTCTCTCTCTCTCTCTCACCCTCTCTCCCTCTCTCTCCTTCTCCCCCTTCTCTCCCTCATCTTTTTTTGTCTCTCTTTCTCTCTACTTCTACCTCATTCCCTCTCTCCATCTCTTCCTAATCTCCCCCTCCCTCTATAAATCTCTCTCCCGATCTCACCCTTTCTCACTACAGATCTTCCCTTTTTCCCTTATCGTCCCTCCCTCTCTCTCGTTCTTCTCTCCCTCGCTATATCTCTCCCCCTATCTCTTTCTCTCTCCCATACACTCTATTCCGCCTCCCTTCCCCTTTCTCGCCCTCTCTTTCCTCCTCTCTACTTCTCTATCTTTCTTCCTCCTCCCTCTCTCCCTTTCCCTTCCTTCTTTCTCCTTCCCTCCCTCGCTCTCCCTTTCCTTTTTTCCCTCTCTCATCACTCTCTCCCTCTCCCCTCTACCTTCCTCTCTCCCTCTCTCTATCACTCTCTCCCTCTCCCCTCTACCTTCCTCTCTCCCTCTCTCTATCACTCTCTCCCTCTCCCCTCTACCTTCCTCTCTCCCTCTCTCTATCACTCTCTCCCTCTCCCCTCTACCTTCCTCTCTCTCTCTCTCTCCTCTACCTCTCTTTCTTTCTTTCTCTCTATCCCTCTATCACTCTCTCCTTTTATCTCTTTGTCTCACACTCCATTTCTCTCCCTCTCTCCCTCTCTCTGCCTCCCTTCCTCTCTCCATCACTCTCTCTATCTCTCTCTCCCCTCTCTTTATCTCTCTCTTTCTCTCCCTCTCTCACTCTTTATTTCCTTATCTCTCCTTTTTTCTCCTCTCTTGCTCTCTCTCTCTCTCTCCCTCCCTCTCTCCTTTGTTCCCTCTCTCTCCCTCTTTATGTCTTTTTCTATCCCTCACTCCTTCTCTCTCTTCCTCTCTCTCTTTTTCTCTCTCTACATTTCACTCTCTCTCCCTCTCTCTCTTTCCTTTTCCCTTTCCCTTTCCCTTTCCCTCCTTCTTACTTTCCCTTTCTCTAGCACTCTTGCCCTCTCTCCCCTTCCCCCACTCTCTCTCTCCTTCTCCCTCTCTCTCTTTTTTCCCTCTCTCTCCCTCTCCCACTCGCTTTCTCTCTCCCTCTCTTCCCCTCTTCCTCTATCCCTCTTTTTCTCCCTTTCTCCTTTTCTTCTCTCCATCTTTCACCCCCTTTTTCTCTCACTCTATCACTCCCTTTATCTCTTGTCCTCTCTCCATCACTCTCCCTACCTCTCATTCCCCCTCTCTTTATCTCTTTCCTTCTCTCCCCCTCTTTATTTTCCTTTTCATATCTCTCCCTTTCTCCCTCTCTCTCACTCCCTCACTCTTCCTCTTCTTCTCTCTCTCCCTATCTCCCTCTCTTTCCCTCTACCACTCTCTTTCCTTCTCCTTCTCCTTCTCCTTCTTCTTCCCTTCTTCCCCCTCTTTTATTCTCTTTTCCTTCCTCTCACTCGTCTCCATCTCTCTCCCTCTCTTTTCCACTATCTCTTTTTATCTCCCTCTCTCCCTTGCCTTCTATCTTTCCCTCTTTCTCTCTCTCTCCCCCTCTTCACTCTCCCCTTTCTCTCTCCCTCGCTCCTCACTCTCACCCTCCCCCTCTCTACCTCGTTTTCTCCCTCCCTATCTCTATCTCTCTCCCTCCCTCTATCCCTCTCTCATTAACTCTTGTTCTTTATCCCTCTCTCTCCATCTCTCAATCTCTCTCTCTCTCCCCTCACCCTCTCTCCCTCTCCCTCCTCCCATCTCTCTCCTTCTCCCCCTTCTCTCCCTCATCCTTTTTTATCCCTTATTCTCTCTCGCTTCGCCTCATTCCCTCTCTCCATCTATTCCTAATCTCCCTCCCTCCCTCTATAGATCTCTCTCTCCCTCTCTCACCCTTTCTCGTTATAGTCTTCCCTCTCTCACTTATCGTCCCTCCCTCTCTCTATTCTTCTCTCCCTCTCTATATCTCTCCCCCTATCTCTTTCTCTCTCCCATAACCTTCCTTCCGCCTCTCCCTCTCTCTTTCCTCCTCTCTACTTCTCTATCTTTCTTCCTCCCTCCCTCTCTCCCTTTCCCTTCCTTCTTTCTCCTTCCCTTCCTCACTCTCCCTTTCCTTTTTTCCCACTCTCTATCACTCTCTCCCTCTCTCGCTCTCTCTATCACCCTCTCTCACACTCCATCTCTCTCCCTCTCTCTCCCTCCCTTCCTCTCTCTATCACTCCCCCTATCTCTCTCCCTCCCTCCCTTTCTTTATCTCTCTCTTTCTCTCCCTCTCTCACTCCTTATTTTCTTATGTCTCCTTTTTTCTCCACTTTTGCTCCCTCACTCTCTCTCGCTCCCTCTCTCCTTTGTTCCCTCTCTCTCCCCCTCTCTTTCTCTCTCCCTCTCTCTCTCTTTATGTCTTTTTCTATCCCTCGCTCCCTCTCTCTCTTCCTCTCTCCCTTCTTCTCTCTCTACCTCTAACTCTCTCTCCCTCTCTCTCTTTCCCTTTCCCTTCGTCTTACTTTCCCTCTCTCTAGTGCTCTTGCCCTCTCTCCCTTTCCCCCACTCTCTCTCTCTCCCTCTATCTTTCTCTCCTTCTCCTTCTTTCTCTCTTTTCACTCTCTCTCCCTCTCCCACTCTCTTTCTCTCTCCCTCTCTTCCCCTATCCCTCTATCCCTCTTTCTCTCCCTTTCTCCTCTTCTTTTCTCCATCTTTCACCCCCTTTTTCTCTCACTCTATCACTCCCTTTATCTATTTTCCTCTCTCCATCACTCTCCCTACCTCTCATTCCCCCTCTCTTTATCTCTTTCCTTCTCTCTCCATCTTTATTTTCCTTTTCTTATCTCTCCCTCTCTCCCTCTCTCTCACTCTCTCACTCTTCCTCTTCTTCTCTCTTTTCGCCTCTCCCTCTCTTTCCCTCTACCACTCTCTTTCCTTCTCCTTCTCCTTCTCCTTCTCCTTCTCCTTCTTCTTCCCTTCTTTCCCTCTCTTCCTTTCTTTTCCTTCCCCTCACTCTCTCTATCTCTCTCCCTCTCTTTTCAACTATCTCTTTTTATCTCCCTCTCTCCTTTGCCTTCTATCTTTCCCTCTCTTTCTCTCTCCCCCTCTTCACTCTCCCCCCTCTCTCTCTCTCTCTCACTCTCTCACTCTCTCCCCCACTCTTCACTCTCACCCTCCATCTCTCTATCTCACTTTCTCCCTCCCTATCTCTATCTCCCTCCCTCCCTCTATCCCTCTTTCGATAACTCTTGTTCTTTATCCCTCTCTCTCCATCTCCCACTATCTCTCTCTCTCTCTCACCCTCTCTCCCTCTATCTCCTCCCATCTCTCTCCTTCTCCCCCTTCTCTCCCTCATCCTTTTTTTTATCTCTCTTTCTCTCTGCTTCTACCTCATTCCCTCTCTCTATCTCTTCCTAATCTCCCTCCCTCCCTCTATAGATCTCTTTCTCCCTCTCTCACCCTTTCTCGCTACAGTCTTCCCTTATGCCCTTATCGTCCCTCCCTCTCTCTATTCTTCTCTCCTTCTCTATATGTCTCCCCTTCTCTCTTTCTCTCTCCCATGCCCTCCCTTCGGCCTCCCTTCGACCTCCCTTCCTCCTTCTCCCCCTCTCTTTCCTCCTCTCTACTTCTCTATCTTTCTTCCTCCCTCCCTCTCTCCCTTTCCCTTCATTCTTTCTCCTTCCCTCCCTCGCTCTCCCTTTCCTTTTGTCCCTCTCTCTATCACTCTCTCCCTCTTTCCTCTACCTTCCTCTCTACCTCTCTCTCTCTCTCCCTCTCCTTCTTTCTTTCTCTCTCTCCCTCTATCACTCTCTCTTTTTATCTCTTTGTCTCACGCTCCATCTCTCTCCCTCTCTCCCTCTCTCTACCTCCCTTCCTCTCCCATCACTCTCCCTCTCTTTATCTCTCTCCTTCTCTCCCTCTCTCACTCCTTATTTCCTTATCTCTCCTTTTTTCTCCTCTTGCTTTCCCACTCTCTCTCCCTCCCTCTCTCCTTTGTTCCCTCTTTCTCCCCCTCTCTCTCCCTCTCTCTCGCCTCTTTATGTCTTTTTCTATCCCTCACTCCCTCTCTCTCTTCCTCTCTCCCTTCTTCTCCCTCTACCTCTAGCTCTCTCTCCCTCTCTCTCTTTCCCTTTCCCTTTCCCTTTTCCCCGCTCTCCCTTCCCCACTCTCTCTTGCCCTCTCTCCCTTCCCCACTCTCTCTCTCCCTCTATCTTTCTCTCCTTCTCCCTCTCTCTCTCTTTTTTCCCTCTCCTTCACTCTCTTTCCATCTCTCCCTCTCTCTCCCTCTCCCACTCTCTTCCCCTCTCCCTCTATCTCTCTTTCTCTCCCTTTCTCCTCTTTTTCTCGTCCATCTTTCACCTCCTTTTCTCTCTCTCTATCACTCCCTTTATCTCTTTTCCTCTCTCCATCACTCTCCTTGCCTCTCATTCACCCTCTCTTTATTTCTTTCCTTCTCTCTCCCTCTCTATTTTCCTTTTCTTATCCCTCCCTCTCTCCTTCTCTCCCTCTCTCTCTCTCCCCTACTCTTCCCCTCATTCTCTCTCTCCCTCTCCCTCTCTTTCCCTCTCCTTTCTTGCTCTACATTTCTTGCTCTATCCCTCTCCCTCTCTCCCTTCTCCTCTAGCTCTTTATCTCCCTCTCTCTCTCACTCTTGCCCTCTCTCCTCTTCTCCCAAACTTTATCTCCCATTCGCTCTCTCTTTCCCTCCTTCTCCCTCTCTCTCTCTTTTTCCTCTCCCTCACTCTCTCTATCTATCCTTCTCCCTCTCTATCTCGTTTCTCTATCCCTATCCCTCTCTCTCCCCCTCTGTCTTTCTTTCCCTTCTTTCTTCCCCTCACTCTATTACCCTAATCTCCTCCCTCTCTATGCCCATCTCTTTCACCATCTAACTCTCTTCCTCTCTCTCTCTCTCATATCCTCTCTATATCTCTCCCACTCTTTCCCTCTCCCTCTCTCCCTCTCTCTTTCCGACTCCTACTATCTCTTTATATCTCTCCCACTCTTTCCCTCTCCCTCTCTCCCTCTCTCTTTCGACTCCTACTATCTCTTTATATCTCTCCCTCTCTCCCTCTCTTTTTCCGACTCCTACTATCTCTTTATATCTCTCTCGGTCCCTCAGTCCCTTTCTCCCTATCTCTTTTTCCCTCCCTCTCCCTCCCTTTCTCCCCTTCCCTCTCCCTCTTACTTTACTTTCTCTCTCTCCCTTTTCCTCTCTCCCTATCTCTACCTCTTACCTTCTCTCTCCCTCTCCCTCTCTCTCCCCTCTCTTCCTCTCTTTCTCTATCCATCTCTATCTATCTTCCCCTTCCTCTCCCTCTAGCTTTCGCTTTCTCTCCTTTTCTCCTTTCCTATCTCTCTTTTTCACTCTCTCCTTCTCTCGTCCTACTCTCTCCCTCTTTCGTTTTCTCCCTCTCCATCACTCTCTCCCTATCCCACTTATACCCTTATTTTCCCTCTCCCTCACTCTCTCCCTCCAACTCCTCTCCCTCTCTCTCCCTCTCCCTCTCCCTCCCTCTCTCACTCTATCTCTCCCATTCCCTCACTTTATCTCCCTCCCTTTCCCTCTCTTACTCTCTCTTTTTTTCTCCTTCGCTATCTCTCTACCCCTCTCCCTCTCTCTCTCTCTCCTCATCACTTCCCTCTCTCCCTTTTTCCCTCTCTCATCTCTCTCTTTATCACTCTATCCCTCCATCTTGCTCTCCCTATTTCCTTTTCTCTCCCACTCTCTCCTTCTTTTTTCCTCTCTCTCGCTCCATCTCTCCCTATCTCTCCCCTCTATTTCCCTCTCTCCTATTCTACCCCTCTACCTCTCTCTCCTAGTCTCCCTTATCTCTCCCCTCTCTCCCCCTCTCTATTTCTCCCTCTCCCACTCTCATTCCCCTACCTTCATCCCATTCTCTCTTTCCCTCTCTTCTTTTGTCCTCTCTCCCTTTCTCTCTCCATCTCCCTTGACCTCTACCTTTCTCTTTCTCCCTTTCTTTCTTTTCCTCTCTCCCTCTATTTCTCTCTCTCTTGGTCTCCATCTCTCTCTCCCTTTTTATGTATCTCTTCCTTTCTAGCTCCCTCTCTCCCCTTCCTCTCTCTCTTAAACTCTCCCTCTCTCTCCCTCACACTCTTTTTCTCCCTCCCTCTCCCTTCCTCTCTCCATCTCCCTCATTCTCCCTTTTCCCCCGCTCCCTCTCACTCCCTCTCCCTCTCTCTCCCTTACCCTCCCTCCCTCTCTCTTTTTTCCCTCTCTCCTCCCCCTCCCTCTCTCTCTCCCTCTCACTTTTCTCCTTCTTTCTCCCTCTAGGTCTCACTCTCCCTCTCGATCTCTCACCCTCTCCTCATCTCTCTCTTCCTCTATCTCTCCCTCTTTCTTTCTCCCCATCTATATCTCTTTCTCTATCTCTCCCTCTCACCCTTTTATCCCTCTCTACCACTTCCTCTCTCTCCCTCCTCCCAGCTTTTCCTCTCACTCCCTCTCTTTTAATTTTCCCCTTCTACTTCTCTCTCTCCCTATTCCTCTATCTCCTCTCTCCCTCTTCCCTCTATCTTTCTTCCTCTCTCTCCCCATTCTCTCCCTCACTCCCTTTCTCCCACTATCTCTTCCTCACCTGACCTCTCTCCCTATTCCTTACTCCCCTTCTCCCCTTCCCCTCCGTCCCTCTCCCTTTCTCCCTCCCTATCCTTATCTCTCTCCCCCATAGGCTCTACTTCTCCCTTTCCATCTCACACTCTCCCTCTCTCTCTTACACTTTATCTCTCTCTCCTCTCTCACTCTCCCTCTCTCTCCCCCTTTCTCTCTCCCTTTCTCTCTCTCCCTACCTCCATATCTCCCTCTCTTTATCTGTCCTCCTTTCTCTCCCTTTTCCTCACCCTCTCCTTCACCCTCTCTTTCTCCCTCTCTCTTCCTCTTCCCCTTCTCTTTCCCTCTCTCTATCTCTACCTCCTCATCTCTCCCTCCCCCTAGCCTTTTCATTTTATCTCTTTGTCTCACTCTCTCTCCATCCCTCTCTTCTTGTCTCTCCCTTCCTCTCTTCCTCTCCCTCCCATCCCCTCTCTCCCTCTCTCCCCATCTCTCTCTCTCTCCCCCGGTCTCTCTATCCCTCTCCTCCCTCTATCATTCTCCCTTAGTCTCTTCTTTCTTCTTCCTCCTTCCCTCCCCCTCTCTCTCTCAACTCTTTCTCTCTTACCCTTCCTCTCTCTCACTCCCTCTCTCTTCTTTTCTCCTTCTTTCTCTCTATCTATCCCTCCCCATTCTCCCTCTCCCTCCCTTTATCTCTCTCGCCTTCATCTCTCTATCTCCCTCTCTCTCACACTCTCCCTCCTTCTCCCCCTTTCTCTCCCTCTCTTTCCCCTCTCGTCTCTTTATCTCTTCCCTTCCCTCTTCTCCCTATTAAAATTTTTATTAAGCTATTCCTCTCTCTCTGTCCCCCTCTCTCCTCCCTCTCTCTCCTTTTCTCTCCCTCTCTCCCCTTTTCTCTCCCTCTCTCCCTCTCTTCTTTCTTTCTCTCCCTTCGCCTTTTCCCTCTCTCCTTGCCTCCCTCCCTCTCTATCTCCTCCTCTCTCCCTCCCTCTCACTATCTCTCCCTCACAATATCCCTCTTTCTCCCCCATTCTCTCCATATCCCCCTTTCTCTCTCCTCCTTCTCTCTCTTTATCTCTCTCCCTCCCTCTCTCTTTCTCTCCTCCCCCTCCTTCTCTTACTCCATCACACTTTCTCTAACTATTCCTTTCTCCATCTTCCCCTCTTTCTCCTCTTCCCTCCGTAATTCCTCTCTTTGACTCTCTCCCTCCCCTAATCTCTCACTTTCTCTCTCACTCTCCCTCCCTTCTTCTCTCCCTCTCTCTCTCCCTCTCTCTCTATTTCCATATCCCTCTCGCTCTTCCCCTCTCTCTCTCCCATCCTCTTTCTCTCTCCCTCTTCCCCTCTCTCTTTCATCCCTTTTCCTTTTTCCTCTCCATCACACTTTTACCCAATATGGGAAGCGGCATCCGTTGATGAATGGTTATACAACGATGATCCTTGTGAGATAATTGTTCTACACTTCTTATTTGGTGTAGCTTGTTACATGGGGCATGAGTGGGAACCGAGTTTTCGTCTAGGTATGTGTCCTTGGATTGATGTTGCATATTCGGCTCCTATTGCGATGACAATCGTTGTTTTCTTGATCTATCCAATCGATCAAGGAAGTTTTTCGGATGGGATGCCTCTATGAATCTCTCGGTACTTTGAACTTTATGATTGTATTCCAGGCTGAGCACAACATCCTTATGCACCCATTTCACATGTTAGGCGTAGCTGGTGTATTCGGTGGCTCCCTATTTAGTGCTATGCATGGTTCTTTGGTAACCTCTAGTTTGATCGGGGAAACCACAAAAAATGAATCCGCTAATGAAGCTTACAGATTTGGTCAAGAGGTGGACAACATGATCTCCCTCAAGCCTATTCCCTCTTGATCATGAATACATAACACCTTATTCCTAGAGTTATTACTATTCATCTTTTTTTTATCCCGGCTTAAAAGACTCCTGCTTCAATGGTACTAGTGGGAATGAAAGAAGACTCGGATAATGCAAAGGAATAGATAAAGGGATGGGAAAGTAAGAATAAGCTGACATCATCATTTTTTGGATTTGCTACAAGAATTAGTTCAGTGAGGGGGATCCGACTCAAATAGAAGGGGGAATAGACTGGAATCCTTTGCTATTACCATTTCTTGGCCTAAGGACTGCTAGACAAAACTGCCTCGCCATGTAAAAAGGTACAAAGATCTCCGAGATTCATTTCCTGGATTCGAAAGAGAGTACTTGGGTTCTCCCAATAACTAAAAAGTGTATCATGTCCGAATCTAACTAGGGTTCATGATGGTGGAGGAACTGGATCGGAAAAAACATGGATTCTAGTTGTAAGATATCTAATGAAACCGTCGTTGGAATTGAGATCTCATTCAAAGAGAAAGATGTCAAATATCTAGAGTTTCTTTTTGTATATTATATGGATGATCCGATCCGCAAGGACCATGATTAGGAATTGTTTGATCGTCTTTCTACGAGGAAGGGGCGAAATATAATCAACTTGAATTCGGGACGACTATTCGAAATCTTAGTGAAAGACTCGGATTTGTTATCTCATGTTTACTTTTCGTGAAAAAATACCATGGAGGGTTTCTTCAAACAACAAGGAGTTGGGTCAACTATTCAATCAAATGTCCTAATAGCTACTTCCTTGCCTTAAGAAGCTCCCGTGAAAGCCCGCTTTATATAGAATAGAAGACTTTTTTCTTTCCGCCACTCAATCGAAGTGTTATACTAATAGATTGATGCTTTCGCTTAAGCAAATGGTGCCTTTTGGTCTCGTCTCCTTTTGGGCCCATTGGGAGCATAGGAGAACCCGATGTAACTAATCGACAAATCAAGTCAAGATCTTTCCTTTTCCCGAGCACCTTCCTTAAGCATCTACGTCCGGTGCCTCGCAGCCTACAAGTATAGAGAACGTATCCGAATCAATATCGAATGTAACCTATCCCATCATGGAACTATTTCGTTTTTCAATCGAGGTATATTGTAGTTTCCTCGAGTCTTGCCGCCCCACCCTTTTTTACCCATAATCGGGTTTTTCCCATCCCAAGATAATAGAAGAGGCAAAAGAAGACCCATACCATAGCCATAGATAGGTAGGAAGGGACAAGATTGGAATAGAATCAAGTTGGCAAAGCAAAACCACTCGCTGAATTTGGACTAAGCCATCACCCTCACTTCGAGGCTCCTCGTGGAAAGAGAATAGGAACATATAGGAGCACTTAGACTTGGTTGGAGGCCCGACCTATCTATAAAAAGGCTTGTAGCTTCACCAAAATTAGATGCATATGTCGTGGATCATCGGCTTTCAATTCGGCGTTCGAGAGCAGAGTAGTAGTGATTGGCAAAATCGGCTCTAATCCTAATGACTTTAGGTCTCCCTAAAGCTTAGGTCGTAGTGGGCACCGGGTAGTAAGAATATTCATTGACTAGTGTTCATATTGGAATGGGCTTCACCGAAACTAGGAGAACAACAGACTCTTTCGAAAAAGAATCTAACAGCTTTTAGTCCGTGGGAATCTTCCTTCGGGATGAATTGCCTTCAATCATCTATCGAATTAGAATTCCCCGTTGACAAAGGGGAAGGAGGAAGAATTGTGTTCTAGTGTCCTATTTGTCTAATAATTATTAGAAAATTCCCCCATTCAATAATTCATATTCATAGTGTTCGATTCCATTCTTGACTAGCGAACGTAAAGAAAGCAAGAATTCTTCCCGCTCTACGATTAACTCGCCATTTAAGGTCTTAAGGTACAAAGTTACTTTCCTCGTTAGGACAGACTGTAAGGGTAGAGCTCTATGTTCTATTGAAAGCTATCTCAAAAGAGCGCATTTGATTCCTCCTCGTACATTTCTATTAGATACTTAAATGTTGGAAATCGATATGGCAAGCATTTATTTGGGCGTTAACTTAATAAAGAAGGATGGCTAGTTACTTATATTTATTCATAATAGGAATTTTGTCCCACTTTTCTTTTTCCTTCTATTCGGATCTTTCCGACGAATGTTAAGAATGGTCTCGCTCATGAAACTTCGAGTACCTTTACTATTAAAAAATGATGTTCCCGTGAGCAAAACCATCTAAGCCAAGATCATGAGTTCCTTTCATTAGCAGACTCTTAATGCCGAAAAACATCAACGGGATCGAAATCGTGGAAGGCGGATTCCATAGTTGCCTCACGTACCGCCTATTCGAGAACATCTCGCTCGTGGGATCCGACTAAGATGACATTTTATCTCGGCTTGGCCTAGCACTTGAAAGCATTAATTTCCATAAACCTTAGGGCAAGAAGGTCCTTAACAACCGATTCCTATTCTTTATATGTCATATCACTTCCTCGTCCATTAACAAGGCAAGAGCAAATGAAGTTGATGTCTAAAAGAAAAATTGAAAGCCTTTTTTGGCGAGCAAGTAGACCCACGATGTATGACAACAACGAAAGTCACAAATAGAGGATAAGCTATGGGTACTACGCAGGACCATGAAGTTCCCCGTCAAAAAACCAACCCTACTTTTTAGAGAAAATCTCTCTTCTCGCCTTTCCCGCCTTTGTTGAGTCGAGCGATTTTAACACACACGGGAATCTTCCAGGCTCGATCCCGCACCGATAGTGGCTTAGTAAGGTGGGAGCAAGTGAAGCATATTCCATTGCTAGTAGGTGACACACTTAATCCGTTAAGAAAGACAACCCGGGTTCAGCCATCAAGGTAGGACTATCGCCTCGCATCGAAGAGAGTTCTAAGTTTAACCGTCGTTCCTTTGTAGCACTAGTTTTTCTCCATAGCCTAGACTCGAACGGGTTTGGTTATAAGTACCGTCCATTCTTCCTTCCACAAGGAGAACTTACTTGATCGCGTCCGTCGAGTTTTCCACTTCCTTATAGGCACCTCTAGAATCTATCATCAAGTGTACCGCCTCCTTATTACTCTAACCACCGAGATGTATTGATTCCGATCCGCCCGATCTTTGACCTTTCCTATTAGTGGTGAGGGTTGTCAACCACATAAACTATAAAGGACTAATGCCCGAGATTAATAATATGAATTTAATAAAATTAACTAAAAATCCGATCGGAGAATTGGTTATTAGGTAACTAGGTCGTAAAAAGAGACGAAGGCTAAGGCAATAACAACCAAGCACAAGGGGAAAGTTCAATCTTTACGAAACTAATGGAACCGCATCTCTAACTATTTGTGCCGCTTCAATAGATACACCTAAGAGCTAGGTTTGCTACCGAGGGAAAGATCAACCTCGAATCCCGCCTTTGAACGCTATTTGTTCTCAAATCGAAAAGGGTGTTACGAGGCGACCATACACTCGGAGGTCGAATCACGCTTACAAACATCGGGATTTCACTCTTTATGCCTACTACTACCGATGCTTCGCCGGATCGATACTCCCCATGCCTCCCTCTTTTCATTCAATTCCTTTGATCGAAGTTATAAGTGATTGGGTCATCTTACTCACCCACGAAGATAGGCATAAGAGAAAGAGATATAAAGTGCGATAAGGGAAGAGCGGAGCTCCATTCATCGACAAGCTATGGGAATAATAAAAACCCAGCCCAAGGGCCGCCTTCGAATAGAGGGATCCAATGGAGGATTTATTTGTCGTTAGGAGGGAATTGATGCCTCGAGTAGAAAGGTAAGAGAGGAATTTGAGTTTCTTCCTTGTTGTAGAGTTGAATTCACCTAGTGATAGCTCCGGAATAGAACATGCTCGAATGATGGAACTCTCGGAGGGGGTAGCACCGAACCGAATGCCCCGCTTGAGGAAGAGAAGGGATTGACCTAAGGAAAGGTCGGGAACTTTTCCGTGACGTCGGGTAAGGTAACACTTCCTACATCTTTGGAATTGAATCAATAGTAACGGGACAAGTAACTCATGAGGATTTCACTCACTAGCGTGACACACCAACAAGTCATGCCCGTGAGGATTTCACTCACTAGCGTGACACACCGACGAATCACACCCAAGAGGACTCTACTCCCTAGCGTGACCCACCAATAGCTTGCCCTCATGGTTCATCAACGACTCATGCTAGAGATAATTTATCCCCTAACCGAGACACCCAAGAGAAAAAGGTAGCTTCTATCCTTGGACTTCATAAAGCAACAAACCCTTATAAGCTACCAATTCCATATCCAAGCCTAGCTCAAAGACGTTAAATAGGATGATCAGCTTTTTGACTTATATATGATGCTATCTAAAGTAAATATTAACTTACGTTTGTTAGATGTTATCAAGAACATACCTACATATGTCAAGTTCCTCAAGGATCCGAGCACCAAGAAAAGGAAATTTGAACCTAATGAAAACGTTATTGTCTCGGAGGTGGCCATTGCAATTTTGCAACATAAATTACCACCAAAAATGAAGGATCCGAGTAGTTTCATTCTAACTGTTTGTATGGGTAATGGCAATGAGGTTTGAGGTATGTTAGATTTAGGGGTCAATATTAATTTGATGTCTTATTCTGTTTATTTGTAATTAGACTTAGAAAGATTACAACCAACCAAAATGTGTTTGCAATTAGCAAATAGGTCAATTCGATACCCTAAAGGAATAATTGAAGATGTTTTAGTAAAAGTTGGAAGATTAATTGTTCTTGTGGATTTTGTGATTTTGGATATGGGTGAGGTTAATGCATAAGAGAGAGAGCACACTATACTTCTTGGTAGGCCCTTCATGGCCACCACCAATACTCTTATTGATGTAAAAAATAAAAAATAACTATGATTGTCTTAGGTGAAACAAGTAGGATTTTCTATTTTTGACACTACACCAATTCCAACCATTGCTTTATATGAAGAATGTTCTTTAATTGACTTTATTGATTCTGCAGTTTCTAATGTGTTTCTCTAGTATAGTAAGGATGATAGAATGGAGCTAGCACTTACACTTGATAATGGCATAGAGAGTGAGGAACTTTGTAAAATCATAGAGTTAACATCGAACCTTGAAAAAGAGGAAATTGCCCCTCCTACACTAGAACTAAAGGAGTTGCCTCGGCATCTCAAATATGTATTTTTAGGAAAAGGGAGACATTTCTTATAATTATTTACGCCAAATTGAGTAAAGAAGTGGAAGAGAAGGCTATGAGAGAACTTAAACGATTAAGGAAGGCCATAGGTTGGGGTTTGAGTGACATTAAGGGAATTAGTCCCTCCCTCAACATGCATGCACATGATTACCTTAGAAGAGGGAGCAAAACCCGTGAGGGAGGCCCAAATGAGACTTAACCCCGACATGATGGAAGTAGTTAAAATGGAAGTCCTTAAGTTACTTGATGAGGGAGTGATATACCCGAGTGTTTGATAGTGAGTGGGTAAGCCTCGTTCATGTAGTCCTTAAGAAGTAAGGCGTTATTGTGGTAAGAAATGAGAAAAATGAGTTAGTACCTACTCGAACTACCACGGGATAGAGGATGTGAATTGACGATAGAAAATTGAACACGACTACGAAAAAGGACCATTTTCCTCTCCCTTTTATTGATCAAATGTTAAATAAACTTACTAGATATGAATTTTACTCGTTTTTTAGTTGGTCTTTCCGGTTAGTACCAAGTGGCAATAGCTTCCGAACACTAAGAAAAGATGATGTTAACATGTCATTTTAGGACATTTACATTTCGACAAATGCCATTTGGACTTTGCAACGCGCCAGCCTACATTGCGAAGGTGCATGTTATCCATCCTTTCTTACATGATAGAAGACTTTATAGAGGTATTCATGGATGATTTCTCTATCTTTGGCAACTCTTTTGATGATTGTTTACTTAAATTGACTCATGTGCTTGGAAGATGCATTAAATGTAACCTCACATTAAGTTAGGAAAAGAGTCACTATATGGTAAAACAAGGCATCGTTTTAGGTCATGTTGTCCCTAGTAAGGGTATTGAAGTAGATAAGGCTAAAATTGAGGTAATTAAAAAACTACCACCACCTACTTCTATAAAAGGGATTAGGAGTTTTCTTGGACATGCTGGATTTTATAGGAGATTTATAAAGGATTTTTCTCAAATAACTCTTCCTTTAAGTCGATTATTAGGTAAGGATGTCCTTTTTAATTTCAATGAAGAATGCCTTATTGCCTTTAACATCCTTAAAAAGAAATTAACCACTACACCTATCGTTGTTACATCTAATTGGTCTTTGCCATTTGAAATTATGCGTGATGCCTCCGATTATGCTATGAGGGCGGTTTTAGGGCAAAAAGTTGAGAAGTCCTTACCCGTAATTTATTATTCTAGTCTCACATTACATGATGTACAAGTACATTACACAACTATCAAAAAAGAGTTTTTGGTTGTGATCTTTAATTTGGAAAAATTTAGATCACACTTGTTGGGCTTGAAAGTCATCATTCATTCCGATCATGTACATTAAGATATCTTTTAACCAAGACTAATGCAAAGCCATGACTCGTTCAGTGGGTTATTATGTTGCAAGAGTTTGATGTAGAAATTAAAGATAAAAAAGCAAGTGAGAATGTTATAGTAGACCATTTTTCAAGACTCACCCCTAATATTGAATTTCTTGAGCCACGTAATAAGGAAATCATCTCTAAAAATTTTCTCAATGAGTAATTGCTTACTATTAGTAAAGTACCATGGTATGCTGATTTTGTGAATTATCTTGCTTGTGGTATTTTAAGGCCTAACATGTCTTTTTAAGAAAAAATGAGATTTTCTCCATTTGAGCAGGTATTATTTTTGGGATGATCCGTATCTTTTATGCATTTCTAAGGATGAGATAATACGTCGATGCATGCCTAAAGAGGAGCAATTGAGTGTGTTAACATTTTACCATGAACTCCATTATGGAGGACATTTTGGAGGAAGAAAGACTACGGCTAAGGTGCTCCAATGTGGTTTGTATTGGCCCACTTTATTTAAAGATGCTCATCACTTTTGTGTAAGTTATGACAAGTGTCAACGGAGTGGTAATATTAGTAAAAGAAATGAAATACCGTTGACTAATAAATTAGCTATTGAATTGTTTGACGTATGGGGTATAGATTTTATAGGTCCTTTCCCTAAATCCCTCAATTTTCAATACATTCTTGTTGTTGTTGATTACGTGTGAAAGTGGGTAGAAGCAATACCCACTCGAACTAATGATGCTAACGTTGTGCTTAAATTTATGAAAGAAAATATTGTTAGTAGGTATGGCATCCCACGAACAATAATCGATGACGGATGTAGTCAATTTTATAATAAGCTTTTTGAAAAGCTTATGATGAAATGTGGCATAACTCACAAGGTGGCTACTCCATATCACCCACAAACATCAAGACAAGTTGAAACAAGTACCAAACAAATCAAGGGGATTTTAGAGAAGACCGTGCAACCTTCTAGAAAGGATTGGGCATTAAAGCTAAATGATGCCTTATGGGCATACGGAATCGCTTACAAGGCTCCCTTAGGTATGAGTCCGTATACACTTGTGTATGGGAAAGCCTCGCCATTTGCCAATGGAAGTTGAGCACAAGTCCTATTAGGCAATCAAAGAAATAAATCTGGATCTTCATAAGGTCAGGTGCGAGTGATTCCTTCAATTGTCGAATTGGATGAACTGCGGAACAAGGCTTACGAGAATTCAAAAATCTATAAGGAATGAATGAAGTACATTCATGATAGAAAGCTTGTTGGTAAAACTCTCTACCTTGGCATGAAAGTTCTTTTATTTAATTCTCGATTAAGTTTGTTTCTAAGAAAGCTAAAATGAAGATGGATGGGTCCTTTCGAAATTCTAAAAGTGTTCCCCTATGGAGTTGGAGTTGTTGAATTATTAAATTCAAAAACTTGAGAAACCTTCAAGGTCAATGGGCATAAAGTCAAGCCATACTTAAAGGAAGCAACTCGCGTAAAAAACGATGGAGAATGTGCTATTGTTTGAGCCACATCAAACACATCAAACTTGAAGCTTACCGCATCTCGCTTTAATTGTCGTTATTTTATTTTATATATTTTTTTTATTTTATCCCAGCTTATGCTCCATAATCTTTCATTTCCTTCCTATTTCGTTTTACAGCCTTCTTTATCTCTTACAATAGTTATGTAGGTTATGCAGAAAGAAAGAAGGGTCGTGCCCTTGATTGACCGAGTTGTCATGGGCGTGAATTAAGCACTCATTAAAAATCACGTCCATGACTAAGTTTTTCGTGGGTGTGAAAAAAAAATAGTTCACGCCCGTGACAAAGTTTGTCATGGGCGTGAGGAAAAAAAAGGGTTCACGCTCGTGATCGAGTTTGTCATGGGCATGAGAAAAAAAGAAAAAAATAATAAAAAAAAGATGCAGGAGGAGCAATGAAGAAAAATAACCATGACTTGGTCAAAAGTCGGGAATAAGTACCTATTAACCAAAAAAGAAATGTAGAGCACTTTTTGACTAGAGAAGGAGACTACTCATGACTCCGCTAGCCTTCACTCCCTTGTTGAATAAATTCAACAAGTACCTTATGCTTGGGACTCGAGCAATCACACTCGCAGCTCTAGCACAGCAGATCTCGTCCGGCGAGCGTAACGCCGCAGTCACACCTTGCCTTCTCGCTCGTTTTGCTCGCTCCACACCCATCATCATGCCTCCATGGATAAGGAATCTAGAGGTGGGCTCATCCTCTCGGTCCCTCCGCCGTTCCTCTCGGGTGTAAGGTACGCAAATCCCACCACCAGCACTCCAAGACACACCCTAATAGTGTACCACTACAATTTTTTCATCCCTCTTATGCAGCAAGGTATGCGAGTACTCTCCAAATGAAAAATTATCCCTAATCGTTTATTAGATTTAGAAGCCATGAATGAACTAGCCATCACGGAACGAGTGAACCATTTGCTACGTGGAATAGGATGGATCGACTTTGCTACATTCAAAAAGAATACTTATGTGGAACTTACACTTGAATTTTTATCCACTCTTGATGTTTTCTCAAGTAAAACCATGAACGAGTGAATTAGGGAGCATAGCTTTCATGTTATTTGGCAAGGCTCACTTAATTTCTCTAGAGCATCTTAATTCTATTTTTGGATTTACACACAATGAATTAATTCGGTTTCATGAGAATTTTCATGCCAAAGAATTTGGAGATAGGTAACTACTACCGAGATAGATTTTATGGCCAGTAAATCCAAATCTAGTAATTTCACCGATCCCGCCATTCGATATCTTCATCATTTTCTTTCATTTACTATTTTTGGTTGACGATAAAGTAATGGCTCGTTTCTAAGGCGAATTATTCTTTTTATGGTGTATAGTTATACGATTCCTATCAATGTCGATATTTGTGTTAGGCTTACATCTTAACGATGTTGCCAAAGCCGAATCAAGTATGATTATAGTCGGTGCTTTTGAGACTACCATTGCAGAATATTTAGGCTTACACCGGATGATACTCGAACAACCGACAAACGATCGCAGTTCAAGAGGAGGATGTGTGTGGTGTTGATGCTCCTACTCGCTCCATTTGAAGCTCCATCTATCATGGCCCGTCTTGATTCTTTTGAAAGATACTTTGAAGAACATGACACCCATTTTTGTAACTTTCAACACAATGTGGATATTTAATTTCAATGCCCGGAGACTCGGTATGGAACAATTGCAAGTGTTCATGGCTAACTTGGACGCTCGCCTCGACCTAAACTTGCCTAGCCCTTCGTAACAACCGTCACCATCTTAAAGCTTAGGGGAGTTCCTTTTTTTCCCCTTTCTTTATCTTATTGTTTCAATTGAGGACAATGTGTGATTTTATCTAGGGGGAATGGCACGCACTAGTAAAAAAAAATTAAAATAAATAAATAAATAAATTGTACTTCCCTATAAAATGTTAAGTCCTTAGGCCTTGTGATAAATTAAATTGAGAAGAGAGGATTATAAAATAATTGAATGAATGGTCTTACATGCTTAAACTTTTAAAGCTTTGACTTGTAATTCTACGAGCATCAATTTCTTGTGCTAGAAAAAATCAATTGTAAGTTTTTTTTTTTTTAGCCAAAAAGCTTCTTATTGTCTTTTGACAATCTCTAGTTTGCTTGAAAGAGAGAGTTCATTTATGCTTAGTGTGCTCTAGAACTTGCTTATGAATACCTTTCAAAATCACATATGATCACATGTTTGTTTAAATATGATGAAGCCACATTAGGAATTAACCACTTGACTTAAAGAGCCAACCCTATTTTAACCTTTATAAAGCCCCTTTGAGCCTTATGAAATCCTTTTCTTTGTAAAACCCAAAAATTAGCCCGAGACTTTCTCTTAATTCATCCACTTCATCAACCTTAGGATTCATAGAGCAATTGAATTACAGTTGAGTCATGTTTGGAAGGATATGCGCATAAAAAGTATGGGGAAATCTGAAGGTTAAACTATGATTCTAGGTTAGAATCGAGTGGTTGAGTGGAGAATAAAAGCAAGATAGTTATCTCTATTTTCAATTTGAAAAAAATAAATAAATGAAAATAAAATAAATAAATAAAAAGCATACAACATGCTCGAACCTTAAAAAAAATCCAAGATTTAGAGGGAGTTGTGCATCATTGTACGTGACTTAATAATTTGATTCAATTAAATTTTGATTGCTCTACTAGTTCTATGGTTTAGTTTTTCTCCCAAATGACCTACCTTAGCCCAATCCCATTATAACCTTGAATAAAGACCTTTTGATTTTTGCATGTATGTGGTAACAATGGTGGTGATTGGATGAATAAGCAAGCATATGGAAGCTTCCTCTCATAAACCGAATGTTGAGTGAAATCTCATTATCCCTTAAACACTTGAGTGAACTCGTGAGATGAGTGAACTTTTGGTACAGCTTAATTGACTATGCGAGTTAACCTATCTTATCTCTATAGTTCGAGTCTATATTGATTGCTTGTTCATGAAATTTTATATTACTTGAAGCTCATTTCTATTTGTGCAAATGTTAAGGGACTCTTTTCATTTTATATGGGAAGTATGTAAATTATCTCCGTAATATCTTCTCTTCAATGTTTCTTTGATTGAGGGCAAGCAAAGTTTAAGTGTGGTTTAGTAGCTTTTACTTTAATTTGTATAGAATAATTCTAGGTTTATAGTATGTTTTTATTTCATTTGCCTATTATTTTTACATTATCGTTATTTTTAGTTATATGTATGTTTTTATCCTTAAATTATGTTTTATTTAGGTTCATGATCAAATTGGAAATCGCGAGTAAGGAAAGTGATTAAAAGAAGTCGCGACCATGACTTCGAGGGGAAGAAAAGCTCATGACCATGACCAATTAGTCATGGGTGCGACCTTCCATCAAGTCATAGCAGTGGCTTGATTCACACGGGCATGATAGCCGAATTCCTATTCTTCAAGATTACGGGTGAATTTTACAGAGTTTTAGCGAACAAAAAGTGAAGATTGTGCAGATTTTGAGTGAATTTAATTTTGGGAAATAAGAGCTATAAATAGAAAGTGAACCAGGGTGTTTGGGGTATTCGGCCACCTGTGGAGATATGAACCGTTCTCTCTATCATAGGGATATTCTCTAAAAAAAGCTCGAAGACATTCCAGCAGACATGATTATTTTTAGCAATTGAAGACGAACAATACGTACTAGGCAAGCATTTGTGTTTAAGCCGAATGGAGACCAACCTCGACTGAAGTAGAGACAACCCGCATTACTTCTAAATCTCTAATTTTATTGCTTTCAATTCTTGATTGTGAAAACATGAAATTTATTTTGATTAAATCAATAGATGTTTATCTTTCAATTATTACCTAAATTCTATCTTGAGAATTAATGGATCCTATTATTGAATATGTTTAATTAAATTGGTTATTTAGTCGTTCTTGCATTTAGTTCCGTGATTCTAAAACCATTTATATGTGAGTGTTGGCCAACAATTATATGTATCTATGGTATTGAGTTGAGATCGATCGATAAAACTCAATACTAGACTAAAGGACTATAGACACTAGGTTATCAATGAGAAATCCAACAATCTGGTGAAGAAAGATTAGTAAAAGGATTAATTAATTTAATCGAGTTTTAGACCTTTTGAATACGAAAGTTACAAAGGTATTTAGTTAATTAAATTGATGTCTAATTACTAATATTCATAAGAATAACTATTTAAGGAATTTCAATTAAACATACGATTTAATTGGTGAAGTTATTTCTCAAGAATGTTCTCCCCTTGATTTTAGTTCTCCGTTTTGTTACAATTACGGTAGTTACTTTTCATATTTTTTTATTTTAATATTTTTACAAATCAATCTGGTTATATTGTTTAGGATTTCACTTTATTATTTCGTTTGTAATTGGAATTGAATTATTTTATGCCCAATAACATCTCCTTGAGAATAGACCTTGGGTGACTCACTAGTACTATAATTACCTCATATACTTGTGAATATTGCATGTTAATTTTTAGTACATATTTGGGCGCATCAAGGAGGGGAAAAATGAGGGAGGGAGATTGGGAGAGGGAGAGGGAGATAAGGAGAGAGAGGAAGAAAGGGAGAGAGAATGTGTGTGTGTGTGTGTGAGAGAGAGAGAGAGGGTGGGAGGGAGGTAGTTAGAGAAATAGGGAAGGAAAAAGAGAAGGGGAGGTAGGGAAAATAGTGTAAGGGAGAAAGGGACGAAGGGAGAGGGAGAGAGAGGGAGAGAAAGAGAGAGATAAATAAGGATATAGAGAGGGAGAGGAAGATAGGGAGAGAGAGGAAGAAAAAGAGAGAGAATGAGAGAGAGGGAGAGAGATAGAGATAGAGAGAGGGTGAGAGGGAGGGAGTGAGAGAAAGAGGGAGTGAAAAGAGAAGGGGAGGTAAGGAAAAGGAGTGTAAGGGAGAAAAGGACAAATGGAGAGGGAGAGAGAGGGAGAGAGAGGGAGAGAAAGAGAGAGACAAATAAGGATATAGAGATGGAGGGAGGTAGAACAAGCGATGGAGATTGAGAGAGATTGAGAGAAAAGGGATGAGAGGAGGAGAGAGAGAGGGAAATAAAGAGAGGGAGGGACGAGATAAAGAGATGGAGAGAAAGGGAAAGAGGGAGAGAGAAAGAAAAAGAAGGGAAAAAGAGATACGGGGAGGGAGGGAGAGTTTAAGACAAGTGAAAGAGGGAGGGATAGGAAGAGATAGAGAGAGATAGTGAGGGAGAGAGTGAGGGTTGGAGAGGGAGAGAGAAATAAGGATTATGAAGGGAGGGAGTGGGAAAGGGAGGGACGAGAGGGAGATAGAAAGAGGGAGGGAAAGATAGGGAGAGGAAGAGAGGGGGATGGGGAGAGGGTTGGAAGGTAGGGAGAGAGAGGGAGGTAATGAGGGAGAGATAATAAGAGTGAGAGATGGAGAAAGAGAGGGGGTATAGGGAAAGGATGAGTGAGAGAGAAAAAGGGAGAGAGAAATAAAGATAGGGTAAGGATAGAGAATAAGAAAGGGGGAGTGAGAGAAGGAGGTATGAAGAGGGAGGGATGGAGAGAGAATGAGAGAGGATGAGTGAGAGAAGGAAGAAGAAAGGGAGAGAGGGAAAGATAAAGAGAGGGAGAGAGAGGGAGAGAGGGAGATTAGAGGAGAGAGGAAGAGGGAGAGAGGAAGAGGGAGAGAGAGGGAGAGAGTGAGAGAAAGAGAGGAGGGACGGAGGGACGAGAGAGTGGGAGAGGGACGGAAAGAGTGAGAAAGATAGAGGGAGGGTGAGAAACAGAAAGAGGGAGAAAGAGAGAGAGAGGGAGACAGAGATAGAGGGATAGGGAGTGTTCAAGAGAGCGAGTGCGAAGGGACAAGCAAAGGAGAATGGGACAAGGAGAGAGGGTGAGGGAGAGGGAGTGAGATATAAAAATAGAGAGAGAAAGGTAGAGGGAGAGGAGAGAGAGAGGAAGATAGAGAGAGGGAGAGCAGGGAAGGAGAGAGTGGGAAAGGGAGAGAGGGTGAGGGGGAGAGAGATGAAGAGAGAGGGAGGAAGGGTAAAAAAGGGAAAAAATGAGGTAGAAAGGGAGAGAGATTGGGAGAGGAAGAGGGAGAGAAAGAGGGAGAGAGAGATAGTAGAAGGGAGGGAGAGAGGGGGAGGGATGAGGAAAAAGAGTAAGAAAAAAGGGAGAGAGGGAGAGAGTTAGAGGGAGAGATAGGGAGAGAGGGAGAGAGAGTCGGGGAAAGAGAGAGGGAGGGAGGGTGTGAGAGGGAGAGTGTGTATGTGTGAGAGAGAGAGGGATGTTGGGAGAGGGATAGAGAATGAGGGAGAGAGGGTGAGAGAGAGAGAGAGGTGTAGAGAAATAAGGATAGAGGAGGGAGGGAGGGGGAAAGAGGGGGAAGGGAGATAGGGAGGGAGAGAGGGAGAGAGTTAGAGGGAGAGATAGGGAGAGAGGGAGAGAGAGTCGGGGAAAGAGAGAGAGAGGGAGGGTGTGAGAGGGAGAGTGTGTATGTGTGAGAGAGAGAGGGATGTTGGGAGAGGGATAGAGAATGAGGGAGAGAGGGTGAGAGAGAGAGAGAGGTGTAGAGAAATAAGGATAGAGGAGGGAGGGAGGGGGAAAGAGGGGGAAGGGAGATAGGGAGGGAGAGAGGGAGAGGGTAAGAGAGAGAGATGGAGGGAAAAGGGGAGATAGAGGGGTAGAGAGGGAGAAAAGGAGAGAGATTAGGAGAGAAGGAGAGAGGGAGAGAAAGGGAGTGAGATAGTGGTAGAAAGAGGGAAAAAGGAGATATGGAAAGGGACAGAGAGAGGTAGAGAGATTTGGAAAGGGAGAGATAGAGAAAGGGGGAGAGAGGGAGGGACGAGAGGGAAAAAAAGGAGAGATAGAGGTAGGGATAGAGGGAGAGAATGAGGAAGAGGGAGGGAGGGGAAGAGAGAGGGGGAAGGGAGGGGGAGAGTGAGTGAGAGGGAAGAGAGTAAGTGTGAGGGAGAGGAAAGAATGAGGAAGAGGGAGGGAGGGGGATAGAGAGGGGGAAGGGAGAAGGAGAGTGAGTGAGAGGGGACAGAGTGAGTGTGAGGGAGAGAGAGAAATAATGAAAGGGGGAGGGATGTAGAGGGAGATATGGTGAGGCGAAGAGAAGATGACAGAGAAAGGGATAGAGATGGGGGAAAGAGGGATAGAGATAGAGGGATAGGAAGAGAGGGAGAGGGTGAGAAAGAGAGTGAGGGGATGGGGAGAGAGAGGGAGGGAGGGAGGGAGAGAGGGAGGGAACATGAAATAAGGACGGAGGGAGAGAGGGTGAGGGAGATAGAGAGGGAGATAAAGAGAGGGAGAGATGGAAGGATAGAGAGAGGGAGAAAGAGAAGGAGAGAGATGGAGGAATAGAGATGAGAGGGAGGGAGAGAGGAAGAGATAGAAGGGGAGAGAGGGAGAGAGAGAAGAAAAGGAAGGGATAAAGAGAAGAGAGAGACAAGGAGAAGGAGAGAGAGGGAAATAGAGAGTGGGATAAAGAGGGAGATTGAGAGAGAGAGATAAGAAGAGAGAGGAAGGCACACAGAGAGAGAGAGAGAGAGAGAGAGGTAGGGAGGGACGGAAAAAGTGAGAGATAGTTAAAGAGGGAGGGAAGGAGGGATAGAGAGGTGGTGAAAGGGATGAAAAGAGAGGGAGGGAGAGAGCGCAAGAGAGGAGAGTGTGATGCCTTCGCCCTAGTCCACTCTCTATTACCTAAATAGGGGTTGCCACGCGAGGAACATCACCCCGACATGACCGGTCTTCGAATTAACCTTAGAAAAGTACATGCTCATATGTTAAGGATTTATTATACCATGAAATGTGTATAACATAATTTACATAATATTAACAAATATAGCGAAGAAACTACCAAATTTATTTAGAATACCATCAACATATTTATCGACACTCCAACCCTAAAATTACAATCAAAAGAAATTTCAATACACATGTGTCACACGTGAGCCTTTTGGAGGATCCGACGAGCATCCTTATCGGTATTAACATCACTTTTACCCGTCATGGCATGCAAGAACAAACGGGGTGAGCTAAAGCTCGGTAAGTAGGGTGATGCATGTGTTATGCAATGTTTTTCTCGCTCGCCGTCACTATTCTCATCAATTTGAAATGTTAAGGGTACTCTAGATATTAGCAAGTATGCTCTATTCTTGGTGATTGTTGAATAATCCTTAGCAATCATTTACTCGTTGAATAACCTCAATAATCGGTTACTATCGAATAACCTCGACAATCATTTACTATCGAATAACCTCAGCAATCATTTACTACCGAATAACCTCGACGAATCGATTCATCGTTGAATAACCTCAACAATCATTTACTCGCCGAATAACCTCAACAATCGATTCATCGTTGAATAACCTTAGCATTCGGTTACTATCGAATAACCTCGGCAATCTTTTACCGCTCATAACGAATTACCCCTCGTTGTAGCACATAGTTAGCGGAATCATCCCTCGCTTAATGGTGTTGTTGTTACCCATTCCATTTAGTTTGGTTACCAAACCGTTTTATCTCATGACTCAATGATGTTTCTTGATTTCATATGACCCCCGAATCCACATGATGCACATGGTATTATGTTTAACACATTCGACTAATTATGCTATCACCATTTTCTTCTTAGACCGTTCCCATGTTTGACGCACACTCGGGACTTCACAGGTGTTTCATGTTCCATTTAAATTATTCAAAATGAGAATACAATTTTCATTCATCGGCAGCATTCATTGCATAAATCTACTTCGTACTTATGAGTTTTTCCTTTTCATGTACCGGGTAAGTCTAGGCTCGGATTTACGAGTACATGACATAGTGTATGAGATCGGTTAATCCTAAGGATTTATACATGACATACTTAAGCTAAATTTTTGCTTATTCCGAACATTTAATCTTAGTAGTTAAAGTCGACTCATAAAGGGTCTAGGTTTTAATCTTAATTTTTCTTGAATTCTCTTTTTCCATTACCCTATTTATATGTCTTGTAATCATTGATCTCTAATTGCGCTCATCTTCACTTCTTGATCTCTACTTACACAAAAGGGATTCAATGTTAATTATTTTCTTTCCTAGGCCAAATGGTCCCAAAATAAGCAAGAAATTGTTTTTCCATTTCTCGGTCGCTTTCGTTTTTAATGACTTACCACCTCATACTTAGAAGAGTTACCAAAGAGATTTAAACCTTAAGGTCCACCAAGGAACCCAAATTTAGTGATCAAATGTCCAATTTACCTAATGAAGTCCAAAACCCTATTTTTCTTTTAGTTAGGCCGGATGGGTTGTTAAGATGGCCATGGGTTGCCTTTTTTTGTCTAGTGAATTTATTTTCATCCTAAACTATTAACCCATTCCTAATTGAGTTACCATGATATTCTAGGCCCTTAATTTCCCCAAAAGATCAATTCTTTCCCCATTTTCCCCACTTGGCCCAATGGTTTTAGCCTAGGGAAACTCTAGAAGTGTATTCCTTTTGCTTTCCAAGTTAAGCTTCCCAAACCTAGGTTAAGTTCAATCCATTCGATCCATACCCTTTTTCTTTCTTTTTCCTTTCCAACCCATCCACACATTTAAATCTATCAAACAAGCTTTGCATGACAACAAAACATATAAATCCATCACAATTTGGCAAGCCCTAACACCAATACAAACAGCCATAGCAATCTATAGAAAAATTATTACAAACCCATGAAATAAACACTAAAAAGAAGTCACCAAAAAAAAAAAAAAAAACTTAAGGAATTAATCAGCCAAAAATGGAACCTACTTACCTTGCTTGAATTTCCTAAAGGTTGGTTAGGCTTTCCCCTTCTTTCTTTTCTTTCTTTTTCTTTTTCTTTTCCTTTCCTCTTCCTCTCTTGTTTATCATTTTCTTTCCCAATTTTGGTGGCTACAACTACCTAAAAATTTCTTATCATTTGCACTCTTTCTATATATATACATGCTTAAAGTCTTGGTCTAAGTAAGTGTACAAATGGCTGGATTTAATTTGAAATAATGGAAAGTTAATGGTGAGTTATGAGAGACAATTGGCGATTTCGGACAAAAATGGGTGAGTTAGCTATTGATTCATTTAATGCATTACTTAGGTGTCTACCAAAATTTTAGGTTAAATATACAGCCTAATTAATTTGATTCAAGTAAATAAACATAGTTTCCTTAATGAAATTTTGGAAATTTCTTAACTTAAAACTTAGAAATTCCTTGTCCATTCTTTTCCCAAAAATTCCATCGGTGATGCTTCAAGACCAACCTATACTAAAGTGGCCATAACTCTTTATATATCAGTCTTAAAGTCATGAAATTTTATAAAGAGCTATTAGACACATAGAAGAAAAACTTTTATTTTTTATGTTTTACCCCAAAATCACCCTAAACGCCTCAAATAAATCGCACAAAAATTCGGGCGAATGTAATCTCGATTTTGACATACATATATATATATATATATATATATATGTATGTATGTATTTTTTTATTTACCGGGGTTACAGAGAGAAAGAGAGGGAGAGAGTGTAACCCTCATAAAAAATAAAAATAAAACTTAATCGTAAAGCGACATGTATTAGAATATTTATATATATGCATATATTAAGTGTAAGTACAATTATCATTACACCATGAGAAATTAATTCTTGAAATGTATGATTTATGTTAGATTAAAGTTATTTTGCTTGAGATTGATGGTTTAATTATTAAAGAAATCAAATACGCAAAATCGGTGTTTTAAGGACTATATTCCGTCCGATTTTCGTGTGATTTATTCAAGGACTTTAGAGTAATTTATGGGTAAATTCTAAAGCATAAAATTTGTTTATCTATGTTTCAAATAACTTTATGTAAAATGTAGTTATTGTTAGGCCTATTTATAAAGAGTTATGGCCATTGTAGTACGGACTACTTTAGAGGCATCACTCGTTGGAATATTTTTAGGGGAAGGAATTCCTAGTTTATGGTGAGGAATTTCAAAACATTGTGAGAGACAGCGATGTTTAGTTGAAATAGATTAGTTAGGTGTTTAGTTAGTCTAATAAATTAGTTAGGACACATATGCCCCCTTAATTAATGAATTAAGGCCATCTCACCCTAAACCCATCAAACCCGCCACTCTCTCTCTCTTGACTCACCAATTACTTTTCACTCTCCCAAATTAAATTAAGAAATTTTTCCACTTAATTAGTGCTAATATTTTAAGCATGTATATAAATAGAATAAGTGAAAATGGCAAGAAAAGTTTTAGGCATCCCGTAGGTACACAAAAGGGAAAGAAAAGGGCAAGGAAAGAGAGAAGGAGGAAAGGAAAAGAAAAAGAAAGAAGAAAGAAAAGAAAGAAAGGGAAAGCCTAAACAACCTTTAGGAAATTAAAGAAAAGTAAGTAGGTTCCATTTTTATTTATTTTATGTCTTAAGTTATTTTTTTTTTTTAGTGTTTATTTCGTGGGTTTGTAATAATTTTGCAATGGGTTACTATGGTTGTTTGTGTTGGTGTTAGGGTTTGGTAAATTGTGATGAATATATGTGTTTGTGTTGTGATGCAAATTTTGTTTGATGTGTTTAAATGTGTTGGGAAAGAAAAACAAAAGAAAACGAGTATGGACCAAATTGGTTAGAGCTAAACTAGATTTGGTGAGCATGACTTGGAAAGGAAAGAAATACACTTCTAGAGTTTCCCTAGGTTAAAACCATTCGGCCAAGTAGGGAAAATTGAGAAAGAATGGATATTTTGGGGAAATTAAGGGCCTAGAATATCATGGTAACTCAATTAGGAATGGTTTAATAGTTTAGGGTGGAAATAAATTCACTAGACATAAAAGGCAATCCATGGCCATCTTAAAAAAAAAAAAACCCAATTGGCCCAACTAAAAGAAAAAAAAATTGTGTTTTGGACTTCATTACATAAAATTGGATATTTGATGGCTAAATTTTGTTTTCTTTTGTGGACCTTAAGGTTTAGATCTCATTGGTAACCCTTCTAAGTATGGTTTGGTAAGTTATTGGTAAGTTAGTATAAAAAAGAATTGACCTAGAAATGAAAAAACATTTTCTTGCTCATTTGGGACCATTCGGCCTAAGAGAGAAAATGACTAACATTGAATCCTTTTGTGTAATTAGAGATCAAGAATTAAATGTGAACTCAAGTAGAGACCAATTACTATAAGACATATAAAATGGAGTAATGGAAAAAGAGAATTCAAGAAAAGCTGGGATTAAGACTAAGACCCATTACGAGTCAATTTGGACCATTAAGATTAAAGGTAAGGATTTAATAAGAGTTTAGCTTAAGTATGTCACACATAAATCCTTAGGATTAATCGATCTTGTAAACTAAGTAATACATCGAAAATTCGAGCCTAGCCTTGTTAGGTACATGAGGAGGAAAACTCGTAAGCACGAAGTAGATTTATGCAATGAATGCTATAAATGAATGGAATTTGTATTCTCGTTTTGAATACTTCGAATGGTATATGAAACTCCTATGAATTCCTAAATGTGCATCGGGACACGAGAATGGTCCGAGAAGAAAATGTTAATAGCATAATTAGTTGAATGTATTAAACATAATACCATGTGCATCACGTCCATTCGGGAGTGGTATAAAATCAAGAAAAAAATCATTGAGTCATGAGATAATGTGGTTTGGTAATAGAATTGAATGGAATGGGTAGCAGCATGAAACCATGTGCGTGCTCTATTACTAACACTCGCTAAGTAAAGGATAATTCCACTAACCGTGTGCTATAACGAGGGAGAATTCGTTGTGAGCCGTAGGTGATAATGAGATCAACGAGAGAGAGTAATAGAGCGATAGGTGATAATACAATCATCGAGAGATAGAACGCATGGTCTTGCTAATGCCTAGGGTACCCGGACTAAGATGGATAGGTAGAATGGTAAATAGAACTAGATTACATATCACGTGCATCACCCTACTTACCGAGCTTTGGCTCACCCCATTATTGTTTTCATGTTATGATAGGAAGGAGTCAAAGTAGTAAGGATGCTACCGGGTCCTCCAAAAAGGCTCACGTGTGACATAAGTGCACCAAAATTTCTTTTGATTATAATTTTTGGGGTTGGGGTGTCGATAAATATTTTAATGATATTGTAAATAAATTTTATAATTTCTTTCACTTGTATTGTTAATATTATGTAAATTGCCTTGTAGGCGTTTCATTGTATGATAAGTCCTTCATGTATGAGCACATATGTGGTTGAGGTTAATTCGAAATTGGTCATGTCGGTATGATGCGCTCTTTGCCTAGCCACTCCTATTTAAGTAATAGAGAGTGAACCGGGGTGGTGGTGTCACGGGGTGGTATCGGAGCTATGGTTTACTTAACCGGGTAGAACCTTAAGTGTCACTTGAGCTCGAGGATCGACGTGCTACTCGACAAGTAACATATGATTCCCGATTTTTTTTTCAAATATGTATGACTATTATTATGTGATTTCCACGCTGGTATATAATTGTGTTCTAGAAATCTTAATACCGGTAATTATTATTGTTGTAGATGCCATATTTATTCCATACACCTTGTGCTTGCTAGGACACGCCAACAACGAGCCACTCTAGCTACCTACTTGGCTAAACTAAAAAGCATGACTATGACCCCGGATCAAGACATCGTAGCCTACATCACTCGGGTGCATGACTCGATTCAATGAATAACATTTGCTAATGCTTCTTTCTAGTAATACCTCGGTATGGATTTCCTGCGATTAACTTTACATCGAACACTTTTACTAAGAGATTAGCGGTTTCTTGATGAGGTTTGAGAAGGGTTGATAAGTCAATTTTGTTATCGATACTTGGTCCAAGCCTTCATTCCGATATAGGTTAGGTAGACCCATACCCGATTGATGTATAGTTAGGGTTTATCGTTGGCCCTCGCTCGCGAGATACTACGTATTGCATCGGATGATGTTATTGACTAGTGGAGGGTTAAGCACTCCTTCCCATGATGCGTTTGATATGTTGGTTGGACATTATAGATCGTAACTCTATCATATGATGTAGTACTTATTATGTATTTTTTGATGTAAATAAGTACACTTTTCATTGTAAATAATGGACAAAAACGTTTACAAGGTAAAAGTGCTTGTAAATACCGTTGTGTACAAATGCTTCGAGATATAAATATCTATAATTTCATGCGTAAGTGGATAATTTACATTATATATTTTTTTAATACCAAAACTAACACGGACATAACATGGCATGTATAAAGTCCAAGCATGCCAAGAAAGGAGCCAACATGAGCGAGGAGGTGAAGGGACTTCCAATGATCATAATAGAAATCAACGGGACATTTTAAGTCGTATGATGGAAATACAAGCAACAACGAATAAGCAATGCGACAATAATAACAATATCATACAAAGCAAATGAGACAACTCCCGGCTATGCATCAATAGCCTCCACCTCTATCACCCCGAGCATAGGAATGACACGGTGGAGAGGTTTCATACAATGAGTCCTTAGGAATTCTCCAAGGGTGTTAACCCAGAGTGATGGCGGAGGAATGGATTAAGTCTTTAGAAGCGATATTCAAATACTTGCAATTTACCAACGATGAGTAAGTATCGTGGGCCATTTCTATGTTGACTAAGGATGCCCGCACATGGTGGGAGAGCGCATGATTGACAATGGACATGCCTACCTTAACTTAGGAAGGATTTAAGGAGGTGTTCTACAATAAATATTGTATGGCAAACATGAGGGCTAAGAAAATTCAAGAATTCCTATAACTAAAGCAAGATGGGATGCTTTTAGGTGAATACGTAGGGAGGTTTGAGCAAGGATGTCGATAAGTCCCATTCATTATAGAGGATAACAACTTGAAGAAGAATTAATTTTTAACAAGACCGAGCCCAAGAGTGTGAAGCATGATATGAATGTACGCCACCAACACTTTTTCGAAAATGATAGATAAAGCAATATTGGCGAGATGAAGATCAAAAAGAAATTACAAAGGAAATTCAGCGAGAGGGGAAATCATTTCGACTCGCAGCCTCTTCCTCTAGGCCACAAAGATGAACTTTTCCTAAAAATTTCAATCAAACCGATGCTCCGGAAATGCACGGGTTGCCGAACATCACCTTATGCCCCGAGGCCACTATCAAGGAATCAACCAAGACTAAAAATGGGTAATCAATCTCGATGCAATAAATGTGGAAGACTCCACATGGGGGAGTGTCGACTAGATTTGAGGGTCCGTTATGTTTGTCATAAGCAAAGAAACATAGCCTTTAACCGTCCTTAGATACGAAACTATGATTGAGAACAATACCTGTACGGGTTTATACAATGACCCGGGAGGAGGCTAACAAGAGGGACATGGTAGTAATATGCGATAATGTCTACATCCTTGGCTTGATTGCTTGTGTTTTAATTTATTCCATTGCCACATATTCCTTCATATTGAAAATATTAGTAGAAAGCCTAGGTGTGAAACCTAAGACATTGGCACTAGGATATCCGATAGTCGTTTCTTTCGAAGAATTCATGAAGTCAATAAGCCTAGTCAAGCGGTTGTCCAATTCGGATTGAGGATAGGAGTTTGGAGGTTGATTTTATCATATTGGACCTCTAAGATTTTGATTTAATTATGGGAATAGATTGGTTAACAAGGCATTGTGCCATCATTGATTATCGAGGGACGAGAGTAGTTTTTGACCTACTTGAAGATCAACCGTTAGAGTTTAAGGCCGATATGAAGTTTCGAGCCATACCGATCATTTTGACTATAAAGGCTTGAAGAATGCTAAGAAAAGGGTGTACGGGGTATCTAGCACACATGGTGGATAGCTAGGTAGAGCGAAAGTCAAAACCCGATGATATAGAAGTCGCACGAGAGTATCCGGATGTATTTTTAGAAAATTTGACTACGTTCTCATTGGAGAGGGAGATAGAATTTGAGATTGAGTTGGAGCCGAGCAGGACTCCAATTTCTAAGAACCCCTATAGAATGGCCCTAGTTGAATTGAAAGAGTTGAAGGTGTAGCTATTCTTGTGAATTATGGCCAATACCAGGTATATAAGCAGTGATTTCAAATCCAGAGGTTAATCGTACTCTGGCAACTTTACGTAAGGCAGAGTTTGGTTTTTGGGGGTGATAGTGGAAAAGTTGACAGATAAGTCACCCTTATCGCCATACTAGATAAGGGATTTATACACTCTAGTTCCTCACCTTGGGGAGCTCTAGTATTGTTTGTGAAAAAGAAGGACGATAGTCTATGGCTATGCATTGACTACCAAGAATTGAACCGGGTGATGATTAAAAATAAATATCCGTTACCCCGGATTGACGATTTGTTTGATCAATTATAAGGTGCGATGGTGTTCTCCAAGATAGATCCGCAATCGGGATACCACCAGCTAAGGGTAAAATTGAAGGATGTGAAGAAGACGAGCATTTAGGACGAGATACGACCACTACGAATTCCTAATAATGCCATTTAGGTTGACTAACGGCCCAACCACTTTCATGGAATTGATAAACCAAGTCTTTAAAGAATTTCGGATAAGTTTATCATTGTATTCATCGATGATGCCTTGGTTTACTCTCGAAGTAAGAAAAGCATAGGGAGCATCTAAGAGCCACCCCGTAGAAGTTAAGGGAGCAAGCAGCTATACGCTAAATTCAAGAAATGTGAATTTTGGCTAAAGTAGGTAGCTTTTCCAAGTTACGTGGTGACAAAGGAAGGCATAGTGGTGGATCCAAATAAGGTAGAGGCTATCTAGAACTAGCCTACCTTAAAGAACATGGTGAAGGTACAAAGCTTCTTAGGGCTAGTTGGTTACTATTGGAGATTTGTGGAGGGCTTCTCTAAGATAGCTAGGCCTTTTACTAATTTGATGAAAAAGAGCATTAAGTTCCAATGGATGGATGCCTATGAGAAAAGCTTCCAAGAATTGAAGCAAACGTTAGTCACGGCTTAGTGCTAACTATCCCATCCGAAGATGGAAATTTTGTGGTTTATAGTGATGCTTTCAAGAATGGGCTAGGAGCGATATTGATGCGGACTAGAAGAGTAATAGCCTATGTATCATAGCAATTGAAGAAATACGAATGAAATTATTTGACGCATGATCTAAAACTAACGGTGGTAGTTTTTGCATTAGAAATCTAGAGACATTACTTGTATGGAGCAAAGTGTGAGATATATACGGATCACAAAAGCTTACGATATATCTTCATGCGGAAGGGCTGAATATGAGACAAAGAAGGTGGCTAGAGTCGGTGACAAATTATGACTCGTATAATCAATTACCACCCAAGCAAAGCTAATATTGTTACCGATGCCTTAAGTAGAAAATCGATAGCAACGATGCGAGTAATCCAGCCCTCGATAGTGAGAGATCTACAAAAGTTAGAATTGGAAATAATTCCGAGTAGGCCACTAGAGCATTTCATCGGCTTTATTAGTCCAGATCGACTTACAGGAAAGAATTTAGATAGGGTAGCAAGTGCATGAAAAGTTACATGAATTGAAGAAAAGCATAGAGGTTGAGAAGGAATCTAATTTTATGGTGGATAACAAAGGTGTCAATAGATTTAAAGAGAGGTTGTGTGTTCCATCGATGGAGGATGTGAAGGAAAAAATATTAAAAGAAACGCACGTAACTCCGTATTCGATACACCCGGGAGCACAAAGATGTACCGAGACTTGCAACAAAGTTATTGGTGGCATGGATGAAGAAAGATGTAGCTAATTTTATGGCCGAGTGTCAAGTCCGTCAACGAGTGAAGGTAGAACACCAAAGACCTAGAGGAATGTTAAAATCTCCGGTGATTCTCGTCATAGGATTGGCAAGATTAGAAAGGGGGTCGGATGCCATTTGGGTGATCATAGATAGATTGACCAAATTAGCGCACGTTCTTTTGATCAAAACCACCAATAATCTAAACCGAGTACACCCAGTTGTATCTTAACAAAATTATAAGACTACATGGGATTCCAATCTCAATTGTGTCGATTGAGATCCTAGGTTCATATCCGCATTTTGGAAAAGTCTACACAAGGTCATGGGAATAAAGCTCAACTATAGTACTATCTATCATCCATAAACCGATGGATAATTCGAGCGAGTAATCTAGATTCTTGAAGATATGTTACGAGCATGCGTTCTAGATTGGTCTAAAAAATGAGAAAAATACGTACGCTTAGTTGAATTTATGTATAATAATAGTTACCAAGCTTCAATTGGGATGGCTCCCTATGAAGCCTTATATGGCCGACGATGTAGATCTCTCATACATTGGGATGAGATAGTGGAAAGGAAGTTGTTGGGACCGGAGCCGGTGCGACAAATGACCGAAGTGGTGGATAAGATCCGCCAATGGATGAAAATAGCTTAGAGGACACGAGAAAAGCTATGCCGATAAGAAGAAAAAGGATCTAGAGTTTATAGTTGGTGATTATGTATTCTTAAAAGTTTCACCGATGAAGGGTGTACTACGATATGGGAAAAAGAAGAAGTTAAGTTTACGATACATTGGACCATTTGAAATACTAGACCGAGTAGGCGATAAGGCCTATCACTTGTTGTCGCCATCATCCTTAGCAAGAGTGCATAATGTGTTTCATGTGTCTATGCTAAGAAAGTTTGTTGGAAAGCCTAGCCAAATTTTGGAGATAGAGCCACCAAACCTAACCCTATACTTAACCTATGGGGAAAGACCGATTTAGATTCTAGATAGACAGAGTTAGACAACTAAGGAATAAGGAGATTAGTCTAGTTAATGTGTTATGCGAAAATCATGACCTCAAAGAAATGACCTAGGAGCGAGAGGAGGAAATGAGAGATAAATATCTAGAGTTATTCGGATAAACCAATTTCATGGACAAAATTTCTTTTCAAGGGGAGAGAATTGTAACCCCCATAAAAAGAAAAAAAAACCTTAACCGTAAAGCGACACATATTCGAATATTTATATATATGCATATATTAAGTGTAAGTATAATTCTCATTACAACATGAAAAATTAATGCTTGAAATGTATGATTTATGTTAAATTAAAGTTATTTTGCTTGAGATTGATGGTTTAATTATTAAAGAAATCAAATATACAAAATTAGTGTTTTGAGGACAATATTCTATCCGAATTTTATGTGATTTATTCAAGGCCTTTAGAGTGACTTCTAGCTATATCCTAAAGAATCAAAGTTTTTTTTTATCAATGTTTCAACTAACTCTCTGTAAAATTTTGTTATTTTTAGGCCTATTTATAAAGAGTTATGGCTATTTTAGTACAAACTGCTTTAGAGGCATCACTCGCTAGAATATTTTTGGGGGAAGGAATTCCGAGTTTAAGGTGAGGAATTTCAAAAAATTGCAAGAGGGAGGGATGTTTAGTTACTTGAGCTAGATTATTTAGGGTGTTTAGTTAGTCAAACCAATTATTTAGGACACATAAGTCCCCTTAATTAATGAATTAAGGCCAGATCACCCTAAACCCATCAAACCCGCAACTCTCTCTCTTGACTCACCAATTACTTTCCACTCTCTCAAATTAAATTAAGACATTTGTCCACTTAATTAGTAATAAGATTTTAAGCATGTATTTAAATAGAGTAAGTGAAAATGGCAAGAAAGTTTTTAGGCATCCCATAGCTACACAAAAGGGAGAGAAAATAGCAAGGAAAGAGAGAAGAAGGAAAAGAAAAAGAAAGAAGAAAGAAAAGAAAGAAAGGGAAAGCCTAAACAACCTTTAGGAAATTAAAGCAACTTAAGTAGGTTCCATTTTTAGTTATTTTGTGTCTTAAGTAATTTTTTTTTTTAGTACTTATTTCATGGGTTTGTGATAATTTTGCAATGGGTTGCTATGGTTGTTTGTGTTATGATGAAAAGTTTGTTTGATGTGTTTAAATGTGTGGATGGTTTGGAAAGAAAAACAAAAGAAAAGGGTATGGACCGAATTGGTTAGAGCTAAACCGGATTTGTTGAGCATGACTTGGAAAGGAAAGAAATACACTTTTAGAGTTGCCCTCGGCTAAAACCATTCGGCCAAGTGGGAAAATTGGGAAAGAATGGATCTTTTGGGGAAATTAAGAGTCTAGAATATCATGGTAAGTTAATTAGGAATGGCTTAATAGTTTAGGGTTGAAATAAATTCACTAGACATAAAAGGCAATCCATAGCCATCTTAAAAAAAAATAAAAATAAAAACCAATCGGCACAACTAAAAGAAAAAAAAAGGGTTTGGGACTTCATTAGGTAAAATTGGATATTTGATGGCTAAATTTGGTTTTCTTTGTGGACCTTAAGGTTTAGATCTCCTTGGTAACCCTTCTAAGTATGGTTTGGTAAGTTAGTATAAAAAAGAATTGACCTAGAAAAGGAAAAGCAATTTCTTGCTCATTTGGGACCATTTGGCCTAGGAGAGAAAATGACTAACATTGAATCCTTTTATATAATTAGAGATCAAGAATTAAATATGAACTCAAGTATAGAGCAATTACTATATGACATGTAAATGGAGTAATGGAAAAATAGAATTCAAGAAAAACCGAGGTTAAGACTTAAACCCATTATGAGTCAACTTCAACTACTAAGATTAAAGGTTCGAATTTAATAAGAGTTTAGCTTAAGTATGTCACACATAAATCCTTAAGATTAACCGATCTTGTAAACTAAGTAATACATCAAAAATCCGAGCCTAGCCTTGCTAGGTACACGAGTAGAAAAACCCGTTTTGAATCCTTTGAATGGTATATGAAACACCTATGAAGTCTCGAGTGTGCATCGGGACACGAGAATGGTCCGATAAGAAAATGTTGATAGCGTAATTAGATGAATGTATTAAACATAATACCATGTGCATCACGTGCATTTAAGGGTGGTATAAAATTGAGAAAAAAATCATTGAGTCGTGAGATAATACGAACTTGGTAACCGAATTGAATGGAATGGGTAACAACATGAAACCATATGTGTGTTCTATTACTAACACCATTAAACGAGGGATAATTCGCTAACCGTGTGCTATAACGAGGGAGAATTCTATTGTAAGGAGTAGGTGATAATGAGATCATTGAGAGAGAGTAATAGAGCGAGTAGGTGATAATACGACCACCGAGAGATAGAACGCACAATCTTGCTAATGCCTAGGGTTCCCGGATTAAGATGGATGGGTAGAATGGGAAAAAGAACTTGATTGCATATCACATACATTACCTTACTTATTGAGCTTCAGCTCACCTCGTTGTTGTTTTCATGTTATGACGGGGAAAATCAAAGTAGTAAGGAAGTTACCGCGTCCTCCAAAAAGGCTCACGTGTGACACAAGTGTACCAAAATTTCTTTTGATTGTAATTTTTAGGATTGGGGTGTCGATAAACATTTTGATGGTATTATAAATAAATTTTGTAATTTCTTCCATTATATTATTAATATTATGTAAATTATCTTGTATGTGTTTTGTTGTATGATAAGTCCTTCATGTATGAGCACATATGTGTTTGAGATTAATTCAAAAATCGATCGTGTCGGCATGACACGCTCCTCACCTAGCCACTCCTATTTGGGTAATAGAGAGTGAACCGGGGTGGGGGCATTATAGAGAGAGGGAGAAAAAGGTCTAGAGAGAAGTATAGGGAGAGGGAGCGAGGAGACATAAGGGGAGAAAGAGGGTGATAGTGGGGGAGAGAGAGCAAGGGAGAGAGGGTGAAGGAAAGAGAGAGGGCAAGAGAAGGAGGGAGAGAGAGGTAGAGAGAAAGAGAGATAGAGGGAGAGAGAGTAAGAGGGAGAGGGAGAACTAGAAAACGAGAGAATAAGGAGTTAGGATAGAGGAGGGAGAGTGAGAGAGAGGGTGAGAGTATGGGAAGGGCTAGAGGTAGAGAGATAGAGAGGGAGGAGAGAGAGGGATAGGAGAGAGTTAGATGGAAGAGGGATAGGGAGAGAGTTAGATGGAAGAGGGAGAGAGAAGGAGAGTGTAAGAGATAAGGAGAGAGAGAAAGGGAGAAAAGGAATGAGGGGGATAGAGGCGAGAGAAAGAAGGAGAGAGGGGGAGAAAAAGGGAGATAGAGAGTGAGAAGAAGAGGGAAAGAGGGAGAGAGAGGGGGAGGGAGAAAGAGAGCAAGAGAAATAGTAGGAGAGTGAGAGATAGAGAGAGCCTAGGAGAGGAAGGGAGAGAGCATATGAGAGAGAGGGAGAGGGAAAGGGAGAGGGAATGAGAGAAGAAGAGAGATGGAGGAAGGAAGAAAGGGTAAGAATGGAGGGGAGAGAGAGGGAGAGAGCATGAAAGCGAGCAAGAAGGATTGAGAGGTAGAAAGGGAAGGAGAGAGAAAGAGAGAGAAAAAGATAGAGGGAGAGAGGGAGAGAGACAAGGAGAGAGAAATAGAGGGAGAAGACATAGAGGGAGGAATCAAGAGAGAGAAGGAGCAAAATAGGGAGAGAGGTAATGAGAGAGAGAAAAAGAGAGAAAGGTAGATCGAGGAAGAGAGGGATGGAGAGGAAAGGAGGGAGCAGGGAGAGAGTGAGAGGAGGTAGAGAGATTTAGAATGGGAGAAAGCGAGAGGGAGTGGAAGAGAGAGGATGAGAGAGGTAGAGAGAGGAGGGAGAGGAAGACAAGGATAGAGGAATAGAGAGAGGGAGAGAAAAAGAAGAGAGAGATGAGGGAGAGGAAGACAGGGATAGAGGAATAGAGAGAGGGAGAGAAAAAGAGAGAGAGATTAAGGGAGAGGAAGACAGGGATAGAGGGAAAGTGGAAGGGATGGAGAGAGAGAAGGAGGGATAGAAGGAAAAGGAATAGGGAGAGGGAGAGGGTGAGTGGGAGATAGAATGAGAGGGAGAGTGAGAACGAGAGAGGAAGGGAAGAATAGAAGGGGAAGGAGTGGGAGGGAGAGAGAGAGGAGGAAGAGAGAGGATGAGGGAGATAAGAATGAGAGAAAGGGTAAGGGTGAGAGAGGGAGAAAGAGGGAGAGATGGGAGGGAGAAATAGGCAAGGAGAGAGGGAGAGAAGGGTAAAAAGAGAGAGAGGTAGGGGTAAAAGAGTGAGAGGGGATAGAGGGAGAGGGGGAAAGGAAAGAGAGAGAAAGATAGTAAGTGAGAGAGGTTAGAAGTGGGAGGGAGAAGAGAAAAGAGAGAGTATGAGAAAGAGAGGGGGAAATAGAAGGAGAGAGAAAGATGTTAGGAGGGAGAGAGAGGGAAAAGGAGAGGGAGGCAGAGCGAGAAAGAGAGATAGGGAGAGAGAGAGAGAAAGAGATTGAGAGTGAGGGAGAAGGAGAGAGAGAGAAAGATAGGAAGAGAAGGAGGGAGGTAGAAGGATCGGGAAAAAGAGAGGGAATGGGAGAGAGAGGAAGAGGGTGAGGTAATGATTGAATAAGGGAGAGGGAGGGTGAGAGGAAAGGAGAGGAAGGATAAAAGGGGGAGAGAGAGTGATAGAGAGTGGGAGAGAGATAGAGGGAGAGAGATATAAAGGGAGCGGGGAAGAGGGAGATAGAGAGGGAGAGAGAGGGGTAGATAGAATTGAAGAAGGGCAAAAGAGAGTGAGGAAGAGAGGGAGAGAGAGATATCGGGTAGGAGTTTGAGAGAGGGAGAGGGGGAGAAAGAGTGAGGTAGAAAAGGAGATGGAAAGGGTTAAAGAGAGATAGGGAGGGAGGGAGGGAGGGAAGGTGGGAGAGAGAGAAAAGGGAGGGAATGAGAGAGGGAGAGAGAGAAAAAAGGGAGAGGGAGAGTGAGAGAGAAAGGGAGAGAGGGATAAAGGAAGGAAGAAGAGAGAGATGGATGAAAAGAGGGGGGAGGGATAGAGGGAGAGAGAAAGAAAAGAGTGAGGGGGAGAGAGAGAGGGAGAGATTCATAGGGGAGAGAGAAAGAAATAGTGAGGGACACGGAGAGAGAGGGGGAGAGAGATAGAGGTAGAGAGTGGAAGAGGGATAGAGGGAGGGAGAGGGAGGGACAAAGGGAGAGAAAGAGGAAGAGAGGTAGAGAGAGGAGAGAAGGGGAAAGAAAGATAAGAAGAGAGAAGAAGAGAGGGGGAGAGTGGGAAAGAGAGAGAGGGAAGGGGAAGGGAGAGGGAGAGTATGAGAGAGTGAGAAGGAAAAAGGGAGAGGGAAGGAGTAGAAGAGAGTGAGAGAGAGGGAAAGGGGGAGAGAGAGCAAGAGAAAGAGAGTGATAGAGAGAAAGAAATAAAGATATGAAAAGAGAGTTATAGAAGGAGAAAGATAGAGAGAGAAAGAGAGAGGGAGAAAGGGAGAGAGGGATGAAGAGAGAGGGAGCAAGAGAAGAGGGGGAGAGAGTGAGGGAGGGAGATAGAGGGAGGGAAAGAGGGATAGAGAGACAGAAAGAGAGAGGGAGGGGGAGGGGGAGAAAGAGAGGGAGAGAAAGAGAGGGGGAGAGGGGGATAGAGAGAGTGAGGGGAGAGAGAGGGAGGGAGAGGGAATGAGGAAGAGTATGGGTGAGAAAGGGAGAGAGATTTAAGGAAAGAAAGGAAATGAAAGGGGAAGAGAGAGAGGTAGAGAGCATAGATAATAGGAGGTGGAGAGGGGTAAGGAGAGGGAGGGAGTGAAGAAGAGAGATAGAGAGATGGATAGGGAGGGAGAGGGAGAGATAAAGAAAGTGGGGGTAGAGAATGAGAAGACACATTAAAGGAGAGAGATCGAGGGAGAGGGGATAGAGGGAGATAGTAGGTGAGAGAGAGGGATAGAGAAAGAGTGAAAGAGAGAGAGTGAGGTAAAGAGGGAGAGAAAGAGGGAAAAAGCAAAGAAGATGGAGAAGGGAAGAGAGATAGAGAGAGGGAGAGAACATCAAAGAAGAGGAGAGAGAGTGTGGTAAAGGGAGAGAGATGGAGGTAGAGTGGGAGAGGGAGGGAAGGAAAGAGAGAGGAGGGAGAGAGGGGAGAGAAAGTCGGATAAAGAAAAGGGAGAGGGAAAGAGAGAAAGAGAGAGGGAGAGATAGGGGAGGGAGGGAAAGAGTTATAGTAGAAAAGAAAAGGAAGAGGGATAGAGGGAGAGGGACGGATAGAGAGGAAGCGATTGAGAGAGAGAGAGAGGGAGAGGGAGGGAAAGAGGGAGAGGGAGAGGGGAAGGAAAGCAAGAGAGAGGAAGACGGGGAGAGAGGAAGAGAGAATAGGAGGTATAAAGAGGGAGAGATTAGAGAGGGAGGGAGAGAGGGAGAGTGTGAGGGTGGAATGGAGGGGGAGTGAGAGAAAGGAAGAGAGAGAAAGAGGGAGGAGGAGAGAGAGAGAGAGGAGGGACAGGGTGAGGTATAAAGAGAGAGGGATAAAGAGAGAAGAGAAGGAAAAGGAGGGCAAGAAAGAGAGAGAAGGATATGAGGAGTGATAGAGAGAAGAAGAGGGAGGGAGAGATAGAAAAGGGAAAAAGAGGGATAGATAGAGAGGGAGAGAGAGAAAGAGTGTTAGAAAGAGAGAGGAAAATAGGGAGAGAGTTAGAGAGGGAGAGGGAGGGAGAGGATGTGAGAGGGAAAGGAGAGAGGGAGAAGGAGAGGGAGAGGGAGGGAGAGGATGTGAGAGTGAAAGGAGAGAGGGAGAAGGAGAGGGAGAGGGAGGGAGAGGATGTGAGAGTGAAAGGAGAGAGGGAGAAGGAGATAGAGATAGAGGGAGAGAAAGGGAAAGATGGAGAGGAAAAGGGAGAGATATGATGGGAGACGTAGAGTAACGGAGAGAAATGGGGAGAGAGGGAGGAGGAGAGTGAGAGATAGTGAGAGAAAAGAAGGGAGAGAAAGACAAGAAGAGATAAAGAGAGAGGGGAGAGGGAGATAGAGAAGAGATAGAGATAAAAAGCAAGAGGAAGAGAGTGAGAGAGAGAGAGAGGGAAAGAGAAGGAAAGGGATGAGATAGAAGGAGGGAAAGGGGGAGGAGAGAGAAAGGAGATAGAGGGAGGGGGAGGGGGAGGGAGAGAGTAGGAGAAGGAGGGATAGAGGGATAGGGAGAAAGAGAGAGTGAAAGAGATAGGAGGAGAGAGAGAAGGCATAATAAGAGAGAGGGAGAAAGAGAGGGGTAGGTGGTGAGAGAGAGGAAGGGAGAGAGAGGGAGCAAGAGAGGGATAAAGAGAGAAAGGGAGAGAAGAGGAGTGAGAGAGGGGGAGAGAGATGGATAAAGAGAGGGAGAGAGTGGGAGAAAGAGGAAACAAGTAGAGACGAATAAAGAATGGGAGGGATAGATAGGGGGAGAGAAAGAGAGATAGAGGGAGAGAGTGAGGAAGTATAGGGATAAAGAGGGAGAAAGAGAGAGTGGGAGGGAGAGAGAAAGGGTGAGAGAAAGAGAGAGAGAAAGAGGAAGAGAGAGAGTAGGGAAAGTCGAGGTGAGAGACATAGGGAGAGAGAAAGAGTGAATGAGAGAGAGTGAGGGAAAGAGAAAAAGAAAGATGGAGAGAGCAAAGAAGAGGAAGAAAGAGATAGGGAGAAAGGAAGAAAGAGATGGAAAGAGAGAGGGAGAGAGTGGACGAGGAGGAGAGAGAGGGAGAGGGAGAGAGTGTCGTAAAAGAAGAGAGATGGAGGTAAAGTGGGAGAGGGAGGGAGAGAGAGAGGGAGAGAGGTAGAGAGAGAAAGAGAGGGAGAGAGAGAGATATAGTAGAATAGAAAGGAAAAAGGATAGAGGGAAAGGGAGAAAGAGGGAGAGGAGGATGGAAAGAATGAAAGAGATGGAGAAGATGAGAGAGAGGGAGAGGGAGAGGGAGAGAGATGGAGAAAAGGAGAGAGAGGGAGAGGGAGGAATAGACAGAGAGCAAGGGAGAGGGAGTGAGGAAGAAAGAGAGAGGGAGAGGGAGAGAGGGATAGAGTGGGAGAATTAAGGAGAGAGGGAGGGAGGGAGAGTGTAAGGGTGGAGGGAGGGGGTGAGAGAGAGGAAGAGTAGGAGAGAGAGAGAGAAACGGAGATAGGGTAATGAGTGAGAGAGATAGACAGGGAGTGAAAGAGAGATATACGGATAGAGTGAGGGGAAGGGGGTATAGAGAGGGAGAGGGTGACAGAATGAGAGGGAGGGAGAGAGAATGGGTGAGAGAGAGGGAGAGAGAGGAAAAGAAAGGGAGAGAGTGGGGGAAAGTGGGAAAGAAAGAGGGAGAGAGGAGGAGAAAGAGAGAGAGAGTGAGGAAAAATAGGAGAGAGAGAAGATAGTTAGAAGGAGAGGGATGGAGAGGGAGAGGGAGAGGGAGAGAGAAGGAGAGAGGAGGAACGAGAGGTAGAGAAAGGAGAGGGAGGGAATGAGAGAGAAAGGGAAATAAAGAGAAAGGGAGGGAGGGATAGAAAGTTAGAGAGAGGGAGAGGGAAAGATATTTAAGGAAGGGGAAAAGAGGGTGGGAGGAGAAGGGAAGGAGGGAGAGAGTGAGTGAGAGAGATAGGGAAAAAAGGAGAGAGAGGGAGAGTGAGGGAGAAGGAGAGAGAGAAAGCTAGGGAGAGAGAGGGGTAGAGAATAAGGACAAAGGGAGAGAGAGGGGGAGAGGGAGAGAGAGAAAAAGAGATAAAGAGAGATAAGGGAGTAAGGAAGAGGGATAAGGAGGAATAGAAAATGGTGAGGAAGGGAAAAGGGAGGGAAGGAGAGGGAGTCCGAGAGTGAGAGAGATAGTAAGAAAGATGAAGGAAAGGAGAGAGAGGGTAGGAGAGAGAAGGAGGGAGATTAAGAGAAAGAGAGGGGGAAAGAGGGGGAGATAAAGAAGGAGAGAGGGAGGGAGGGAGAGAAAGAGAAGGAGGGAGGGGAGAGGGGGGAAGATAGGGGGTATGTAGAGGGAGATAGGGGGAGAGATAGGTAGGAGGGGAGAGAGAGCTAAGGGTGGGTGAGGGAAAGAAAGGTAGGTTATGAGATGGAGAGTGAGGGAGATAGTGAGACGAAGTGAGAGTGATAGAGTGGGAGAGATTAAAAGAGGGAGGATGATAGAGAGAGGGAGAAAGATGAAGATAAAGAGGGAAGGTGTAATACCCCCAACTCCCTTTTCAATTTCCTAAGAGGTGTGGCTAGGTTTGTTACATTGTTAAGACTAAAATCCTAACTAACTTCCATAATACATAACCATGGAGTACTATAATACAATTTACATGCCGTTAATAAATATAGTTACAAGAAATTACAAAATGTCTAAGATGCTCGTGTAACACATGAGCCTCTTTTAGTGAGAACCAATAGCATCCTCGACCGACTTATCTTTGCCCTTACTCGTTACCCACACATGTACAAAACCGAATGAGCCAAAGCTCGGCAAGTAGGGTGATGTACGTGATATGCAATTCTTTCCTATTACTCTTCCTTTCCCTATCAATTTTAGTTTAGGTACCCTAGGTATTAGCAAGTTCGCTCTATTTTCATCTCTTGGTGATTACCGAATCACCTACCAAAGCATATGGTTCATGGGATTATCCATCGCATAACGATGTAATTAATTAATAGAGCATGCACATAGCTTCATTACTAACACCCATTTAATCCAATTTAGTTACCAAACCTCATCAATTCTCAATCAAATGTTCTTTCTCAATTTAATCCACCTCCAAATGCATATGATGCATATGATGTTTTAATTATTACACTCACGCAATCATGGTTACCAAACCCTATAGTCTCAACCCATTCTTGGAATTCAATCCATGCATAAGATTTCATATATGGTTCATATCGGTTATATAGGATCCAACCAAAGAACAATTATCACCAATTTGTATTCAATCTAAACATTACTTCATATGTAAGTACCTTCCCTTCATGTAATTAGTAAGTCTTATCATAAAATTTGACCTACACTTAGCTCATGTAGATGTTAGCCTTACAGTCCAATTTAAATAGCATTTAAGGTGGAATTTCTCTTTTAGCCCGTATTTTGCCATGGATGGCCGAATTTAGCTTCTAACTAGTCTAAGCTAAAATTTCAATTTTCCTTGAATTCTAACCTTCCTACACTTCAATTTATATATATTTAGGTTTAATTGGACCATTAATTATTCATTTGGATGAGTGGAACTCAAATCCCAAAAATTAGGGTTTAGGTCGAATGGTTCCCAAAACATGGCAAGGAATTTTCTTTCATTACAATGGAGTTTTGTTTCATCCGAAAGTATACATAGGTTAGTGACAATTAATTCGTAGGTTCTTAATTACATAAAAAGGTCCAATCTTTCCCTTTTTGACATTTAGGCCGAATGAGTTTCCTAAAACATGCCCTAGAAACTCATTCCTTCCAAGTTTATCTCAACCATAGTTTAGCCTAACAAAATTTCAGTCCAAGCCCCTTTGTTTATACCAACCCTATCAACACACACTTGGACATACACAAAGCTTTTTAGGCTTCAACAATTCATCACATACACAAGTCCAACAAGTAGATCCATATCAAACCATCAAGCACATCATACCAACACAAGCAACTCATAACAACATAACCAATGTCTCAAGTTACGCACATAAATTAAATACATAAAAACAACATTGGAGGACATAAAACAAAACCTACTTACTTAGTTCAAAGTTAGGAGAAAATCCCTTAGTCTTTTCTTCTCCTTTCTTGTTTCTTTCTTTCCTCTTTTTCTTTTTCGTTTTTCTCTCTCTCAATTCGGTTTTCTCTTAATTTTTATAAGCTAAAATTTCCGAGTGTGGCCAGCCACTAGGTCTCTCTTATATATATATTTCTAACTTTATTCCTTCATTAAATACAATAAAAAGTGTCCTAAACTAAGTTGATAAGGTGTAAAGTGATTGGAGATAATGGAAAGCTAGGTGGCAGGTTTGGAAGGCAAAGGGATGAGGTGTCCTTTAAATGGAAGAATGAAGAAGCTTAGGTGTCAAGTTAAATTGTAAGGATGGGTTATGAACTTAAACATGATCTTAAGGGTATTTTAAGCCAAGAATTTTGACATTCCGCCAAAATTTCATCCCTCTCCATTTATTTAGACAATTTTCCGATTTCATGGCATATTCTTGATAAGTGTTAAAGGAAATAAATAACTAGTTAACTTACCCAAAATTTATGCCCCTAAAATCTTACATTACCACCAAATTCTTCCTATAACCACCATATATATTCGAGCCACAAAAAAAATTAACATGTCACATAAATCACACCCATCCTTAGTATATTTATCTATGAATATTTCAATACGTATATTTTTATGATTAAGAATTTTCACGGGGTTACAGAAGGATGCGGGGAGAGAGAGATGAAAGGAAGACATAGAGTAGGGGAGAGAGAAATAGAGAGAGGGGGAGAGAGAGAGGGAGATGGGAGAGAGAATGAGAGAGGGAGCGTGAGAAGAGGGAGAGAGGAAGTGAGGGAGATGGAAAGAGAATAAGAGAAATTAAGAGAAAGAGAGAGAGGGTGCGAGAGGGAGAGAAAGTGTGGGAAGGAGAGAGGGAGAAGATGAGCGATAGACAGAGAGAGAGAAAAAAGGGAGAGGTAGATGGTGGGAAATAGAGATGGGAATATAGAGGGAGAATGGAATGGAGAATGGGGGAGAGGGAGAGAGAGTAGGGGAGAGATAGGAGGAGAGGGAGAAAGGGAAAAAGAGGGAAAGGGAGAGAAGGGGAATGGGCAAGAGGAAGGTAGAGATAGAGAAAGGGAGAAAGAACAAGAGAGATAGGAAGAGAGAGAGGGGAGAGTTAGAGGGAGTGAGAGAAAGAGTGAGAGAGCAAGAAGGAAAAAGAGAGTGAAGCGAGAGAGAGCGAAAAGGTGAGTGGGAGGAGGAGAGGGAGGGAGGGGGAGAGGGATGAAAGAGGAGAGATAGGGAGAGAGAGGGAGAGAGAGAAAAGGAAAGGGGAGAGAGAGGGGGAGGGAGAGTGAAGGAGATAGTGGAAAAAGAAGGGAGAGGTGAGAGGGAGAGAGAAACGAGAGGGATATAGTGAGAGGTAGAGAGGAGGTAGATAGAGTGAGAGAGAGATAGATAGATAGAGAATGAGAGAGAATCGTGTCTCAGTATAGGAGAGATTGAGAGAGAGGATGTGATAGAGGGACATAGAGAGGGAGAGAGGGAGGCAGGAAGGGAGAAAGAGAGGGATGGCTAGAAAAGGAGAGAGAAAGAGAGAGGGAGGCAGGGAGAGAGAAAGAGAGGGAGGGGTAGAAAAGGAGAGGAGGGAGAGAGATAGAGAGATAGAGAGGAAGAAAGAGAGAGAGAGGGAGAGCATAGAGAGAGAAGGGTAGGAGGGGGAGATAGAGAGAGATAAAGGGAAGGCGATAGTGAGATGGATAGTGAGGGAGCTAGAGAGATGGAGAGAGAGTGAGAGAGTATGGGAGAGAGAGGGAAGGAGGGAGAGTAAGAGAGTGGGAGAGAGGAGGGAGGGAGGGGGAGAGAGTGGAAGAGGGATAGCGGAAGAGAAGGAGATTACAAGAGGGAGTGTAAAAAAGGGATGGAAGGAGAAGGAGTGATAGAGGGGAGAAAAAGGGAGAGAGGGAGAGATGAAGAGAGAGAAAAGGAGAGGAGGGAGAGATATAAGGGAAAGTAGGAGGAGAGATATAAGGGAAAGTAGGAGGAGAGAAGGAGATAGAGAGGGGAAGAAAAGGAGATAGTTAAAAGGAATGAAAGTGAGATAGAGGGAAGGAGAGAGAGTGAGAGAGTGGGGATGAAGAGGGAATGGAAGAGAGAGAGGGATAGAGGGCAAGATAGGGAGAGAGGGAGAGGAAGTGATAGGGGTGGAGAGGGAGGAGGGAGAGAGAGGGGGAGAGAGATAGAGATAGGGTGAGAAATAGAGATAAACTTAGCTAGAAAAAGGGAGATAAATGGAGAGAGAGAGGGAGGGAGAGAGGGAGGGAGGGAGAAGTAGAAAGGGTGAGAGAGAAGGAGAGAGACGGAGAGAGAGAAGGAGAGAGGAACTAATGGACGAGAGGAAGAGGATGGGAGAGGGAGGGAGAGAAAGAAAGAGAGATAGATGGAGAGAAAGAAAGGGACATGGAGAGAGACAGAGGGGGGGAGGGATAGGTAGAGAGAGTAAGGGAGAGAAAGATATAGAGAGTGAGATGGTTAGATGGAGTGAAAGAGAGAGAGGGAAAGGGGTGGGAGAGAGAGGGAAATAGAGGCAGAGTGGGAAAGAGAGGGAGAGGGAGAGAAAGGAATAGAGGGAGGGAGGAAAAGGTGGGAAGGAGAGAGAAAAGGAGAGAAAGGGAGGGAGAATGGAAGAGATAGACAGAGAGAGAAAGAGAGAAGGTGAGAGGAGGGGGATAGAGAGGGAGGGATGGAGGGACAAAGGAGAAGAGTGGGGGAGAGAGAGAGGGAGATATAAAGAGAGAGGTAGAGAGGGATTGTGGGGGAGAGAGAAAGAGGGGGTTTAAGATAGGAAGGGAGAGGGGAAGGAAGGGAGATAGTGAGAGGGAGTATGTAGTAGATTGAGAGGGAGAGAGGGGGAGAGAGCAACAAAGTATGAAAGAGAGAGAGGGAGGGAAAGAGAGAGAGAAAGGGAAAGAGATAGTTAAAGAATAATAGAGAGATAGGAGGAGAGAGGGTGGGAATGGGAGAGAAAGGGAGAGGGTCGGTGAGCAAAAGAGTGTGAGAGTGAAAGGGAAAGGGAGAGAAGGGAAAGAGTGAGAGAGTTGGAGAGGGAGAGAGGGGGAGAGAGGGAGGTGAAGAAAGAAGAGGGAGGGAGGGAGAGAGAGGGAGATGAGGGAGGGAGAGAGAAAGAGGAAGTGAGATTGAGGGAGAGGGAGATAAAAGAAAGGGGAAAGAGAGAGAGAGATAAAGAAAAAAGACAAAGGGAGAGGGAAAGAGAGAGAAAGAGCTAGAGAGATAGGGGAAAGGGTAAGGGAGAGGGGGAGAGAGGGGGAGGGAGTGGGAGAGAGGGAGAGAGAGGAAAAGAGAAAAAGCATGGTGTAGGAGGAGAGAAGGAGAAAGGTAGAGAGGAAAAGGGAAAGTGAGGGAGATAAGAAGAGGGAGCGAGAATGAGATAGTGGGAAGGATTGAGAGAGAGAGAGTGTGAGATAGGGAGAGAGAGAGAGAGAGGGAAGGAGAGAGGGGGATATAGAGGGAGGAAGGGGTAGAGAAATGGTGGGAGGGATAGAGGTAAAGGGAGAGAAAGGACAAAATTAAGATGGTGAGAGGTAGTGTGGCACCCCCTCCCCGGCTCATTATCTAATTACCCAAAAAGGAGTCGCTAGCGAGGAGCATCTCACGTTGACACGATCAATTCCCGACTTAACCCCAACACGTATGTGCTCATACATTAAGGACTTATCATATGATAAAATGTGTACAAGATAATTTACATAATATTAACAAATATAGTGGAAGAAATTATAAAATTTATTTACAATACTATCATAATGTTTATCAACACCCTAACCCTAAAAATTACAATCAAAAGGAATTTTAGTACACTTGTACCACACGTGAGCCTTTTTGGAGGACTCGGTAGCATCCTTACTACTTTGACTCTTTCCTATCATAACATGAAAACAACAATTCCGTGAGTCAAAGCTCGGTAAGTAGGGTGATGCACGTGATGTCTAATGAATTTTTATTTCCCATTTTATCCATCGATTTTAATCCAGGTACCCTAGGTATTAACAAGATCGTGCGTTATATCTCTCGGTGATCATGTTATCGCCTACCGCTCTATTAGCCTCTCATTGATCCCATTATCACCTACCGCTCACAATGGAATTATCCCTCATTGTAGCACACGGTTAGCGAAATTATCCCTCGCTTAACGGTGTTAGTAATAGAGCACGCACATGGTTTCATGTCGTTATCCATTCCATTTAATTCGGTTACTAAACCGCATTATCTCACAACTCAATATTTTTCTCGATTTTATACCACCTCTCGAATGCACATGATGCACATGGTATTATGTTTAACACATTCAACTAATTATGCTATCAACCTTTTCTTCTCATACCATTCTCGTGTTTGGACGCACACTCGAGAATTCATAGGTTTTTTATATACCATTTAAAGTATTTAAAATGAGAAAAAAATTCCATTCATTGGTATTATTCATTTCATAAATCTACTTCATACTTATGAGTTTTCCTTCTCGTGCACCTAGCAAGTCTAGGCTCGGATTTCCAATGTATTACTTTGTTTACAAGACCAATTAATCCTAAGGATTTATGTGTGACATACTTAAGTTGAACTCTTGTTTAATCCAAACCTTTAATCTTAGTATTCGAAGTTGACTCATAATGGGTCTAAGTCTTAATTCTGATTTTTCTTGAGTTCTCTTTTTCCTTTACTTCATAGTATAGCTAAATCTTTACACATGAGGTTGGAATAGGATTCCTTTCCAAACCTAGTTTTGGTATTCATGATCAAATTTAACTCTTTAATGGGCCTAGGTCTCTTTTTGGTTTTTCCTTGGGTTCTCACCCCTTCAATATTTTATTTTTACATTTGTCGAAATGTGCTTTAACCCTTAGTTATAAAATCGAAGGTGAGAACCTAAATACCTAAAATTGATGGGTCTAGGCTAAATTTGTCCTTAAGTGGTTAAAGGTTTCCCCATTTAATCTAACTTACTAATTAGTCTCTACTTGAGTTCACATTTAATTCTTGATCTTTAATTACATAAAAGGATTCAATGTTAGTCATTTTCTCTCCTAGGTCGAATGGTCCAAAATGTGCAAGAAATTGTTTTTCCTTCTCTAGGTCATTCCTTTTATACTAACTTACCAAACCATACTTAGAAGGGTTACCAAGGATATCTAAACCTTAAGGTCCACAAAAGAAACCAAATTTAGCCATCAAGTATCTTATTTACCTAATGAAGTCCAAAACCCTATTTTTCTTTTAGTTAGGCCGATTGGATTTTAAGGTGGCCATGGATTTCCTTTTATGTCTAGTAAATTTATTTCCACCCTAAACTATTAACCCATACCTAATTGGGTTGCCATGATATCTTAGGCCCTTTATTTCCCAAAAAGATCCATTCTTTCCCAATTTTTCCTACTTGGCCAAATGGTTTTAGCCTAGGGAAACTCTAGAAGTGTATTTCTTTCCTTTCCAAGTCAAGCTCATTAAATTTAGTTTAGCTTCAATCAATCTAGTCCATACCTTTTTTTTCCCAAACCATCTACACATTTAAACACATCAAACAAATTTTTCAACAAAACAAACCCATAGATCTATCACAATTTATCAAGCCCTAACACCAACACAAACAACCAAAGCAACCCATTGAAAAAATTATTACAAACCCATGAAATAAAAAATTAAAAAGATAAATTAAAATATAAAATAAACTAAAAATGAAACCTACTTACTTTGCTTTAACTTCCAAACGATTGTTTAGGCTTTCCCCCTTTTTTTCTTTTCTTTCTTCTTTCCCTTTTTCCTTTCCTCTTTTGCCATGTTCATTGTTTCTCACTTTGATTTTCTCTCTTGTTTTGTAAACTACGGTTTGGACTAAAAAATAGCATCCATATACTCCACTTCTATATATATATATACACACACACTTCATTCCCTTGTAGTTAATAGGTATACAAGTGTCCCAAAATAATATGGCAAAGTGTAAAATGAGGGGTGACAAAAAAGGAGCAAGTGGCGAGGTTTGGCTAGTCAAGGTGCGTGCTTGGCTAACTAGATAATTAACCTAACTAATACCCTTAAAATATTTTAGTTCTATTGAAAAAGTCTCTTGAGGTAGTTTAGTTCAAGTAACAAACTTACACATTAAATTTGGTTGTACCACATACATGACAGAGGCAACCTCTTATCAAAGAGCAACGTCCCACTTTTAGACACCATTAAATCCTATGATTTTTATATGAGAAACTAAACATATTAAGGTACAACATATCAAAAAAATAGGTTAAAATAACAAAAAAATGAGTCACAACATAATTTGGAATTTTACGACTCAATCAGTCCAACGAATAATTAATCCAGTAATAGTATGTACTAAAATGGGCATAACTTTTTATATATAAACCTAATAATCGAAATAGTTTATATAGTTTTATTTAAGACATAGATAAACAACTTTAATTCTTTAATTTTTACCCTATAATCACTCTAAGGTCTATGAATAAGCCACACAAAATTCGAATAGAATCTAATTCTAAAAAACACCGATTTTGCATACTTGGATTCCTCTAATAATTAAACCATCAATCTCAAGTAAAATTGCTTTAATTTAACACAAATCATACATTACACGCATTAATTTCTCATGGTGTAATTTTCCAAAATTTTATTCCATAATATATATAATTAAGGATTTTCACGGGGGTTATATTTCCCTCCCTTTAAAAGAAATTTCATCCACGAAATTGGCTTATTCAAATAACTCGGGTATTTATCTCTCATTTCCTCCTCCTCGCTCCCGCATCATTTCCTCAAGGTCATGATTTTCCCATAAAATTTTAACTAGACTAATCTCCTTATTCCTTAGTTGTCTAACCTTTCTATCCGGAATCCGAACCGGTCTTTCCTCATAGGTTAAGTCCGGGGTTAGGTTTGGCAACTCTGTCTCTAAAATTTGACTAGACTCTCCAACACACTTTCTTAGCATAGACATATGAAACACATTATGCCCTCCTCGCTAAGGATGGCGGTAGCAATAGGCGATAGGCCTTATCGCCTACTCGATCTAGTATTTCAAATGATCCTATGTATCACGAATTAACTTTCTTTTTTTTTCCAAATCGTAGTACGCCCTTCATCGAGTGAAACTTTTAAGAATACATAGTCACCGACTATAAACTCTAGATCCTTCCTCCTCTTATCGGTGTAGCTTTTCTATCTACTCTAAGCTATTTTGATCCATTGGCGGATCTTATCCACCACTTTAGCCGTTTGCTACACCAACTCTAGTCCCAACGAACTTCCTTTCCTTTATCTCATCCCAATGTATAGGAGATCTATATCACCGCCCAAACAAGACTTCATCGGGAGCCATCCTAATTGAAGCTTGATAACCATTATTACACATAAATTCAGCTAAACGTACGTATTTCTTCTATTTTTGGGACCAATCCGAACGTATGCTTACAACATATCTTCAAGAATCTAGATTACTCGTTCGCATTGTCCATCGGTTTATGGATGATATGTAGTGCTGAAGTTTAGCTTTGTTCCCATGGCCTAATGGAGACTCTTTCAAAATGAACAAGTGAACCTAGGATCTCAATCGACACAATTGAGATTAGAATCTCATGTAGTCTTACAATTTCATCAAGATACAAATGGGCGTACTTGTTTCACAATATAGGTGGTTGACTAAAAGAAAGTGCCTTGATTTGGTCATTTTATCGATGATCATCCAAATGGCATCCAACTCCCATTCCGATCTTGGCAATCCTAAAACGAAATCCATAATTACATGCTCTCATTTCCATTATAGAATTACCAATGGTTTTAACATTCCCGTGGGTCTTTGGTTTTTTGCTTTCACCTATTGACGGACTTGACACCTTGCCATAAAATTAGCTACGTCTTTCTTCATTCCGAGCCACCAATAACTTTATCGTAAGTCCTAGTACATCTTTGTGCTTCCTAGGTGTATCAAATAAGGAGTTACGTGTGCTTCTTTTAATATCTCTTCCTTCACATCCTCTTTCGAGACATAACCTCCCTTTAAATCTAATGAAGCCTTTCTCATCCACCATAAAATCGAATTCCTTCTCCACCTCTATGTTTTTCTTCAATTCCTTCGACTTTTTATCCGCTTGCTACCCCATTTGAATTCTTTCTTGTAGAGTCGGTTGGAGTAATAAAGCCGATAAAATGCTCCGGTGGTCTCCTAGGATTATCTCCAGCTCTAGCTTTTATAGATCTCTCATTATCGATGGCTAGAGTGCCCGTATTGTTGCTATCAATTTTCTACTTAAGACATTGGTAACAACATTAGCTTTACTTGGGTGATAATTGATTATACAATCATAGTCCTTTACTAGCTCTAACCACATTCTTTGTCTCATGTTCAGCTACTTCGTATGAAGATATATCATAAGCTTTTATTATCCGTATATATCTCACACTTTGCTCCATATAAGTAATGTCTCTAGATTTTTAAGACAAAAACTATCGCCACTAGTTCCAAATCATGCATCGGATAATTTCGTTCATATTCCTTCAATTTCGCGATGCATAGGCTACTACTCTTCTATTTTACATCACTATCGCTCCTAGCCCATTTTTGGAAGCATCACCGTAAATCATAAAATCTCCATCTTCGGATGAAATAGTTAGCATTGGGGTCGTGACTAAACTTTGCTTCGATTCTTGGAAGCTTTTCTTATATGCATCCATCCACTCGGAACTTAGTGCTTTTTTTCATCAAATTAGTAAGAGGCCTAGCTATCTTAGAGAAGCCCTTCATAAATCTCCAATAGTAACTAGCTAACCCTAAGAAACTTCGTACCTCTATCACGTTCTTTAAGGTAGGCCAATTCTAGATAGCCTCTACCTTCTTTGGATCCACCGTTATGCCTTCCTTTGTCACCACGTAACCTATAAAAGCTACTCGCTCTAGCCAAAATTCACATTTCTTGAATTTGATGTATAACTATTGCTCCCTTAACGTTTGAAGGGTGGCTCTTAGATGTTCCCTATGCTCTTTCTTACTTCGAGAGTAAACCAGGATATCATTAATGAATACGATGATAAACTTGTCTAGAAATTTTGTAAAGACTCGATTCATCAAGTCCATGAAAGTGGTTGGGACATTAGTCAATCCAAATGGCATTACTAGGAATTCGTAGTGGCCATATCGTGCCCTAAATGTCGTCGTCTTCACATCCTTCGATTTTACCCTCGCCTAGTGGTATCTCGATTATAGATCTATCTTGAAATACACCATCGCACCTTGTAATTGATTAAACAAATTATCGATCCGGGGTAACGGGTACTTATTTTTAATCGTCACCCAGTTCAATTTTTGATAGTCAATGCATAGCCATAGACTACCATCTTTTTTTCACCAACAATATTAGAGCTCCCCAAAGTGAGGAACTACGGCGTATAAGTCCCTTATCTAGTAAGTCCTGTAGTTGCACCTTCAATTCTTTCAATTCAATTGAAGCCATTCTATAAGTGATCTTAGAAATTGGAGTCGTGACCAGCTCTAGCTCAATCTCAAATTCTATCTCCCTCTCTAGTGGCAACGTAGTTAAACTTTTTAGAAATACATCCACATACTCTTGAACAACTTCTATATCATCCGACTTTGACTTTTTCTCTATCCGGCTATCCACCACATGTGCTAGATACCCCGTACACCTTTTTCCTAGCATTCTTCAAGTCTTTATGGCCGAGATGATCGGTATGGCTCAAAACTTCATATCGGCCTTAAACTCTAATGGCCGATCTCCAAGTAGATCAAAAACTACTCTTCTCCTTCGATAATCGATGGTGGCACCATGACTCGTTAACCAATCCATTCCTAGAATCAAATCAAAATCTTGGAGGTCCAATATGATCAAATCAACCTCCAAACTCCTATCCTCAATTTGGATCGAGCACTCGCTTGACTAAGCTCGTTGACCTCGTAAATTCTCCGAAGGGACGACTATCATGTATCCTATTGCCAAAGTCTTATGTTTCACACCTAGGCTTTCTACTAATGTTTTTGATATGAATGAATGTGTGGCATCGAAATCAATTAAAACACAAGCAATCAAGCTAAGGATGTAGACATCACCGTCGTGTCTCTCTTGTCGACCTCCTTGTGGGTCATTGTGTAAACCCTCGTAGGTACTCTTCTTGGTCTTGGTTTACGTATCCGAGGATAGTTAGAGGCTATGTGCCCTTGCTTGTGACAAATATAACGGACCCTCAAATCCGATGACACTCCTCCATGTGGAATCTTCCACATTTATTGCATCGAGATTGATTACCCATGTTGGCCTCGGCTAATTCCTTGATAGTGGCCTCGGGGCATAAGGTGATGGTCCGGCGGCCCGAACATTTCCTAGACCACTAGTTTGGTTGAAATTTCTAGGCAAAGCTCATCTTTATGGTCCGAAAGAAAAGGCTCTAGAGTTAAAATGATTGTCTCCTCTATTGAACTTCCTTTGTAATTTCCTTCGAATTTCATCTACCATTTTCGAAAAAGTATTGGTGGTAGACATTTGTACCATGCTTCGAACTCTTGGGCTCGACCTTTTTAAAAATTGATTCTTCTTCAAGTTATCAACCCTACAATGAATAGGATGAATCGACATCCTTGCTCAAATCTCTATACGTATTCACCTACGAGCATCTCATCTTACTTTACTTCTAGGAATTCTTAAATTTTCTTAGCCCTCACGTTTGTCGTAAAGTATTTATTATAGAAGATCTCCTTAAATCCTTCCCAAGTTAAGGTATGCATGTCCACTATCAATCATACGCTCTCTCGGCATGTGCGGGCATCCTTAATCAAGCATAAAAAGGGTGCACGATACTCACTCATTATTGGTAAATTACAAGTATTCGAATATCACTTCTAACGACTTAATCCATTCCTCCGTTATCATTGGATTAACACCCTCGAAGAATTCCTAAGGACTCATTTTACAAAACCTCTCCACCTTGTCATTCCTATGACGGGGTGGTGGAGGTGGGGGCCGTTGATGCATAGTCGGGAGCTATCTCATTTGCTTTGCATGGTCTTGTTATTTTTGTCACATTGCTTATTGTTGTTACTACATCATGTCTCTCATACGACTTAAAGCGTCTTGTTGATTTCTATTATGATCATTAGAGGTCCCTTCACCTCCTCGCTCGTGTCGGCTACTTTCTTAGCATGCTTTGACTTTGTACATGCCATGTTATGTTCATGTTACTTTTGGTATCGAAATCAACATATAATCTAAATCATCTAGGTAGGTATGAGATTGTACGTATGTATCATATATATTAAGCACTTTGTACAAAACATGCATTTATAAGGATTTCCCTTCCCGAGGGTTTTCGTACATATTGACAACCAAAAAGATGCTCCTATCTACATCAAAATCATTTGAAAATTACTATGTTGCACATTATATCTTCTTTGTACGTATGTCTAAGTGCTATCTCACGAGCAATACCTACAAGTAGAGCCCAATTATACATGATCGGGTAAGGGTTTGTATAACTTACACCGATAGGAAAGCTTGGATCGGTTTTCGATAGGAATTGTGATCTATTTGACACGCTCGGACCTCATCCAAGCAACTATCGATCCCTCGTAGGAGAGTCCAGATGTATGATCGTCCTCATAAAATCTAGGCTACGAGTATTACTCAAATGTGGCATCGGCAAATACTATCTCGCTGAACCGGGTCATGTACTCTAGTAACATGAGTCACTATATCCCGATCCGTCATCATGGTGAGGTTATTTAGTTCCACCCAATAAGTGGCTAAAGAGGCCCTCTGTTTGTAGGTCCTAGCAACTTGGGAAACACATCGTACATATGGCATCTACAATGAAAATAATTATGATCTTCATTAATTTATAGGTTATGATTAATACTAATTTGAAAACATACAACCATGACATACATTTATTAACCAAATAAAAATAATGAATCGGTCTTTTACCATCCAAGAGCTTACCGGTCCTCGGGCTCATGTGACACTTAAAACACTACCCGACCTATTAAACCAAGGCTCGATACCACCTCGTGGCACCCCCACCATGGCTCACTAGCTAATTACCTAAAAAAGAGTGGCTAGGCGAGGGGCATCTCACGTTGACACGACCAATTCTCGACTTAACCCTAATATGTAGTGCTCATACATTAAGGACTTATCATATAATAAAATGCATACAAGATAATTTACATAATATTAACAAATACAACGAAAGAAATACAATGAAAGAAATTACCAATTTTATTTAAAATACCATCGAATGTTTATCGATACCCCAATCATAAAAATTACAATCAAAAGGAATTTCGATACACTCGTGTCACATGTGAGCCTTTTTGGAGGACCTAATAGCATCCTTACTACTTTTACTCTTTCCTATCATAACATGAAAGCAATAATGGCAAGAGCTGAAGTTTAGTAAGTAGGGTGATGCACGTAATATGCAATGAAGTTCTATTTTCGATTCTATCCATCAATTTTAATCCGAGTACCCTAGGTATTAGCAAGTTTGTGTATTATATCTCTTGATGATCCCGTTATCACTAACTACTCTATTACCCTCTTAGTGATCCCATTATTAACTACTCGCTCATAATGAAATTATCGATTGTTGTAGCACAAGATTAGCAAAATTATCCCTCACTTAATGGTGTTAGTAATAGAGCACACACATGGTTTCATGTTGTTACCCATTCCATTCAATTCGGTTACCAAACCACATTATGTCACGACTTAATGATTTTTCTTGATTTTGTGCAGCCTCTAAATGCACGTGATGCATATGGTATTATGTTTAACACATTCAACTAATTATGCTCGTCAACCTTTTCTTCTCATACCATGAACATGTCTCGATGCACACGCGAGACTTCACATGTGTTTCATATACCATTCAAAGTATTCAAAACGAGAATGCAAATTCCATTCGTTGGTATTATTCATTTCATAAATCTACTTCGTACTTATGAGTTTTCCTTCTTGTGTACCTAGTAAGTCTAGGCTCGAATTTCCAATGTATTACTTATTTAACCGGACTAATTAATCCTAAGGATTTATGTGTGACATACTTAAGTTGAACTCTTGTTTAATCCGAACCTTTAATCTTAGTAGTCGAAGTTGACACATAATGGGTCTAAGTCTTAATTTTGGTTTTTCTTGAATTCTCTTTTTCCTTTACTTCATTTATATATATTATAGTACAGCTAAATCTTTAGGCATGAGGTTGGAATAGGATTCCTTTTCTAACCCTAGTTTTGGTTTTCATGACCGAATTTAACTCTTTAATGGGCTTAGGTCTCTTTTTGGTTTTTCCTTGGGTTCTCACCCATAAGAGATAGAGGAAGGGAGAGAAAAGGAGTGAAATAGAGAGAGGGAGAGAGAGAGAGAGGAAGAGGTTAAGATTGAGAGAAGAAGAGAAGGAGAGCGAGAGACATGAGAAGAGAGATGGAGAATAAGAGGGAGAGGGAGAGAGAGAAGGGAGATTGAAATGGAGATGGAGAGATGGAGAGAGGAAAAAGAGAGAGAGAATAGGGAAGAGATGGATAGGAGGGAAATGGAGAGATAGTGAGGGAGAGGGGGTTAAAAAAAGGGAGAGAGAAGGAGAAGGATAGAGGAAGAGGGAGATTGTAAGATGGAATGTGAGGGAGATGAAGAGAGGGAGAGAGAGTGAGGGAGCGAGGATAGAGTGAGGGGGTAGGAAGGGAGAGAGACGAGAGAAGGGGAAAGAGATTGAGGGAGATATGGAAGGAGAGAGAGAGAGAGGAAAGAGATAGAGAGAAGAGAAAGGTAGATAGAGGGAGAGAGGAAGAGAGAGGGAGAGAGAAGAGAAGAGAGAGGGAGAGACAAAGAGGGAGAGAACAAGAGGAATATGGAGAGGAGGTTGGATGGGAAGGGAGAGGGGAGGGAGGAGAGAGTGGGAGAGAGGGGAAGAGAGGGATAAAGTGGGAGGGAGGGAGATTGAAAGGGAGAAAGGGGAGAGAAAGGGAAGTAGAAAGAGGAGAGAGAGGGAAAGAAAGGGAGAGAGGAGGAAGAAGGGGAGGGAGAGAGGAGAGAGAAGTAGAAATGAAGGGAAAGAGAGAGAGAGAGAGAGAGGGAGGGAGGGGTAGCGAAATACAAAGAGAGGAAGAGGGAGGGAGAGAGGGAGAGAATGGAAGGGAAAGAGAGGTTGTTAGAGGGATGGAGAGAGAGATAGAGATATGTAAAGAGAGAGGGAAAGGGACATGGAGAGAGGGAATGGGATATGGAAAGAGAGGGAGGAAGAGAGAGAGAAGGGAAGAAAGAGAGGAGAGAAAGGGGGAGAGAGAGAGAAGGGAGGGTAAGAGAGGAAGTTAGAGGGATAGAGAGAGATTAAGAGAGGGGGAGGATAAAAATATGTGAGAGAGGGAGAGGGAGATGGAGAGAGGGAATGGGAGATGGAAGGAAAGGGAGGGAGAGGGAGTTAGAGTGAGAGAAAGAGGGAGAAAGAGAGAGAGAATGAGGGAGAGAAAGAGGGAGGGTGAGAGAAGGAGAAAGTGGAGGGAGAGAGAGGGAGAAAGGGATAGAGTGGGTGTGAGAGAAAAGGGGAGGGAGAGAGAGGGAGAAAGAGTGAGGGAGAGAGATGAAAAGCGGATGGGGAGAGAGAGGGAGCGAGCTAGACAGAGGTAGAGAGGGAAAGAGATATGGATAGAGTAAAGGGAGAGAGAGATAGCGAGAAAAAGGGAGAGAGAAAAGGAGAGAGGAAGATAGAGAAAGGGAGAGGGAAGAAGAGAGGGAGAGGGAAGAAGAGAGGGAGAGAGAGGATCGAGGAAGAGAGAGGGAGGGACCAATAAAGAGGGAGGGAGAGATATAGAGAGGGTGAGAGAGAGGGAGAGGAAAAAGTGAGAGGGCGGGGAGAGAGAAGTAGGGAGTGAGGACATGAAAAATTAGCATTTCTTTTTTCTTTTAGACGAATGAACTTAAGGAAAAATGTTTTAGTGATCATCAAACCAAGAGGTCTTCCTTGCATTAGAAAGGGACATGTTAATTTTTCTTGCATAAATCAAAGTGGATAGCATTAAATATGTAAAAAAGTCATTGATAGTCTACATCACTATGACGCTAAATATAAAATTTTACATATGAAAGACATTGTGTAATACTCGATACCGACCTATTTTTCCTCTCTCTCTCCGTCTCTCTCTCTCTCTCTATCCCTCTCTCTCCATTTGTCTCCTTCTCTCGACTCTCTCCCTCTTGTTTCTACCTCTGCCAAACTCTCTCTCTTCCTCTCTCTCTATCCATCTCCCTTTCCCTCTCTCTCCCTCACCCATCTGTCTATCACTTACTCTCTCCATCTCTCTCTCCCTCTCTACCTCTCTCTTTCCTCCTTTCTCTCACAATCCCTCTCTCTCCCTACATCTCCCTCTCTCTCTCCCTCTCTCTCCATCCTTCTCTCCCTACCCCTTTCCCTCTATACCTCTCTCTCTCTCCCTCTTTCAGTAACCCTCGTGAAAATTCTTGATAATATAAAAATATGTACCGTAATATTCATATATCTCTATATTAAGTGTAGGTGTAATTTATGTGACATTTTGATATTTTATGGTGTTAATATTTTGGTGTTTAAGTGAGTATTTATGTGAATAAATTTTGGGTAACTTAGTTAGTTAGCAATTATTTTCCTTAACACTTCTTTAGAATATGCTATGTAAGTGAAAAAAAAAATTACCTAAACATAAGGAGAATGCCAAAATTTTAGGGAAATGTCGAATTTCTTAAACCAAATTCCTCTAGAATTACTTTTATTCTCATTACCCATCTTTTAGTTGCAAATTGGCACCTAAGCTTCCAAACTTTTCCCATTACTTTACACCTCACCTCCTTTGACTTCTAAACCCGCCACCTAGCTTTCCAAAACCTTCCACCACTTTACACCTTATAAGTTTAACTTAAGACATTTGTCATTCTTATTATGTTAATTAATGAAGGAAGAAAGTTAGATATATATATAAGAGAGAGAGCTAACTGGTCGGCCACTCTTTAGAAAATTTTAGCCCACTAAAAAGAGAGGAAACCGAATTGGGAGAGGAAAAAACGGAAAAGAAAAAGAGGAAAGAAACAAAAAAGGAAGGAGAAGAAAAGACTAAGGGATTTTCTAGCAAACTTGAACTAAGTAAGTAGGTTTTTTTTTCATGCCATAAAGTTTATTTCTAAGTGTTTAAATTATATGATTGACTTGAGCTATTGATTATGTTATTATGGGTTGCTTGAGTTGGTATTGTGTTTTTGGTTTTGACATGCATCTAATTGTTAGTATTGTGTATATGATGAATTGTTCATATGTGTATTCATAAAGTTTTGTGTATGTTCAAGTATTGTTTTTCGGTTTGATTATGAAATGAATGGGCTTGGCTGAAATTTAGTTGGAGTAAAGTATGGTTGATGCGGACTTGGAAGAAACAATTTAGAACAAGGTAGAGAATGAGTTGCTAATGTTTTCCCTAAGGAAACCTATTCGACATAAATGCTAAAATGGGAAAGGTTTTGATATTTTCATGTATTTAATGTCCTAAAACTTAATTGTAACCAATTATATATGGATTAGTAGTTAAGGATGAAAAGAAACTTCACATTAATCAAAGAAAATTTCTTTAAATCCTTAAGTAACATTTGGCTTAAACCCCAATTTTTAGGATTTGAATTCCACTCACTCAACTCTAGAATTGATGCTTCAAGTGTCATTAAATAAGTATAATTTGAAGCATATACGGGTGAAACTTCAAGAAAATTTGAAATTAGGACCCAAAATTTCAAGAGCCAATTTCGGCCAATAAGGCTAAAATACGAAGTTAGAAAAGAAATTACACCTTTAGTATCTTTTAAATTGGTCCTTAGGACTAATGTTTATGTAAGCGAAGTGGTAGGATGAAATCTATGATAAGACGTACTAATTATATGAAAGGAAGGTACTTATGTACGAAATAAAGTTTATGGATTTATTAATACCAATTGGTGGTAATTGATTTCCTTGGGTGAATACTATGTAAGATACATGAAATATATATGAAATCTTATGTGCGGATTGGATTTCAAGAATGGTTTGAGAATGCGGGGTTTGGTACCCATGACTAGATGGATGTGGTAATTAAATCATCATGCACATCATATGCATTTGGGGGTGGCTTGAAGTGAGAAAAATTATTGGATTGAGAATGGATGAGGTTTAGTAACTGAATTAGATTAAATAGGTATTAGCAATGAAGCTGTGTGCATGCTCTATTACTTGATTACACCGCTAGGCAATGGATAATCCCGTTAACCGTGTGCTATAACAAGGGATAATTCCGTTATTAGCGGTAGGTGATTTGGCAATCATCGAGAGATGAAACTAGAGCGAACTTTCTAATACCTAGGGTACTCGAACTAAAATTGATGGGTGAAGGCGAGAGAAATAGGATAGCATTGCATATCACATGCATCACCCCGCTTACTAAGCTTTGGCTCATTCTATTGCTGTAATTATGTGTATAACGAGTAAGAGTAAAGATAGTTCAATCAAGGATGCTTGTCGGTTCTCACTAAAAAGGGCTCATGTGTTACACGAAAATATAAGAATCTCTTTTGATTGTAGATAACGGATACGGTGTCTATTTATAGGTAAATGTCATCTTAGATATTTTGTAATTCTTATAACTCGTATTTATTAATTTTATGTAAATTTTATTGTACGCACTTCATTACTTAATATTTTATTTATTTACTAAATGTACATATAAGGATTAGTCGAGATTTTGGTCATATTAGCGTAACGAACCTAGCCACTCCTTTTTGGGTAATAGTAAGTGAGTTAAGGGCATTACAAGGTGGTATTAAAGCCTTGGTTTAGTTTAAGTGTAACATGAGCCCGAGGATCGGTGCATTACTCAACAAGTACAATCCAATTCTTTGTCTCTAGTACATGTGTGTGTTTATTGTGTGTTTTTATATAGTATATAGCCATTTCTTGGAAATATTTTTTATTGTAAATGCTATCGTTACGGATGTCGTACGTATGTTGCATTCCCTAAGTCGCTAGGCCCCGTCGATATAGAACCACCTTAGTAGCTTACTGGGTCGAACTAAACGACCTTATTATGACACTAGACTAGGACACGGTGGCACAAGTTATTAGGGTGCATGATTTGATTCAATGAATAGTGTTTCTCGATGCCTCACTTGGTTAGTATCATAGTGTGGATTTTATGAGGATGACATTATGTTAGACTCTTCTATCGAGGGACCAACAATTATTGGATGAGGTTTGGGAAAATAAGACGGATCGAAATTCTTATCGAAAATTGATATTAGCCTTTTTACCAACTCGAGGTTAGGTGGACCCTCACTAGATTAATATATAACCGTGGTCTACCTTTATGTCTTGCTCATGTGATAGTACATTTTGCATTAGTTGATGTCATTGATTGGCGAAGAGTAGAGTATTCCTTTCCCCGTCGAGTCCGATATGTTAATCGATGCATTAGACGTGCTACTAGAAAAAAAATATATGGTGTAATAACATTGTGCATCTTTTGGTGTGAATATTGCATGGAAACCTTTGGATACAAATGTGCTTGTCAATGTGAATGTATGTTTTGTATGATATGCTTATATATCTACTAAACATTTATGTAATTTTATATATACATGAATGTCTTATATTATGCATCGTATACGATAAGGAAAGGATTTCCATACCAAAACTAACCTAAACATAACATGATATGTACAAAGTCAAACCATGCTAAGGAAAAATCCTATACGAGCGAGGAGGAGAAGGGGCCTCCGAAAATGATAGCAATAATCAACAAGAAGCTTTGAATCATATGATAGAGATAATGTAGCAACTACAACAAGAAATGCAACAACAACAACAAACCCATGCGAGCAAATAAGGCGACTCCTAGCTATGCAACTGCAGCCTCTACCTCGAGCATAAGAATGACGCAGTGGAAAGATTTTGAAAAATCAATCCCCAAGAGTTTGCTAGGGGTGCTAATCCAATGGTAGGCGAGGAATGGATCAAATCCCTAAAGATGATAGTTGAGTATCCGTAATTCACCAAATAATAAGTGAGTGTCGTGTGCTATTTTTATGCTAACTAGAGATGCCCGCACATGGTGAGAAAGTGCATGATTAATGATAGACTTGCCCATTTTAACTCGGAAAGGGTTTTCTACAATAAATACTTCATTACGGATATGAAGGCTAGGAAGACTCGGGGGTTCTTAGAATTAAAACAGGATAGGATGTCCGTGTGTGAATATGTACGGAGATTCAAACAAGGATGTAGATTTGTCCCATTCATTATGGGGGATGAAAATTTGAAAAAGAATCAATTCTTAACGAGGCTAGACCCAAGAGTTCGGAGTATGGTGCGGATGTCGATCACCAACACTTTTTTAGAAATGGTAAATAAGGTAATGTTAGTAGATGAGGATCGAAGGAAATTGTAAAGGAAGTATAGCAAAAGAGGCAAGCATTTAAGTTGGGAGCCTCATCGTCCTAGCCGATAAGGCGAGCCCCGGCTAGGAATTTTAATCAAGGTGATGGTCAATGAAATGTATGAGTCGTCGGACCAGGCACCGTACGTTCCAACGCCACTATTGGATAATCGACCACGACCGATGATGGATAACCAACCTCGATGCAACAAATATAGGAGGTTTCATAAAAAGGAGTGCCAACTCGACTTGAGGACTTGTTATATTTTTCATAAGCAAGGGCACGTATCCTACAACTGCCGTTAGGTGTGAAAACCAAGACCAAGAAGGGTACCTAATCGGGTTTATATAATGATGCGAGGAGGAGGTCGACATGAGGGACACGATGGTGATTTATGGTAATGTCTCAATCCTTGGCTTGATTACTTATGTTTTGATTGATTTCGGTACTACACATTCATTCGGAACAAAAACATTAGTGAAAAGCCTAAGTGTTAAACCCGAGACATTAGCTATAGGGTATCTTATAACGATCATTTCTAGAGAACTTATGGAGTCGACAAATATAGTCGGAAAGTGTCTAGTGCGGGTTGAGGATAGAAGTTTAGAGGTTGATTTGATAGTGTTGGATCTTCAAGATTTTGATTTGATCTTAGTGATGGATTGGCTAACAAGGCATGATGCTAATATAAAATGTCAAGGCGAAGGGTAGTTTTTGATCTACGTGGGAGTCAACCATTAGAGTTTAAGGCTGACTTGAAACTTCAAGCCATATCATCATCTCGGCCTTAAAGGCTCGAAGGATACTAGGAAAAGCATGTATGGGGTACCTATCACATGTGCTTGGATAGCTAGGTAGAACAAAAGTAAAAAATGAGAGATATAGAGGTTATACGAGAGTATTTACACATATTCCTAGAAAACATGATTAAGTTATCACTAGAGAGGGAGATAGAATTTGAAATTGAACTAGAGCCGAGCATGACTCCAATTTCTAAGACTCCTTATAAGATGGCTCGAGCCGAGTTGAAGGAGTCTGAAGGTGCGATTACTGGGACTTACTTGGATAAGTGATTTATATGCCCTACTTCCTCACCTTTAAAGAGCTCAAGTATTGTTTGTAAAGAAGAAGGATGGTAACCTAAGGCTATGTATCAACTATCAAGAGTCGAACCGGGTGACCATTAAAAATAAGTATCCATTACCCTAGATTGATGATTTGTTCGATCAATTGTAAGGCACGATGGTGTTTTCCAAAATAGATTTGCAATCGGGATATCATCGATTGAGGATAAGGTTAGAAGATGTAAGGAAAACGAGTGTTTAGAACGAGATACTATCATTATGAATTCTTAGTGATGCCGTTTGGACTAACTAATGCCCCAACTTGCTTTTATGGACTTGATGAATCGACTCTTTAAGAAATTTCGAATAAATTTATCATCATGTTCATTGATGATATTCTACTTTATTCTCAAAGTGAAGAGGAGCATAAGGGGCATTTAAGAGCTACCTTGTAGACGTTAAGGTAGCGACGGTTGTATGCCAAGTTAGAGAAGTGTGAGTTACGGTTGGAATAAGTAACGTTTTTAGGTCACGTAGTAAAGAAAAAAGGCATAACAATAGATCCAAAGAAGATAGAAGCCATTCAATACCGGCCTACTTTGATGAATGTTTTAGAGGTACGAAGTTTCTTTAGTACGGTCGATTATTACCGGAGATCCGTTGAGGGCTTCTCTAAGATAGAAATGCCTCTTACTAACTTGATAAAGAAAAGTGTTAAATTTCGGTGGACGGATGCTTGTGAGAAGAGCTTCCAAGAATTAAAATGATGGTTAATCGAGCCCTAGTACTAACCATTTCGTCCGAAGATGAGAACTCGTGGTGTATAGTGACACTTTCAAGAATGGGTTAGGAGTGGTGTTAATGTAGAATGGAAGGATGGTGACCTATGCTTCATGACAATTGAAAGAATACAAGCGAAATTATCGAACGCATGATCCGAAATTAGCGATGATAGTCTTTTCCTTTAAAATTTGGAGGCATTATTTAGATGGAGCAAGATGTGAGATATATACGGACCATAAAAGTTTACGGTATATCTTCACACAAAAGGAGTTAAATATGAGACAAAAGAGATGGTTGGAGTTGTTGAAAGACTATGATTGCACAATCAACTATCACTCGAAAAAAGCTAATGTCGTTATCGATGCTTTAAGTAGAAAATCCATGGTAGTGATGTAGACAATTCGGTTGGCAATATTAAGGGATTTACAAAGGTTAAAGTTAGAGATAATCCCAACGAGCCATAGAAGCACTTTGTTAGCCTTGTCGATCCAACCAACCCTACAAGAAAGAGTTCAAACGGGGCAATAAATGGATGAAAGGCTAAGGAGATTGAAAGAAAGTATAGAGACGGGAAAGGAAACAAATATTATTGTTGATAATAAAAGGATAGTTAGATTTAAGGGAGGCTATATGTCCAATCGAGTGGAAGATTTGAACGAAGAGATACGAAAGGAGGCGAACGCAACCCCATACTCAATACATCCAAGAGGTATGAAAATGTATCATGACTCGGAGTTGGTGTTATTGATGGCCGGGAATGAAGAAAGACATGGCTAATTATATGGCAAGGTGTGAAATCTATCAACAAGTGAAATCAAAACATCAAAGACCCTCGAGAACATTAAAACCATTAGTAATTCCGGAATGAAAATGGGAGCATATAACTATGGATTTTGTTATGGGCTTACCGAGATCCGAGAAGGGGACAAATGCCATCCGGGTAAATATGGATAGGTTAACTAAGTCAGCACATTTTCTCTCGGTCGGGACAATTTACGGCCTAGACCGGTATGCCCAGTTGTATATTGATGAATTGTAAGGTTGCATGGGATTCCGAGTCTCAATTGTATCAGATTGAGATCCTAGATTTACCTTAGCATTCCGGAAGGGATTACATAGATCCATGGGTACGAACTTAAAATTCAGCATGGCTTACCATCCATAGACCGACGAACAATCCAAACGGATCATTCGGATTCTCGAAGATATGTTACGAGCGTGTGTTCTAGATTGTTACGGAAAATGAAAAAAATATTTACGACTAGCGAAGTTTGCATATAACAATAGCTATCAATCGTCAATTAGGATGGCTTCTTACGAAGCCTTATATGGGTAATGGTGTAGATCCCCAATACATTAGGATGAAATAAGGAAAAGAAAATTATTAGGGCTAGAACTAATGCGACAGAATAATTCGGGTAGTAGATAAAATCCACTAATGGGTGAAAATGGCTCGAGTAGACGGAAGAGCTACACCGACAAAAGGAGGAAGGATTTGGAATTTGTAGTCAATGATTATGTTTTCTTAAAGGTTGCACCAATGAAAGGTGTATTGCGGTTTGAAAAGAAGGGGAAGTTGAGTCCACGATACATTGGACCATTCGAGATACTTGATCGGGTAGGCGATAAGGCATATCGTTTATTGCTATCGCCCTCGCTATCAAGAGTTCATAATGTATTTCATGTGTTCATGTTAAGAAAATGCATTGGAGAGCCTAGCTAGGTCTTGGGGATGGCACCACCAAACCTAACCATAGATTTAACATATGAGGAAAGTCCAATTTAGATTTTGGATTGCCAAGTTAAACAACTAAGGAATAAGGAAATTGCCTTGGTCAAGGTTTTATGGAAAAATCATAACCTCGAAGAGTTGACATGGGAACGAGAGGAAGAAATGAAAGATAAATACCCGAAATGTTCAAATGAGTCAATTTCAAGGATGAAATTTCTTTTAAGGAGGAAAGAAATGTAACCACTTATGAAAATTCTTAATCATATAAAAATACGTACCGGAATATTCATATATCTCTATATTAAGCGTGGGTGTAATTTATGTGACATTTTAATACTTTGTGGTGTTAATATATTTGGTGTTTAAGTAAGTATTTAAGTGAATAAATTTTGGGTAACTTAGTTAGTTACCAATTGTTTCCCTTAACACTCCTTTAGAATATGCTATGTAAGTGAAAAAAAAAATAATTACCTAAACATTAGGAGAATGCCAAATTTTTGGGAAATGCCAAATTTCTTGAACCAAATTCCTCTAGAATTACTTTTATTCTTATTACCCATCTTTTATTGTAAATTGACACCTAAGCTTCCAAAATTTTCCCATTACTTTACACCTTATAAGTTTAACTTAAGACAACTTATCATTCTTGTTATGCTAATTAATGAAGGAAGAAAGTTATATATATATATATAAGAGCTAAATGATTGGCCACTATTTACAAAATTTTATCCCACTAAAAAGAGAGGAAATCGAATTAGGAGAGGGAAAATGAGAAAAGAAAAAGAGGAAAGAAAGAAAGAAGGAAGGAGAAGAAAAGACTAAGGGATTTTCTAGAAAACTTGAACTAATTAAGCGAGGTTTTGTTTCATGCCATACAATCTATTTCTAAGTGTTTTAAATTATGTGATTGACTTGAGCTATTGATTATGTTGTTATGGGTTGCTTGAGTTGGTATTGTGTTTGTTGGTTTGACATGCATCTAATTGTTGGTATGGCATATATGATGAATTGTTGGTATATGTATTCATAAAGCTTTGTGTATGTTCAATTATTGTTGTTGGGTTTGATTTAGAAATGAATGGGCTTGGCAAAAATTTAGTTGGAGTAAATTATGGTTGATCTGGACTTGGAAGAAACAATTTAGAACAAGGTAGAGAATGAGTTCCTAAGGTTTTCCCTAAGGAAACCTATTCGGCCTAAATGCTAAAATGGGCAAAGTTTTGATATTTTCATGTGATTAATGTCATAAAAATTAATTGTAACCAATTATATATGGATTAGTAGTTAAGGATGAAAAGAAACTTCACATCAATCGAAGAAAATTTCTTGAAATCCCTAAGTCACTTTCGGCCTAAAACTTAATTTTTAAGATTTGAATTCCACTCATTCAACTCTAGAATTGATGCTTCTAGTGTATTTAAATAAGTATATTTTGAAGTATAGAAAGGTGAAACTTCAAGACAATTTGAAATTAAGACCTAAAATTTCAAGAGCCAATTTTAGCCAATAGGGCTAAAATGCGAGGTTAGTAAAGAAATTACACCTTTAGTATGTTTTAAATTGTTCCTTAGGACTAATGTTTATGTAAGCTAAGTGGTAGGATAAAATCTATGATAAGACGTACTGATTATACAAAAGGAAGGTATTTATGTACTATGGATTGATTAATACTAATTGGTGGTAATTGATTTTCTTCGGTGAATACTATGTAAGATATATGAAATCCTATGTGTGGATTAGATTTCAAGAATGGTTTGAGAATGCGGGGTTTGGTACCCATGACTTGATGGATATGGTAATTAAATCATCATGTGTATCATATGCATTTAAGGGTGGCTTGAATTGAGAAAAATCATTAGACTAAGAATTGATGAGGTTGGGTAACCGAACTGGATTAATTGGTATTAGCATTGAAGTCTGTTTGTGTGCTCTATTACTTGATTACACTACTAAGCGATGGATAATCCTGCTAACCATGTGCTACGATGAGGGATAATTTTGTTATTAGCGGTAGGTGATTTGGCAATCATCAAGAGATGAAATTAGAGTGGACTTGCTAATACCTAGGGTACCCGAACAAAATCGATGGGTGAAGGAAGAGATATAGGAAAGCATTGCATATCACATGCATCACCCTACTTACTAAGCTTTGGTTCATTCTATTGTTGCAATTGTGTGGTGTAACGGGTAAGAGTAAAGATAGTTCGATTAAGGATGCTATTGATTCTCACTAAAAAGGGGCTATGTGTTACACGAAAATATAGAAATATCTTTTGATTGTAGATAAGGGATATGATGTCTGTTTGTGGGTAAATGGCATCTTAGATATTTTTTAATTCCTGTAGGTGTATTTATTAATGTTATGTAAATTTTATTATATACACTTTATTACTTAATATTTTGTTTATTAACAAAAATGTACAAATAGAGATTAGTCGGGATTTTGATCATATCAATGTAACGAACCTAGCCACTCCTATTTGGGTAATAGTAAGTGAGCTAAGGCATGACACTCTCCCTCCCTCTCCCTCTCTTCCTCTCTCCATCTCTCCCTCTTTCTCACCCTCTCTTTGCCTATCTGTCCCTCTCTCTCTCCATCTCTCTTTCTCTAGCTCTCTCTCTCTTCCTTTACCTCTCCCTTTTTCTCTCTCCCTCGTCTCCCTCTCCCTCTCCTTCTCCTTTTTCTTTCCCCCTCTCCATCTCTTTCTTCTTCTACCTCTCTTTTTCTCTTTCTCCCTCTCCATCTCTCTTTTCCTTTCTCCATGCCTCTCTCTATCTCTCTCTCTCTCTCTCTCTGTCTCTCCCTCTCTCCCTCTAACTCCCTTGCTCCACTCTCTTTCTCTCTATCTCTCTCCCTCTCTCTCTCTTTCTCCATATTTCCCTCTCTCTCCCTTTCTTTATCTCCCTTTTTCTTTCTCTCTTTTTTTCTCTATGTCTATTTACCTCTCTCTCCCCCTTCTTTTCCTTCATCTCTCTCTTCATATCTCCCACTCCTTCTCTCTCTTTCTCTCTCTCCCTCTCTCGCTCCTCTTATCCCCTCTCTCCCACTCCATCTCCCTCTCTTCCTCTATCTCCCTCCCTTCCTCTTTCCCTCTCTTTCCTTCTCTCTCTCCCTCTCTTGCATTGATTTTTCCACCTCTCTATCCCTCTCCCTCTCCCTTTATCCCCCTCTTCCTTTTTCTCTTCATCTCTCACCCTCTCTCCTTCCATCCTTATCTCCCTCTCTCCCCCTCTCGTTGTTTATATCCCTCTATCTCCCTCTCTCTCTTTCCCTCTTCCATTATCTCTTTCTCTCCCTCGCTCTCCATCTCTCCATCCCTCTCCCCCTTTCTCTCCTACTCTCTCCCCCTTTCTCTCCCACCCCTCTCACTCTCTCTCCCTTCCCTACCTCCCTTTCTACCTCTCTATGCCTCTCTCCCTAACCCTCTCTCTCTCTCCCCCTCTATCTTTCCCATCTCGATCCCTCACTCTTCTTCACTCTCTTGCTCCCTCTCTCACCCTCGCCACCTCTATATCCATCCCTCTCTCTCCCTCCACCCTCTCTCTCTCTCCTTCACTCTTTCCCTCTCACTCACCCTCCCTCCCTCACTCTCTCTCCCTCTCCCTCCCTCTCACCCCCCTCTCCCTCCCTCTATCCCTTTCTCCCTCTCTATCCCCCTCTTTCCCTTACTTTATCCATCTCTATCCCTCTCCCTCTACTTACCCCACCTACTCTCCATCTCTCCCTCTTTTACTCCCTCTCTACCTCTTTCTCTTTCCCTTTCCCTCTCTCCCTCTCTCTCTCTCACCCTCTTTCTCTCTCACTCTCCCTCTCTCCCCTCCCTCTCCTTCTCTCCTTCTTTCTCTCTTTCTCTCCCTCTCACTCTCTCCCACTCTCGCCCTATTTCCCTCTCTTCCTATCTCCATCTCCCTCCATCTCTCTCGTTTTCTACATCTCTCCCTTTGTCCTTCTTTCCCTCTCTCTCTATCTCTCTCCCCCTTCTTCCCTCTCTATCCCTACCTTTCTCTCTCCCTCTCTTTCTTTCTCCTCACCTATCTCAATCACTCTCTCTTTCCCCCTATTTCTTAATCTCCCTTTCTTCCTCTCTCTGTCCCTCACTCTCTCTCCCCTTTCCCTTACTCTCTTTCTTTTCCTCTCTTCTTTTCTCTCCCTTTCTCTCCCATCCTCTCTTGTTTTCTCTCTCCCCCTCTCTTTCTTTCTCTCTCCCACTTTCTCACCCTCCCTCTTCCTCTTTTTTCTTCTCTTTCTCTCTTTATCCCTTCTTCTCTCCCTCTCCCTCTCTCCCTCCCTCCCTATCTCTCCCTCTCTCCCACCCTCTCCATCCTTCTCTTTCCATCTCTCTCTCCCTTCTCTCCCTCTCTCACTCGCTCACTCTCTCCCATATTCCCTCCCTCTTTCCTTCTCCCTCTCCTCCCACCCTCCCTCGTGCTCTCTCCCTTCCTCTTTTCTCTCACTCACTCACTCCTTCTCTCTCTCTCTCTCTTTTAGTAATTCCCTTCCTCCCTCTCTCTCTCTCTCCCTTCCTCTCCCTCTCTCCCTCTCTCCCTCTCCATCTCTCTCTCCCACTCTTTCCCTCTCCCTTTCTTCCTATCTTCCTCTCTCTCCCTCCCTTTCCCTCTCTTTCTACCTTTCCCTTTCTCTCTCTCCCTCTCTTTGTCTCTCTCATTTTCTCTCTCTTACACCCTCTCCTCTCCCTTACCCCCTCTCTGTTCCTCTCTCTCTTCCCTAGTCTCCCTCTCTCCCTCTCCCTTTCCCTCTCTTTCTTCCTCTCTCTCCTTTTCTTCCCTTTCTATTTCTCTCTCTCCTTCTCACCCTTCCTCTCTCTATCTCCGACCTTCCCTCTCTCTCTCTCTCTTGCTCCCTCTTTTTGTTTCCCTCTCTCCCTCTCTCTCCCTCTCCCTCCCCCTCACTCTTTTTCTTTCTCTTTCTTCCACTCCCTCCCCCTCTTTATCCCTCTACCTCTCCCTCTCCCCCTCTCTTTTTTCTTCCTTGCCCTCTCCCTCTCTCTCTCCCCTTCCTTGCCCCCAATCTCTCTCTCCCTCTCCTACTCCCTTTCCCTCTCTCTCTTCATCTCTCTCTTACTCTCTTCCTCCCTCCTTATCTCTCTCACCCTCCCTCTCTCCCTCTTTTTTTGTCTCTCCCACTCTCTTTCACTCTATCTCTTTATCTCTCCCTCCCTCACTTTCTCTCCCTATCTCCCTCTCTCTCTCTTTTCCCCTTTCTCCCTCTCTTCCTCCTTCCCTCTCCCTTTTCTTCTCTTACTCTCTACCTCTCCCTCTCTCCCTCTCCCTCTCTACCTCTCCTCTCTCTCCTCTCTCTCTCTCTCCATCTTCTTCTCCCACTCCTTCGCTCTCTTCCCCATTCTCTCCTTAGCTCTTGCTCACTCTCTCTCTTGGTCACTCTTTCCCTCTCTACCCCTCCCTCCCTGTTTCAATCCCTATCTCTCTCTTTCTCTCTCCTATTATCCCTCTCTCCGTCTTCTTCTCCCCCTCTCTCTCCCTTTCCTGCTCCTCCTCTCTCTCCCTCGATCTCTATTTGTGCCCACCCTCTCGCTCTCCTCCTCATCTCTCTCCCCCTCTCTCTCTGCTTCTCCCTCTCATGCCCTCCCTTTCCCACTCTCACTCATTCTCTCTATCTCTCTCTTGCTCTTTATCTCTCTCTCTCTCTATCTCACTCTATTAATATCTCTCTCTCCCTCCTTACTCTTCTCTCTCTCTCTCACCCTCTCTCTCACTCTCCCTATCTCCCTCCCTTCCTCCCACTATGTCTCTCTCTTTACCCTCTCTCTCTCTTTCCCTCTCCCTCTCTCCCTCTCCCCTTTCCCTCCCACTCCTTGCCTCCCTCTTTGTCCTTCCTTCTCTTGCTCCATGTTCATCTCCCTTTGTTAATATCTCTCTCTCCCTCCTTACTCTTATCTCTCTCTCACCCTCTCTCTCACTCTCCCTCTCTCCCTCCCACTTGTCTCTGTCTTTCCCTCCCTCTCTCTCTTCTCCCGCTTTCCTCTCTTTCCAATCTCCCACTCTTTGCCTCCCTCTTTGTACCACCTTCTCTCTCCTTCACTCTCTCCCTCTCCTAACCCTCACTCCCTCTCTGTATCCCTCCCTCCCATCTCTCTTTCCCCTATCCCTCTCTCCCTCTCTCTCCCCCTATCTATCCATCTCTCTCCCTCTCTCTCTACTTCCTCCACCTACTCTCTATCTATCCCTCTCACACCCTCTCCCTCTCTCACCCTCTTTCTCTCTCCCTCTCCTTCTCTCCTAATCCCTCTCTCCTACTCTTTCCCTTTTTCCTCTCTTCCTATCTTCCTCTCCCTCCTTCTCTCCCCTCTCTACATCCCTCACTCTATCCTTCTCTCACTCTCTATCCCTATCTCTCCCTCTCTTTCCCTTTCTCTTTCCCTTTATTTTTCTCTCCCCCTCTCTTTCTTTCTCCTTATCTCTCTTAATCCCTCTCTCTCCCCCTCTCCCTCGATCTCCACCTCTCTCCCTCTCCTTCACTCCCTCTCTTACTCTCTCTCCTTCTTTCTCTCATTCGTTTTCTTTTCCTCTCACCTTTTCTCTCCCTCTCTCTCCCATCCTTTTTTACCTTCTCTCTCTCCCGATTTCTCACCTTGCCTCCCTCCCTCTCCCTCTCTATTTCTCTTTATCCCTTCCTCTCTCCCTCTCCCCCTCTCCCTCCCTCTCCCTCTCCTTCTCTCTCAATCTCACTATCTCCTCCCTCTCTCACTCTCTCACTATCTCTCACTTCAACTTGCTCTCCCCCTTTCCTTCTCCCTCTTGCTCTGTCCCTCCCTTCCTCCCTCCCTCTCTCTCTCTCTCTCACTCACACATTTCCTCACTCTCTCTCTTTCTTCCTCTCTCTCCCTCCCTCCCTCCCTCTCTCCATCTATACCTTGATTTCCTTCTTTCTCCCTCCATCTTCATCTCCCTCTCACTCCTCCATCTCTCTCCCTAGTCCATCTTTTTCTCTCCCTCTCTCCCTTCCCACTCTCTCTTACTCATCCACTCCCTCTCTTCCCTTCCTCTCCTACCCTCTCTCTTTCTCTCTATCCCTTTCCCTCTTTCTTCTTCTCTCCCTCTTCCCTCCCTTCATTTTCTTTCTCCTTCTACTCCCCCTCCCTCTCTCTCTCCCTCTCCCCCTCTCCCACTTATCTCCCTCTCTTTCCCTTCCTCTCCCTCTCTCTCTTTCTTCCTCCCTCTCCCTCCCTCCATCCCTATCTCCCTCATCCTCTTTCTACCTCTCCCCTTCTGTCTCTCTCCCTATCACTCCCCCTCTCTCTCCCCTATCTCTCCCTAGTCTATCTCTCTCTCTTTCTTTCTTCCTCCCTCCCTCACTCTCCCTTTCTTTTTTCTTCCTCTCACCTTCTATCCCTCCCTCCCTCTCATCTCTCCCTCACCCTTTCTCCCTCTCTTTTTATTCCTTTCTTTTCCACTCCCTCTCTCTTTCTTTATCTCCCTTTTACTCTCTATCTCTCCCCCCTTTTGCTCTCTATCTCTCCCTATCTCTCCCCTATCTCCCTCTCTCTCCATTTCTCTCTCTATCCTAATCCCTCTCCCTCTCTCTCTCTCCCTATCTTTTTCACCCTATCATTCTTTCTTCCTCTCTTCCTCACTCTTCCTACCTTCTTCTCTCTCCTTCACTCCTTTCCTTCTCTCTCTCTCTCTCTCACTCTGTCAATCCCCCTCTATCTCTCTCCTTCCCTCTCTCCCTCTCTTTATCCCTTTATCTCTTTTTTTCCCTCTCCCTCTCTCTCTATCTCCCTCTCATGCCTTTTCTCTTTTCTTCCCCTCTTACTCCCTCCCTCCCTTCCTTCCTCTCTCTACCTCTCTCCCTCTTCCTTGCTCCTTTTGTCTTTATCTTTCTCTCTCTCCACTCCTTCTCTCTCCACTCCTTCTCTCTCTTCCTCTATCTCCCTCTACCTCCCTCCCTCTCCCTCTCCCTCTCCCTCTCCCTCTTCCTCTCCCTCTCTACCTCATTTTATCTCAACTTCTCTCTCTCTCTCTCTCTTTCACCCTCTTTCTTTCTGCCTCTCTCCCTCACTCTCCCTCTCAATCTCTTTTCCCCTCACTCTCCCTCCTCTCTCTCCCCTCACTCCCTCTCTTTTTATCTCTCTCTCCATATCCCTCTTATTCTCTCTCCTACTCTCTTCCTCCCTCTTCATCTCTCTCTCTTCCCCTCTTCCTCTTCTTTTTTCTCTCTCACTCTCTATCACTCTATTTATCTCTCTATCTCTAGCTCCCTCGCCCCCTCCCTCACTCTCTCTCTCAACTTCCATGTCTCTCCCTTTTTCCCATTCACCCTCTATTCTTCCTTCCCTCTCTCTTTTATTCCCTCACCTCTACCTATCCCTTTCCCTCTGTATATATCTCCCTTCTCTCTCCCCCCACTCTTTCCCTCTCTCCCTCTCACTCTCTTCTTCCCTCTCCTTTTTCCCTTCTAGTCTCTCCCTCCCTTCTTCTCACTCTATTACCCTATCCCTTTATCTCTCTCCCTCTATATCTCTCCCTCTATACCCTATCCTCTCTCTCTCTCTTCATCTTCATCTCCCACTCCCTCACTCTCTTTCCCACTCTCTCCCTCTCTCTTCTTGTATCTCTCTCTTGGTCGTTCTCTCCCTCTCTCCCTCTCTCTCCATTTCTCTCTCTATCCTAATCCCTCTCCCTCTCTCTCTCCCTCCTCTCTTTTTCACCCTATCATTCTTTTTTCCTCTCCCCCTCACTCTTCCTACCTTCTTATCTCTCCTTCACTCCTTTTCTTCTCCTCTCTCTCTCTCTCTCACTCCGTCAATCCCCCCGTATCTCTCTCCTTCCCTCTCCCCCTCTCTTTATCCCTTTGTCTCTTTTTTTCCCTCTCCCTCTTTCTCTCTATCTCCCTCTCATGCCTTTTCTCTTTTTCTTCCCTTCTTACTCCCTCCCTCCCTTCCTTCCTCTCTCTACCTCTCTCCCTCTTCCTTGCTCCTTTTGTCTTTATCTCTCTCTCTCTTCCTCTATCTCCCTCTATCTCCCTCCCTCTCCCTCTCCCTCTCCCTTTCCCTCTCCCTCTCCCTCTTCCTCTCCCTCTCTACCTCATTCTATCTCAACTTCTCTCTCTCTCTCTCTCTTTCACCCTCTCTCTTTCGCCTCTCTCCTTCACTCTCCCTCTCACTCTCCTTTCCCCTCACTCTCCCTCTTCTCTCTCCCCTCACTCCTTTTCATATCCCTCTTATTCGCTCTCCTACTCTCTTCCTCCCTCTTCATCTCTCTCTCTTCCCTTCTTCCTCTTCTTTTTCTCTCTCACTCTCTATCACTCTATTTATCTCTCTATCTCTACCTCCCTCGCCCCCTCCCTCACTCTCTCTCTCAACTTCCTTGTCTCTCCCTTTTTCCCATTCACCCTCTCTTCTTCCTTCCCTCTCTCTTTTATTCCCTCACCTCTACCTATCCCTTTCCCTCTGTATATATCTCCCTTCTCTCTCTCCCCCACTCTTTCCCTCTTTCCCTCTCACTCTCTTCTTCCCTCTCCTTTTTCCCTTCTAGTCTCTCCCTCCCTTCTTCTCACTCTATTACCCTATCCCTTTATCTCTCTCCCTCTATATCTCTCCCTCTATACCCTATCCTCTCTCTGTCTCTTCATCTTCATCTCCCACTCCCTCACTCTCTTTCCCACTCTCTCCCTCTCGTATACTGTATCTCTCTCTTGGTCATTCTCTCCCTCTCTCCCTCTCTCTCCCCCTCCCTCCCTCTTTTAATACCTATCTCTCTCTTTCTCTCTCTCCCGGTATCCCCTCTCTCCCTCTCTCCCATTCTCTCTCTCATTCCCAATCTCTATTTCTCTCCACCCTCTCTCTTTCTCACTCTCCTCTTCCTCTCGCTCTCTAACCCTCCCTCTCCCCCTTCCCCTCCCCTGCTCTCCCTCTCCCCTCTCATTCCTTCTCTCTATCTCTCTCATCCTTCTTCTCTATCCCTCTCTCTGTCTCTCCCTCTTCCTCCCTCTACCTCAATCTCCCTCTCTTAGTATCGCTTTTCCCTCCTTTCTTTTCTCTCTCTCACTCATCATTTCTCTCACTCTCCTTCTCTCCTTCCCTTCCCCCACTATACCTCTTTCCTTATCTATCTCTCTCCCTCCTTCTCTCTCTTCCTCTATCTCCCTTTATCTCCCTCCCTCTCCCTCTCCCTCTCCCTCTCCCTCTCCCTCTCCCTCTTCCTCTCCCTCTCTACCTCATTCTATCTCAATTTCTCTCTCTCTCTCTCTTTCACCCTCTCTCTTTCTGCCTCTCTCCCTCACTCTCCCTCCTCTCTCTCCCCTCACTCCCTCTCTTTTTATCTCTCTCTCCATATCCCTCTTACTCTCTCTCCTACTCTCTTCCTCCCTCTTCACCTCTCTCTCTTCCCTTCTTCCTCTTCTTTTTCTCCCTCACTCTCTATCACTCTATTTATCTCTCTATCTCTACCTCCTTCGCCCCCTCCTTCACTCTCTCTTCCCTTCTTCCTCTTCTTTTTCTCTCTCACTCTCTATCACTCTATTTATCTCTCTATCTCTACCTCCCTCGCCCCCTCCCTCACTCTTTCTCTCAACTTCCCTGTCTCTCCCTTTTTCCCATTCACTCTCTCTTCTTCCTTCCCTCTCTCTTTTATTCCCTCACCTCTACCTATCCCTTTCCCTCCGTATATATCTCCCTTCTCTCTCTCCCCCACTCTTTCCCTCTCTCCCTCTCACTCTCTTCTTCCCTCTCCTTTTTTCCCTTTTAGTCTCTCCCTCCCTCCTTCTCACTCTATTACCCTATCCCTTTATCTCTCTCCCTCTATACCCTATCCTCTCTCTCTTTCTCTTCATCTTTATCTCCCACTCCCTCGCTCTCTTTCCCACTCTCTCCCTCTCTCTTACTATATCTCTCTCTTCGTCGTTCTCTCCCTCTCTCCCTCTCTCTCCCCTACCTCCCTCTTTTAATGCCTATCTCTCTCTTTCTCTCTCTCCCGGTATCCCCCTCTCTCCCTCTTTCCCATTCTCTCTCTCTCTTTCCTAATCTCTATTTCTCTCCACCCTCTCTCCTTCTCACTCTCCTCTTCCTCTCGCTCTCTAACCCTCCCTCTCCCCTTCCCCTCCCTTGCTCTCCCTCTCCCCCTCTCATTCCTTCTCTCTATCTCTCTCATCCTCCTTATCTCTCCCTCTTCCTCCCTCTCCCTCCATCTCCCTCTCTTAGTATCGCTTTTCTCTCCTTCCTTTTCTCTCTCTCACTCATCCTTTCTCTCACTCTCCCTCTCTCCTTCCCTCCTCCACTATACCTCTTTCCTTCCATATCTCTCTCCCTCTCTCTCCCCCTCTTTATCCCTTTCCCTCTCTCCCCCAATCTCCCACTCCTTATCTCTCTCTCTCTCCCTATATTCCTCTCTCTTACCCTCTAGGTCTCTCGATCTTCCTTTCCCCTTATCTCTCTCCTTCGCTCTCTCTCTCTCCCTCTCTGTCTCTTTCCCTTCTCTCTATCCCTCTCTCCCTCTCCCCGCCCTCTCCTTCACTCCCTGTCTCTCTCCCGCCCCTTCTCTCTCCCTCCCATTCCTTTGCTCCCTCTCCCTCTCTTCTACCCTTCTTCTCTCCCTCCTTTCTCTCTCTCTCTCTCTCTCTATCTCTCTCTCATTTAATCTCTCTCTATCTCTCTTAGTTCCTCTCCCTCTCTCTCCCTCTCTCTCTCTCTTCATCTTCATCTCCCACTCCCTCGCTCTCTTTCCCACTCTCTCCCTCTCTCTTCTTGTATCTCTCTCTTGGTCATTCTCTCCCTCTCTCTCCCCTCACTCCCTCTTTTAATACCTATCTCTCTCTTTCTCTCTCTCCCGGTATCCCCCTCTCTCCCTCTCTCCCACTCTCTCTCTTTCCCAATCTCTATTTCTCTCCACCCTCTCTCTTTCTCACTCTCCTCTTCCTCTCGCTCTCTAACCCTCCCTCTCCCCTTCCCCTCCCTTGCTCTCCCTCTCCCCCTCCCATTCCTTCTCTCTATCTCTCTCATCCTCCTTATCTCTCCCTCTCTCTGTCTCTCCCTCTTCCTCCCTCTTCCTCCATCTCCCTCTCTTAGTATCGCTTTTCCCTCCTTCTTTTCTCTCTCTCACTCATCCTTTCTCTCACTCTCCCTCTCTCCTTCCCTCCCCCCACTATACCTCTCTCCTTCCCTATCTCTCTCCCTCTATCTCTCCCCCTCTTTATCCCTTTCCCTCCCTTCCCTAATCTCCCACTCCTTATCTCCCTCTCTCTCCCTATGTTCCTCTCTCTTACCCTCCGGGTCTCTCGATTTTCCTTCCCCTTATCTCTCTCCTTCGCTCTCCCTCTCTCTCTCTCTCTCTTTCCCCTTCTCTCTATCCCTCTCTCCCTCTCCCCGCCCTCTCTTTCACTCCTTGTCTCTCTCCTACCCCTTTCTCTCTCCCTCTCATTCCTTTGCTCCCTCTCCCTCTCTTCTACCCTTCTTCTCTCCCTCCTCTCTTTCTCCCTCTCTCTTGATCTCTCTCTCACTTAATCTCTCTCTATCTCTCTTAGTTCCTCTCCCTCTCTCTCCCTCTCCCTATCATCCCTCTTTTGCTCTCTCTCCCTCCTTCTCTCTATCTCAACCCCTCCCTCCTTCTCTATCTATCTCAACCACCCTCTCTCCCCCTCCCTCCTTCTCTCTCTATCTCAACCACCCTCTCTCCCCCTCCCTCCTTCTCTCTCTATCTCAACCACGCTCTCTCCCCCTCCCTCCTTCTCTCTCTATCTCAACCACCCTCTCTCTCGCCCTCCATCTCACTCATTCTTTCTTCCTTTCTCTCTCTTCCCTCCCTCTTACTCCTTCTTTCTTCCTTCCTCTCTCTCTCACTATCTCCCTCTCCTTTAATCTCCATCTCTTTATCTCTTATCTCTCTCTCCTTTCCTCCCTCCCTCCCACTCTCTCCCTATCCCTCTCTACCTACCTCTCTCTCCCTCTCATTCTCTCTATCTCCCTCTCGTCCTTTCCCTTCTCCCTTTATCTCCTCCTCTCTCCCTTTCTCTCTCCCTTTCTCTCTCCCTCTCTCCTTTCTCTCTTCCTCTCTCCCTTTCTCTCCCTCTCTCTCTTCCCTCTCTCATTCCCTACCACTCTTTATCTCTCTCGCTCCCTCCCTTCCTCTCTCCCTCTCACCTTCTCTCTCACTCCCTCCGTCTAACCCCTCCATCCCTCTCTCTTTATCTCTCTCTCTTACTTTGTCCTTTCCATCTCTCTTGCCCTCTCTATCCCCCTCTCTCCCTTTCCTTCTCTTTCTCCTTTCTTCTCTCTCCCTCTCCCTCTCCCTCTCTCTCCCCCTCTCTCTTCCTCTCTCCTCCTTCCTCTCCTACCTATCCTCTCCTACTCTTGTGGTCTCTCTCTACCTCTATCTCCCTCTTTTTTCTCTATCTTTTTATCTCTCTCACTTTTCTCTATCTCTCTATCTTGCTTTTTCCTCTCTCTCCCTCTTGCTCTCTCCTTTCTCTCCCTTTACCTCCCTCTCCTTCTCTCTACCTTTCTCCCTCTCTGTCCCTCTCTCTCACTCCCTCTCACTCTCTCTTTTTACCACTCTCTCTCTCCCTATTTCTCTTTCTTTCTTCTTATCAAGGGAGAGATGAAGAGGGGAGAGGGATAGAGAGAGGGGAAAGAGAGGGAGAGGTAGAGGGAGAGGGAAGAGAGAGAAAGAGAAGGAGAGTGAGAGAGAGATTAAGAGAAGTATAGAGGGGGAGAAAGGGATAGAGAAAGAGAGAGGAGAGAGGGCGAGAGAAAGAGGGAGGGAGGGAGTTTGAGAGAGGAGAGAGAAGGAGAGAGAGTTAGAGAGATAGGAAGGAAGGGAGAGAAAGAGGGAGAGAGAGATAGAGGGAGAGGGAGGGAGGGAAAGAGAGGGAAAGAGGGACAAAAAAGAAAAAGGAGTGAAGGAGAGGGATAGAGGGAAAAAGAGAGAAGGAGTGAGAGAGAGAGAAAGAGTGAGGGAGATAGATAGAAGGGAGAAAAAAGAGAAAGGGAGGGAGGTGGAGGGATATGGAGAGAGGGAGGGAGAGAGAAAAAGAGGGTGATAGAGAGGGAAAGAGAGAGGGAATAAGAGAAAAGAGAAAGGGAGAGAAAGGATAGATAGAGGGTGAGAGAGGGAAGGAGAGGGAGAGTTAAAGAGGGGGTTGGAGAGAGAAAGAAGAGAGAGGGAGATGGAGAGAGGGGAGGAAGAAAGAGAATAAGGGTGGGGAGAGGGCTAGAGAGCGAGAGAGAGGTTAGGAGAGAGAGGGAAAGGGAGAGAGAAAGAAGGGTAAGGATAGAAAGAGAGAGAGAGATAGAGGGAGAGGGAGAGAGGAGATAAGGACTAAGAGAGAGAGAAAGAGAGGGTGGGAGGGAGGGTGGGAGAGAGAGAGACATAAAGGTGAAGAAAGGGAGAGGGAGAAAAGGTGAGAGGGAGAGCGAGAGATGGAGAGAGAGAGAGGGAGAGATGGAGAGAGTGGGAGAGAGGGAGAGGGAGAGAAGGAGAGAAAGAGGGAAAGATAGGGAAAGATAGAGAGGGAGGGAGGGAGAGAGAGGAATAGATAAGGATAAAGAGAGAAAGAGGGAGAGACATAAAGTGAGAGGGAGAGAGAGAGGAGAGAGGAGAGAGGGAGAGAAAAAGGGCGGGATAAAGAGAAAGAGAGAGAGAGGGAGAGAGAGGGAGAGAAAGAAGGAGATAGAGAGGGATGGAGAGGAAGAGAGAGGGAGCAAAGGGAAAAGAGTGTAGAGAAGAAGAGAGAGGGAGTGAGGAGTATAGATAGAGAGTGGGATAAAGAGATTGAAAGAATGGAGAGAGACATAAAGAGTGGAAGAGAGAGATAAGGAGGGAAAGAGAGGAAGAGAGAGCGTGAGAGGGAGAGAGAGTGGGAGATGTAGAGAGGGAGGGAGAGGGGGAGAGAGAGGGAAATAGGGTAATACAATAGGGGAGAAAGAGGGAGAGAGAGAGGGAGAGAGGGGGAAAGAGGGAGAGGGATAGAGAGAGATAGTAGAGGAAGGAAAGACAAGGTGATACATAGGGGTAGATAGGGAGAGAGGGAGATGGAGAGAGGGTGAGAGAGAGCGAGAGAGAGAGTGAGAGAGAATGAGAGGGAGAGGGAGAGAGAGGGGGAGAGGGACATAGAAAGAAGGAGATTGATGGAGAGAGGTAGAGGGAGGGAGAAAAAAGAGGGAGAGAAGGATAGAGAAGGAGGAAGAGAGAGAGAGAAAGGTAGAATGGGAAAGGGATGTAGAGGGAGGGGAGAGAGAGTGAGAGAGGAAGGGTTAGAGTGGGAGAAAGGGAGGGAGAGAGAAAGAGAGGAAAGGAAAGAGGGGGAGAGATGGTGAGGGGGTGAGAGAGAGAGGGAAATGTAGAGGGAGAGCAGGGAAGAGGTGAGAGGGAGGATGACAAAGAAAGAGAGGGAGAGAGTGGGAGAGATAGATGGAGAAATAGAGAGAAAGGGAGATACAATAGGAGAGAGGAGAGGGAGAGGGAGGGAGAGGATGGGAAGGGTGAGAGGAAAGAGGGAGGGAGGGAGAGAGGGAAGGAGAGGGAGGAAGAGAAGTGTTAGTGTAGGTGTTTAAGATCAAACTTTGTTTGGATGGTTTAACTTATTGTAATATTGCATTCTTTATTTAATTAATAAAAGAAGCCTTTCAATTAATTCTTGTCATTTATATTTTGATAGAATTGGATAGAATTTCATATGGTATGCATTGTATTACTGATTGAATGAAAGATGTGAGACAAACATCAATACACTAAAATCATATCATTAAATATCTCAAGTCATAGCATTGTCAAGAGTAGACATTGACTATATGCCATAAGACTTGTGATTGCTATGCTCATGCTATAAGATAAAAGTAGAAGATCTCACACCTATTGGCATTATAATGCCAAAGCAAACATTTAGGTGATAAATGTTAGAGAACATATCACTAGGTGGGATTGCTTATAATAACCCATTTAGTCTAGTCTATGAAAATCTCATACGAGATTGGTACAATTGGTTCTTTGACTTGAAGTCATTATGGTTATCTCATAAGAGCATTTATATATTTGACACTTGTTTCGATGGGCTCGGTTAAGAGCTACATGTCGGTGATTTTGTTAAGTGCTTGGAATCTAATGGAGATAGGTGGATGACTAAGATAGAACATGTCATTCCGTATATGTTAAAAGAATTATCACATTACACTTTGATAAATTTCTACTCAAGGAATCTCGTGATCACAGTTGAAGTATACCACTAGAGTATAGTTAGTTTACTCTAGAGCTAAGACATTTAGGAATCAAATAAAAGTTACTTGATCATAATCGAACGGACCATAAATCAAGTATGAGGTCACACTATGATAAATTGACATGAGGACTTAATTGTATGATAACCATACTCGTGAAAGATAATTGTAGAGTAATTAATCCTCCTACGGAATTGGGTAGCCATGATACCTTACTAGAGACAAATCTTGATTTATGTATCAAGAGATAAAAGAGGTTTTCTTTATTCTTGATACATTGCCAACATATCTTGGAGCATATTGAGTCACGGATATAAGTTTAAGCATTCACATAATAAAAGAGAAGCAAAGGTTTTAGCAAAGGTTTTTAGCTTTGAAATTTCCTATTTAGGAAAAGGTTTTTGAAAATGAAAAGTTTTCTATTTACGAAAGGTTTTCTAAAATGAATAGTTTCCTACTTTAGAAATCAATTTTCTAATTTGGAAGTCGAGTTACTTAAAAAAAAATTAGTTTCCTAATTTAGGGTTAAAGATAATTTTAGAAATTGTTTCTTAATATGGGTCATCTTGAAGTACTTGACCTAATTTATTTGGATGGTTAAAATTAATTGATAATTAATTTGGCCAAAAGAGTTTGGGCCAATAGGCTTAATTTAAAAGCTCTAAGATATTTTGGTGGACAGAGAGAGAGGTAGGGAGAGAGGGAGAGGGAGGGAGAGAGGGAAAGGGAGAGTAAAAGAGTGACAGAGAGGGAGTGAAAGGGAGGGAGAGAGGGAGAGAAAACGAGTGGGATAGAGAGGGAGACAGAGGAAGAGAGAGGAAGAGATAGGGAGAGAGGGAAAAAGGGAGAGGGAAAGAGAGGGAGAAAGAGCGAAAGAAAGAGATCAAAAGGAAGAGAGAAGATGAGAGAGAGAAAGAGACGAAGAGAGAGTATGTGCCCAAGAGAGAAAAAAAGAATGAGAGAGAGAGGTTAAGGGAGAGAGAGAGGGAGAGAGCGAAAAAGAGAGAGGTAGAGAGGGAGAGAGAGAAGGATATAGAGAGGATGAGAGAAATAGGAGAGGGGGAGAGGGAGAGATGGAGAGGGATAGTAAGAGGGAGAGAGGGAGAGAGGGAGGAAGATACGAGAGAGTGAGAGGGAGGGAGAGAGAGAGGTAGAGAGAAAGAGATAAGGGGAGAGCAAGGGAAAAGAGGGAGAGAGAGGGTGAGATAGAGGGAGAGAGGGAGAGAGAGAGTGGAAGAGAGGAAGGGAGAGGGATGGAGAGGGAAAAAGGGGAGGGAGAGAGAAAAAGGGGAGAGAGAGGGAGAAAGGGAGAGGTAGAGAGGGAGAGTGAGAGGTAGGAGCTAGAGAGGGAGAGGGATAGAGAAATAGAGAGGACGAGAGATAGAGAGGGAGTGAGGGAGTGAGGGAGAGAGAGAGTGGGAGAGGGAGAGAGATAAAGTAGGTGAGAGAGTTAGAGAGGGAGAGAGTGAGGGGGAAAGCAAGAAAGTGGGAAAGGGAGAAAGGGATAGGGATAGAAAGAGGGAGATGAAGAGGGAGAGAGGTAGAGAGATAGAGAAAAGGAGAGAGAGGTAGAGAGAGTTGAAGAGATGAGGAAATAAGGATAGAGGAGGAGAGATAAAGAAGGAAAGAGAGAGAGAGGAGTTTGGAAGAGAGTGAAAGAGGGAGAGAGAGGGAGAGACGAAGGGAGAGAGAAGGAGAGAGAGGCAGATAGAAAGAGAAATAGAGATAAAAAGGGAGAGAGGTTGAAAGAGAAATGGAGAGAGATAGAGATAGGGAGAGAGGAGGAAGGAGAGAGGGAGGGTTAGAGAGGAGGGAGAAGAGAGAAGATAGAGTTAGAGAGAAGGAGAGAATGGGAAAGAGAGAGAAGGAGAGAGTGGGAGATAGGGAGCGAAAAGGAGAAAGAGAAGGAGAGAGAGAGAAGGAGAGAGGAAGAAGGAGAGATGAGGAGAGAGAGGGAGATAAAGAGAGAGGGAGATGAGGGAGATAGAGGGAGAGAAGGGGAGAGGGAGAGGAGGGAGAAGGAGAAGAGGAGTTAAAGGTAGAGAGAAATAGAGAGAGGGAGAAGGTTGCGAGGGAGAGGGAGAGAGGAAGGGAGAGAGGGAGAGAGAGAGTGAATGAGAGATGGAGATAGAGAGAGAGAGAGAGAAAGCGATAGATAAAGGAGGAGAGGAGAGAGAGACTAAGAAAGTGGGAGAGAGAGAGGGTGAGAGAGAGAAAGGGAGAGAGAAGGAGAGGAGAGAGAGAAAGAGAGATAGAGTGGGAGAAAGGTAGTGAGGGAAAGGGAGAGAGAGGAAGAGAGGGAGAGGGAGTGAAAGAGAAGGGGGAGAGAGGGAGAACGAATGAGGGAAAAGAGGGAGAGTGAGAGAAAGAAATGGAGAGGAAGAAAGAGAGAGAGAGAGATAGAGGGAGGAAGAGAGGGGTAAGAAGGAGAGAGAGGGAAAGGGAAAGAGAGGGACATGGATAAGGAGAGAGAGAGAGAGGGAGAGAGAGGGGGAGAAAATGAGAGAGGGAAAGGGAGAGAGATAGAGAGAGGGAGAGAGAGAAAAGGATATAGAGGAAGGGAGAGAGGGAGAAGGAGAAAGGGATATAGAGGAAGGGAGGGAGGGAGAGAAAGGGAGAGAAAGAGGGAGATAGGGAGAAAGGAAGAGGGGCAGAGGGAGGGAGGGAGGGATGAGGGAGAGAAAGGGGGAAAGAGAGATAGAGGGAAAGTGGGTGTGTGTGTCTATAATATCTATGACCTAAAATCCTCCTTACATATAAAGATATTTTATTTAATTTATAAAAGGATGTTTATTAAATGTGAGGAATAAAGTTTAAACTTTAATTTAGAATGAAATAAACACAAGTATGATAAAAAAAAAAAGGTAGGTCAATAGAATGAGTGAGGCTAGAATTAGAGATTGGTAACCTTAACTGACATGGTTATGTTTAACCTAGAGATGCAATTGCAAAACCTTAGAGCATAATAAAAAATATTAAAAGTTTAGGTACTTGATTAAAATGATTTAGAAACTTTAGGTACTTAAATTGCCCACAGAAAAGGTCTAGGATAAGTGTCAATTTAAGGGAAATTGTGTAGTTATGGACTAAAATTGGAGGGCTCAATTATATAGATTTAATAGTTAGGAACTAAAGTGTAAAATGGTGACATTTTAGAGGACTTAATAATTTATTTTGATAGACTAATTCCAGCAAGATAATCTCTAAAAATGGAGAGAAAAAGAGAATAACAAAGTTGGTGAAGAGATGAGAAGAGAGGAAGAGAAAAATCTAAAAGAAAAGGAGCAAGAAAAGGAAAAATCAAGAAAAATCAAGAGATGCCATTAATAACCAACCTTAAGATTAATATAAGTGTGACACACTTGGCTTAATCTGAAGGGAAAACCTTGGCTATAAATATGGAAGAGGAAGATGGAAGGAGAGGTTGGAAAATTAGAGGAAACAAGCCACACCAAAGAGAGAGGAATTCAACCAAGAGAGAAACCACGAAACCAACACATCAAACCATTTCAGGCAACCTTGAAATAAACTAAAATTATCCTAAAATTATTTTGGGAGAACAAGAAATGGAAGTAAACAAATTTCAACTTTTGCCAAAACTTTGAAGAGAAAAGAGGAGGAAAAAACTCGAGGAGAAGAGGAAGATTGGCCAAACTTTAAGGTAAGTGTAATCCTCTCTAAACCATAAGACAATAGTGTTTTGATGTGTACTTGATGTTAAATTAGATTTTAATTATTTATGGATTAATATTTGAATTGTTGAGAATTGCCATGTTGTTGTTGAATTGGATGATTTTGACAATGTTTATGTGTTGTTCATGTTGGAATTATGATGAATAGATGATTAATTGGATTAAAAGAGTGCATCTTGAGGTTATCCTTTTTCTTAGAATAAGTTGGTTAATTATCTTTAAAATAAGAATAAACAAATTGTTTTATGACCTCTTGTTTACAAAGTGTTTGATGATATGCCAAAAAGTTGTCAATGGTATTGAACTAGAAAACTTAAAACTTGGCCAGTTTGTTACAGAATTTTGGCTAAGACTAAAGTTTTGATTGCTTGATTTACTTGACCTATTTGATGTTAAAATGATGAAAAATGTATCGAGGTTAAGAGGTTAGAGGTGAAAACTTGAGGAAAAAATAAATAAATGAAAGTTGTTCTTCCATTGGCCAAGTTTTGACCAAGAATGGAAGACAAGGACAGGAGAGGTTAATTTAAGGCTAATGTTAATTTTGAGGTTTGGAGGTATAGGATGGAATGAAAAATGATCATAATCATGTAAAAAATGGATGGATTATGTTGCTTAAACATTCAGCCATAACATGTGTTTAAGGCATGGATTGTGTTTATTGATTGTCCATGTTTGTATGCATACTTGTTTTATATGGAACATGTATTTGATTTATTATTTATATTACATGTTCTTGAGGATTTGAAATTATTGATGTAGAGGTTTATTTTAAATGCATTTGCACATTATAATCATGGAAGAGGTTTTACATTCATGATTTTAATGAAAGGGTAAGGAAAAGGAAAATGAATGGTTTTTAAAAAAGAATGGCTAGGTATCTTCTTGAGGTTATGGGAGAAGAATGATCACCCTCTCTTAAGGAAAAGAGCATACTAAAGGAATGATCTGGATTATACTCTTAGCATGCAAAGGAAAATAAAGACACATTAAAAGAATGATCTAGTATACACTCTTGTCATGTGAAGGAAAATAAGCACTTACTAAGCGAATGATCTAGTAAATATTCTTAGTATGTAAAGGAAAATGAGGACATGCTAAGGGAATGATCTATTATACACTCTTATCATGTAATGGAAAATGTTATGGGAAGGCACCTAGTGCTTTTGTGAACTTTTAACATTTACTTATTTTAAAAAAGGGTTGATTATATACATAATAGGCGAGGTGCATGTGAAAAGGAAAATGAATTTTAAAAGGAAAAAAATGATTTTAAAATGCATCACATAGATAAAAGGCGTTACATGCATTGCATAGATTACACTTATTGGCACCACTCAACTTTGTTTCTTATGGTGTAGGAGAAAAGAGAGATGAATAAGCATTGTCATTGAGAAATATTGAAGACTTTCCATATGTGTCCTTACTATGGAGAAAAGGGGAGGGAGGGAGGGAGAGGGAGAGGAATAAGAGAGAGAGGGAGGGAGGAAGAGGGGGAGAAATAAGGAGAGACAAATAGAGGGAAACGAGAGGGAGTGAAAGAGAGAAAGGGAGAGAGAGAAGGAGAGAGCATGGGAGAGAGAGGGGTGAGAAAGAGGGAAAGGGGGATATAGGGAGAAAGAGAGTGAGAGTGAAGAAGAGAGAGAGAGGAGGAGATATTGGGAGAAAGAGGTAGAGAGGGAGAGAGAGGAGAAGGAGAGAGGGAGAGAGATGTAGATGAAGGGAGAGGGAGGCGGATAGGGAGAGGGAGAGGGGGAGAGAGGAAGAAAAAAGGGAGAGCGGGGAGAGGGAGCGAAGGAGAGAGAGAGAGAGTGAGAGAGATGAGGAGAGAGGGAGATAGGGAGAGGGAGAGAGGGAAAGGCGAGGGAGGGAGAGGGAAGGAGATAGGGGGTGAGAGGGAGGGGAGAAAGAGGGTGGAAGAGAGGGTGGGATAGAGGGAGAGAGAGACATAGAGAGTGTTAGAGAAATAGCGGGAGACAAAAGATAGAAAAAGAGAGAGAGGATGAGGGAGAGATGGAGAGGGAGAGAGGGATATAGGGAGGAGAGAGCCAGAGAGGGCAAGGGAGGGAGAATAAGTGAGTGAGTAAAAGTGATGGAGAAAGAAAGAGAGAGAGCTTAGGATGAAAAGATAGGGAGAGGGAAAGAGAGGTATGAAGAGAAAAGTAGGGAGAGAAGGAGAAAGGAAGAGAGAGGAGGGAAAGAGAGGGAGGGAGAGATAAAAAGGTAGAGAGAGGGAGAGAGAGGGATAGAGGGAGGTTGGGAGAGAGAGATAGGGAGAGGGAGGGAGAGGGGAGAGAGTATGAGAGGGAGGGAGGGAGAGAGTGAGAGAGGGAGGGAGGGAGAGAGTGAGAGAGGGGGAGAAAATAGAATAGAGAGGGAGAGAGAAAAGGAAGAGTGAGATCGAGAGGGAGAGAGAGAAAGAAATAGAGAGAAGGAGAGAGATTGATGGAGAAAGATAATGAGAAAGGAGAGAGAGGGAGGAAGAGATGGAAGAAGAGAGAGAAAGGGAGATATGGAGGGCGAGAGTCGAGGGATAGAAAGGGATAGAGGGAGAGGAAGAGAGAGTGTGAAATAGGGAGAGTGAGGGAAAGAGAGAGGGAGAAAAAGAGTGAGAGAGAGAGAACGGAGGGAGAGAAAGAGAGGAATAGAAAGGGAGAAAAGGAGATTAGGAGATTGGGAGATAGGGATATGAAGGGAGAGAGGGAGAGAGAGGGAGAAGGGAGAGAGTGGGAGAGAGAGAAGGAAAGGGAAAGAGTTGGAGAGAGAGAGGGAGGAAGAGATAAAGAGATAATGGTAGAGGAGAGGGAGAGGCCTAGAGAGAGGAAAGGAAAAGGGAGATAGAGAGGATGGAGATAAAGAGGGAGAGAAAAGGAGAAACGAAGAGAGAGAGGGTGAGAGAAAGAGATAGAATAAAAGAGAGAGAGGGAGAGATAGAGAGAGAGAGGGATAAAGAGAGAGATAGAGAGAGTGGGAGGGAGAGAGGGAGATAGAGAGGGAGAGAGAAAGAGAGGGAGGGGAGAGAGAGGGAGAGATGGAGGAAGAGTGTAGGATGGAGAGAGAAAGGAAGGGGGAGGGAGATAAAAAGAGAAAGGTAGAGGGAATGGGGGAGAGAAGGAGGAAGAGAGTAACGAGAGGGGTAAAGAGAGAGGGATGGAGAGAAGAAGAAAGAGGGAAAGAGAGTGGGGGCGAGAGAGATGGTGAGAGAGGGAGAGAGACTAGGATAAGGAGGGAATGAGAATATAGGGTGAGAGAGGGAGAGAGAGGAAAAGAGAGATATAGGGAGGGAGGGAGGGAGGGAAAGAGGGAGAGATTAAGAGAGAGCGAGAGGTAGGGAGGGAGAGAGAGGGAAAAGGATAGGGAGAGGGGAGGAGGGGAAGAGTTAGTTAGAGAGGGAGAGAGATAAAGAGAGAGGGAGACCTAGAAGGAGAGGGAGGGAAAAAGGGAGAGGGAGAGGATGGAAGGGGAAGAAAGAGAGAGAGGGGAGGGGGAGAGAGAGGGAGCAAGAGAAGGAGAGCGAGATAGAGGGATGGGGAGAGATAAGGAAAGAAAGAGAGGGATAGAAAGAGTGAAAAAAAGAGTGGGAGAGGGAAGGAAAGAGGGAGATGGAGAGGAAGAGGGTGGGAGAGGGGGAGAGAGAGAGGGAGGGGGAGGGGGAGGGGAGAGGGAGAGGAAGAGAAAAAGAGGGCTAGAGAGAGAGCAAGAGAGGGAGAGAGAGATAGAGATAGAGAGAGGGAGAGAGAGATAGAGTGAGTGGGAGAGAGATTGGGAAAGAAAAAGAGGGAGAACAAAAGAGAGGGAGAGAAAAAGAAGGAAAGTGAGAGAGAGAGGATAAGGAGAGGGAGAGATAGAGAGAGGGAGAGAAAAAGAAAGAAAGTGAGAGAGAGAGGGATAAGGAGAGGGAGAGATAGAGAGAGGGAGAGAGATTAGGTTAGAGAAAGGAAGATATAGAGGAATAGAGAGGAATAGGGAGAGACAAAGAAAGAGAGGTAAAGGAAGTGGAAGAGAGAGGGAGATGGTGAAAGAAAGAAAGGGAGAGACAATGAGGGAAAGAGAGTGAGGGAGGGAAATTGAGAGGGAGTGAGAGGGAAAGAGTGAGAGAGATGGAGAGAACGAGTGATATAAAGAGTAAGAGGGAGTAAGAAAGAGGGAAAGGGAGAGGGAGAGAGAGGGAGGGAGAGAGCGAGGGTGGGTGATAAAGATAGGGAGAGCGAGGGAGAGCGGCGGACATGGAGGGAGATAGAGGTAGAGATAGGGAGAGGGAGAGGGAAGGAAAGAGGGAGGGAGGGAAAGAGGTAGAGGGAGGCGGAGATAGGGTGAGGAAGAGAGGTAGAGAGCGAGCGAGAGAAAACAATGGCGGGGGAGGGAGAGGGAGAGAGTGAGAAAGAAGGGGAGAAAAGTAGGGAGAAAGGAGAGGGAGGGAGAAGGTGAGGGAAGGATAGAGGGGGAGGGAGAGAGGGAGAGCGATAGAGATGGATATTGGAGAGAAAGAAGAAGAGAGAGAGAGAATACGAAGAGAGAGAGGGAGGGTGTGACTCCTCCTCCCCGACCCACTTGCTAAATACCCAAAAGGAGTGGCTAGGCAAGGAGCGCGTTATGCCGACACTATCAATTTCCAAATTAACCTCAAACACATATGTGCTCATACATTAAGGGCTTATCATACATGAAACATGTACAAGACAATTTACATAATATTAGCAACATAGTGAAAAAAATTACAAAATTCATTTACAATACTATCAAACTATTTATCGACACCCCAACCCTAAAATTACGACCAAAAGAAATTTCGATACACTTGTGTCATATGTGAGCCTTTTCGGAGGACCCGTAGCATCCCTACTACTTTGACTCGTTCCTATCATAACATGAAAACAACAATGGGGTAAGTCGAAGCTCGGTAAGTAGGGTGATGCACGTGATATGCAATGAAGTTTTTGTTTCCCATTCTACCCATCCATTTTAATTCGGGTACCCTAGGTATTAGCAAGACCGTGTGTTCCATCTCTCGATGATCATATTATCACGCTTTATTACTCTCTTTGTGATCTCATTATCACCTATTGTTCACAATGAAATTATCCCTCATTATAGCACACGATTAGCGGAATTATCCCTCGCCTAACGATTTTAGTAATAGAGCATGCACATGGTTTCATGCTATTACCCATTCCATTCAATTCGGTTACCAAACCGCATTATCTCACGACTCGATGATTTTTCTCAATTTCATACCACTCCTAAATGCACGTGATGCACATGGTATTATGTTTAACACATTCAACTAATTATGCTATCGGCATTTTCTTCGATTCCATTCCCGTGTCTCGACGAACACTCGAGACTTCATAAGTGTTTCATGTACCATTCAAAGTATTTGAAACAAGAACTCAAATCCCATTCATTGGTATCATTCATTCCATAAATCTACTTTATACTTATGAGTTTTCCTTCTCGTGTACCTAACAAGACCATTTGATCATAAGGATTCATGTGTGACATACTTAAGCTAAACTCTTGTTTAATCCAAACCTTTAATCTTAGTAGTTGAGGTTGACTCGGAATGGGTCTAGGTCTTAGTCTTGGTTTTTCTTGAATTCTCTTTTTTCATTACTCCATTTATATGTCTTATAATAATTGGTCTCTATTTGAGTTGACCTTTAATTCTTGATCTCTAATTACACAAAAGGATTCATTGTTAACCATTTTCTTTTTTAGGTCGATTGGACCCAAAATAAGCAAAAAGCTGTTTTTCCCTTTCTAGATCAATTTCTTTTATACTAACTTACCAAGTAACCTACCATATCATACTTTAGAAGGGTTACCAAGGAGATCTAAACCTTAAGATCCATAAAAGAAACCAAATTTAGCCATCAAATAACCAATTTACCTAATGAAGTCCAAAACCCTATTTTTGTTTTAGTTAGGCCGAATCGGTTGTTAACATGGCCATGGATTGCCTTTTATGTCTAGTGAATTTATTTCCACCCTAAACTATTAACCCATTCATAATTGAGTTACCATGATATTCTAGTCCCTTAATTTCCCCAAAAGATCCATTCTTTCTGAATTTTCTCCACTTGGCCAAATGGTTTTAACCTAGGGCAACTGTAGAAGTGCATTCCTTTCCTTTTCAAGTCATGCTCACCAAATCTAGTTTGGCTCTAACCAATTCGGTCCATACCCTTTTCTTTTGTTTTTCTTTTCAAACCATCCACACATTTAAATACATCAAACAAACTTTGCATTACAACACAAACACATAGATCCATCACAATTTGCCAAACCTTAACACCAACACAAACAACCATAGCAGACCATTGAAAATTATTACAAGCCCATGAAATAAACACTTATTGTGATGGAAAGCTAAGGGCTACCTAAAATTTTCTTCCATTCTCACTTATTCTATATATATATATATATACACATGATTAAAATCTTAGTATAATTAAGTGTATAAATTTCTTAATTTAATCGGGAGAGTGGAAAGCTATTGGTGAGTCAAGAGAGAGAGTGGCGGGTTTGATGGGTTTAGGGTGAGTCGGCCTTAATTCATTAATTAAGGGGGCTTATGTGTCCTAAATAATTGGTTAGACTAGCTAAACACTCTAAATAATTTATTTCAAGTAACTAAACACCCCTCCCTCTCATAATTGTTTTGAAAATTCCTCACCTTAAACTCGGAATCCCTTCCCCCAAAATATTCCAGCAATGATGCCTCTTAAGTAGTACGTAATAAAATGGCCATAACTCCTTATAAATAGATCTAAAAATCATAAAATGCTACAGAGAGATAGTAGACACATACCTGAACAACTTGTACTCTTTATTGTTTACCCAAAAATCACTCTAAATTCCTCAAATAAATCACACAAAATTCGGACGTAATATAGTCCTCAAAACACTAATTGTGCAAATTTGATTTCTTTAATAATTAAACCATTAATCTCAAGCATAATAACTTTAATTTAACATAAATCACACATTTCAAGCATTAATTTCTCATGGTGTAATGAGAATTATACTTACACTTAATATATGCATATATACATAAATATTCTAATACGTATCGATTTACGATTAAGGATTTTTTTACGGGGGTTACAATTCTCCCCTCCTTAAAAGAAATTTCATCCTTCAAATTGACTCATACAAATAATTATAGGTATTTTTCTATCATTTCTTCTTCCTATTCCCAAGTCATTTCCTTGAGGTCAAGATTTTCCCATAAAACTTTAACTAGACTAATCTCCTTATTCCTTAGTTGTCTAACCCGCCTATCGAGAATCTAAACCGGTCTTTCCTCATAGGTTAAGTTTGGGTCGGGTTTGGTATCTCTGTCTCCAAAATTTGGCTAGTATTTCCAACACTCTTTCTTAGCATAGACACATGAAACACATTATGCACTCCCGCTAAAGATAGCGACAACATCAAGCGATAGGCCTTATTGCCTACTCGGTCTAGTATTTGAAATGGTCCAATGTATCGCGGACTTAACTTTCCCTTTGTTCCCAAATTGTAGTACGCCCTTCATTGATGAAAATTTTAAGAATACATAGTCACCGACTAAAAGCTCTAGATCCTTCCTTCTCTTATCGACGTAGCTTTTCTATCTACTCTGAGTCGTTTTCATCCATTAGCGAGATCTTATCCACCATTTTAGCCATTTTCTACACCAGCTTTGGTCCCTACAACTTCCTTTTCCTTATCTCATCCCAATGCATAAGAGATCTACACCACTCGCCCATACAAGGCTTCATAGAGAGCCATTCCAATTGAAGCTTGGTAACTATTGTTATACGTAAATTCAGCTAAGCGTATGTATTTCTCTCATTTTTTGAACCAATCTAGAACACATGCTTGCACCATATCTTTTAGAATTTGGATTACTCTCTCGATTATTTGTAGGTTTATGAATGATATGCGATGCTGAATTTTAGCTTTATCCCCATAGCTCTGGTGCAAACTCTTCCAAAATACAAACGTGAACCTAGGATCTCGATCCGACACAAATGAGATGAAAATCCCATGTAGTCTTACAATTTTGTCATGATATAACTAGGTATACTGCTTCAGATTATAGGTGATTTTGACTGGAAGAAAGTGTGTTGATTTGGTAAATCTATTGATGATCACCCAAATGGCATCCGACCCCCTTTCGATCTTGGCAATCTCATGACGAAATCCATAGTTACATGCTCCCACTTCCATTTTGGAATTATCAACGGCTTTAACATTCGTGTGGGTCTTTGGTGTTCCATCTTCACCTATTGACAGATTTGATGCCTTTTCATAAAATAACTTTCTTCACTTCGAGCCACCAATATCTTTGTCGTAAGTCCCGATACATCTTTGCGCTTCCCGAGTGTATTGAATGGGGAGTTGAGTGTGCTTCTTTTAATATATCTTCCTTCACATCCTCCACCAAGGGAACATATAACCTCCCTTTAAATCTAATTAAGCCTATTTCATCCACCATAAAATCGGATCCTTTCTTCATCTCTATGTTTTTCTTCAATTCATTCTGTTTTTCATCCGTTTGTCGCCCCATCCGAATTCTTTCCCGCAAGGTTGATTGGACTAATAAAGTTGATAAAATATTCTTATGCCCTATCGAAACTATCTTCAAATCTAGCTTTTGTAAGTCTCTCACTATCGACGACCGGATTACCCATATCATTGCTACCAATTTACTACATAAGGCATCAACAACAACATTAGCTTTTCCTACATGATAATTGATTATGCAGTCATAATCCTTCACCAGCTCTAACCACCTTCTTTATCTTATGTTCAGCTCCTTTTATGTGACGATATATCGTAACCTTTTATGATCCATATATATCTCAAACTTGGCCCCATATAAATAATGTCTCTAGATTTTTAGGGCAAAGACTACCATCGCTAGTTCTAGATCATGCGTCGGATAATTTCATTCATATTCCTTTAATTTCCATGATGCATAGGTGACTACCTTCCCATTCTATATCAACACTCGCTCCTAGCCCATTCTTGGAAGCATCATTATAAACCATGAAATCTCTATCTTTAGATGGGATAGTTAGCACTAGGGTTGTGACTAACCTTCACTTCAATTCTTGGAAGCTTTTCTCATAAGAGCCCTAGCTATCTTAAAGAAGCCCTCCATAAATCTTCGATAGTAATCGGCTAGCCCCAAGAAGCTTCGTATCTCCGTCACGTTCTTTAAGGTAGGCCGGTTTTGAATAGCCTCTATCTTCTTTAGATCTACCGCTATGCCTTCTTTTGTTACCACATGACCTAGAAAAGCTACCTACTCTAGCCAAAATTCACATTTCTTGAATTTGGTGTATAGTTGCTTGCTTCCTTAATGTCTACAAGGTGGCTCTTAGATGCCCCCTATGCTCCTCCTTACTTCAAGAGTAAACCAAGATATCATCGATGGATACGATGATAAACTTGTCTAGGCATTCTTTAAAGACTCAATTCATCATGTCCATGAAAGCGGTTAGGGCATTAGTCAATCCAAACAACATTACTAGGAATTCATAGTTGCTTTATCTTGTCCCGAACGCCGTCTTCTTCACATCCTTCGATTTTACCCTCGGTTAGTCGTATCCCGATTGTAGATCTATTTTGGAGAACATCGTCGCACCTTGTAATTGATCAAACAAATAGTCAATGCGGGGTAACGGGTACTTATTTTTAATTGTCACTCGGTTCAATTCTCGATAGTCAATGCATAGTCATAGACTATCGTCCTTCTTTTCACGAATAATACTGGAGCTCCCCGAGGTGAGAAACTAGGGTGTATAAATCCCTTATCTAGTAAGTCATGTAGCTAGACCTTCAACTCTTTTAATTCAACTAGAGCCATTCTAGAGGGGGTCTTAGAAATCGGAGTCGTGCTTAGCTTCGACTCACTCTCAAATTCTATCTCCCTCTCTTATGGCAACGTAGCCAAATTTTTTGGAAATACATCCGGATACTCCTGCACAACTTCTATATCGTCCGACTTCAACTTTTGCTCTACTCGGCTACCCACTATATGTGCTAGATACCCCATACATCCATTTCCTTGCATTCTTCGAGCCTCTATGGCTCAAATGACCAATATGGCTTGAAACTTCATATCGGCCTTAAACTCCAATAAGCGATCTCCGGGTAGATCAAAAACTACTCTCCTCCCTCAATAATCAATGATGGAACCATGCCTCATTAACCAATCCATTCCCGAAATTAAATCAAAATCTTGGAGGTCTAATATGATCAAATCAACCTCTAAACTCCTATCCTTAATTCGGAATGGACACCGATTGACTAGGCTTGTTGACTCCATAAATTCTACGAAGGGACTACTATTAGATAGCCTATTGCCAATGTCTTAGGTATCACACCTAAGTTTTGTACTAATTTTTTGATATGAATGAATTTGTGGCACTCGAAATCAATTAAAACACAAGCAATCAAGTCAAGGATGTCGACATTATCGCATATTACTTTCGTGTCCCTCTTGTCGGCCTCCTCCTAGGTCATTGTATAAACCCATGCAGTACTCTTCCCGGTCTTGGTTTTTATGTCCGAGGATAGTTAAAGGCTATGTGCCCTTGTTTGTGAAAGACATAAGAGACCCTTAAATCCGGTCAACTTTCTTTGCAATTTCCTTTTAATCTTCATCCGTCAATATTGCTTTATCTTCCATTTCGAAAGAGTGTTAGCGATAGACATTCGTACCATGCTTCGAACCCTTGGGCTCAATCTTGTTAAAAATTGATTCTTCTTCAAGTTGTCATCCCCTGCAGTGAATGAGATGAATTGAAATCCTTGCTCAAATCTATGTACATATTCACCTACGGACATTCCATCTTGCTTTAGCTCAAGGAATTCTTGAATTTTCTTAGCCCTTACATCTACTATAAAACATTTATTGTAGAAGGCCTCCTTGAATTCTTTCCAAGTTAAGCTAGGCAAGTCCTCTATCAATCATGCGCTCTCCCACCATGTTCGAGCATCCTTTGCCACCATAAAAATGGCACATGATACTCGCTCATTATTGGTAAATAACAAGTATTCGAATATCGCTTCTAATGACTTAATCCATTCCTTCACTATCATTACGTTAACACCTCCGGAAAATTCCTAAGGACTTATCTTATGAAACCTCTCCATTGCATCATTCCTATGTTGGGGTGGTGGAGGTGGAGGTCGTTGATGCATATCTAAGAGTCTGTCTTATTTGCTCTGCGTGGTCTTGTTACTCGTTGTTGCATTGCTTGTTGTTGTTGTTGTATCATGTCCATCATGCGACTTAAAGCATCCTATTGATTTCCGTTATGATCATTGGAGGTCCCTTCACCTCCTCGCTCGTGTTGGCTCCTTTCTTGGCATGCTTGGACTTTGTACATGCCATGTTATACCCATGTTAGTTTTGGTAGGAAAAACAATATACAATGTAAATCATCCAATTAAGCATGAAATTATAGATATTTATATATAAAGCATTTCATACACAATAAGTATTTACAAGCACTTCTATTTTCTAAAAAATTTTATGCTCTAGTTATAATAAAAAATGTACTATTTTCATTGGGAAATGCACAACAAGTACTATAGCGTAATAGAGTTACGATCTATTATGTTCAACCAACATATCGGATGTGTCGTGAGAAGGAGTGCTCGACCCTCCACCGATCAATAACATCATCCGATGTAATGTATACTATCTCACGAGTGAGGGGCAACGGTAGACCCCGGTTATACATCAACTAGGTATAGGCCGGCCTAACCTATACCTGGAAGGAAGGCTCGGATCAAATCTCAAAAACAAAATCAACCTATCATTCTTTCCCTAACCTCATCGAAGAACATCTAATCTTTCGGTAAAAGTGTCCAACGTAGAGTCAACCATAGGAAATCCATACTTCGGTACTACTAGAAAGAAGCATCGGTGAATGTTATTCGCTAAATCGAGTCATACAAGCTGAATGACGTGGGCTACTATATCCCGATCTAGGGTCATAGTCGGCTATTTAGTTCAGCCCAATATGTAGCTAGGGTGGCCGTTGTTGGCGCGTCCTACCAATGCGAGGTGTACAAAATAAATATGGCATCTACAATAACAATAATTACCGGTATTAATGTTTGTAGAACACAATTATATGCCAACATGAAAATCACATCATAATAATAATCATTCACATTTAAAAAAAAATCAAAAATCAAATTGTTACCCATCAAATAGCACGTCGGTCCTCGGGCTCGGGTGACACTTAAGGTTCTACACAATTAACTAAACCATAGCTCGATACCACCCCGTGACACCCTCTCCCCGGCCCACTTGCTAAATACCCAAAAGGAGTGTCTAGGTAAGGAGCCCATCACGCCGACATGACCAATTTCCAAATTAACCTCAAACACATATGTGCTCATACATTAAGGACTTATCATATATGAAACACGTATAACAAAATGTACATAATATTATCAATACGAGTGGTAGAAATTACAAAATTTATTTACAATACTATCAAACTATTTATCGACACCCCAACCTAAAAATTACGGACAAAAGAAATTTTGATACACTTATGTCACACGTGAGCCTTTTTGGAGGACCGGGTAGCATCCCTACTACTTTAACTCGTTCCTTTCATAACATGAAAACAAAAATGGGGTGAGCCGAAGCTCGATAAGTAGGGTGATGCACATGATATGAAATGAAGTTTTGTTTCCCATTCTACCCATTTATTTTAATCTAGGTACCCTAGGTATTAGCAAGACCATGTGTTCCATCTCTCGGTGATCGTATTATCACCTATTGCTCTATTACTCTCTCTCGGTGATCTCATTATCACCTACTGCTCACAATGGAATTATCCCTCGTTGTAACACATGATTAGTGGAATTATCCCTCACTTAAAAGTGTTAGTAATAGAGCACGCACATAGTTTCATGTTATTACATTCCATTCAATTCGATTACCAAACCACATTATCTCATAACTTAATGATTTTTCTCAATTTCATACCACCCTAGAATGCACGTGATGCACATAGTATTATGTTTAACACATTCAACTAACTATGCTATCAATATTTTCTTCTCAATCTATTCTCGTATCCCGACGAACACTTGGGACTCCACAAGTGTTTCATATACCATTCAAAGTATTTGAAATGAGAACACAAATCTCATTCATTGGTATCATTCATTGCATAAATCTACTTCATGCTTACAAGTTTTCCTTCTCGTGTACCTTGTAAGTGTAGGCTCGGATTTTTGGTTTATTACTTAGCTTACAAGTCGGATAATCCTAAGGATTCATGTGTTACACACTTAAGCTAAGCTCTTGTTTAATTCGAAACGTTAATCATAGTAGTCGAGGTTGACTCGGAATGGGTTTAGGTTTTAATCTCGGTTTTTCTTGAATTCTCTTTTTCCATTACTCCATTTATATGTCTTATAATAGTTGGTCTCTATTTGAGTTCACCTTTAATTCTTGATCTCTAAATTACGCAAAAAGATTCATTGTTAATCATTTTCTTTTTTAGGTCGATTGGTCCCAAAATGAGTAAGAAATTGTTTTTCCCTTTCTACATCAATTCCTTTTATACTAACTTGCCAATAACTTACCAAACCATACTTTAGAAGGGTTACCAAGGAGACCTAAACCTTAAGATCCATAAAAGAAAACAAATTTAGCCATCAAATATCAAATTTACCTAATGAAGTCCAAAACCCTATTTTTGTTTTAGTCGAGCCGAATGGGTTGTAAGATGGCCATAGATTGCCTTTTATGTCTAGTGAATTTATTTCCACCCTAAAATATTAACCCATTCCTAATTGAGTTACCATGATATTCTAAGCCCTTAATTTACCCAAAAGCTCCATTCTTTTCCAATTTTCCCCACTTGGCCGAATGGTTTAACCTAGGGCAACTCTAGAAGTGCATTCCTTTCCTTTTCAAGTCATGCTCACCAAATCTAGTTTGGCTCTAACCAATTCGGTCCATACCCTTTTCTTTTGTTTTTCTTTCCAAACCATCCACACATTTAAACACATCAAACAAACTTTGCATCACAACACAAACACATAGATCCATCACAATTTGCCAAACCCTAACACCAACACAAACAACCATAGCAAACCATTGAAACTTATTACAAACCTATGAAATAAAAACTTAAAAAAAATAATTTCAGACATAAAAAAACTATAAATGGAACCTACTTAATTTTCTTGAATTTCCTAAAGGTTTTTTAGGCTTTCCCCTTCTTTCTTTTCTTTCTTCTTTCTTTTTCTTTTCCTTTCCTCTTCCTCTCTTTCTTTACCGTTTTTCTCTCCCTTTTGTGTAGCTACGAGTCGCCTAAAATTTTGTTGCATTCTCACTTAGTCTATATATATATACATGCTTAAAATCTTAGTATAATTAAGTGTACAAATTTCTTAATTTAATTTGGGAGAGTAGAAAGCTATTGGTGAGGCAAGAGAGAGAGAGTGGCGGGTTTGATGGGTTTAGGGTGAGCTGGTCTTAATTCATTAGTTAAAGGGGCTTATGTGTCCTAACTAATTGGCTAGACTAACTAAACACTCTAAATAATCTATTTCAAGTAACTAAACATCCCTCCCTCTCACAAGTTTTTTGGAAACTCCTCACCTTAAACTCGGAATTCCTTCCCCCAAAACATTCCAGCAATGATGCCTCTAAAGCGAGTCTATACTAAAATGCCCGAACTCTTTATACATAGATCTAAAAATCACGAAATGTTATAGAGAGATATTAGACACATATATTAACAACTTTTAATCTTTAATTTTTACCCAGAAATAATTCTAAAGTCTTCAAATAAATCACACAAAATTCGAATAGAATATAGTCCTCAAAACACTCGATTTTGCATGTTTGATTTCTTTAATAATTAAACCATTAAGCTCTAGCACAATAACTTTAATTTAACATGAATCACACATTTCAAGCATTAAATTCTCATGGTGTAATGAGAATTATACCTACAATTATTATGTGCACATATATAAATATTCTAATACGTATCGCTTTACGATTAACAATTTTTTTTATGGGGGTTACGGGGGAGAGAGGGATGGAGAGGGAGTGTGAGAGAAAGGGAGGGAGAGAGGAAGATAGAGAGGGAGAAAGAGAGATAGAGGAATAGAGAGAGATAAGAAGAGGGGAGAGAAGGAGAGATAGAGTGAGGAGAGAGAGAGTGACAAAGGGGGAGAGGGAGTGAGAGATAGAGACAAGGAGCGAGTGGATGAGAGAGGGAAAGAAAGAGAGGGAGAGGGGAGGGAGAGAGACAGTGAGGAAGGTAGAGAATGAGTGAGAGATATAGGGGAGAGAGAGAAGAAGCAAGGGAGAGGGATAGAGAGAGAGAAAGTGGGAGAGAGAGAGTAAGAGGGAGAGAGAGGGTGAGAGGGAGAGGGAGAGGGTGGAAGAGGGACAGAGGAGGAGGGAGCAAGAGAGTGAAAGAGGGGGAAAGAGGGAGGGATGGATAGAGGGAAGGGAAGGGAGAATGGGAATGAGAGGGAGAGAGAAGGAGAGAGAGAAAAGGTGAAGAGAGAGAATGTGAAAGGGAGTGAAAGAGATTAAGAGAGAGGAAGAGAGGGAGAGAGAGGGAGGGAGGCGGCGAGGGAGGGAGGGAGAGAGGGAGACGAGTAAGAAAGAGAGAGTGAGAGTGAGAGTGAGAGAGAGAGAAAAAAAGATAAAGACGGATAGAGAGAGGGGGACAAAGGGAGAGGGAGAGTGAGGGAGAGATAGAGGGAGAGGGAGGAAGAAGGGGAGAGAGAGATTAAAAGAGAGAGTGGTGCAAGGGAGAGAGAGGGAAAGGGAGGGATAGGGAGAGTGAGAGGGATGAATAGTGAGAAGGAAGGAAAGGGAAGGAGAGAGAAGGAAAAAGAGGAATGAGAGAGAGGGAGGGAGAGGGAATGAGAGATAGGGAGATAAAGGGATAAAGGGTGAGAGAGAGGGAGAGGTTGGGAGAAATGGATGAAGAGAGAAGGAGAGAGAGGGAGTAAGAGGGAGAGAGTGAGAGGTTGGGAGAATGAGAGAGAAAGGGAGCGAAAGGGAGTGAGAGGGAGAGAGTGAGAGGGTGGGAGAATAAGAGAGAAAGGGAAATGAGAGGGGGAGAGAGAGGGTGTGAGAGAGAGAGAGGGAAAGGGAGGGATTGGGAGGACAAGAGGGACAAAGAGTGGGAGGGAGGGATATAGAGAGGGAGAGGGAAGGAGAGAGAATGATAAAGAGGGAGGGAGAGAGGGAATGAGTGAGAGGGAGAGAGTGTGGGAGAAAAGGAGGAAGAGAGAGGTAGAGAAAGGGAGAGAGGGAGAAGGTAAGAAAAAAAGGAAGAGTGTGAGGGAGAGAGAGAAGAGAGAAATAGAGAGAAGAAGAGAGGAAAGAGAGAGATAGAGAGATAAGGAGAGGGAGAGATTGGGGAGAAATATGAGAGACATTAAGAGGGAGAGAAAAGGAGATATACGGGGGTGGAGCGAAAAAGACAGGGAGAGAGTGAGAGAGGGGAGAGAGGAAGATAAATGTAGGGTAAGAGAGAGGGAGACAGAGTAAGAGATCGAATGGGAAAGAAAAGGTGAGAGAGCGAGAGGGAGAGGGAGAGAGAAGGAGAAACAGAGAGAGAGAGAGGGAAGGAGAGAGGGAGGGAGGGGAGAAGAAGCGATAAATAAAGAGATGGGGAGAGAGGGGGAGAGGAAAAGAGAAGAAGAGAGAGAAGGGGAGAAAGAAAGAGGGAGGGAGAGGGAGAGGAAAAAAGAAGGAGAGAGAGAGAGAAAGAAAGAGGGAGGGAGAGGGAAAAAAGAGGGAGTTAGGTAGAGGGGAAGAGAAAGGAGGAGGGAGGGTGGAGAGAGGGAGAGAGAGAGGTAGGAGGAGAGAGAGTGGGGGAGACGAAGGAGAGGTAGAGGGAGAAAGAGAGTTGTAAGGGAGAAAGGGAGAGGGAGAGATAATGATAGAGGGAGATAGAGTAGGGGAGACGGGAGAGGTAGAGGGAGAAAAAATGGAGTGAGGGAGAGAGGGAGAGGGAGAGGGAAAGGTAATGATAGAGGGAGAGCGATGGGGAGGGAGAGAAATAGAGATAGAGAGAGGAAGAGACGAAGAGAGAAAAAGAGAGTTGAAGAGGGAGATAGAGAGTGAGTGTGAGTGTGAGAGGAAGAGAGAGGGAGAGGGGAGAGAACTAGAGAGGGAGAGAGAAAAATAGGGGAAGGGGGAGAGAGGGAGAGAGACCCTCTCTCTCACACTCTCCCTTTCCTAACCTCTTATCTCCTTTCCCTCTCCCTCCTTCTCTCTATCACTCATGCTCTCCCTCCCACCCTTTCGCTCTTCCTCTCTCCCCCTCTGCTAACTCGCTTTCTCCGCCCCTCTCTCTCTTTATCTCTCTTTGTTCCTCTCTCCCCCTCTCCCTTCCTTACTCCCTCCTATGTTCTCTCTCATTCTCCCTCTCCCTCTCCCTCTCCCTCTCTCTCCCTCCCTTTCTCTCTCACTTTATTGCTCTCCCTCCTCCTCTCGAGGGAGAGAGGGTGAGAGGGAGAGAGAAAGATTGAGGGAGATAGAGAGGGAGAGAGGAGAAAGAGAGAGAGAGGGAGGTTGTCCGAGAAGGGATAAAGAGAGAGAAAGGGTAGGAAAGAAGGGAGAGAGAGGTAAAAGGAAGGAGATAAAAGAGGAGAGAGAAGGAGAGAGGGAGAGGGGGAGAGAGGGGGAGAGAAAGGGAAGGGAGAGGGTGAGAAGAAAAGAAGCGAGAGAAAAGGAGAGGGAGAGAGATGAAGAAAGGGAACTAGAGAGAGAAAGAGAGGGAGAGGGAGAGGGAGAAAGGAAGAAAGATAGAGGGAGAGAGATAAAAAAGGAGAGGGAGGGAGAGGGAGAGAGAATGAGAGAGTGAGAGAAAGAGAGATAAAGGAGGAGAGATCAAGAGAGAGAGTGAGAGAAAAAGATAAAGAGGTATGAGATAGTGAGAGAGAGAAAGAGAGGGAGGGTGTCGAAGATGACGAGGGAGGGGAGATAGGGATATGTAATGGAAAGGGAGAGAGAGGGATGTGGGTGGATATAGGGAGAGGGAGAAGGATGGAGAGTAAGAGAGAGAGAGACAAATAGGGAAAGAGTGAGAGTGAGAGTGAGAGAGAGGGAGAGGGAGAGGGAGATAGATAGAGCAAGAGAGAGGGAGAGAGGAACGGATGGAGAGAGTGTGTGTGAAAAAAGAGTAAGAGAGAGAGAGAGGGATTGAGGGAGAGAGAAGGAGAGAGATTGAAAGATAAAAGGAGAGAGCAAGGGAGAGAGAAATAGGGAGAGGGAGGGAGAGAGTAGGTGAGACAAGAAGGGAAAGGGAGAGAGCGAGGAGAGAGAGGAAAAGAAAGCGAGAAATGGAGATCGAGAGACAAGGAGAGAAAAGAGAGAGAGAGGGAGGGAGAAAGAGAGGTAGAGAGATAGAGGGAGAGGGAGGGAGGGATAGAGAAGAGAGAGAGAGATAGAGAGAGGTAGAAAAAGGGTGAGGCAAAGAGGGAAAGAGAGGGATAGAAAGAATGAGAGAGGCAAGAGAGGGAGAGGGAGAGAAAAAGAGGGAGGGAGGGAGAAGGAGGGAGGGAGAGGGAGTAAGAGAAACAGAGAGAGAGAGTGAAAGAGTGGTAGAGAGAGATAGGGAAAAAGGGAACAAGAGAAAGATAAGGGGTTAATGATAAAGAGAGGGGGAAGAGAGGGAGAGAGACCGAGGGAGAGAGTGAGGGAGGGAGAGAAAGGTAAGGAGATAAAGAGGTAGGGAGAGAGGAAATGAGATGGAAGAGATAGAGAGGGAGAGAGAGAAGAGGGGGAGAGAGATGGAGAAAGAGGGAGAGGGAGGGAGAGGAAAGAGAGGGAGACAAAGAGAGGAAGAAGAAGAAAGATGAGAAAAGAGGGAGGGAGAGAGGGTGAGAGATAAAGAAAAGGAGAGAGGTGGAAAGGAGAGAGTGGGAAAAAGAGAGGGAGAAGGAAGGAGAATGGGAGGGAGAGAAGGGGAGAGAGGGAGTGGGTAGAGAGAGGGAAAGGGAGACAAAAATAGAGAGGGAGAGAAAGAGAGATAGGGAATGAGGAAGGGAGAGAGGGTGGGGGTGAATGAGAGGGAGAGAGATTAGGAAAGAAAAAAGAGCAATAGAGAGAATGAGAGAGCTGGAGAGAGGGAGAGAGAAGGAAAAAAGAGAAGGACAAGGAAGGAGAGAGGGAGGGAGAGACGGGGGATAGAGGAAAAAAAGGAGATAAAGAGAGAGAGGGAGGGATGGAGATAGAGGGAGAGGGAGAGAGAAAGAGGGAGAGAGGGAGACAAAGAGAGGGAGAGAGAGGGAGGGACAGAGGGAGACAAAGAGAGGGAGAGAGATGAAGGGAGAGGGGAGGGAGATAAGGAGAGAGGAGAGAGAAGAGAGGTAGAGAGGGGGAGGGAAGGGAGAGGGAGAGAGGGAAGAAAGGGAGGGAGGGAGGGAGGGAGAAAGAGAAAATGAGAGGGAGGGTAGGAGAGAGAGGGAAGGAGAAAGAGGGAGAGAGAGGGAGAGGGAGAGGGAGTGGGAGAAAGGGAGAAAAAGAGAGGGAGAGAGAGGGAAGGGAGGGAGGGAGATAAGGAGAGAGGAGAGAGAAGAGAGGTAGAGAGGGAGAGGGAGGGAGAGGGAGAGGGGGAAGAAAATGAGGGAGGGAGGGAGGGAGAAAGAGAAAGGGAGAGGGAGGGTGGGAGAAAGAGAGAGAGGGAGAAGTAGGGAAAGAGGGGAGTGATAGAAAGAGAGAGGGAGGGAGAGTGTAAACCCTATAAAAAAAGCCTTAACCAGGAAGCGACAAGTATTAGAATATTTATAGATGTGCATATATTAAGTGTAAGTATAATTCTCATTACACCATGAGAAATTAATTCTTGAAATGTATGATTTATGTTAAATTAAAGTTATTTTGCTTGAGATTGATGGTTTAATTATTAAAGAAATCAAATATGCAAAACTAGTGTTTTGAAGACTATATTTTGTCCGAATTTTGTGTGATTTATTCAAGGACTTTAGATTGATTTATGGGTAAATCCTAAAGAATAAAAGTTATTTATATATGTTTTAACTAACTTTCTGTAAAATTTTGTTATTTTCAGGCCCATATATAAAGAGTTATGGTCATTTTAGTACGGAATGCTTTAAAGGCATCACTACTTGGAATATTTTTGGGGGAAGGAATTCCGAGTTTAAGGTGAGGAATTTCCAAAAATTGTGAGAGGGAGGGATGTTTAGTTACTTGAACTAGATTTGTTAGGGTATTTAGTTAGTCTAACAAATTATTTAGGACACATAAGGCCTCTTAATTAATGAATTAAGGCCGAGATCACCCTAAACCCATCAAACCCACCACTGTCTCGTACCTTGACTCACCAATTACTTTCCACTCTCTCAAATTAAATTATGATATTTGTACACTTAATTAGTACTAAGATTTTAAGCATGTATATATATAGAACAAGTGAAAATGGAAAGAAAATTTTTAGGCATCCTATAGCTACACGAAAGGGAGAGAAAATAACAAAGAAAGAGAGAAGGAGGAAAGGAAAAGAAAAAGAAAGAAGAAAGAAAAGAAAGAAAGGGAAAGCCTAAAACACCTTTAGGAAATTAAAGCAAAGTAAGTAGGTTCCATTTTTAGTTATTTTATGTCTGAAGTTATTTTTTTTTTAGTGTTTATTTCATTAGCTTGTAATAATTTTGCAATGGGTTGCTATGGTTGTTTGTGCTTGGTGTTAGAGTTTCATAAATTGTGATGGATCTATCTCGTTTATGTTGTGATGCAAAGTTTGTTTGATGTGTTTAAATTTGTGGATGGTTTGGAAAGAAAAACAAAAGAGAAGGATATGATCCGAATTGGTTAAAGCTAAACTAGATTTGGTGAGCATGACTTGGAAAGGAGAAATACACTTTTAGAGTTGACCTAGGTTAAAACCATTCGACCAAGTTGGGAAAATTGGAAAGAATGGATATTTTGGGGAAATTAAGAGCCTAGAATATCATGATAACTCAATTAGGAATGGTTTAATAGTTTAGGGTGGAAATAAATTCACTAGAAATAAAAAGCAATCCATGGCCATCTTAAAAATCCAATCGGCCCAACTAAAAGAAAAAAAATATGGGGTTTCGGACTTCATCGGGTAAAATTGGATATTTGATGGCTAAATTTGGTTTCCTTTGTTGACCTTAAGATCTAGATCTCCTTGGTAACCCTACTAAGTATGGTTTGGTAAGTTATTGGTAAGTTAGTATAAAAAGGAATTGACCTAGAAATGGAAAAACAATTTCTTGCATGTTTAGGACCATTCAACCTAGGAGAGAAAATGACTAACATTGAATCCTTTTATGTAATTACGGATCAAGAATTAAATGTGAACTCAAGTAGAGACCAATTACTATAAAACGTATAAATGGAGTAATGGAAAAACGAATTCAAGAAAAATCGAGATTGAGACTTAGACCCATTATGAGTCAACTTCGACTACTAAGATTAAAAATTCAGATTTAACAAGAGTTTAGCTTAAGTATGTAACACATAAATCCTTAGGATTAACCGATCTTGTAAAATAAGTAATACATCGAAAATTTGAGCCTAGCCTTGCTAGGTACATGAGAAGGAAAACTCGTAAGCATGAAGTAGATTTATGCAACGAATGCTATCAATGAATGGAATTTGTATTCTCATTTTGAATACTTTGAATGGTGCATGAAACACCTATGAAGTCCCGAGTGTACGTCGAGACACGATAATAGTATGAGAAGAAAATGTTAATAGCATAATTAGTTAAATGTATTAAACATAATACCATGTGCATCATGTGCATTCGAGGTGGTCTAAAATCGAGAAAAATCATTGAGTCATGAGATAATGTGGTTTGGTAATCGAATTGAATGGAATGGGTAGCGACATGAAACCATGTGTATGTTCTATTACTAACACCATTAAGCGAGGAATAATTACGCTAATCGTGTGCTACAACAAGGGAGAATTCCATTGTGAGCGGTAGGTGATAATGAGATCACTAAGAGAGAGTAATAAAGCGAGTAGATGATAATACAATCACCGAGAGATAGAACACATGATCTTGCTAATACCTAAGTTACTCGAATTAAGATGGATAGGTAGAATGGAAAACGAACTTCATTATATATCACATGCATTGCCCTACTTACCGACCTTCGGCTCACCTCGTTGTTATTTTCATGTTATGACGGGAAATAGTCAAAGTGGTAAGGATGCTATCGGGTCCTTCAAAAAGGCTCACATGTGACACAAGTATACCGAAGTTTCTTTTGATTGTAATTTTGGGGTTAGGGTATCGATAAATATTTTAATGGTATTGTAAATAAATTTTATAATTTCTTCCACTTGTAATGTTAATATTATGTATATTGTGTTATACGTATTTCATTGTATGAAAAGTCCTTAATGTATGAGTATATACGTGTTTGAGGTTAATTCAAAAATTGGTCATGTCAACATGACGCACTCCTCGCCTAGTTACTTGCTATTTGGGTAATTGAGAGTGAATCGGGGTGAGGGCATCACGGAGAGAGTGGGAGATGAGGAGAGGTGGAGAGAGAGAGGGAGCAAGAGAGTGTGGGGAGGGCGAAGGAGGGATAGAGATGATGGGAGAGAGAGGAAATGAGAGAGAGTGATGGAGAGAGAGGCGTTAGAGGAATGTGGGAGATATAGAGATGGAGAGAGGGAAAGGGAGGGGGAAGGGTAGAAAGAGAGAGGAAGGGGTAAAAGAGGAAGAGAAAGAGAGAGAGGGAGAGAGGAAGATGGAGAGAGGAAGAGGAAGAGAGAGAGGGGGAGAGGGAGGCATGGTAAGAGAGAGTGGGAAAGGGAGAGAATGAAAGAGAGAAAGAGGGAGACACAAAGAGGGATAAAGTGAGAAGTAGGGAGGGAGAGGTAGAGAGAAAAGAGGGAGATGGCAACAGAGAGAGGGAGTATGGGAGGGAGAGAGAGGGAGTGAAAGAGAGGGAGACAGAGAGAGAGAGGGGAGAAAGAGAGGGAGACGAGAGAGAGAAAGGGGGAGAAAAGAGGGAGACAGAGAGAGAGAGGGAGAAAGAGAGAGAGGGGAGAAAGAGAGAGAGAAAGAGAGCTAGAGAGATAGAGCGAGAGAGAGATTAGGAGAGATAGGGAAAGAGAGGAAGAGAGATGCGAGAGATGGGGAGAAGGACGGAGGGAGAGAAAGAAGAGATAGAAAGGTAGCGTGAGGGAGGGAAAGAGGGAGAGGGAAAAGGGGAGGGAAAGAAGTAGGAGGGAGTGAGAGGGAGAGAGTGAGGGAGAGCGAGGAGAAAAAAGAGTGGGAGAGAAAAGAGAGAGATAGAAAGAGGGAGAGAATAAGAGAGAGGAGAGAGAAATAAGGAGAGAGATGGAGGGAAAGTGAGAGGAAGAGATGGAGAGAGGTAGACAAGGAGACGGGCATTGTGTGCTTGAGATAGATGGGTAAGGAGAGAGAGGGACATAGAAAGAAGGAGATAGAGAGAGGTGCGAGAGAGAGAGGGAGAGAATGAGAGAGAGAGAGAGAGGGAGGGAGGGAGGGAGAGAGAGGGAGAGAATGAGAGAGAGAGAGGGAGGGAGGGAGGGAGGGAGAGAGAGGAAGGGGGAGAGAGGGAGAGAGGTAGAGAGAGGGAGAGAGAGTGAGATGTAGAGAAAGAGGGAGAGAAGGAGAGAGAGGGAGCGAGAGTGGGATGGAGAAGAGCGAGCGAGAGGGATGAAGAGAGAAGAAGAGAAACAGTTAGAGAGAGAGGGAGAGAGATGGAGAGAGGGGAAGATTGAGGGAGAGAGGTAGAGGGGGAGATAGAGACGAAGACGGAGAAAGGGAGAGTGAGAGAGATGGAGTGAGATAGTGAGAGAGATAGAGGGTGAGAGCAAGGGAGAGGTGTAGAGAGAGGGAGATGGGTAGGGAGAGAGAGGTAGTTAGGAGAGAGTGAGTGAAGAGAGAAGGAGAGAGGGAGGGAGGGATAGAGAAAAAGAGGGAGAGGGGGATATAATAGGGAGAGGGAAGGAAAGAGAGGTAGTTACAAAGGGGGAGGGAGAGAGAGCGAAAAAGTGAGGGATTGACAAGGAGAGAAAGAGGGAGAGAGTGAGAGAGAGAGCAAAGAGAGTGGAGAGAGGAAGAAAGAGAGAGATAAAGAGAGAGGTAGATAGAGAGAGAAGGAGAGAGAGAAAGAGAGAGAAAGCGAAGGATAGAGAGGGAGATAAGGAGAGAGGGAGAGAGAGAGAGAGAGATAAAGAGAATGAGAAAGAGAGAGAGAGAAGGGAGAGAGAGCAAGAGAGTGAAAGAGAGATAGAGAGGAGGATAGAGAAAAAGAGAGGGAGGAAAAGAAAAGGAGACTAAGAGAGATAGAGATAGGAGAGGAAGATGGAGAGAGATAGGGGATATGGAGAGAGGATAGAGGGAGGGGGAGAGAGAAAATGATTGAGGTGGAGATAAAGGGAGAGTTAGAGAGAGGGAGAGAGGGATGGGGGGAGATAGGAGGAGAAGGAGAGGCAACGAGGGAGAGAGGAAGAGAGGGATGAAGAGAGGGAAAGAAAGAGTAGGAGAGAGAAAAAGGAAGAGAGAGGGAGAGAGAAGAAGAGTGGGGGATAGAGGGAGAGAGAGGGAGAGAGAGAGGAAGAGGGATCAAGAATGGGAGATGGTGAAAGAGAGAGGGAGATAAAGAGAGTGGGAGAAGAAGAGAAAGAAGGAAAGGAAGAGAGAAGAGTAGAGAGAGAGAGAGGAACATAGAGGGTGAGAGTGTAGAGATCTTCGTGGGACCGGGGAGGGAGTCTCAATCGATCTTTTCTAGGATTCCTTATCACGCCACGCACGGAGATCCTTCCATTGATAGATAAGAGGCCTCCCCCTTGAACGGAGAGAAAGAAGGTGAGAGCTAGAGAGGGAGGGGTGAGAGAGAGTGTGGGAAAGAAGATAAAAGGAGGGATATAAGAAGAGTGGGAGAGAAAGGGTGAGAATGATTGATAGAGGGGGAGAGATAGAGACGAGAAAGAGCGAGAGGGGGAGAGTGGGAGATAGGGGGATGGAGAGAAGAAAGGGGAGAGGGAGAGAGGGAGAGAGATAAAGAGAGGGAGGGAGAAAGAGAGAGAAAGAGGGAGAGGGAGAGGGAGTTAAAAGGAAGGGAGAGAGAGAGAGGGAGAGGGAGGAAAAGAGGGAAAGAGGGGGTAGAGAAAGGGGAGAGAAAGGGGGAGAAAAAAGAGGGAGAGATAGTGAGAGTGGGGGGAAAGAGAGGAGGAGAGGGATATGAAGAGAGGAAAGAAGAGGGAGATGGAGAAGGTAAGATGGAAAGAGTTAGAGAGGGAGGAGGGAGAGGATGAGAAAGATAGGGAGTGGGAGAGGGAGAGAATAAGAGAGAGGAAAGAGAGAGGTGGGGAGGGAGACAGAAAGAAGGAGAGATTCAAAGATAAGTAAAGATAGGGGAGGGGAGAGGGAGGGAGACTAGGAGGGTGAGAGAGGAAAAAAAGGAAAGGGATAAAGGGAGAGAGATTGGGAAGGGAGGGGGAGGGGAGAAGGAGAGGAAAAAAAGAGGGAGAGGGAGAGAGAGGTAGAGACAAAAAGGGAGAGGAGAGGGAGAGAGATAGAAAGGGAGAAAGGGGTGCAAGTAGAGGGGTAGAGGTAAAGGTGGAGAGTGAGAGATGACAAAGAGAGAGGGAGAAAGAGTGAGAGAGAGGGAGGGAGAGAAGGAGAGGGAAAGAAGGAAAGAGGGAGGTTAAGGAAGAGAGGGGAGAGGGAGAGATAGGGAAAGAGAGAGGGATAGAATGAGAGGGATGGATAGGGGAGGGATAGAGAGGGTGAGATGGAGGAAGAGAAAAAGGGAGAGAGAAGGGGGTTAAAGAGAAAGATAGAGAGGGAGAGGGAGAGGGAGAGAGAGAGGAGGGAGGGAGGGAGAGGGAGGGAGAGGGTGGGAGAGAGGATGAAGAGAGAGGGAGACAGAGAGAAAGGATAGAGAGAGGTATAGAGGAAAGCGAGTGAGGAAAGGAGGAAGGAAGGGAGAGGGGGAGAGGAGGGAGAGGGTGAGAGAGGGAGAGAAAGAGAAGGAGTGAGAAGAAAGGAGATGGGAAGAGAGAGGGAGAGAGTGGGAGAGAGTAGGCGAGGAGAGAAAAAGGGAGAGGGAGAGGGAGAGGGAAAGGGAAAAGCAGAGAGAGATAAGGAAAGAAAGAGATTGGAAGAGATGAGAAGAGAAAGAAGGGAGATAGAGAGATAGGGAGATAGGGGGAAGGGAGAGAGATAGAGAGAGGGAGAAGGACATATAGAGAGAGAGGGAGAGAGAGTTGGTAAGAAGCGGGAGAGAGGGAAAGGGAAAGAGGGCTAGAGAAAGGGAGATGGGGAGGGAGAGGGAGAGGGAGAATGGAAGGGAGAAAGGGATAGGAAAACGAGGGAGAGAGAGGGAGAGAGAGAGAGGGAGAGATGGAGTGAGAGAGAGAAAGAGGGATAGAGGTTGAGAGAGGGAAGGTGAGAGAGGAAGAGAAGGAGGGAGAGAAAGGTAAGGAAGGGACAAAGAGAGGGAGGGATATAGAGAAATAAAGAAAGGGAGGGAGGGAGAGGGAGAGAGTTAGAGAGTGAGAAAGGGATAGAGAGAGAAGGAGAGGGAGAGAAAGGGGGAGAGAGGGAGGAAGAGAGAGATAAGGAAAAAGGGAGATTGGGAGATAGGGGAAAGAGGGAGATAAAGGGATGGAGAGAGAGAGAGAGGAAGGAGGAGAGAGATAGAAAGAGGTAGGGAGGGATAGAGAGAGTACCCTCTATTTCCCAATCTCTCATTCTCTAGACCTCCTCCCTCTCTCCTTCTCTCTCTACCTCTAAATCCTTATCTTACTCTCTTTTCCTCTACCTCTCACCCTTCTTCTCTCTCCCCTATTGCTTCTTCTCTACTTATCTCCCTTTCTCTCCCTCTCCCTCTCGTGCTCCCTTTCTTTCTCCCTCTCATTTTCCCCTATCCCCTTTCTCTCTCCCTCCTTCCCTCTCTCCTCTCTCTCTCCCTCCCTCTCTCCCTTTCCCTTTTCTTCCTTATCCCACTCTCATTCTCTCCCTCACTCTCTACCTTTCACTCTCCTTCTCTCTCTCGGCATCTCCCTTTCCCTCCTCCCACTCACTCCCTCTCTTGCTCTCCCTCTTTCCTAATCTCCCTAACTTCCTCTCTCCCTTTCTCTATCCCTCTCTTCCTTTCTCTCTCCCCTTCTATCCCAATCACCCTAACCGTGACTCGCGTGAATGTGATAATTAAATCAAATACATCATATGCATTTGTGGGTGGATTGAATTAAATTGAAAAAGAACATTTGATTGAGACTTGATGAGGTTTGGTAACCAAACTGGATTAAATGGGTACTAGCAATAAAGTTTTATGTGTGCTCTATTAATTGATTACACTCGTTAGGTGATGGATAATCCCGCTAACCGTGTGCTACAACGAGGGATAATTTTGTTTTTAACGGTAGGTGATTCGGTAATCACTAAGAGTTGAAAATAAAGTAAACTTGCTAATACCTAGGGTACTCAAACTAAAATTGATAGGGAAAGGTAGAGTAATAGGAAAGTATCGCATATCATGTGCATCACCCTACTTACTAAGCTTTGGCTTATTCTGTTGTTGTAAATGTGTGATGTAATAGGTAAGGGCAAAGATAATTTAGTCGAGGATGCTTGTCGGTTCTCACTACAAGAGGCTCATGTGTTACCCGAAAATATAGAATTCTCTTTTGATTGTAAATTAGGGGGTATAGTGTTTATTAGTGGATAAAGGGCATCTTAGATATTTTGTAATTTCCTATGATTGGATTTATTAATGGTATGTAAATTGTATTGTACGCACTCCATAGTTATGTATTATGGAAGTGAGTTGGGATTTTAGTCGTAACAATGTAACGAACCCGCCCACACCTCTTAGGAAATTGGTAAGCGATCGGTGGGCATTATAACGATGGTATCGAGCCTAGGTTTAACGAACCGAGTAGAGTCTTAAGTGCCCCATGAGCATAAGGATTGGTACACTACTTGATGGGTAAATTTTGATTCTTTGTTTTCCTATAAATGTATGTGTTTATTGTGTTCTTTTATATAGTATAGAGTTATTTCTCAAATATAGTATTGGTGGCCAATGTTATCAATGTAGATGTTGTACCTATTTCGTGTTTCCCATATTACTAGGACCCGCTGATAGAGGTCCACTCTAGCCGCTTACTAGGTTGAATTAAGTAATCCGACTATAACTTTGGATCGGGACATGGTGGCTCATGTTATTAGAGTACATGACCTAATCCAAGCACATAGCGTTTGTTGACGCCTCTTTTGATCGGTACCATAGTGTAGATTTCATGAGGATGACATTATGTTGAACTCTTCTCTTGAGGGATCAATTGTTATTTGATGAAGTTTAGGCGAATGTGATGGATCGATTTTCTTATCGATACTTAATTTGGGTATTTTTACCGATACAGGTGAGGTAGACCCTCACTAGATTAATGTATAACTAGTGGTCTATCTTTATGTCTTGCTCATATGATAGGACATTCCACATCGGTTGATGTCATTAATTGGTAGAGCATAGAGTATTCCTTTTCCCGTTGAGTTTGATATGTTAATCCGATGCATTAGATGTACTACTTTAGATGCACTACTAAGAGTGCCTTGTGGTGTGAATAGGAGTGCCTTTGCTTGTACATATAGCATGGAAACCTTTGGATGTAAATGTGCTTATCAATGTGAATGCATATTTTGTATGATATCTACTAAATGTTTATGGAATGTTATGTGTACATGAATGTTTTATATGATGCATCGCATGTGATAAGGAAAGGATTTTGATACCAACACTAACCCGAACATAACATGATATGTACAAAGTCAAACCATGCCAAGGAAAGATCCTATACGAGCATAAGGAGAAAGGACCTCCAAAAATGAGAGCGATAATCAACAAGAAGCCATAAATTGTATCATAGAGATAATGCATCAACAACAAAAAGTGATGCAACAATAACAACAAACCCATGCATAGCAAAATGAGGCAATTTTTAGCTATGTAATAGCAGACTCTCCACCTCAGCATATGAATGACGTAGGATAAAGATTTTGAAAAATGAATCCCCAAGAGTTTGCTAGGGGCTAATCAAATGATAACCGAGGAATGGATTAAATCTCTAGAAGCAATATTCGAATACCTACAATTCAATAATAATGAATGAGTGTCATGTGCTATCTTTATACTAACCAAATACGCCCGCACATGGTGGGAAAGTGCACGATTGATGGTCAACATGCCCACTTTGACCTAGAAAGGATTTAAGGAGGTCATTTACAACAAGTACTTCACCGCATATGTAAAGGCTAGAAAGATTCAAGAATTCCTAAAATTGAAACAGAATGGAATGTCCATGGGTGAATATGTACGAAGATTCGAACAGGGATGTAGATTTGTCTATTTCATTATGAGGGATGAGAATTTGAAAAGGAATCGATTTCTAACATGGTTAAACCCGAGGGATCGAAGTATGGTGCGGATGTCGATCGCTAATTCTTTTTAGAAATGATGGATAAAGCAATATTGGTGGATGAGGATCAAAAAGAGATTGCAAAGGAAGTATAGTAGAAAAGGTAAGCATTTAAATCCAAAACCTTTTTGTCCGGACCAATAAGGTGAGTGGCACCTAGGAATTTTAATCGAGGTGGTAGTCAAAGGAATACATGAGCCTCCAAACTAGTACCATACATTTCTAGACCGTTATCGGGTAATTAACGAGGACTAGTGATGACTAACCAACCTTGGTGCAATAAGTATGGGAGGTTCCACATCGTGAAGTGCCGACTAGATGTGAGAACTTGCTATATTTGTCACCAACCATGGCACCTATCCTATGATCGCCCTCGGATATGTAAGTTCGGACCAAGGAAAGTACTTGCTCGGGTATATACAATGATGCGAAGGAGGTCGACTAGAGGGACGCAACGATCATTTATGATAATGTCTCAATTCTCGACTTAATTACATATGTTTTGATTGATTATGGCACTACACATTCATTCATATCAAAAACCTTAGTGAAAAAATTAGGGGTTAAACCGAAGACATTAGTTGTAAGATACCTTATAGCCATTCTTTCCGGAGAATTTATGGAGTCAACAAGTATAGTTAGAGAGTGTCCAATGCGGGTTGAGGATAAAAGTTTAGAGGCTAATTTGATAGCATTAGATCTTCAAGATTTTGATTTGATTTTAGAGATGGATTGGCCGACAAGGTATGGTGCCAATATAGGTCAGTCGAGGCGTAAGGGTCATTTTTGATATACCTAGGGGTCGATCGTTAGAGTTTAAGGCCGATTTAAAACTTCGAGTCGTATTGATCATTTTGGCATTAAAAGCTCAAAAGATGCTAGAAAAAAGGATGTATGGGGTACCTAGTACATGTGGTAGATGGCCAAGTAGAACGAAAGTCAAAATCAAAAAATCTAGAGGTTGTGCGGGAGTATTTAAACGTATTCTCAAAAAACTTGATTAAGTTACCACCCGATAGGGGATAGAATTTGAGACCGAACTAGAACCGGGCATGACTTCGATTTTCTAATACTCCCTATAGAATGGCCCTAGCCAAGTTGAAAGAGTTGAAGATGCAATTATAGGACTTATTGGATAAGGGATTTATACACCTCAGCTCCTCACCCTAGGAAGCTCCAATATTGTTTGTAAAGAAGAAGAATGGTAGCCTACAGCCTATGTTTTGAGTATTGAGAGTTGAACTCGGTGACAATCAAGAATAAGTATCCGTTACCTCGGATTGATGATTTGCTCGATCAATTACAAGATACGATGATGTTTTCCAAAATTGATTTACAATTGGGGTATCATCAATTAAGGATAAGGTTAGAAGATGTAAGGAAAATTGCATTTAGAGTGAGATACGATCACTATGAATTTCTAGTCATGCTATTTGGACTAATTAATGCCCCAACAAATTTTATGGACTTGATGAATCGAGTCTTGAAGGAATTCTTGGATAAATTTATCATCGTGTTCATTAATGATATTCTAGTTTATTCTTGAAGTGAGGAGGAACATAAGGGACATTTAAGAGCTAGGCTGCGTACATTAAGGGAGCAAGCAGTTGTACACAAAGTTCAAGAAGTATGAATTCGGCCGAAACAAGTCACTTTTTTCAGCCACGTAGTAACGAAGGAAGGCATAACGAGTGGATCCTAATAAGATAGAAGCCATTCAAAACTAGCCTACCTTGAAGAATTTGTCAAAGGTATGAAATTTCTTCGGTCTAGTCGGTTATTATCGGAGATTTGTTGAGGGCTTTTCTAAGATAGCAATGCCTCTTACTAACTTGATGAAGAAGAGTATTAAGTTTCAATGGATAGCAATGCCTCTTACTAACTTGATGAAGAAGAGTATTAAGTTTCAATGGATGGACGGTTATGAGAACAGTTTTCAAGAATTGAAACAAAGGCTAATCACAACCCCAATACTAACTATTCCATCCGAAGATAGGAACTTTGTGGTGTATAGTGATGCTTCCAAGAATGGGTTATGAGTGGTGTTAGTACAGAATGGAAGGGTGGTGGCCTATGTTTCATGACAATTTAAAGAATATGAGCGAAATTATCCAACGCATGATCCGCAATTAGTGGTGGTCGTTTTTGCCTTGAAAATTTGGTGACATTATTTATATAGAGAAAAATGTGAGATATATATGGACCATAAAATTTTACAAGTATATCTTCACACAAAAGGAGTTAAATATGAGGCAAAGGAGATGGTTGGAGTTAGTAAAAGACTATGATTGCATAATCAACTATCACCCGAGAAAAGCCAATGTCGTTATCGATGCTTTAAGTAAAAAATCCATGGTAACGATGCAAATAATTCAATTGCCAATCTTAAGGGATATACAACAATTAGAGTTAGAGATCATGCCAATAGGCCATAGAAGCACTTTGTCGACCCCGTTAGTCTAGCCAACAAAGTAAGAAGAGTTCAAATGGGGCAACAAACAGATGAAAGGTTGAGGGGATTGAAGAAAAGTATAGAGATGAGAAAGGAAACATATTTTTTTATTGATAATAAATGGGTAGTTAGATTTAAGGGAAGGCTATGTGTCCCATCGGTGGAAGATTAGGAGGGAATACTAAGGGAGGCACATGCAACTCCATACTCGACCCATCTAGGTAGTACAAAAATGTATCGTGATTTGAGATGATGTTATTGGTGGCCGGGAATGAAGAAAGACATGGCTAATTATGCAAGAAAGTGCCGCATTTGTGAACAAATGAAATCAAAAAATCAAAAACCCGTGGGAATATTAAAACAACTAGCAATTTCAAAATGGAAGTGGGAGCATATAACTATGGATTTTGTTAATAGGATTGCCGAGGTCCGAAAAGGGAACAAATGCCATCCGGGTAATTGTGAATCGGTTAACTAAGTCGGTGTATTTTCTTACAAATCGGGACCACTTACATCCTAAACCAATATGCTCACTCGTATATTGATGAAATTGTAAGGTTGCATGGGATTCCAATCTCAATTGTATTAGATCGCGATCCTAGATTTACCTCGACATTCCGGAAGAGTTTACACAAAGCCATGGGTATGAGCTTAAACTTCAACATAGGTTACCATCCATAGACTAACGAGATAATCCAAATGGGTCATTCAGATTTTTTTCGAAGACATGTTACAAGCATGTGTCCCGGATTGGTCCGAGAAATGAGAAAAATATGTATGATTAGTTGAGTTTATGTGTAACAATAGCTATCAATCATCAATCGGGATGGCTCCTTATGAAGCCTTGTATGGATGACGGTATAGATCCCCAATACACTCGGGATGAAATAGGAGAAAGAAAGTTGTTAGGGCTAGAACTGGTGCAGCAAACAATTGAGATAGTCAATAAAATCCATCGATGGATGAAAACAACTCAAAGTAAATGAAAAAGCTGCGTTGATAAAAGGAGGAAGGATTTGGAATTTATAGTTGGTGATCATGTTTTCTTAATGGTCGTACCAATGAAAGGTGTATTGTGGTTTGGAAAGAAAGGGAAGTTGAGTCCATGATACCTTGGACCATTCAAGATACTTGATTGAGTAGGTGCAAAGGCATATCATCTATTGCTACCGCCATCTTTAGCGAGAGTTCATAATGTGTTTCATGTGTCCATGCTAAGAAAATGCATTGGAGAACCTAGGCGAGGCTTTAGAAATAACACCGTCGAATTTAACCATATACTTAACATATGAGGAAAGACTAGTTTAGATTCTAGAACGACAAGTTAAACAACTAAGGAATAAGGAAATTTCCTTAGTCAAGGTTCTCTCGGGAGAATCGAACCTCGAAGAGTTGACGTGAGAACGAGAGGAAGAAATAAAAGAAAAATACCCAAAATTACTCAACCGAGTTAATTTGAGGATGAAATTTCTTTTAAAGAGGGGAGAAATGTAACCCACGAGAAAATTCTTGATCATATAAATATACGTATCGGACTATTCATAGATATTTATCCTAAGTATGTGTGTGATCTATGTGACATATTAAGATTTTTGTGGTATGAATATATATGTTGGTTATAGAAATATTTTGGTGTGTATGTAAGAATTTAGGAGGATAAATTTTGAGTAAGTTAGCTAGTTATTTATTTCCTTTAACACTTACCAAGAATATGCCATGAAATGGGAAAGTTGTCTAAATAATTGGAGGGGGCCAAAATTTTGGAGGAATGCTGAAATTCTTGGACTAAAATACCGTTAAGATTATTTTTAATTTCATTACCCATCCTTAAAATTCAACTTAACACCTAAGCTTCTTCATTCTTCCATTTGAAGGACACCTCATCACTTTGGCTTCTAAACCCGCCACCTAGCCTTCCATTATCTCCTATGACTTTTACCATATCAACTTAGTTTAGGACACTTGTTATTGTATTTAATGAAGGAAGAAAGTTGGAAATATATATATATAAGAGAGAGCTAATGGTCGACCACACTTTGGAAATTTTAGCCGACCAAGAATTGAGAGAAAACCGAATTGAGAGAGAGAGAAATGAAAACAAAAAAGACGAAAGAAAAAAAGAAGAAAGGAGAAGAAAAGACTAAGGGATTTTCTCCTAACTTCGAACTAAGTAAGTAGGTTTTATTTTATGTCCTCCAATGTTTTTTTTATGTATTTAATTTATGTGAGTAACTTGAGACATTGGTTATGTTGCTATGAGTTGCTTGTGTTGGTATGATGTGTTGATGCTTTGATGTGGATCTACTTGTTGGACTTGTGTATGTGATGAATTGTTGAAGCCTATAAAGCTTTGTGTATGTCCAAGTGTGTGTTGATAGGTGTGGTATAAACAAAGGCGCTTGGATTGAAATTTGGTTGGATTAAACTATGGTTGAGATGGATTTGGAAGGAATGAGTTTCTAGGGTATGTTTTAGGAAACCCATTCAACCTAAATGTCAAAAAGGGAAAGATTGGACTTTTTATGTAATTAAGAACCTAGGACTTAATTTTCACTCACCTAGGTATACATTAGGATGAAACAAAACTCCATTGTAATGAAAGAAAATTCCTTGCCACGTTTTGGGAACCATTCGGCCTAAACCCTAATTTTTGGGATTTGAGTTCCACTCATCCCAATTAATAATTAATGGTTCAATTAGACCTAAATATATATAAATTGAAGTGTAGAAAGGTTAAACTTCAAGGAAAATGGAAATTTTGACTTAGAATGGTTAAAAGTTAAATTAGACCATCCATGCCAAAATATGAGCTAAGAGAGAGATTCCACCTTATATGCGATTTAAATTGGCCTATAAGGCTAACATCTACGTAAACTATGTCTAGGTAAAATTTAATGAGAAGATCGACTAATTACATGAAGAAAGGTACTTATGTACGAAGTAAAAGTTTATACCGAATAGAAATTGGTGATAATTGTTCTTTGGATGAATCCTATGTAAATGATATGAACTATATCCGAAATCTTATGCATAGATTGAATTCCAAGAATGGGTTGAGAATATAGGGTTTGGAAACCGTGATTGCGTGAATATGATAATTAAAACATCATGTGCATCATATGCATTTTAGGGTGGATTGAATTGAATTAAGAAAGAACATTTGATTGAGACTTGATGAGGTTTGGTAATCAAACTGGATTTACTCGGGTATTAGTAATGAAGCTATGTGGGTGCTCTTTGAATTAATTACACCATTAGGCGATGCATAATTTCACTAACCGTATGCTACAATAAGGGATAATTCTATTGTTAGTAGTAGGTGATTCGGTAATCACCGAGAGTTGAAAATAGAGCGAACTTGCTAATATCTAGGGTACCCGAACTAAAATTGATGGGGAAAGGCAGAGTAATAGGAAAGTACCGCATATCACATGCATCACCCTACTCATCGAGCTTTGGCTCATTTTGTTGTTGTAAATTTATGATGTAATAAGTAAGGGAAAAGATAATTCAATCGAGGATGCCGTCGATTCTCACTACAAGAGGCTCATGTGTTACTTGAAAATGTAAGATTCTCTTTTGATTGTAAATTGGGGGTACGATGTCTATTAGTGGATAAAGGGCATCTTAGACATTTTGTACTTTTCTCGTAACTATATTTATTAATTGTATATAAATTGTATTGTACGCACTCCATAGTTATGTATTATGAAAGTGAGTTGGGATTTTAGTCTTAATAGTGTAACGAACCTAGCCACGACTCTTGGGAAATTGGTAAGGAAGCCGGAGGCATTACACCCTCTCTCTCCCTTCCTCTCGCCCTCTACCTCTTTCCCCCTCTCCCTCTCTTCCTCAACCCCCTCTCCCTTTCCCTCTCTCCCTCTCTTTCTCTCTCCCTCTCTCAACCTCCTTCTCTCTCTCACTCTCTCCCTCCCTTTATCTCTCTCTCGCTCTCTCCCTCTCTCTTGCTCCCTCCCCTCCCCCTTTCTCTCTCCCTCTCCCTCCGTCCCTCTCTTTCCATCACCTTCCTTTGTCTCTATACATGTCTCTCTTCCTCCCTCTCTCTCTTCTTCTCTCTCTTCCTCTCTCTATCTCTATCTTACTTTCTCCCTCTCTTTCTCTCTTCGACACTCTCCCTCTCTCTATCTCGGTCCCTTATCACTCCATCTCTCTCCCTATCTCTTTCCCTTTCTCCCTCTCTCAACCTCTCTATCCCTATCCCTCTATCCCTCTCTCTCCCCTACCTCTCTCCATCCCTCTTTTCCTCCCTATCATCCCCTCCATCTCTCTCTTTCTCTTCATCTATCTCATCCTTCCTTTTTCTTTCTCTCTCCCTCGCTATCTCTCTTTTCCTCCCTCTCACTTTAACACTCTCTCTCCTCTCCTCTCTTCCTCTCTCCCTCGCTCCCTTAATCTCCCTATCTATCCCTCTCACTCCTACTATCCCACTATCTCCCCCTCCTTGTTCTCTCTTCCTCTTCCTTCCCTCCCCCTTCCTCTCTTTCTCTCCCTCCCTCCCTTTATCTCCCTCTCCCTCACCCTCTCTTTTCCCCAATCTCTCTCCTTTTCTAGCTCTCTCTCTCTCTTTCTCCCTCTCTCACTCTTCCTATCTCCATCTCTCCCTCTCATCCACTCTCTTGCTGTCTCTCTCTCCCTATCTCACACACTTTCTCCCACTATCTTCCCTTTCCTCTCTCAATCCCTCCCTCTCTCTCCCACTCTCGCCCGCTCTATCAGCCCCTCTCTCTCCCTTCCTTGCTCCCTCTCTGCCCCTCTCTCTCAATCCCTCCCTCTCTCTCTTACACTCTCTCTCCTCCTTCTCTCTCTTTCCATCTCCCTTTCTATCTCCCCCTCTCCCTCTTTCCCTCTCTAAATCTCCATCTCTCCCTATCCCTCTCTACCTCCTCCTCTCCCTCCCTCTCCCTCTTCCTTTTCCTCTCTCCCTCTCCCTCTCCCTCTCCCCTCTCTCTCACCTTCTCCATCTACCCTTCTCTCTCCCTCTCTTCCATCTCCTCCCTCTCTCCTTCTACCCCTCTCCCACTCTCACCGTCTATCCCTTACTCTCTCTCTCTCTCTCCCTCTCTCTCTTTCCCTTCCTCTCTCTCTCTTTCCCTCTCTCTCCCTTCACTCTCCTATCTCTTTTTCTCTCCTTCCCTCTCTTTTCCCTCTCTTTGTCTCTCCTTCCCTCTCTCTCCTTTCCTCCATCTCCCACTCGTATCCCTTATTCTCTCTATATCTCCCCCTCTTCCTCTCTACCTCCCTCTCCCTCTTTATCCCTTTATCCTATCCCTTTCTCTCTCTCCATCCCTCTCCCTACTCCCCATCTTTCTCTTTCTCTCTCTTCCTCTCCCTCTCCCACTCTTTCTCTTTCCCTCTCCTTCTCTCTCTATCCCACTCCTACTTCCTCTCTCCCTCTCTATCTCTCTATCTCTCTCAATCTCCCTATCTCCCTCTCCTCCCTCTCCCTCTTCCCCTTTCCCATATTCTCCCTCTATACCTCACTCTCTCTCACTCTCTCCCTCTCTCCCTCCCTCTATCACACTCTTGCTCTCTCCCTCCCTCCTCCTCTCTTTTTCTCTCTCCCTCTCCTCCCATCGCCCGCCTCCCTCTCTCTACATGTTTCTCTTCCTCCCTCTCTCTTACTCGTTCTCCTTCTCTATCTTCCTCTCTCTATCTCTCTTACTTTCTCCCTCTCTTTCTCTCTTTAACTCTCTCCCTCTCTCTATCTCACTCGCACTATCTCTCTATCTCTCTCCCTCTTTTTTTCCCTTTCTCCCTCTCTTAATCTCTCATCCTTATCCCTTTGTCCTTCTCTCTCTCCTCCTCCCTCTCTCCATCCCTCTCTTCATCCCTATCACCATCTCCCTCCTCTTCCTCTCCATCTATCTCATCCTTCATTTGGCTTTCTCTCTCCCTTGTTATCTCTCTCCCTTACTATTTCTCATTTCCACTTTCTCACTTTCACACTCCCTCTCCTCTTCTCTCTCCCTCTCTCCCCTTCCCTCCCTCTCCCTCGCTTGCCCAATCTCCCCTCTATCCCTCTCACTCCTACTATCCCGCTCTCTCCCCCTCCTCCCTCTCTCTTCCTCTCCTTTTTTCCCCCTCTCCCTCGCTTTACCTCTCTCTCCCTTACCCTCTATTTCTCTCTCACCCTTTTTTTCCTCCAATCTATCTCCCTTTCTCCCTCCCTCTCTCTCATTCTCCCTCTCTTTCCACTAATCTCTCTCCCTTTCTCCCTCCCTCTCTCTCATTCTCCCTCTCTCACTCTTCCTATTTCCATCTCTCCCTCTCACCCTCTCTCTCTTATTATCTCTCTCTCCCTATCTAACACTCTCTCTTCCTCTCTCTTCCCCTTCCTCTCTCAATCCTTCCCTCTTTCTCCCACTCTCTCCCTCTTTACACTCCCTCTCTCTCCCTTCCTCGCTCCATGTCTCCCTCCTCTCTTAAGCCCTCCCTCTCTCTCTCCCCTCTCTCACTCCTTCTCTCTCCATTCCCCCTCCTTCTCCCTCACTCTCTCTCTCCCTCCCCTTCTCCCTTACAATCTCTCTCTCCTTCTATCTCCCCTCTATCCTCGTTCTTTCTCCCCTCTCCCTCTCTCCCTCTCTAATTATCTATCTCTCTATCTCCCTCTCTAAATCTCATCTCACCCTCTCCCTCTCTGCCTCTTCCTCTCCCTCTCTCTCCTCTCCCCTTTTTCCTCTCTCACTATCCCTCTCTCACCCCTTCTCTCCCTTTCTCTCTCTTCTCTCCCCCTTTTCCCCTCTCCCTATCCCTCTCCCTCACCCCTCTCTCCCTCTCCTTCACCCTCTCTCTCTCTCCCTCTCCCTCTCACTTTCTCTATCTCTCCCTCCCTCTCCCTCTCTCTCCCTCTACTCCATCTCCTCCCTCTCCCTCTCTCCTTCTCCCCCTCTCCCACTCTCTCCCTCTATCCCTTACTCTCTCTCTCTCTCTCTCTCTCTCTCTCTCCCTCCCTCTCGCCACTCTCTCTTTCCTTTTCTCTCCCCTCACTCTCCCATCTCTCCTTCCCTCTCTTTTCCCTCTCTTTGTCTCTCCCTTCCTCCCCTCCCTCCCTTCATCTCCCACTTTATGTCCCTCATTCTCTCTATATCTCCCCCTCTTCCTCTCTCCCTCCCTATCCCTCTTTATCCCTCTCTCCTATCCCTTTCTCTCTCTCCATTCGTCTCCCTCACTCCCCAACCTTATCTTCCTCTCTCTTCCTCTCCCTCTTCCTCTCCCTCTCTCTCTCCTTCTCCCTCTCTCTATCCCACTCTCACTCCCTCTATCTCCCTATCTCTCTCCATCTCCCTCGCCTCCCTCTCCCTCTCCCCTTTTCCCATATTCTCCCTCTATACATCACTCTCTCTTTCTCTCCCCTCCCTCCCTCTCTCAATATCACTCCCTCTCCTACCCTCTCCCTCTCTCTCCCTTCTATAACTCTCCCTCTCCCTCTCCCTCTCTCCCACACTCTCTCCTCTTCTCTCTCTCTCCATATATCTTTTCCTCCCTTTCAATACTCATCGAGTCAAGATTTAGTTCCTTAACGTAACTTACCCATCGTTAAATGCTAATAGCTCTACCTTCGAGTTAGTTCCCTATACTAGTGTGCAAAACCAAAGATAAAGGAGCTTAAAATGTCTCATATTATGCAACAACCTATATAAAATCCATCTCTAATCGATCCATCAACATTTAATTTAAATTTACAAAAAGCTAGTGGTTCCCACTTGATACACTTCCCTTTCCTAGCTTTCGACAGGATTGGCATGACGTCTAACTCCTACATCTTCTTTATACCAATCACATTTAGAGGCTTTTTTGCCATAAATAAGCTACACATATCCCATAGGTCCTCAATCACTCGTCTCACTATATCACCTACTATCATTGGTTCATCTTCATATTTTATTTTACACTTACTTTTCCGTAACTCCCATAAGAGAAAACGAAGACACCAATAGGGCACAAACCTAATTGAGTAGTAACGAGGACATCTACGTCTATACACACTCCTTTAAAAAATTCCACCTACTACCACACGTAAATATTCTTCCAAAATGCCCCCCACTTACCTCGTAACCCGAGATTCTAGAAAAAATTACGACATGGTTCCTACCTTATGATTCAAGCAAGACGAGCAAACTAACACTATTAGAATGTGTAGATCCTAAATACAAGAGTCAACTATAAAGCACCTCTAAACCATTCCACATAAACACAACCACCTTTGTTGGAATGTAAGGGTTCTAAATCCAAGAAGCCCATGCCTATCTAGGATAATGATGATGGATATAATTCCAATATGCTTTAGTCTCAAAGTCCCCCGATTGCATAAGGGTGCAAATCAATCTATCCTCTATTGACTTATCAATCTTTATACATTTCACTTCTTAACCGATCCAACATGGAATGAAGGAAAGGAAACCATCCAGTTCTTACAATCCTTCCGCCATTGTAAGCCTTATATCTATAGGTAACAGAGACTCTAAAACCGCACCACACTATTTAACACCCCAAAAAGAAACTGCTACCTTTCCAATGATCCATTGGCTAACCAAAAGCAAGGATCATAAGTATGGAAAAATGCTTTTTGGAATATGTGAGGACGTACTTGAAAGCTTCCTCATATCCCCATACTCGACATGTAAAAATCAAGCCTAAAGGCTTGATCCATAAATATAAGACCAAGCTAACTTTGTTTGCAGTACTACCATCTCTTGCTCTAATCCACCTTTCTCAAATAGAGAATAAGCCTACCTACAAGAGACCTAGTGCTGGCGATTTTCCCTAAAAGAGCTCCATGGAAAGTTAGCCATTTGACTCTCAATTCTCTAAAGTGTGCCCTTAGGCACAAGGATAGCAACTAACACATGAATTGGTATACTACTAATAAATGATTGGACTAAAGTTAATTTGGCACCAAAGGATAATAAATTTGCTTTCCATCCACACAAATGCTACTTAATTTTTATCTCCGATGGTAGAAAGTAAAATTGATGCATTCTACTTGTGAAGAAAGGAACACTCGAATACTATAATGGGAATTGGAAATGACCACATCCTATATACTCGCTTTATCGAAGCTATTTTTTGTGATGACATATTTTTAGGGGTGTAGAATCCACTCTTAGCCATATTAAGTAATTGCCTTGAGCACTTCGCATACCTACAAAACAAACCCCTCAACTATGTCGTAGACCATTTAGATCCATTCATGATTAATAAGCATGTCATTTGTGTAGAATTGATGAGAAATTAATAAAGCTCCCCTTAGCAACCTATATGGCCGAATTAAACCTTCCACCATAAATTTTTTAAGGTTAATTAAAAGGACTAGCTAGACCAAAATAGATAGCGAGAGGTGATAGAGGGTCCCCTTGCCGAACACCCCTATATTATTTAAAGAATTCAAAGTTCATTCATCGAATCTAAATTGTATACCACACATTATTAAGACTTTTATACACCAAGTCAAACTAATTTTCACTAAACCCCATCACATGCATGACTTTTAATAGAAAATGCCACTCAACCCTATCATAAGCTTTCGACAATCCAATTTAAAAATATGGTTATCCCCATAAACCTTCCTCTTTAAATCTGCTACCATCCGTTGGACTAGAGCCACATTTTTTATGAAGCTCTATCCTTTAACAAAACCAACTTGTTCTAGATCAATTAAACTATGAAGGACTACACTTAGCCTATTAGATAAGATTTTCAAAATCATTTTGCAACTCGAAATTAGATAGACTTATCGATCCGAAGTCAATTAGATAGACTTATTAGTCTCTATGATGCTCCTTGGAACCCTATAAACAAAGAATCATGGTTTATTATTTGTCCAATCAAAAATAAAACTAGAAATAGCTAATCGCCTTAGCCCCTATCTTAGACACATCTTCCATAAAAGTCCCGTCATGTTTCTATAGTCGTAAGGTCATCATCCTCACATTGTCTTTAATACATGCATGAAAGAAATTTATGTTTCTATCCCCCTTAACAACCCATTTAATTCATGCTTTTTGTCTCAACATGTACTCATCCCACCGGATTAATTGAGGTAATTTATCTTTTCTATCTTGAAGAATATTAGTCGATCGAACATTCTAGGGAAAGAGGGAAAGGTAGAGAGAGAGTAGGGAGAGAGGGGGAGAAAGTAAGAGAGAGAGAGGAGAGAGACAAGAGAAAAGGTGTGGTGCCCGCAACTCCCTTGCCGAGTACCTAAAAGGCATGGCTAGTTACGTCACAGCTTAGAGATCGAAGTCTCAAATTTACTCCCATACACATACACAATGTACTAAATATCATAAAAAAAGTTACAAAATAATGTAAGAATTATTATAGGCAAAAGTGAAACTTATAGTTCACGTGTCACATATGAGCCTTTTTCTAGGAGGAATCGGTAACTTCATTACCAACATTATTATTGCCTCTATCTATCATGGCATGAAATAAATAAAGAGTGAGTCGAAGCTCGCAAGTAAGGTGATGCACGTGATATGCAATGATGCTCGACTCGCCCACCTTGACTCATCAAATTTTAATTTTGGGTACCCCGGGTATTTAGTAGGTCTACTTTATTTCTAATCTAGGTGATTACCAAATCACCTTCTCAATGGAATTATCCCTCGTCGTAACCACTATTAGCGAGATTCCATCATCTAACAATGCAAGCACACAACTTAGAGTATGCATACAACTCGAACTACTAATACCTATTTAATCTAATAGGTTACCAAACCTATCCAATTCTATCCGATTCAATTACCAAACCTCATTGTTTTTTACTCAATGGTTTTTCTCAATTTAATCCTTCCCATATGCATATGATGCACGTGATGTTGTATTTATTATTTTTAACTAATTACAAGTACCAATCCCCTATTATTACATCATTCTCGTGACTCGATCCACATTTGAGATTTCGTATGTTTCTCATAAATCTTTCATGATATCCCTCGAGAAAATACCATGTCCACCCATTGGTATGAATCAATTCATAATTTTACTTTGTACATTCCTTTCTTTCCCTTTGTATATATAGTGAATCTAACTTCGAATTTCAATATACTATTTAGTCTACATGACCTTCCATCATAACGGTTTTTTGTGACATACTAAAGATGAAACTTCTTTTTAATCCAAACTTTAGCCTTAGTAATTGAATTTTAACCTCTAATGGATCTAAGTCATAATCCTGGTTTTTCTTGAATTCTCACTTTCTAATACTTCATTTTATCCCCCTTAGGATGCAATTAAACCATTACTCATGAATTTGGGTGGTTGGAACTCAATTTCTAAAAGTCGATTTAAACCGAGTGTTTCCTAGTAAAAACCAAAATTTTTATCTTTCTTAGGATCTAACCTTTCTCACTTTATTTATACTCATTTAGGTATATTTAAACCATTGATTCATAATTTGGATGAATAATATTCAAAACTTGAATTCTAAGGTTTTTGGCCGAATGGGTCAAATAACGGCAAAGGTTTGTCTTTTGTTCCTAAGTTCGTTCTTTCCATCTTAATGTACTAAATTATACTTAAGTGAATTACCTTGGAACTCTAGATCTTTGGGTCCATAAATATAACTCTAATCTAGGCCATTTTAGTACCAAAGTCAAATGAGATTTCCTCGGGATATCCAAGCCCATTTTGTTTTAATCTAAGTCCATTTGTTTTAACCCAAGTCCATTCACACATATCTTTCAAACCCATATGGTTATAACAAAACCAACCCATCACACATGCATAAACGTCCATCATTATACCTATATATTGCATACTTATACATTTCAACATAAAGTTTACCATGAAATGCACATCAAACAACCATACTAGATCCATCGCCAAAACATCATAGATCCATCATAAAAAACATCAAAATATAACATCAACACAAACTACCATAACCACATATTACATGGCTTAAAACAAAACTCATAAAATGAACATGGGAATTTAAATTTTAAGGCATAAATAAACCTAAATGAAACCTACAATGATATATGCTTGCTTAAGATTTCCTAGACTTTTTCTTCTTTTCTTCCTTTCTTTCTTTCCTTCCTTTTTCTCCTTGCCTTTCCCTCTTTCTTTCCCTCACAATCACGTTTTCTCTCCTCTCTTTGAAAGCTACAGTTTTGGTCTCCAAAAATTCTAAGTTTTCATCTTTCTCACACTTTTTATATCACACTTTCTAAACCATTTATTTCTTTCATATATTAGTATGCCAAGTGTCCAAATTTTATGGTAAAAAGAAGTAAATTGATGTAGACAAAAAGGAGGCAAGTAGGCGTGTTTAGCTTTCCAAAATTGAGTGAGATAGTACAAATGGAAGTATGGTGTAAGATTTTATGTCACATCACCGACTAAAGATGGAAACTAAAAGGTAACTAAGCAACTAAACTAACCAACTTCCTTAGCTCATTTGGTTCCTAAAATTCAGCCATGCACCTTATTTGACTAGTTCTTTTACTTGCATGATCTTTTAAAAATATCAAATAATGGGAAAATAAATAATGGCTAGTTAAATTCTCAAAAAGGTATTCCTATAAATACTTCCATAAACCTTAGATATTTTTAACACCACAAATATAAAAGAAAATGATACATAAATTATACCCACATAAAAAAGGATATTGTAGGACATATTCTTATTGGAAATTAAAATTGTGGCATACTAATTTTTTTTTCCTCCTCACATAAACACGAAGCATATTACTACCTCTAAATATTAATCGCACTTAATACTTCATATACATATATAATATATTAGTACGTATAGCTAGGTTAAGGATTTTCACGAGGGCTACATTTTTCCCCTCCTTAAAAGAATTTCGTCCTCGAAATTGGTTTATACAAATAACTCGGTTATTTCCTTTTCATTTCCTCTTTTAGCTCCTAGGTCATTTCTTCGAGGTTATGATTCTCCCATAAAACTTTAACTAGTGTAATGTCTTTATTCCTTAGGTGTTTAAGTCATTGGTTGAGAATCTGGATTGGTCCTTCCTCATCTATTAAGTTTGGGGTCAAGTTCGATGGCAATGCCTCTAGAACCCGACTAGGCTCTCCGATACATTTTCTTAACATGGATACATGAAAGACATCATATACTCCCGACAAGGCCGACAATAGCAATAGGCGGTATGCCTTATCACCTATGCGATCAAGTATCTCAAACAATCCAATATAATGTGGAATCAATTTTTCTTTCATCCCAAATTGTAGTATGTCCTTCATCGTGGAAACCCTTAAAAAGACATAATCACCCACTTCAAACTCCGGATCCTATCTTCTCATGTTGACATAGCTTTTTTATCTACCTTTGTCCTTTGTTGCACCAATTCAAGGCCTAATAGCTTTGTCTCCCTTACTTCATCCCGAGTGTATTAGGGATCTATATCGTCGCCCATAAAAAGCCTTATAGGGAGCCATCCCAATGGATGATTGATAGCTATTGTTATAGAAAAACTACATAAAGCGTACGTACTTCTCCCATTTCTCAAACCAATCAAGAACGCATACTCGTAGCATGTCTTTGAGTATCTAAATGACCCCTTTAGATTGTCCGTCGTCTACAGATGGTAAGTTATGCTAAAGTTTAGCCTTGTCCCTATGGCCTTATGCAAACTCTTCCAAAATATTACAATAAATCTAGGATCTCAATCTAACATGATTGAGACTAGGACCTCGTGTAACCTAACGATTTCATCGATATACAATCGAGCATACTAGCTCAAGCTATAAGTGGTCTTAACTAAAAGGAAGTGTGCCGATTTGGTCAACTCCGTCCACGATTACCCAAATGGTAACCAACCCTTTTTTCGATCTTTGAAATCCTATGACAAAGTCCATAATGATGCATTCCCATTTCCATTCTAGAATCATCAATGGTTTTAACATTCTTATAGGTCATTGATGCTCTACCTTCACTTGTTGATAGGTTTGACACATCGCCATATAGTTTGCAACATCTTTCTTCATTCATGACCACTAATAACTTTATCTCAAATCTCGATACATTTTAGTACTTCTTAGATGTATCAAGTATGGGGATACGTGTGCCTCTTTCAAGATTTCTTCCTTCAAATCTGCTACAAACGTAACACATAATTTTCCCCTAATCTAACCACTCCCTTATCATCTATCATAAAGTCAAACTCCTTCCCGACTTCTACAGCTTTTCTTCCATTCTTTCAACCTTTCATCCGTTTGTTGGCCAACTTGAATTCTTTCTTGCAAGGTCCGCTAAACTAACAAGGTTGACATAAAGCTCTCGTAGCCCATAGGGATGATCACTAATTCCAGCTTTTGTAAATTCCTCACAAGCGACAATCGGATGACTTGCATCATTGCTATCGATTTTTTACTCAAAGCAACGACAACGACATTAACTTTTCCCAAATGGTAGTTAATGATACAATGATAGACTTTCACCAACTCGAGCCATCTCCTTTGCCTCATATTTAGCTCCTTCGGATGAAGATATACCATAAACTCTTATGGTTCGTATATATCTTACATTTGGCTTCATATAAATAATGTTGCCAAATCTTTAAGGCAAAGACGACTACGACTAAATCCGGATCCTGTGTTGGATAATTTCGCTCATATTCTTTCAATTTTCGTGAAGCATAGGCTACAACCCTTCCATTTTGCATTAGCAACGCTCCTAACCCAATCTTGGAAGTATCGCTATACACCATAAAGTTCCCATCTTCGAACGAAATGGTTAGTATTGGGGTCGTCACTAACCTTCGTTTCAATTCTTGAAAGCTTTTTTTTATAAGCATTCGTCCATTGAAACTTAACGCTCTTCTTCATCAAGTTAGTCGAGGGCCTTGCTATCTTAGATAAGTCCTTTACAAATCTCTAATAATAACCGACTAGGCCTAAGAAACTTCATAAATCTGAAAAATTCTTCGTAGTAGGCCGCTTTTAAATAGCTTCTATCTTCTTTAACTCCATGACTATGCCTTCGTTTGTCACCACGTGCCTAGAAATGCTTCTTGTTCCAACCAAAACTCACACTCTAGGAATTTTGCATACAAGTTGTTGCTCCCGTAACATTTCCAAGGTAGCTCGTAAATACCTCTTATGCTCTTCTTCACTCCTAGAATAGAATAGGATGTCATCAATAAACACGATGATGAATTGATCCAAAGACTCGATTCATCGGGTCTATAAAAGCGGTTGGGGTGTTAGTCAATCCGAAAGGCATTGCTAGGAACTCATAGTGGTCATATCATGTTCCGAATGCTCGTCTTCTTTACATCTTTCAACCTTAACCTCAAATGATGATACCTCGATTGTAAATTGATTTTTGAGAACACCATTACGCCTCATAATTGATCATACAAATCATCTATTTAGGGTAATGGATACTTATTTTTTATCGTCACTTGGTTCAACTCCCGATAGTCGATACATAGTCTCCAGCTCCCTCCTTCTTCTTTACAAATAACACCGGAGCTCCCTAGGGGAGGAACTAGGGCGTATGAATCCCTTATCTAGTAAGTCTTACAACCGTGACTTTAACTCCTTCGACTCGATCGAGGCCATTCTATAGGGAGTCTTCGAAATTGGGGTCGTGCTCGGCTCTAGGTCGATCTCAAATTCTATCTCTCTCTTGTGGCATCTTCGTTAACTTTTTGAGAAATACATCTAAAAATTTTCGTACAACTTCGATCTCTTTAAGTTTCGATTTTTGTTCCACCTAGCGATCTATCAAATACACTAAGTATCCTAAATAGTCTTTTCCTAGCATCTTTGAAGCCTTTAAAGCCGAGATGGTTAGTAGGGCTTCGAGACTTTGAATCAGCCTTTAAACTCTAAATGTCGATTCCCAAGTAAGTCAAAAGTTACCCGTCTACCTCAATAGTCTATCGTGGCACCATGCCTTATCGCCCAATCCATTCCCAAGATCAAATCAAAATCTTAGAGGTCTAACACTATCAAATCAACCTCGAGGCTCCTATTCTAAATCTATAATGGACGCTCTTTCATTATACTCGTTGACTCCATAAGTTCTCCAAAAAGACAACTATAAGATACCCTACAACTAATATCTCGAGTTTGACACCTAGGCTTTTTACTATTGTTTTTAATATGAATGAATGAGTAGCACCGAATCAATCAAAACATAAGTAACCAAGACAAGGAGTGAGACATTACCCTAAATCACCATCGTGTCCCTCCGATCGACCTCCTCTTGCGTCATCGTATACACCTCGGGTTGGTAACCTTCCGGTCCTCGCTTCGCACTTGGGGGCGGCTTGTATGATACGTGTCCCGGCTTGTGACGGATATAGCATGTTCTCATATCCGATCGACACTTTCCAAGTATGAAACCTCCCACACTTATTGCACCAAGGTTAAGTACTCATCATCTATCCCGATTAATTATCTAGTAATGACCTCAACATAAATGGTAATAATCCGTCGCTCTTGTGTTGCTCGGTCCAAGACTTCTAATAAACTTCCCGGGTGGACCTCGTCCTACTAGTTTGGACAAAGAGGCTCCGGATTTAAATGCTCTACTCTTCTACTATATCTCCCTTGCTATTTCTCTCCGATCTTCATCCACCAACATGGCCTTATCTACCATCTCCGGAAAGGTCCGGACGGTTGACATCCACACCATACTCCTAACCTTTAAATTTAACCCTCCTAGGAATCGATTCTTCTTTAGATTTTTGTCCTTCATTATGAAAGGGACAAGCCGATACCCCCGTTCAAACTTTCGTACATACTCACCCACGGACATACCATCCTCGCTTCAATTCAAGGAATTCTTAGATTTTTTTAGCTTTCACGTCCGCTATGAAGTATTTACTACAAAAGACCTTCTTAAATCCTTCCCAATTCAAATGAGGCATGTCTACCATTAACCGTGCACTTTCCAACCAGGTGTGGGCATCTTTAGTCATCATAAAGATAGCACATGATACTCACTCATTATTGGTGAATTGTAGGTACTCAAAGATCACTTCAAGTGACTTAATCCATTCATCTCGCTATCATTGGGTTGACACCCCTGGTAAACTCTTGGGGATTTATCTTTTGAAATCTTTCTACTATGTCATTTCTATGTTGAGGTGGAGGGGGAGGTTGTTGATGCATGGCCGGGAGCTATCTTATTTGCTCTGTGTGGGCTTGTTATTGTTCTTACATTACTTGTTACTATTGTTGCATTATGTCTATCATACGATTCAATGCATCCTACGCATTCTCATTGTTTGCACTAGAGGTCCCTTCTCCTCATACTCGTATGGGATTTCATCTTGATATGCTTTGACTTTGTACATGTCACATTACGTTCGGGTTAGTTTTAGTATCCAAAATCTTACTCGTCATGCGTTATACAATAGAGAATCGCCATGAATATATAGAAAGAAAATCATAGCATACATGCTCAACATTCATAGTGACATACATGGTTACATCCTAAAAATTTTTCATGTCATCATTACATTTAAAAACGAGTAGTTCAAATTACATCAAGAAGTGCACGAAGACCTCAAAAGGTGTATAGGACACTAGGTCCTACGATACGTTTCTTAGATACATCTACTCTGTCTAACTACCAATCAACAAAGCGAACACGACATGGAAAGGAGACCTCAACTCTTTACTAGTCTATAGCACTAACCCATATGATCTATGCGATGTCTCGAGCTAAAGGCAAGGGTAGACCCTAGTTATACATCATCCTCGTAAGGGTCCTCCTAACTCGCATTGGTAGGAAGGTTTGCATCACCGGCAATAGGAATATCGCTCTATCATGCTCTCCCATACGAGTATCTAGTAACTCGTTGATCTTATGGCAAAAGAGTCCGATGTATTGTCGGTCTCGTAAATTTGACATTACGATATAGGTCAAAAGAGGCATAGCGAACACTATTCACTAAATCGAGTCATGGACTCGGATCACATGGGCCATCGGATCTTGATCTTGGGCCATGGTGAGGTTGTTTAGCTCACCCAATATGTAGTGAGAGCGACCGTTATCGAGTGAGTCCTAGCAACGCTAGGAACATAGTAATTAATCGGCATCTATAATATAAATAATTCTCATTATCCATATGTCTAAGCATGGGCCATATAATATAAATCATACAATAAACACGCACATTTACACACAGTAGACACTCAAATTTATTAAATACAAAGAAGTAGACTTTTCTTATTGAGTAGTATTTCGGTCCTCGAGCTCATGTGACATTTAGGTTTCTACCCGAATAACTAAACCAAAGCTCGATACATCCTCTATGGCGCCCTAGACTCCCTTATCGATTACCTAAAAGGTGTGGCTAGGTGCATCACATTTTAGAGATCGAAGTCTCAAATTTACTCTTATACACATACATAATGTATTGAATATCATTACAAAAGTTATAAAATAATATAGGTATTATTATAGGTAAAAGTGAAACCTATAGTTCACGTGTCACACATGGGCCTTTTTCTAGGAGGAACCGACGACTTCATTATCGGCATTATTATTGCCTCTACCTATCATGGCATAAAATAAACATAGAGTGAGCCAAAGCTAAGTAAGTAGGGTGAAGCACCCGATATGCAATGATGCTCGACTCCCCCACCTTAACTCATCAAATTTTAATTTTGGGTACCCCGGGTATTTAGTAGGTCTACTTTATTTTTAATCCAGGTGATTACCAAATCACCTTCTACTAACAATGAAATTATCCTTCATTGTAGCCACTCGTTAGTGGGAGTCCATCGTCTAACGAGTACAAGCACACGACTTAAAGCACGCATACGGTTGGATCGCTAATACCCATTTAATCTAATAGGTTACCAAACCTATCAAATTCCATCTAACTCGGTTACTTAGACCTCATCGTTTCGACTCAATAGTTTTTCTCAATTTAATCCTTCCTATATGCACATGATGCACGTGATGTTGTATTTATTACTTTTAACTAATTATGGGTACCAATCCCCTATTATTACATCATTCTCACGACCCGATCCACATTCGAGATTTCATATGTTTCTCACAAATCTTTCATGATATCCCTCAATAAAATACCATGTCCACCCATTGGTATGAATCAATTCATAATTTTACTTTGTACGTTCTTGTCTTGCCCTTCGTACGCATAGTGAGTCTAACTTCGAATTTCAATATACAAAATAGTCTACATAACCTTCCATCCAAACGGTTTATTGTGACATACTAAAGATGAAACTTCTTTTTAATCCAAACTTTAGCCTTAGTAATCAAATTTTAGCCTCTAATGGATCTAGGTCTTAATCCTAGTTTTTCTTGAATTCTCACTTTCTAATACTTCATTTTATCCCCCTTAGGATGCAATTAAACCATTACTCATGAATTTGGATGGTTGGAATTCAATTTGTAAAAGTTGGATTTAAACAGAATGTTTCCTAGTAAAAACCAAAATTTTCTTCTTTCTTAGGATCTAACCTATCTACACTTTATTTTATACTTATTTAGGTATATTTAAATCATTGATTCATAATTTAGGTGAATGATATTCAAAATCCAAATTCTAGGGTTTTTGGCTGAATAGGTCCAATAGGGGCAAAGGTTTGTCTTTTGTTCCTAAGTCCTTTCTTTCCATCTTAATGTACTAAATTATACTTGAGTGAATTACCTTTGAAGTCTAGATCTTTGGGTCCATAAACATAAATCTAATCTAGGCCATTTTAGTACCAAAGTCCAATGAGATTTCCTTAGGATATCCAAGCCCATTTTGTTTTTATCAAAGTCCATTTGTTTTAACCCAAGTCTACTCACACGTATCTTCCAAACCCATATGGTTATAACCAAACCAACGCATCACGGATGTATAAACATCCATCATCATACCTATATATTGCAAACTTATACATTTCAGCATATAGTTAACCATGAAATGGACATCAAACAACCATACTAGATCCATCATCAAAAACATCAAAACATAACATCAACACAAACTACCATAACCACATATTACATGGCTTAAAACAAAACTCATAAAATGAACATGGGAATTTAAATTTTAAGGCATAAATAAAGCTAAATGAAACCTACTTACAATTATATATGCTTGCTTAAGATTTTCTAGAATTTTCCTTCTTTTCTTCCTTTCTTTCTTTCCTTCCTTTTTGTCCTTTCCTTTCTCTCTTTGTTTCCCTCACAATCATGTTTTCTCTCCTCTCTTTGAAAGCTATGGTTTTGGTCTCCAAAAATGCTAAGTTTCCATCTTTCTCACACTTTTTATATCACACTTTCTAAACCATTTATTTCTTTCATGTATTAGTATGCCAAGTGTCCAATTTTTATGATAAAAAAAAGTCATTTGAAGGAAACAAAAGAGAGGCAAGTTGGCATGTTCAGCTTTACAAAATTGACTAAGATAGTACAAATGGAAGTATGGTGGAAGACTTTATGTCACATCATTAACTAAAGATGGAAAATAAAAGGTAACAAAACTAACTAAACTAACCAACTTCCTTACCTCATTTGGTTTCTAAAATTCAGCCATGCACCTTATTTGGGTAGTTTTTTTACTTGCATGGTCTTTTAAAATATCAAATAATTTGAAAATAAATAATGGCTAGTTAAATTCTCAAAAATTTATTTCTATAAATACTTTCATAAACTTTATATATTTTTAACACCATAAATATAATAGAAAATGACACATAAATTATACCCACATAACAAAGGATATTCTAGGAGATATTCTTATCAAAAATTAAAATTATGGCATACCGAAAAACAAAAATTTCCTCCTCACATAAACACGAAGCATCTTACTATCTTTAAATATTAATCACACTTAATACTTCATATACGGATTAATATATCAATACATATATCTTGGTTAACAAGTTTCATCGGGGTTATGAGAGCAAGAAAAAGGGAGAGAGAAAGCATGTAAGAGAGAGAAAGTGAGAGAGAGAAAGAGAAAGATGGAGAGAGGTAGGGATGCAAAGGGAGCGGGAGAGGGAAGAAGGAGTGAAAGAGAGAGAGGGGGAAGGGAGAAGAAGGGATGGAGAGCGAGAGAGAGAGGAAGGAGAGGAGAGAGAGGAAGAGAGGTAGAGAGATGGAGAAAAAGAAAGGGAGAGAGGGGAGAGAGAAGGAGAGAGAGCAAGATATATAAGAAGAGGGAGAGAGGGCAAGGGAACGAGAGGGAGAGGGAAAAGAGAGAGGGAGAGAGAGGGGAGAAGGAGGGAGGGAGAGGTTGAAATGGAGGGAGAGGGAAGAGAGTGAGGGAAAATCGAGGGAGAGTGAGATAGAGAGGGAGAGAGAGAAAAAGGTGAGAGAGATTGGGAGAGAGGTAGATGTAGGGAAAGAAATAGAGAGAGCAAGGGAAAAAGAGAGAGGGAGAGAGAGGAAGGGAGAGAGAGGGAGGGAAGGAGACAAGGACAAGAGAGAGCGAGGAGGAAAAAAGGGAGAAAAAGGTGTTAGTGTAGGTGCCATAGATCCAACCTTGTTTGGATAGGTTTGACTTATTGTAATATTACATTATTTTTGTATTAATAAAAAAACTCTTTCTATTAATTCTTATTATTTATACTTATTGAATAAAATTAGATACAAGTCTATATGATATGCATTGTATTAATGATTGATCAAAAGATGTGAGGCAAACATTAATGCACTTAAATGATATCATTAAATATCCTAAGTCAATAATGAAGATTGACTATATACGGTAAGACTTGTGAGTGCTATGCTCATCTTATAAGATAGTAGTTAGAGATCTCACACCTATTTGCATGATGATGCCAAAGCAAACACATAAGTGATTAATGTTAAGGAACATATCATCGAACTTGACTCGCCATGAGAACCCATTTGGTTTAGTCTATGAGAATTCCATATGAGATGGTACAACTAGTCCTTTGACTTGAAGTCATTATGATTATATCATTAGAGGATTTTTGTACTTTGACACTTATTATAATTGACCTAGTAAAGGATTACGAGTAGGCAATTCATTGGGTGCACTAGGAATCTAATGGAGATAGGTAGATGATTAAGATAAGACATGTCATTCCTTGAATGTTAAAAAAATTTATCACATTGTACTTCGATAAGTGTCTACTCAAGGAATCTGTGACAATAGTAGAAGTACACCAATAGAGCATAGTTGGTTTACTCTAAGAGTTAAGATTTTTAGGAATTAAAGAAAACTTATACGATAATAATCGAACGGACTCATAACTAAGTTTGAGACACCGTGATAAATTGACATGAGGTTTGAATTGTATGGAAACCATACTCGTGAAAGATAATTATAGATTATTTAATACTCATAGAGAATTAGGTAGTCATGATGCCTTACTAGATGTCAATCTTGATTAATGTATCAAGAGATAAAACAGGTGTCTTTTATTCTTGATGCATTGTCAATATGTCTAGGAGCCTATTGAGTCACACATATAAGTTTAAACATTCACATAATAAAAGAGAAGTACATATTTTGGAAAAGGTTTGCAATTTTGAAAGTTTTTAATTTTGAAAAAATTTTCAAAAATAGAAAGTTTCCTATTTTGGAAAACGTTGCCTAAAATGGAAGTTTCCTAAAATGAAAAGTTTTCTATTTTACAAATCACCTAATTTGGAAGTCGGTTCCAAATTTGGAGACAAGTTATCTAAAAAGGAAATTAGTTTCATAATTTAGGTTTAAGAGTAATTTAAAAAAATATTTCCTAATGTGGACCTCCTAAAAATATCTAACTCAATTTATTTGGATAGTCCAAAATAATTAATAACTAATTAGGCCAGTAGGTTTAATTTAAAAACCTCTAAAATATTTTGATATGAGGATAAACATAAATCTTATTGAATAAGAATCGAGTTTAAAAAGATAAGATCAAAAAGCCCACATGCATTGGAACCCCTAATCCTTGGAGGACAAGGAAGCAATAACTTAGATTTTTTTTGGACTTGTTGCTACCACTTCTTTATCCTTAGAGGACAAGGAAGACACTACCCCTATAAATAAAAGGAGAGGTATGGCAAAGAGGAGACTTTTGGCTAGGCACACACGACATTATAAGAAAAAAAGAGAAAATAGTTTTCTTCCCCCTAAAAACACACCACCTCTCTCCTCTCAATTTGGGTTGTCAAAAAATATTCCTAAATAAATTTATAAAGAGAAAATATTAAAAAAGTTTGAAAAAGATGGAGCTAGCACTCTATAAGTTTTGAGTGCTTCTTATGTGGCTTCTTGGACTACATGGATTATTGATAGAGGTTGGATGCTTTGACGGTTATTTTCTACAAAGGCTAAATCTACACTAAAAGAGATAATTCTTTACTTATTCTTTAATTCTTGTACATATAATTAGTTGATTCTATAGTTTGATCTTAGGAGCCTTAGATGGAGAAAATATTTTTGTTTTATTCCGCACCTCCATAGGCTGCATAATCCTTCAAAAGGGAGAGAGGGGAAAAGGAGGAGAGAGGTGGGAGAAAGAGAGAGAGAGGGAGAGGGAGAGGGAGAGGGAAAGAGAGAAAGAGAGAGAAAGGGACAAAGAGGGAGAGATAGAGAGGGAGAGAGGGAAGGGGTAGGATAGGGAGGGTGAGGGAGAGAGAAGAGAGAAGGAGAGAGAGGGATAGAGAGGGGGAGAGAGATAAAGGGGAAGAGAGAGATAGAGAGGGAGAAAGGGGAGAGAAATGGAGGGAGAAAGAGGAGAGAGAGGGAAAGAAAAAAGAAAAAAAGGAGAAAGAGAGGAAGGAGAGGGAGAGGGAGAGAGGGGAGAGATGGAGAGAGAGGGGGAGTGAGAGGGAGGGAAGGAGAGAGAGAAAGTGAAAGAAGGAAAGAGAAGGAAGGAAGGAGAGAGAGAGGGGGAGTGAGAGGGAGGGAAGGAGAGAGAGAAAGTGAAAGAAGGAAAGAGAAGGAAGGAAGGAGAGAGAGAGGGAGGGAGGGAAGGAGAGAGAGAGAAAGTGAGAGAGGGAAAGAGAAGGAAGGAGAGAGAGGGAGGGAGAGGGAGGAAGCGAAAAGGAAAGAGGAGAGAGATAAAGAGAGAATGAAAAGAGAGAGAGATAAGGAGAGGGAGAGAAAGGGAGAGAGGGAGAGGGGGAGAAAGATAAAAAGACGGAAAGGAAAAGAGAGAGAGAGAGAGAGAGTAAGAGAGAGAGGGGGAAAGAGAGGAAGAGAAGTAGAGAGTGAGAATGATCGAGGGAAGAAGAGGGGGAGGGAGAGAGAAGAAAGAAAGGGATTGAGGGGGAGAGAGAGGGAGAGAGACAGTGAGAGAGTGTGTGGGAGAGAGAGAAAAGGAGGTAAATAGTGGAAAAGAGAGAGTAAGAGCGAGAAGGAGAGAGATTAAGGGAGAGGGAGAGGGAGAGTATAAGAGAGAAAGAGAGAGAGGAAGAAGGAGGGAGAGAGAGGGAGAGGGAGGGAGAGGGGAAGGGAGAGAGGGAGAGAGAGAGGGTAGGGATAGATAGACAGGGAGCAAGAGAGAGGAGGAAGGAGAAAGAGAGAAAAATAGAGGAAGAGAGAAAGAAAGGAAGACAGAGGGAGTGGAAGAGAGAAAGGGAGATAGAGAGAGAGGGAGAGGGAGGGAGGGAAATAGAATGAAGTGGAGAGAGGTAAAGAGAGAGGAAGTAGGAAAGGGAGAGGGAGAGGGAGAGATATGGAGAGGGAGAGGAAGAGAGAGGGAGGGAGAGTAAGAGAGTGAAAGAGGATGTAGGAGAGGGGGAGAGGAAGAGATGAAGAGATGAAGAGCGAGAGATAGAAAGAGGGAGAGAGGAAGGGAAAGAGAGAGAGAGAGAGGAATAGAGAAAAAGAGAGGGATATTATGGGAGAGAGATAAGGAGAGAGAGAGATAGGGAGAAAAGGAGAAAGTGGGAGGGAGAAATGGATAGAGAGGGATAAAGTGCGAGAGAGATGGAGGGAGGGAGAGAGATAGAGGTAGAGGTACAAAGAGAAGGAGGTTGAAGGAAAGATAGAGAGGAGGAGAGAGAGGGGAAGGGAGAGAGGAAGTGGGAGGGAGAGGGAGAGGGAGAGGGAGAGGGAGGGAGAGAAGGGGAAAGAATGGGAGGGAAAGAAAGAGAGAGGGGGAGAGAAAAGATAATAGGGAAAGGAAAGGGGAGAGAAAGGGAGGGACAGGGAGAGAGGTAGAAAAATGAGGGGGAGAGGAAGAGACTAGGAGAGGGAGAGAGAGAAGGGAGGGAGAGAGAGGGAAGAGGAAAGAGAGAGTGGGAGAGAGGGAGAGTGAGAGGGAGAGAAAGGTAAAGGGAGAGAGGGAGAGTGAGAGGGAGAGAAAGGTAAAGGGAGAGAGGGAGAGTGAGAGGGAGAGAAAGGTAAAGGGAGAGAGGGAGAGTGAGAGGGAGAGTGAGAGGGAGAGAAAGGTAGAGGGAGAGAGAAAAAGATAAAGAGGAATAAGGAGAGAGAAGAAAAGAGACATAGAAGGAGAAGCAGACAGAGATTGTAGGAAAGGGAGAGAGAGAGAAATGGAGAGAGAGAGTGAAGGAGAAAGAGAGGGAAAAGGAAGGATAGAGGGACGAGAGGAAGTGAAAAAGAGAGAGAATAAGGGGGAGAGAGTGTAAGAGAGGAAGAGATGGAAGAGAGTAGGGGTGAGAAAGAGAGGGAGGGAAAAGAAAAGAGAAAGAGAAAGAAAAGAGAGGGGAAGGGAAGGAGAGAGAGGAAGTAAGAGAGAGAGAGAGAGTGAGAGAGAGGGTGAAGGAGGGAAAAGAGAGAGGGAGAGAGGGGGAGAGAGGAAGATAAAATGAGAGAGAGGGAGAAAAGAGAGAGGAAGGGAGATAGGGAGAGGGAGAGAGAGATGGAAGGGGTAGAGAGCCGAGAGATGGGAGGAATAGAGAGTTAGAGAGAGGGAATGGAGAGGGAGATAAAGAGAGGGAGAGAGAGAAAGAGAGAAATGGATAAAAAAAGAGAGGGAGAGACCAAGGGAGAGAAAAAGAACAAGGAGGGAGAGAGAAGGAGAGAAAAGAGAGACGGAGAGAGATTAAGAAGGAGAGCAAATGAGAGAGATAAGGAGAGGCCGAGGGAGGGAGAGAGAGGGAGAAGTGTTAGTATTGGTGCCCAAGTTCCAACCATAGTTGGATGAGCTCATCTTAATATATTATTACATCATTTATTTTAAAGAAGTCATTCTTTTAATTCTTTTTACATATTGATAAATTCAATAGAATTAGATGAAAGTCCTTATGATATGCATTTACAATAGTGATTGATCGAAAGATGTGAGACAAACACTAATGCACATAAAATGGTATCGTTAAATGTCCCAAGTTGTAGCATTATCAAAAATGGATATTGAAAAAATACAAATAAACTTATGAGCACTATGCTCATGCTATGTGATAGTAGTAGAGATCTCACATCTATTGGCATGGTGACGCCAAAGTAAGCACTTAGGTGATTTTTGATAAGAGAATATATCACTCGAACTTGACACTCCATGAGAACCCATTTGGTTTTAGTCTATGGGAATCTCATAGGAGATAGGTACAAATGGTCATTAGACGTGAAGTCATCATGGTTACCTCATTGAAGGACTTATGCACTTTGACACTCATTTTGATGGACCCATTAATGAGTTACACGTGAGCAATTCATTGGGTGCACTAGGAATCCAATGGAGATATAAACATAAACCTTATTGGATAAGATTGAATGTTTTAAATATAATAATCATATATTCCACATATAAAAATAACTCTTCATCCTTAAGGGATAAGGAAGCAACATCCTAGAGACCCAAAAGGACTTATGGGCGTCCATCTCCTTATCCTTAGAGGACAAGGAAACTCTCTTCCTATATATAGGAGGAGAGGTATGGCATAGAGGAGTTAATCAACCTAAAAGAGAAATTTGACCAAAAGAAAAAAAAAGGATTAGGAGTTTTGGCCGATCCTAAAATTACTTAGGGCACACGACTAAGAGAGAAAATATAGGAGAAAATAGTTTTCTCCTAAACCCTAAAAAGGCCATACTCTTTTAACCCTTTTAAGTTTATCATAAAATTGCTTAGGATTGATTTCTAGAGAAAATACTAAATCAAAAAAGGTGAAGCTAGCACCCCACTAATTTTGAGTGCTTCTTTGTGGATACTTGAACTGCGTGGATCATCGATAAAGGTAGAACACTTGGATGGCTTTTCCGAAAAAGGAATTTAGATCTATGCTACAAAAGGTAATCTTTTACTTATAGCTTATTATTCATGTGTGTATGATTAGTAGATTTAACGGCTTGATCTTGGGGCCTTAAATGGATTAAATTTTTTGTTTATTCCATACCTCCATAGGATGCATGATCCTTCAAGAGAGATAGATGGGGAAGGAAAGGGAAAAAAGAGAGGGAGGGTGAGAGAGAGGGGGATAGAGGAAGGGAGAGATAGGGAATAGGAGAGATGGGGAGAGAGAGAGCGAGTGGAGAGGAAAAGAAAAGGATCGGGAGGGAGAGAGAGGTTAGGATAGAGGCGGGGAGAGAGGGGGAGAAATGAAGAGGGAAGTAGAGAGACGGAGGAAGGGAGAGGGAGAGAAACGGGGTGAGAGAGAGAGGGAGACACATGTAGAGGTAGACGAGTGAGGGAGAGAAGACGAGAGAGGACAAGAGAGGTAGAAAGAGGAGGAGAGATAGAGGAATAAGGAGAGTAAGGGGAGAAAGGAAGTGGGAGGCGGGGAGGGAGGAAAGAAGATGGAAGGAGATAGAGGGGCAATGAGAGAGAAAGAAGGGAAGTGATAGAGGGAGAGAGAGGTAAAGAGGGAGAGGGAAGGGGTGGGAGAGAGGGATGGGGGTGGGAGAGAGGGAAAGAAAGAATGGGAGAGATAAGGAGAGAAACGGAGAGAGATAGGGAGAGAGTGGGAGAGAGAGATAAAAAGACAAAGTGAGATGGAGATGGAGAGAGAGAGAAAGAGGAGAAAAGAGGGAGAGAGGGAGGGAGGGAGATAAAGAAAAGAAGAGAGAAGGAGAGAGGGAGAGGGATAGAGAGAGGGATAAAGAGGGAGAGAGAGGGAGAGAGATAGAGTGAGAGAAGAAAAGAAAGGAGGAGAGGGAGAGGGAGAGTGAGGGAGAGGGAGATATAGAGAGGAAAGAAGAGGGAGTGAGATAGAGAGAGAGAGGGAGAAAGACATAGAGGGAGTGGGAGGGAGTGAGGGAGGGAGAGAGAGGGAAGGAGAGAGATAGTGGGAGACAGAGTGAGAAAGTTAAGGTTAAATGGAGAAAGGGAGAGAGACGTTTAGAGAGAGGGATAGGGAGAGAAAGATAGAGGGATAGAGAGAGAAAGATAGATGGATAGAGGGAGAGGTGAGGTGGTAAGAGAGGGAGAGAAAGCGACAAAGGGAGGGAGAAAGGGAGAGAGGGAGAGAAAGGTTTAAAGAGAGGGATAGGGAGAGAAAGATAGAGGGAGAGGTAAAGTGGTAAGAGAGGGAGAGAGAGCGAGAAAAGGAAAAGAGAAGAAAAGGGTGATAGAGAGAGGGAGGGAGAGAGGAAGGGAAAGATATGGTAGGGAGAGGGAGAGAGAGGGAGAGAATGGGGGAGAGGGGGAGAGAGGGAGAGATAAGAAATGGGAGAAAGGGGGAGGGATAGAGAGGAGGAGAGGGAGATAAAAGGAATAGGGGAGAGGGAAATGGAAAGGAAGGAAAGAGAGAAAGGAAGAGAGAGAGAGGGAGAGGGAGAGAGGGAGAGAAAGAGGGGGAGAGAGAGAGAAGGGGAGAGAAAGAGAGTGAGTGAGAGAAATGGAGAGGAAGAGAGTAAGAAAGATAAGAGAGGTAGGGAGAGAAAGGGAGATAGAGATGGGGAGAGAGAGATAGGGAGGGGAAGGGAAGGGAGAGAGAAGGAGTTGGAGGGAGAGATTGAGAGAGAGAGGGAAGAGAGAGATATGTTAGGAGAGAGGGAGAGGGAGATGGAGAGAGGGAATGTCGGATAGAGAAAGGGAGGGAGAGGGCGTTAGAGTGAGAGAAAAGGGAGAGAGATAGATAAAGGGAGAGGGAAAGAGTGAGAGAAAAAAGGATGAAGAGAGAGGGAGAAAGAGGAAAGGAGAGAGAAAAAGAAAGAAGGGGAGAGAAAGGGAGAGAGCTAGGGAGAAAGGGAGAGAGAAAGAGAATGGAGAGGGGGAAGGAGAGAGGGAGGGGAAAGAGGGAGAGGGAGAGGGAGGGAGAGGAAGATAAAGAGAGGGAGCAAGAACGAGAGAGGGAGAGAGAGGAAGGGAGAGAAAGAGAGTGAGAGAGGAGGAGAGGAGGAGAAAGATAAAAAGGAGAGGCGGAGAGAAAGAGAGGGAGTGGAAGGGAGGGAGAAGGATTAGGAGAGAAAGAAACAGAGATGGAGGGAGGGAGGGAGAAGATGGAGAGAGGGAATGGGAGAGAGAAATAGAGAGGGAGAGAGAGGGATCGAGGGAGAGGGAAAGGAGAGAGAGGTAAAGAGAGGGAGAGGGATAAAGAGGGAGGAAGAGAGCTAGGAGAGATAAAGAGAGAGAGGGAGGAGAGAATGAGAGAGGAGAGAGAGGGAGGGAGAGTGATAGATGGAGAGAGAAAGAGAGGGTGAGAGGAGAGAAAGGGATAGGAGAGAGGGAGAGAGAGGGATAGGAGAGAGGGAGAGATGGAGAGAGAGAGAGAGAAGGGGAGAGAGTGGGAGGGAGACAAAAGGTGAGAGAGAGAGGGAGAGAGACAAAGAGAGGATGAGAGAGAGGGTGGGAGGGAGAGAAGGAGGAAGAGTGAGAGATAGAGAGAGAGGGAGAGAGAGAGATGGAGAACGAGGAGAGAAGGAGAGAGAAAGGGAAGGATAATGGGGAGAGAGAGGGATAAAGAGAAAGGGACGGAGGGAGCAAGATAAAGAGAAAGAATGAGAGGAAGAGAGAGTGATAGACAAAGAGAGACTAGGACATAGAGAGAGGGAGTAGAAGGGAGAGATATAAGGATAGGGAGAGGGAGAGAGACGAGAGGGAGGAAGAGGGAGAGAGGGAGGGAGCAAAAGTGATTTAGAAAGAGAGAGAGAGAGAGGAAGGGAAGGAGGGGGAGGGAGAGAGGGAGAGATGGAGATAGTGCGAGAGAGAGAGAGGGTGAGAGGTAGAGGAAGAGAGGGTTGAGAAAGGATCTCTCCCTCTCCCTCCATTTCTCACTATCCCTATTCCTCTCCCTCCACTTCTCACTATCCCTATCCCTCTCCCTCTCTCTCTCTATCTCTATATCTTTCTCTCTTCCTCTCTCTCTCCCTCTTTCATTCTTCCTCTATCTCTATCTCCTTCTCTACTCTCTCCCTCTCTCTATCTCTCTATCCTCCTCTCCCTCTCTCTCCCTCTCTCCCTCCCTCCCTCCTCTCGCTTCCTTTCTCTCTCTTTTCATCTCTATCTCTCCCTCAACCTCCCTCCCTCTATACCTTTTCCTCTATCTCTCTCCCTCCCTCAATCTCTCTCCTTCTATATCTATCTCACTTTATCCCTCTCTCTATCCATTTCTTCCTCCCACTTCCCCCTCTCTCCTTCTCTCTCCCTCTCTTGCTCTCCATTAATATCTCTCTCTTTTTCTCTATTCCTCTCTCCCTTTCTCTCTCCCTTCCTCTCTCCCCCTCCTCTTTATCTTTTCCTCTCTCTTTCTCACTCTCCTTCTCTCCCACTCTTTCTCCCCTTCCCTCTCTCTCCCTCTCCTTCTTTCTCTCCCTCTCCTCGCTCTCTTCCTCTCCCCCTCCTCGCTCTTCATCCCTTTCTCTTCCCTTTTCCTTTCTCTATTATCTTCTCTCTTCCCTCTCTCTTTCTTTCCCTCCCATTCTTTTCCTTTCTCTCACTCCCTCTCCCTCTCCCTTTCTCTCCTACTCCCTCTCCCTTTCTCTCCTACTCCCTCTCTCCATCCCCTTCTCTCTCTCCTCCTCTCTATCTCTCCCTCAACCTCCCTCTCTTTGTACCTTTTCCTTTATCTCTCTCCCTCCCTCGATCTCCTCCCTCTAGCTCTATCTCACTTTATCCCGCTCTCTATCCATTTCTCCCTCCCACTTTCCTCCTTTCTCCTTCTCTCTCCCTCTCTTGCTCTCCTATAATATCTCTCTCTTTTTCTCTATTCGTCTCTCTCTCTCCCTTCCTCTCTCCCTCTCTCTATCTCTCACTCCATCTCTCCCTCTCTTCCTCTCCCTCTCTATACATACTCTCTCTCTCTCACTCTCTCTCTCTCTCTCTCTTTCTCTCCCTTTCTCATCCTCTCTCTCTCTCGTCTCTCCCTCTCCCTTTCCTACTTCCTCTCTCTTTGCCTCTCTCTACCTCTTTCTATCTCCCTCTTTCCCTCTCTTTCCATCTCTCTCCCTTTCTTTCCCTCTCTCTCTCCCCCTCTTTCCCCTCTCTCCCTCTTCCCCTCTCTTCCTTTCCGCCTCTCTCCCCCTCTATCCATTTCTCTCTCTCCCTTCCACTATATCTCTCTCTCCCTCTCTCTCTCTCTCCCTCTCTTTCCCTCTCCCTCCATCTCTCTCCCTCTCCCTCTCTCTCTCGTCCTCAAGTTTCTACCCATCTCTTCTTCTCTCCCTCTCTCCTATCCTCTCTCCTTGCCTCCCTTTCTCCTTACCTTTTTCACTCCCTCGTCTCTCCCGATCTCCTTCTTTCCCACACTCCCTTTAGCTCTCTCTCTCTCCCACTCTCTTCAAATCTCTTAATTTTTCTCACTCTCTATCCTCTTCTATCTTTCCCTCTTTCCCTCTACCTTTTTCTCCCCTCTCTCCCTCTACCTTTTTCTCCCCTCTCTCTCCCTCTCTCCCTTTTCTCTCTCCAATCTCTATCCCTCTCTCTCTCCTCTCACCCTTTCTCTCTTTCCCTCTCCCTCACCCTTTCACTCTCTCCCCCTATCTTGCCCTCTCTCTCCCTCTCACCCTTTCCCTCTACCTCTCTCCCTTTCCCTCTCTCTCTATGACCCTTGTGAAAATCCCTAACCGTAAAGTGACACGTATTAGAATATTTATATATATGCATATATTAAGTGTAAGTATAATTCTCATTACACCATGAGAAATTAATGCTTTAAATGTATGATTTATGTTAATTTAAAGTTATTGTGCTTGAGATTAATGGTTTAATTATTAAAGAAATTAAATATGAAAAATTAGTGTTTTGAGGACTATATTCTGTCCAAATTTTGTGTGATTTATTCAAGGAATTTGAGAGTACTTTTTGGGTGAAACTTAAAGAATTAACGTTTTTCATATGTGTCTACTAGCACTTTGTAACATTTTGTAATTTTTTGATATATACATAAAGATTTATAGCCATTTTAGTATAGGTCGGTCATGAAGCGTCATTGCTGGAATATTTTAGGGGAAGAAAAGTCCGAGTTTAGGGAGAGGGATTTCTGAAATTTAATGGAAAGAAATATGTTTAGTTACTTGAACTAGATTATTTAGAGTGTTTAGTTACTCTAACCAATTAATTAGGACACCTAAACCCCCTAATTAATGAATTAAATCCAACTCACCCTAAACCCCTCAAACCCGCCACTTTCTCTCTCTTGACTCACCAATAGCTTTCCACTCTCCCAAATTAAATTCAGCCATTTGTATACATAATTATAATAAGATTTTAAGCATGTATATATATATATAGAATTAGTGAAAGTGGTTAGAAATTTTAGGTAGCTCGTAGGTACCCAAAAAGGAGAGAAAAATGGTAAGGAAAGAAAGGAAGAGAAAAGGAAAAGAAAAAGAAAGAAGACAAGTAAAAGAAAGAATGGGAAAGCCTAACCAACCTTTAGGAAATTCAAGAAAAAGTAAGTAGGTTCCATTTTTTGTTGATTAATGTTTTAAGTTATCTTTTTTTTTTTAGTTTTTATTTCATGGGTTTGTAATAATTTTCAATGGTTTGCTATGGTTGTTTGTGTTACTCGTTAGGGCTTGCTAAATTGTGATGGATTTATGTTTTTTTTTTTTTTTGTCATGCAAAGCTTGTTTAATGTGTTTAAATGTGTGGATGGTTTGGAAAGGAAAAAGAAAGAAAAAGGGTAAGGACCGAATGGATTGAAGTTAAACTAGGTTTGGTAAGCTTAACTTGGAAAAGAAAAGAAATACACTTCTAGAGTTTCCCTAGGTTAAAACCATTCGACCAAGTGGGAAAAATTGGAAAAGAATGGATCTTTATTGGGTAATTAAGGGTCTAGAATATCATGGTAACCTAATTAGTTATGGATTAATTGTTTAGGGTGGAAATGAATTCAATAGATATAAAAGACAATCCATGGCCACCTTAAAACTCAATCAGTCCAATTAAAAAGAAAAAAATAGGGTTTTGGTTTTCATTATATAAATTGGATACTTGATGGCTAAATTTGGTTTCCTTTGTGAACCTTAAGGTTTAGATTTCCTTGGTAACTTTTAAGTATGAGTTGGTAATTTAGTATAAAATGAAATTGACCTAGAAATGGAAAAACAATTCCTTGCTCACTTAAGGACACATTCAGCCTACATCCATAAATTTTAGGGATTTAGGTTCTCACCTTTCAAATTTATAACTAAGGGTTAAAGTACATTTAAAAAAATGTAAATTGAAATATTGAAGGGGTGGTGACCCAAGGAAAAATGAAAAAGGGACCTAGACCCATTATGAGTCTACTTCGACCACCGAGATTAAAGGTTCGGATTAAACATGATTTTAGCTTAAGTATGTCATACATACATCCTTAGGATTAATTGGCCTTGTAAACTAAGTAATACATCAAAAATCCGAGCCTAGACTTACAAGGTACACGAAAAGGAAAAACTCGAAAGTACAAAGTACATTTATGCAATGAATGCTACCAATGAATGAAATCCGCATTCTTGTTTTGAATTCTTTGAATGGTACATGAAACACCCGTGAAGTCTTGAGTGTACATCGGACATGGGAATGGTTAAAAAATAAAATATTGATAGCATAATTAGTTGAATGTGTTAAATATAATACCATGTGCATCACGTGCATTCAAGCGTGATATGAAATCGAGAAAAAAATCATTGAGTCATGGATAGTGCGGTTTGGTAATCAAACACAATGGAACGGGTAATAGCATGAAACCATGTGCATGCTCTATTACTAACACTATTAAGTGAGGGATAATTCTGCTAACCATGTGCTAGAATGAGGGGTAATTTTGTTATGAGCAATAGGTGATAATGGGATAACCGAGAGAGAGTAATAGAGCAAGTAGGTGATAACACAATCACCGAGAGAAGGAACACACGGTCTTGCTAATACCTAGGGTACCCGGATTAAAATGGATAGGTAGAATGGGAAACAAAACTACATTGCATATCACGTGCGTCATCATATTTATTGAGCTTCGGCTCACCCCATTATTGTTTTCATGTTATGATAAGAACGAGTTAAAGTAGTTAGGATGCTACCGGGTCCTCCAAAAAGGCTCATATGTGACACAAATGTATCAAAATTTCTTTTGACTATAACTTTAAGGTTAGGGTGTAGATAAACATTTTGATAATATTGTAACTAAACTTTATAATTTCTTCCACTATATTGCTAATATAATGTAAATTATCTTGTACAAATTTCACTATATAATAAGTCCTTAATGTATGAGCGGATACGTGCTTAAGGTCAAATTGGAAACCGATCGTGTCAACGTGACGCGCCTCGCCTAGCTACTCCTTTTAGGTAATTGGCAAGTGGACCGGGGAGGAGGTGTCATAGGGTGGTATCGTAGCTATGGTTTAGTTAACTTAGCAGTAACTCGAAGTGTCACCCGAGCCCGAGGACCGGTGTGCTACTCGATGAGTAATAATTTAATTCCTAATATTTTTTAATGTGTATGATTATTATTATGTGATTTTCATATTGGTATATAATTGTGTTCTAGAAATATTAATACCGGTAATTATTGTTGTTGTAGATGCCATATTTATTTCGCACACCTCGCGCCGCTAGGATGCGCCAAGAATGGGCCACCCTAGCTAACTACTCGGGTTGAACTAAACAATCTAACTATAACCCTCGATCAAAATATAGTAGCCTACGTTACTCGGGTGTATGACCTAATTCGATGAATAACATTCGCTAATGCTTCCTTCCAACAAGATCACGCAGTATGGATTTCCTACGACTAACTCTACGTCGGACTCTTTTATCGAGAGATCGGCTATGCTCAATGAGGTTGAGGAAGGGTTGATAGGTCGATTTTGTTATCTAGATTTGGTTTGAGCCTTCCTTTCGGTACGAGTTAGGCAAACCCGTACCCGATTGATGTATAGCTAGGGTCTACCATTGCCCCTTGCTTGCGAGTAGTACGTATTGAATCGGATGATGTTATTGATCGGTCAAGCACTCCTTTCGCGATGCGTCCAATATGTTGGTTGGACATGATAGATAGTAACGCCATCATGCAATGCAATACTTGTTGTGCATTTCCTAATGTAAATAAATACACTTTTGATTGTAAATAAGAGCAAAACAAAATGTGTATATATATAGAAGGTAGCAAGTATTTCTAAATACATGTTGTGTACGAAATGCTTCATATATATAAATATCTATAATTTTGCATGTAAGTGGATGATTTACATTATATATATTGTTTTTCATACCAAAACTAACATGGGCATAACATGTCATGTACAAAGTCCAAGCATGCCAAGAAAGGAGTGAGCACAAGAAAGAGGTGAAGGGACCTCCAATGATAATAATAGAAAAAAACAGGATGCTTTAAGTCACATAATGGACATGATGCAAGTAATAATAACAAACAATGTGACAAAAGCAACAAGACCATGCGAGCAAATGAGACGACTCCTAGTTATGCATCAACGACCTCCACCTCCGCCACCTTGGCATAGGAATGACGCGATGGAAAGGTTTCGTAAAATGAGTCCTTAGGATTTCTCTAGGGGTGTTAACCCAATGATAGTAGAGGAATAGGTTAAGTCCTTAGAAGTGATATTTGAATACTTGTAATTTACCAATGATAAGCGAGTATTGTAGCCATTTTTATGCTAACGAAGATGCCCGTACATGGTGAGAGAGCATACGATTGACAATGGACCTACCTACCTTAACTTGGGAAGGATTTAAGGAGGTCTTTTATAATAAATACTTTACGATAGACATGAGGGCGAAGAAAATTCAAGAATTCCTTGAATTAAAGCAAGATGGAATGTCCATAGGTGAATACGTATGGAGATTTAAGCAAGGATGTCAATTCGTCCCATTCATTACAGGGGATGACAACTTGAAGAAGAATCGATTTTTCACAGGATCGAGCCCAAGAGTCCAAAGCATGGTACAAATGTCTACCATCAACACTTTTTTAGAAATGGTAGATAAAACAATATTAGCAGATGAATATAAGAAAGAAATTGCAAAGGAAGTTCAACGAAGAGGCAATCATTTCGACTCGGAGCCTCTTCCTTCCGGCCATAAAGATAAACGTTGCCCGTAAATATTAATCAAATTGGTGGTCCAAAAAATACACGAGGTTGCCAAACCATCACCTTATGCTTCAAGGCCACATCGTGGAATCGGTCGAGGCCAACAATAGGTAATCAATCTTGAAGCAAAAAATGTGGAAGATTCCACATGGGGAGTGTCGACCAGATTAGAGGGTCCGTTATGTTTATCACAAGCAAGGGCATATAGCCTCTAACTATCCTCGGACATAGAAACCGGGATCGAGAAAAGCACCTACACATATTTATACCATGACCCAAGAGGAGGTCGATAAAAAGGACACAACGAGTAATATGCAGCAATGTCTACATCTTTGGCTTGATTGCTTATGTTTTAATTGATTATGGTGTCACACAATCATTCATATCGAAAACATTAGTAGAAAGCCTAGGTGTGAAACTTGAGACATTGGCAATAGGATACCTAATAGTAGCCTCTTCGAAGAATTTATGGAGTCAACGAGACTAGTCAAGCAATTTCCGGTCAGATTGAGGATAGGATTTTGGAGGCCGATTTCATCGTATTGCACCTCTAGGATTTTGATTAGATTCTAGAAATGGATTTGTTAACAAGGCATGGTGCCACCATTGATTATCGACGGAGGAGAGTAGTTTTTGATGTACCCGGAGATTAGTCATTAGTGTTTAAGGATGATATGATGTTTCGAGCCATACCGATCATCTCGGCCATAAAGGCTCAAAGAATGTTAGGAAAAGGTTATACGGGGTATCTAACACACGTAGTGGATAGCTAGGTAGAGTGAAAGTCAAAGCCGGACTTTATAGAAATCTTATGGGAGTATCTCGGATGTATTTCCATAAAATTTGACTATGTTGCCACCGCAGAGGGAGATAGAATTTGAGATTGAGCTAGAGCTAGGCACAACTCGATTTCTAAGGCTCCCAATAGAATGGCCCTAATTAAATTGAAAGAGTTGAAGGTGTAGCTACGGGACTTACTCGGATAAGGAATTTATACGCCCTAGTTCCTCACCTCGAGGAGCTCTAGCATTGTTCGTGAAAAAGAAGGACGCGTAGTCTACGGCTAAACATTGACTACATGGAATTGAACCGGGTGATAATTAAAAATAAGTACTCGTTACCCCGGATTAATGATTTGTTCGATCAATTACAAGGTGCGACGATGTTCTCTAAAATAGATCCGCAATCGAGATACCACCAACTAAGGGTAAAATTAGAAGATGTGAAGAAAATGGCATTCGGGATGAGATATGGCCACTAAGAATTCCTAGTAATGTTGTTTCGATTGACTAACGCCCCAATCGCTTTCATGGACTTGATGAATCAAGTCTTTAAAGAATGCATAGATAAGTTTATCATCGTATTCATCGATGATATCATGGTTTACTCTCTAAGTAAGGAGGAGCATAGGGAACATCTAAGAGCCACCTTGTAAATGCTAAGGGAGTAGTAACTATATGCCAAATTTAACAAATGTGAATTTTGGCTAAAGCGAGTAGCTTTTCTAGGTCACGTGATGAAAAAAGAAGACATAGCGGTAGATCCAAAGAAAGTAGAAGCTATCCAGAACTAGCCTATCTTAAAGAACGTGATGAAGGTACGAAGCTTTTGGGGCTAATCGGTTACGATCGGAGATTTGTGGAGGGCTTCTCTAAGATAGTCGGGCCTCTTAATAATTTGATAAAAAGAGCATTAAGTTCTAATGGATGGATGCATGTGAGAAAAGCTATTAAGAATTGAAGTGAAGGGTAGTCATAGCCTTAGTACTAACTATTCCATTCGAAGATAGAGATTTTGTGGTTTATAGTGATTCTTCTAAGAATGGGCTAGGAGCAAGTGTTGATACGGACTAGGAAGGTAGTCACCTATGTGTCACACAATTAAAAGAATATGAACGAATTTATTCGACGCATGATCTAAAACTAGCGGTGGTAGTCTTTGCTCTAAAAATCTAGAGACACTATTTATATGGGGTCAAGTGTGAGATATATATGGATCATAAAAGCCTATGATATATTTTCACTAAAACAGTAGCCGAACATGAGACAAAGAAGGTGGTTAGATTTGGTGAAGGATTATGACTCGTATAATCAATTATCACCCAAGCAAAGCTAACATTGTTGTCGATGTCTTAAGTAGAAAATTGATAACAACGATGTAGGTAATCCAGCCATTGATAGTGAGGGATCTACAAAAGTCGGACTAGGAGATAGTTTCGATGGGGCATGAGAACATTTTATTAGCTTTATTGGTCCAACCAACTCGTAGGAAAGAATTCGGATGGAGCAACAAACGAACGAAAAATGAAATTAATTAAAGAAAAACATAAAGGTAGAGAAGGAATTTGATTTTATGGTGGATGACGAAGCATAATTAGATTTAAAGGTAGGTTATGTGTTCCCTCGATAGAGGAGGTGAAGGAAGAAATATTGAAAGAAGCACACACAACTACTTATTTGATACACCTAGGGAGTACAAAGGTATCAAGACTTATGAAAAAAGTTATTGGTGACTCGGAATGAAGAACGATGTAGCTAATTTTATAGCAAAGTGTCAAGTCCGTCAACAGGTGACGGTGGAACATCAAAGACCCTCAAGAATGTTAAAATTGTTGGCAATTCCAGAATAGAAGTGGGAGCACGTAACTCGTGGATTTCATCATGGGATCATGTGTCTATGCTAAGAAAGTGTGTTGAAGAGCCTAGTCGAATTTTGGAGACGAACCGGCAAACCCGACCCCAAACTTAACCTATAAGGAAAGACCGATATAGATTCCGGATAGACAAGTTAGACAACTAATGAATAAGGAGATTAGTCTAGTTAAATTTTTGTGAGGAAATCATGACCTCAAGGAAATGACTTGGGAACAAGAAGAAGAAATGAGAAAAACATACTCGAAACTATTTTCCTAAGTCAATTTCGAGGATGAAATTTCTTTTAAGGAGGGGAGAATTGTAATCCCCATAAAAATCCTTAACCGTAAAGCGACACAAATTAGAATATTTATATATATGCATATATTAAGTGTAAGCATAATTCTCATTACACCATGAGAAATTAATGCTTGAAATGTACTATTTATGTTAAATTGAAGTTATTGTGCTTGAGATTAATGGTTTAATTATTAAAGAAATTAAATATGCAAAATTAGTGTTTTGAGGACTATATTATGTCCTAATTTTGTGTGATTTATTCGAGGACTTTATTTTGATTTATGATTAAAAATTAAAGAATAAAAATTTTTCATTTATGTTTTTACTAGCTCTCTGTAAAAGTTTGTGATTTTTAGATCTACACATAAAGCGTTATGGTCATTTTAATATAGGTTGGTCTTGAAGCATTACTGCTGGAATATTTTAGGGGAAGAAAAGTCCGAGTTTAGGGAAAGGGATTTCTGAAATTTAATGAAAAAAAATGTGTTTAGTTATTTGAAATAGATTATTTAGGGTGTTTAATTATCTAACCAATTAATGAGGACACCTAAACCCTCCTAATTAATGAATTAAAGCCGACTCACCCTAAACCCCTCAAACCCGCCACTCTCTCGTCCCTTGACTCACCAATAGGTTTCCTTTCTCCCAAATTAAATTCAGCTATTTGTACACTTAATTATACTAATAATTTAACCATGTATATATATATATATATATAGAATGAGTGAAAGTGGTAAGAAATTTTAGGTAGCTCGTAGCTACCCAAAAAGGAGAGAAAAACAAGTAAGGAAAGAGAGGAAGAGAAAAGGAAAAGAAAGAAGGGCAAAGCTTAACCATTTTTGGTTGATTAATGTTTTAAGTTATCATTTTTTTTTTAGTTTTTATTTCATGGGTTTGTAATAATTTTCAATGGTTTGCTATGGTTGTTTGTGTTGGTGTTAGGGCTTGCTAAATTGTGATGGATTTATGTGCTTTTGTTGTGATGCAAAGCTTGTTTGATGTGTTTAAATGTGTGAATGGTTTGGAAAGGAAAAAGAAAGAAAAAGGGTATCGACCAAAAGGATTGAAGTTAAACTAGGTTTGCGAAGCTTAACTTGGAAAAGAAAAGAAATATACTTCTAGAGTTTCCCTAGGTTAAAACCATTCGGCCAAGTGGGAAAAATTGAAAAAGAATGGATCTTTGTGGGATAATTAATGGTCTAGAATATCATGGTAACCTAATTAGTTATGGATTAATTTTTTAGGGTGGAAATGAATTCAATAGATATAAAAGGCAATCCATGGCCACCTTAAAACTCAATCGGTCCAACTAAAAAGGAAAAATAGGGTTTTGGTTTTCATTAGGTAAATTGGATACTTGATGGCTAAATTTGGTTTTCTTTGTGAACCTTAAGGTTTAGATTTCCTTGGTAACTTTTAAGTATGAGTTGGTAACTTAGTATAAAAAGAAATTGACCTAGAAATGGAAAAAAAAAAACTCCTTGCTCACTTAAGGACACATTCGGCATAGATCCATAAATTTTAGGGATTTAGGTTCTCACCTTCCGAATTTATAACTAAGGGTTAAAGTACATTTAAACAAAGATAAAATGAAATATTGAACGGATAGGGACCCAAGGAAAAGCCAAAAAGGGACTTAGTCCCATTATCGCTTAACTTCGACCATTATGATTAAAGATTCGGATTAAACATGATTTTAGCTCAAGTATTTCATACATACATCCTTAGGATTAACTGATCTTGTAAACTAAGTAATACATCAAAAATTCGAGCCTAGAATTGCAAGGTACACAAGAAGGGAAAACTCAAAAGTACAAAGTAGATTTATGCAATGAATGCCACCAATGAATAAAATCCACATTCTTGTTTTGAATACTTTGAATGGTACATGAAACACCTATGAAGTCCCGAGTGTATGTCGAACACGGGAATGGTCAAAAAAGAAAATATTAATAGCATAATTAGTTGAATGTTTTAAATATAATACCATGTGCATCACGTGCATTCGGAGGTGATATGAAATCGAGAAAAAAATCATTGAGTCATGAGATCATGCAGTTGTGTAACCGAACCGAATGGAATGGGTAATAGCATGAAACCATGTGCATGCTATGTTACTAACATCGTTAAGCGAGGGATAATTCTCCTAATCGTGTGCTACAACGAAGGGTAATTATGTTATGAGTAGTAGGTGATAATGGAATCATTAAGAGAGAGTAATAGAGCAATAGGTGATAATGGGATCACCGAGAGAGAGTAATAGAGTAGTAGGTGATAACACAATCACCAAGAGAAGGAATGCATGGTCTTGCTAATACCTAGGGTTCCTAGATTAAAATGGATGGGTAGAATGGGAAACGAAATTACATTACATAACACGTGCATCACCCTAATTAGATTTAAAGAGAGGTTATGTGTTCCTTCGATGAAGGATGTGAAAGAAGAAATATTGAAAGAATCACATGCAACTCCCTATTTGATACACTCGGGGAGTACAAAGATGTACCGGGACCTCGCGATAAAGTTATTGGTGGCCCGGAATAAAGAAAGATGTAGCTAATTTTTTGGCAAAGTGTTAAGTTTGTCGGCGAGTGAAGGCGAATATCAAAGATCTTTAGGAATGTTAAAACCACCGACAATTCCATATTGGAAGTGGAAGCACATAACTATGGATTTCATCATGGGATTGCGAAGATCGAAAGAGGGTCGGATGCCATTTGGGTGATCATAGATAGATTGACCAAATCGGTGCACTTTCTTTCTATCAAAACCACCTATACTCGAACCGAGTACGCCCAATTACATCTCGATGAAATTGTAAGATGACATGGAATTTCGATCTTAATTGTGTCAAATCGAGATCCTAGGTTCACGTCCGTATTTTGGAAGCGTTTGCATAAGGCCATAGGGATAAAGCTAAACTTTAATACCGCATATCATCCGTAAAATGATGGACAATCCGAGCGAGTAATCCAAATTCTTAAAGATATGTTACGAGCATGCATTTTGGATTGGTCTAAAAAATGAGAGAAGTACATACGCTTAGCTAAATTTATGTATAACAATAGATACCAAGCTTTAATTGGGATGGCTCCCTACAAAGCCTTGTATGGGCGATGATGTAGATCTCTTATGCATTGGGATGAGATAGGGGAAAGGAAGTTGTTGGGACCGGAGTTGGTGCAGCAAGTGGTTGAAGTGGTGGATAAGATCCGCCAATAGATGGAAATAGTTCGGAACAAACGGAAAAGCTACGCCGATAAGAGGAGGAAAGAACTAGAGTTTATAGTCGATAACTATGTGTTCTTAAAAGTTTCACCGATGAAGGGTATACTACGATTTGGGAAGAAAGGAAAGCCGAGTCCGCGATACATCGGACCATTTGAGATACCGTGTCGGGTATGTGATAAGGCTTATCGCCCGATGATGCCGCCATCCTTACAGGTGTTTTATCCGTCTATGCTAAGAAAGTGTGTTGGAGAGCCTAGCCGAATTTTAGAGACAGAACCGCTAAACCCGACCCTAGACTTAATCTATGAGGAAAGACCGGTATAGATTCTAGACGGACAAGTTAGACAACGAGGAAATAAGGAGATTAGTCTAGTTAAATATTTATGAGAAAATCATGAACTAAAGGAAATGACTTGGGAATGGGAAGAAGAAATGAGAAACAAATACTTAGAACTATTTACCTAAGTCAATTTCGAGGATGAAATTTTTTTTTAGGGGAGAATTGTAACCCATATAAAAATCCTTAACCGTAAAGCAACACATATTAGAATATTTATATATATGCATATATTAAGTGTAAGTATAATTCTCATTGCACCATGAGAAATTAATGCTTCAAATGTATAATTTATGTTAAATTAAAGTTATTGTGCTTGAGATTAATGGTTTAATTATTAAAGAAATTAAATATGCAAAATCGGTGTTTTGAGGACTATATTCTATCCGAATTTTATGTGATTTATTCTAGGACTTTGGAGTGAATTTTGGGTAAAACTTAAAGAATAAACTTTTTTCATCTATATGTGTAATAGCTCTCTATAAAAGTTCGTGACTTTTAGATATATACATAAAGAGTTATGACCATTTCAAGTATAGGTCTGGTCTTGAAGCATCATTGTCGAAGTATTTTGGGGGAAGAAAAGTCCGAGTTTAGGAAAAGGGATTTCTAACATTTAATGGAAAGAAATGTGTTTATTTACTTGAACTAGATTATTTAGGGTGTTTAGTTACCTTCCAAATTTATAACTAAGGGTTAAAGTACATTTAAACAAACATAAAATGAAATATTGAAGGGGTGGTGACCCAAGACAAAACCAAAAAGGGACCTAGACCCATTATGAGTCAACTTCGACCACTAAGATTAAAGGTTTGGATTAAACATGATTTTAGCTTAAGTATGTCATACATAAATCCTTAGGATTAAGCGGTCTTGTAAACTAAGTAATACATAAAAAATCCGAGCCTAGACTTGCAAGGTACACGAGAAGGGAAAACTCGAGAGTACAAAGTAGATTTATGCAATGAATGCTACCAATGAATGAAATCTGCATTCTTGTTTTGAATACTTTGAATGGTACATGAAACACCCGTGAAGTCTCGAATGTGCGTAGGACATGAGAATGGTCCGAGAAGAAAATGTTGATAGCATAATTAGTTGAATGTGTTAAATATAATACCATGTACATCATGTGCATTCGGGGGTGATATGAAATCAAGAAAAAAATCATTGAGTCATGAGATAATGCAGTTTGGTAGTCGAACGGAATGGAATGGGTAATAGCATGAAACCATATGCATGCTCTATTACTAACACCGTTAAGCGAGGGATAATTCTCCGAACCGTGTGCTATAACGAGGGGTAATTCTATTATGAGTAGTAAGTGATAATGGGATCATTGAGAGAGAGTAATAGAGTAGAATGTGATAACAAGATAATCAAGAGAAGGAATGCACCATCTTGCTAATACTTAGGGTACCCGCATTAAAATGGATAGGTAGAATGGAAAACAAAACTACATTGCATATCACGTGCATCACCCTACTTACCGAGCTTCGACTCACCCCATTGTTTTTTTCATGTTATGATAGGAACGAGTCAAAGTAGTCGGGATGCTACCGAGTCCTCCAAAAAGGCTCACGTGTGACACAAATGTACTGAAATTTTTTTTTTACTATAATTTTGAGGTTGGAGTGTCAATAAACATTTTGATAGTGTTGAAACTAAACTTTGTAATTTCTTCCATTGTATTGCTAATATTATGTAAATTATCTTGTACGCATTTCACCGTATAATAAGTCATTAATGTATGAGAACATATGTGCTTAAGGTCAAATTGGAAGCCGGTCATGTTCGCGTGATGCGCCTCGCCTAGCCACTCCTTTTGGGTAATTAGCAAGTGGGTCGGGGAGGGGCGTCACACTCTGTCTCTTTGTCTTCCTTTCCCTTATCTCTCTTCCTCTCCCTCCCTCTCCTTCTATCTCTCTCCCTCTCACTCTCTACCTTCCTCCCCCTTTCCATTTCCCTCCCAATTGAGGTAGAGAGAAAGAGGGAGGGAGAGAAAAGGAGAGAGAAAGGGCGAGAGGGGTGAGAGAGAGGGAGAGAGAAGTAGAGGGAGGGAGAGAAAGAGAGAGTGAGGGAGGAGAGAGGAAGAGATGGAAGGAGAAGAGAGAGAGAGGGAGGAAGAGAAAGAAAGGGAGAAAGGGAGGAAAAGGAGAGTGAGGGATAGAGAGGGAGGAGAGATAGAGGGGGAGAGGGGGAGGGAGGGGGATAGAAAAAGAGAGAGTGAGGGAGAGGGAAAGGCCATAGGTGAGAGATGGAGAGAGAAAGGGCATAGTAGGAGGGAAAGAGGGAGGTAGAGAGCAAGACAAAGAGAGAAGGAGATAGAAAGGGAGAGAAGGAGAGGGGAAAGAGATAGAGGGAGAGAGAGAAAATGAGAGAGAGGGAGAGGAAGGGAGAAGGAGAGAGAGGAAGATAGGGAGAGAAAGAGAGAGGGAGAGGGAGGGAGGGACAGAAAGAGAGAGGGAGAGAGAGGGCGAGAGGGAGGAAGAGAGAGGGAGAGAGAGGAAGAGGAAGGGAGAGAGAGAAAGGGAAAGAAGAGTGGTGAGAGAGGGAGATGGAGAGTGGGAGAGAGGGAGAGGGAGAGTGGGAGAGAGGGAGGGCGAGATAGAGAGAGGAAGAAGGAGGGAGAGATGAAGGAACATAAGGAGGGAGGGAGGGGGAGAGAGAGGTAGAGAAAGAGAGAGAGAGGGAGAGAGGGGGAGAGACAAAAGGAGAGAGTGGAAAGAGATAGAGGGAGGGGAGGGAGAGGGAGAGAGGGAGAAAGAGAGAGAGTAAGGGATATAAATAGTGAGAGAGAGAGGGAGAGGGAGAGGGAGAGAGAGGGAGATGGAGGGGGAAAGAGAAATGGGGCGAGAGAGGGAGAGGAAGAGGAGAGAAAGGATGAGAAAGAGAGAGAGGGAGAGGTTGAAGGAGGGAGAGAGAGGTAGAGAGGAGAGAGGGAGGGAGAGAGAGAGGTAGGGATGGAGATGAAGGGAGACGAGAGAGGGAGATAGTGGGACGGAGAAAGAGTGAGAAGGATGAGGAGAGAGAGGGAGTGTGGCATCCCCACCCCGGTCCACTCTCTATTACCCAAATACCGTAACAAAAAAAATAAATTTACAAACTATTTAAGAGGTCATTTAATCCCCTATTGATACCGTGCCCTCGAATTACAAACAAAAACAGATTCTAGTGTATTTGTGTCACATATGAGCCCTTTTGGAGGATTCGAGCAATGTCCTTATTAGTATTATCGTCACTTTAACTCGTCATGGCATGTAAGAATAAACAGGGTGAGTCAAAGCTCGGTAAGTAGGGTGATGCATGTGTTATGCAACATTTTTCCGCTTGCCCTCACTATTCTCATCAAGTTGAAATGTTAAGGGTACCCCGGCATTAGTAAGTCCGCTCTATTCTCGATGATTACCGAATAACCTCACCAATCATTTACTATCGAATAACCTCACCAATCAATTACTCGCCGAATAACCTCGGCAATCATTTACTCCATTCAATTGTGACGGCCCCACCCCAATTTCTGAATTTACCTTAAACACATGTGTGTTTATACATTAAGAACTTATCATACAATAAAACTTGACCAAGATAATTTACATAATATTAACAAAACAATAGAAGACATTACAAAATTTATTTACAATACCATTAAAATATTCATTGACACCCCAACCCCAAAATTACAAATAAATATAATAAAATCCCCTAAGGTTTCTATCACCCCCGAGACCTTTTAGAGGATCCAGCAGTGTCCTTATTGGTACTACGGATAGCACTACCCGTTATAACATGCAAATAACAACGAGTTGAGTCGAAGCTCGGTAGGTAGGGTAATGCATGTGATATGCAATGAAGTTCGTTTCCCATTCTACCCATCCATTTTTAATTCGAGTACCCTACATATTAGCAAGTCCGTGTGTTCCATCTCTCGATGATCGTATTATCACCTACTACTCTATTACTCTCTCTCGGTGATCTCATTATCTCCTACTACTCATAATGGAATTACCCCTTGTTGTAGCACACGGTTAGCGAAATCATCCCTCGCTTAATAGTGTTAGTAATAGAGCACGCACATAGTTTCATGCTATTACCCATTCCATTCGGTTCGGTTACTAAACCGTTTTACCTCATGACTCGGTGATGTTTCTTGATTTCATATCACCTCCGAATGCACGTGATACACATAGTATTATGTTTAACACATTCGACTAATTATGTTATCACCATTTTCTTCTCGGATCGTTCCCGTGTCCGACGCACACTTGGGACTTCATAGGTGTTTCATGTACCATTTAAAGTATTCAAAATGAAAATACAAATTTCGGTCATCGGTAGCGATCATTGCATAAATCTACTTCGTATTATAGTTTTTCCTTTTCGTGTACCGATTATGTCTAGGCTCGGATTTTTGGTGTATAACTTAATGTATGAGACCTAGGTTAATCCTAAGGATTTATACATGACATACTTAAGCTAATTTTTTTTTTACTTAATCCGAATATTTAATCTTATCGGTCGAAGTCGACTCATAAAGGGTCTAGGTTTTAATCTCGATTTTTCTTGACTTCTCTTTTTCCATTACCCTATTTATATGTCCCGTAATCATTAATCTCTACTTGCGTTCATCTTCACTTCTTGATCTCTACTTACACAAATGGGATTCAATGTTAATCATTTTCTCTCCTAGGCCAAATGGTCCCAAAATAAGCAAGAAATTCTTTTTCCCTTTCTAGGTCACTTCTTTTTTAATGACTTACCAAATCATACTTAGAAGAGTTACCAAGGAGATTTAAAGCTTAAGATCCACCAAGGAACCCAAACTTAGTGATCAAATGTCCAATTTACCTAATGAAGTCCAAAACCCTATTTTTCTTTTAGTTAGGCCGGATGGGTTGTTAAGATGGCCATGGATTGCTTCTTCTTCTTTTTTTGTCTAGTGAATTTATTTTCACCCTAAACTATTAACCCATTCCTAATTGAGTTATCATGATATTCTAGGCCCTTAATTTCCCCAGAAGATCAATTATTTCCCCATTTTCCCTACTTGGCCGAATGGTTTTAGCCTAGGGAAACTCTAAAAGTGTATTCCTTTTTCTTTCCAAGTTAAGCTTACCAAACCTAGGTTAAGTTCAATCCATTCGATCCATACCCTTTTTCTTTCTTTTTTCCTTTCCAACCGATCCACACATTTAAACCTATCAAACAAGCTTTGCATGACAACAAAACATATAAATCCATCACAATTTAGCAAGCCCTAACACCAACACAAACAACCATAGCAATCCATAGAAAAATTATTACACACCCATGAAATAAACACTAAAAAAATAACTTAAGACATTAATCAACCAAAAATGAAACCTACTTACCTTGCTTGAATTTCCTACAGAGTTGGTTATGCTTTCCCCTTCTTTCTTTTCTTTCTTTTTCTTTTTCTATTCCTTTCCTCTTCCTCTCTTGTTTACCATTTTTCTCTCCCAATTTTGGTGGCTATGGTCGCCTAAAAATTTCTTATCATTTGCATTCTTTCTATATATATATACATGCTTAAAGTCTTGTTTTGAGTAAGTGTACAAATGGCTAGATTTAATTTGGAAGAGTGAAAAGTTAATGATGAGTCATGAGAGAGAGGCGGCAGATTTGAGAGGGTTAGAGTGTGCTTGGCCTTAATTCATTTAATGCATTGCTTAGGTGTCTAACAAAAAAATTTAGGTTAAATATACACCCTAATTAACTTGATTCAAGTAAATAAACATAGTTTCCTTCATGAAATTTTGGAAATTTCTTTTCTTAAAACTTGAAAATTCCTTGTCCATTCTTTTTCCAAAAATTCCATCGGTGATGCTTCAAGACCAACTTATACTAAAATGGTCATAACTCTTTATATATTGGTCTAAAAATCACGAAATTTCATATAGAGCTAGTGAAAAAATAGACAAACAACCTTTTTTCTTTAAGTTTTACCCAAAAACCACTCTAAAGTTCTCAAATAAATCACACAAAATTCGAGCAGAATACGGTCCTCAACACACTAATTTTGATTTTTTTTACGGGGTTACAATTCTCTCCTCCATAAAAGAAATTTCATCCTAAAAATTCAATCATACAAATCATTTTAGGTATTTGTCTCTCATTTCTTCTTCCCGTTCCCAAGTCAATTCTTCGAGGTCGTGATTTTCCCATAAAATCTTAACCATACCAATTTCCTTATTCCTTAGTCGTTTCACTTCTTTATCCAAGATTTGGATTGGTCTCTCCTTGTATGTTAAGTCTGCGGCAAGGTTCGGCGGCTCCATCTCCAAAATCTGCTTTGGTTCTCTAACACACTTTCTTAACATAAACACATGGAATACACTATGTATCGTTGTTAATGATAGCGATAGCGACGGACGGTACTCCTTATCGCCTACTCGACCTAGTATCTCAAATGGTCCAATGTATCATGAACTCGACTTTCCTTTCTTCCCAAATCGAAGTATGCCTTTCATCGATGATACCCATAAGAATATATAGTCACTCACTTCGAATGCTAGATCCCTTCGCCTTTTGTCGATGTAACTCTTCCGTCCGCTTCGAGCCGTTTTTAATCGTTGGTGGATGTTATTCACCACTTTTAATCGTTGGCGGATGCTATTCACCACTTTAGTTTGTTGCACCAACTCTAGTCATAGCAACTTCCTTTTGCCTATCTCATCCCAATGCATGGGAGATCTACATCACCATCCATACAAAGCTTCATAGGGACCCATCCCAATTAAAGCTTGGTAGCTATTGTTATATGCAAATCGGCTAAGCGTACATATCTCTCTCATTTTCCGGACCAATCCGAATGCATATGAGTAGCATATCCTTGAGAATCTAGATCACTCATTCCGATCGTCCGTTAATTTATAGATAATAAGCTATCGCTGAAGTTTAGCTTCATACCTATGGCTTTGGGTAGACTCTTCTAAAATATCAAGGTGAATCTAGGATCTCGATCCGACACAATTGAGATTGGGATCCCACGTAGTCTTACAATTTCATCAAGATACAATTGGGCGTACTTGTTTTGATTATAGGTGGTTTTGACCGAAGAAAATGCACCGATTTGGTCGGTTTATCATTGATCACCCAAATGACATCCGACTCCCTTTCGATCTTAGCAATCCCATGATGAAATCCATAGTTATATACTCCTAGTTCCATTCTGTAATCGCCAATGGTTTTAACATTCCCGAGGGTCTTTGATGTTCCACCTTCACTCGTTGACGGACTTGACACCTTGCCACAAAATTAGCTACATCTTTCTTCATTTTAGGGCACCAATAACATTATCACGAGTCTAGATAATTCTTTGTGCTTCACGATTGTATCGAATAGGGAGTTGAGTGCGTTTCTTTTAATATCTCTTCCTTCACATCTTCTACCGAGGGAACATATAACCTCCCTTTAAATCTAATTACGCCTTTATCATCCATCACAAAATCGAGTCCTTCTTCGCCTTTATGTTTTTCTTCAAGTCATTCGGTTTTTTATCCGTTTCGTTGCCCCATCCGAATTCTTTCCTACGAGTTGGCTAGATTAATAAAGCCGATAAAATGCTCTCGTGGCCTTTAGGAATTATCTCTAATTCTAGCTTTTATAGGTCTCTCATTATCGATGACTCGGATTACCTATATCGTGGCTATCGATGTTCTACTTAAGGCATCGACAACAACATTAGCTTTGCTTGGGTGATAATTGATTATACGATCATAATCCTTCACCAACTCTAACCACCTCCTTTTCCTCATGTTCAGCTCCTTTTGTGTGAAAATATATCATAGGCTTTTATGATTTGTATATATCTCACACTTGGCCCCACATAAATAGTGTCTCTAGATTTTTAGGACAAAGACTACCACTTGCTAGCTCTAGATCATGCATCGAATAATTTCGTTCATATTCCTTCAATTTTCACGACGCATAAGAGACTACCTTCCCATTCCGCATCAACACCACTCCTAGCCCATTTTTAGAAGCATAACTATACACCACAAAGTTTCCAACCTCGGACAAGACGATCGGCGTTGAGCCATACTAACCATCGTTTCGGCTCTTGGAAACTCTCCTTACAAGTAAATGTCCAAGTGGAATTTAATGCTCGTTTTCATTAAGTTAGTAAGAGGTCTAGCTATCTTAGAGAAGCCTTCAACAAATCTCCGATAATAACCGGCCAATCCTAAGAAACTTCGTACCTTCATTACACTCTTCGAGATAAGCCAATTCCGAATAGCCACTACTTTCTTCGGATCTACCACTATGCCTTCCTTCATTACCATATGGCCTAGAAAAGTCACTTGCTCTAGCTAAAATTCACACTTCTTAAATTTGGCATACAACTGCTCGCTCCCTTAGTGTCCGCAAGGTGGCCCTTAAATGTTTCTTATGCTTCTCCTTATGTCGAGAGTAAACTAAGATATCATCGATGAATACGATGATGAACTTGTCTAGAAATTCTTTAAAGACTTGATTCATCAAGTCTATGAAAGCAACTAGAGCGTTAGTCAACCCAAATGACATTACTAGGAACTCATAGTATCCGTATCTTGATCTAAATGTCGTTTTCTTCCCATCTTTCGATCTCACCCTCAACCGATGATACCTCGATTGTAAGTCTATTTGGAAAACACTATTGCCCCTTGTAATTGATCAAATAAATCATCAATCCGAGATAACGAGTACTTATTCTTAATCGTCGCCCAATTCAATTCCCGATAGTCAATATATAGCCTTAGGCTACCATCCTTCTTTTTCATGGATAGTACTAAAGCTCCCCAAGGTGAGGAACTATAGCATATGAATCCCTTGTCCCATAAGTCCCGTAATTACACCTTTAACTCTTTCAATTCAACTGGGGCCATTCTATAGGGAGTCTTAGAAATCGGAGTCGTGCTCGGCTCTAGCTCTATCTCAAATTCTATCTCCCTCTCCCGGTGGCAACGTAGTCAAATTTTCTAGAAATACATCCGGATACTCTCGCACGACATCTATATCATTCGATTTCAATTTTTGTTTCACTCGGCTATCCACCACATACGCTAAGTAACCCATACACCCCTTTCCTAGCATCTTTGGAGCTTTGATGGCCAAAATGATCGGTGCGGTTCGAAGCTTCAAATCAACCTTAAACTCTAACTATCGACTTCCGGGTAGATCAAAAGTTACCTTTTTTCCTCGACGAGTCTATCTTGGCACTATATTTTATCGACCAATCCATCCCTAGGATCAAATCAAAATCCCGGAGATCTAACACTATCAAATTGGCTTCTAACTTCCTATCTTCAATCTGTACGGGTACTTTTTAACCACACTCGTCGATTCCATAATTTCACCGAAGGAACTACTATAAGATATCCTACGGCTAATGTCTTAGGTTTGACTCCTAGGCTTTTTACTAATGTATTTGATATAAAAGAATATGTAGCACCAAAATCAATCAAAACATATGCAATCAAACCAAAGATTGAGACATTACCATGAATTAGTGTTGTATTCCTCTTATCCGTCTCTTCCTGTGTCATAGTGTACACCCGAGCAAGTTCTCTTCCTAGTCTCGATTTTTATATCCGAGGATAGTTATAGGCTATGTGTCCTTGCTTCGACAAACATAACGGATCCTCAAATCTGGTCGGCACTCCCCCATGTGGAATCTTCCACATTCATTGCACCAGGGTGGATTGCCCATCATTGATCTTGGCTAGCCGCTCGACGGTGGTCTCGGGACATAAGATGATGGTCCGGTGGCTCGAGTATTCCCTTGGCCACCACTTCGATTAAAATTCTTAGGCGGTCCCCACCTTACTCGGACCCAACAATGAGGCTCCCGATATAAACACCTACATCTTTTGCTACACCTTCCTTATAATCTCCTTCGATCTTCATCATCTATCATCGCTTTATCCACCATTTCCAAGAAGGTATCGGCGGAAGACATCCAAACCATACTTTGTACTTTGGGATTTAACCTTGTCGGGAATCTGTTCCTTTTTAGATTTTTATCCCCAACAATGAATGGGACGAATCTACGGTGTTGTTCAAACTTCCATACGTATTCACCTACCGACATCCTATCTTGCTTTAGTTCTAAGAAATTCTGAATCTTCTTAGCCCTTACATTTGCGATGAAGTACTTATTATTGAAGACCTTCTCAAATCCTTCCTAAGTCAAAGTCGGCATGTCTATAGTTAGTCGTGTGTTCTCCCACCAGTGCGGGCATCCTTAGTTAACATAAAAATAGCACATGATACTCCCTCATTGTTGGTGAATTATAAGTATTCGAATATCGCTTCTAATGACTTAATCCATTCCTCCGCTATCATTGGGTTAAGACCACGGAGAATTCCCGAAGACTCGGCTTACGAAACCTCTCCACCACATCATTCCTATCGTCGGGGTGGCGGAGGTGGAGGCTATTGATGCATAGCCAAGAGTTGTCTCATTTGCTCCGTATGGTCTTATTCGTCGTTGTCACATTGCTTGTTGTTATTGCTCGCATCATGTTCATCATGCGACTTAAAGCATCCCGCTGATTTCTATTATGATCATTGAAGGTCCTTTCACCTCCTGCTCATGTTAGTTCCTTTCTTGGCATGCTTGAACTTTGTACATGCCATGTTATGTCCGGAGTTAGTTTTGGTATAAAAAATAATAGATACTATAAATTATCCATTCACGTGTGAAATTATAGATATTTATATACATAGCATTTCGTACACAACGGTATTTACAAGCACTTTTACCTTATAAAAGTTTTTATGCTCTATTTACAATCAAAAGTGTACTTTTTTTTACATCGGGAAATACACAACAAGTACTACATCACGTGATCGAGTTACGATCTATTATGTCTAACCAACATATCGGACGCGTCATGGTAAGGAGGGCTCGACCCTCCACTAGTCAATAACATCATCCGATGCAATGCATACTATCTCGCGAGTGAGAGGCAATGGTAGACCCTAACCGTACATCAATCGGGCACGGGTCCGCCTAACCTATACCTGGAAGGAAGGCTCAAACCAAGTCTCAATAAAAAAACGAACCTAACAACCCTTCTCAAACCTCGACTAGCAACTACCGATCTCTTAGTAAAAGAGTTCGATGTAAAGTCGATCATAAGAAATCCATACTATGGTATTGTTGGAAAGAAGCATCGGCGAATTTTATTTACCGAATCGAGTCATACACCGAGTGATGTGGGCTACTATATCCCGATCTAGGGTCATAGTCGGGCTATTTAGTTTAGCCCACTAGGTAGTTAGGGTGGCCCGTTGTTGCCACATCCTAGCAACACGGGGTGTACAAAATAAATATGGCATCTATAGAAACAATAATTATCGGTATTAAGATTTTTAGAACATAATTATACTAGCATGAACATCACCTAATAATAATCATACACATTTAAAAAAATCAAGGATTAGATTGTTACTCGTAGAGTAGCACACCGGTCCTCGAGGCTCGAGTGACACTTAAGGTTCTACCCGGTTAACTAAACCATATCTCCGATACCACCCTCCGACGCCCCCACCTTGGTTCACTCTCTATTACCTAAATAAGAGTAACTAGGTGAGACACATCACACTAACATGACCAATTTTTGAATTTACCTTAAACACATGTGTGTTTATACATTAAGGACTTATCGTACAACAAAACGTGACCAAGACAATTTGCATAATATTAACAAACCAATGGAAGAAATTACAAAATTTATTTACAATACCATCAAAATATTCATTGACACCCCAACTCCAAAATTACAAATAAACAAAATAAAATCCCCTTAGGTTTATGTCACCCCCGAGCCCTTCAAAAGGATCCGAGCAGTGTCCTTATTGGTAATACGATCAACGCTACTTGTCATAACATGTAAATAACAACGAGGTGAGTCGAAGCTTAGTAAGTAAGGTGATACACGTGATATGCAATGAATTTCGCTTCACATTCTACCCATCCATTTTTAATTCCGAGTACCTCAGGTATTAGCAAGTCGATGTGTTCCATCTCTTGGTGATCGCATTATCACCTACTACTCTATTACTCTCTCTTAGTGATCTCATTATCACTTACCGATCACAATGGAATTACCCCTCGTTGTGGCACATAGTTAGCGAAATCATCCCTCACTTAATGGTGTTAGTAATAGACCACACATATGGTTTCATGCTCGTTACCTATTCCATTCGGTTCGGTTACCAAATCGTTTAATCTCATGACTCGGTGATGTTTCTCAATCTCATATCACCCCCGAATGCACGTGATGCACATGGTATATGTTTAACACGTTCGACTAATAATGCTATCACAATTTTCATCTCAAACCGTTCTTGTGTCCGATGCACACTCGGGACTTCATAGGTGTTTCATGTACCATTTGAAGTATTCAAAATGAGAATACAAATTCCGTTCATCGATAGCATTCATTGTATAAATCTACTTCGTAATTATAAGTTTTTCCTTTTTGTGTACCGATTACGTTTAGGCTTAGATTTTCAATGTATGACATACTTAAGCTTGAAAAACTTTGAATGCCGATTTTGAGGGCCTAAACTACATTTTTTCACACAAATAACTCATAGGTCATGGCTTATAGCTATGAGTTTTGTTTGTTGACTCGTTTCACATCGAACTAGGTCCAAACAGACTCAAACATAGCCCGACAGCTTTTTTTAGTTTTTATCACACTCACACCGTTTCACCTATTCCAAGTCCAAGTCGGCTCGTATCTTCTTGAAAAACTATAAAAGCTGATTTTTAGGGCCTAAACTACATTTTTTCACCAAAATAAGTCATAGTTCGTGGCTTATAGCTATGGGTTTTGGTCGTTGGCCCGTTTTGCATCGAACTATGTCCAAACAACTCAAACCTAACTCAACGAGTTTTTCATCATTTTTTATTGCACTCACATCATTTCACGTATTCTAAATCCAAGTTGGCCCAAATATTCTTGAAAAACCATGATAGGCTGATTTTGAGGGCCTAAACTTAATTTTTTTTACTAAAATCACTCATAAGTCATGGCTTATAGTGATGAATTTTTATCGTTGGCTCGTTTCACATCGACCTAGGTCCAAACACCTCAAACCTAGCCCGATAGTTTTTCTTTAGTTTTTATCGCACTTACACCATTTCACGTATTCTATGTCCAAGTGGCCCGTATCTTCTTGAAAAATTATGACGGCTGATTTTGAGGGCCTAAACTATATTTTTTGACCTCAATAACTCATAAGTCATAGCTTATAGCGATGACTTTTATTTGTTGGCCCGTTTCACATCGAACTAGTTCCAAACGACTCAAATCTAGCACGATAGTGTTTCTTCAATTTTTATCGCACTCACACCATTTTATGTATTCCAAGTCTAGTTGGCTTCGTATCTTCTTGAAAAACTTTGAATGCTGATTTTGAGGGCCTAAACTATATTTTTTCACCAAAATAACTCATAGGTCATGGCTTATAGCAATGAGTTTTGGTCGTTGGCCCGTTTCGCATCGAAATTGGTCCAACCAGCTCAAACCTTGCTAGATAGTTTTTCATCGGCTTTTATCGCACTCACACCATTCCACATATTCCAACTCCGGTTGGTCCGTATCTTTTGAAAAACTATGAAAGCTGATTTTGAGAGCCTAAACTACTATAAGTTTTGTTCGTTGGCTCGTTTCAAACCTAGCCCAATTGCTTTTCTTCATTTTTTATCGTACTCACACCGTTTCACGTATTCCAAGTCCAGTTAGCATATGTATTCTTGAATAAGTTTGAAGGCTCATTTTGAGGGCCTAAACTATATTTTTTCACACAAATAACTCATTGGTCATGGCTTATAGCTATGAGTTTTGTTCGTTGGCCCGTTTCACATCGAACTAGGTCCAAACAACTCAAACGTAGCTCGATAGCATTTTTTAGTTTTTATCGCACTCACACCGTTTCACATATTCCAAGTCCAATTAGCCCGTATCTTCTTGAAAAACAATGAAGGCTGATTTTTAGGACATAAACTATATTTTTTCACCAAAATAACTCATACTTCATGGCTTATAGCTATGAGTTTTGGTCGTTGGCCCGTTTTGCATCGAACTATGTCCAAACAGACTCAAACCTAGCCCGATAGTTTTTTGTTATTTTTTATTGCACTCACACCGTTTCACGTATTCCAAATCCAGTTGGCCCAAATATTCATGAAAAATCATATTTTGAGGGCCTAAACTATATTTGTTTTTACCAAAATCACTCATAGGTCATGGCTTATAGCGATGAGTTTTTATCGTTGGCTTGTTTCGCATCGCCCTAGGTCCAAACAACTCAAACCTAGCTCGATAATTTTTCTTCAATTTTTATCACACTCACACCATTTCACGTATTCTAAGTTCAAGTTGGCTCGTATCTTCTTAAAACATTATGACGGCTGATTTTGAAGGCCTAAACTACATTTTTTGACCTAAATAACTCATAGGTCATAGCTTATAGCTATGAGTTTTGTTCGTTAGCTCGTTTCACATCGAACTAGTTCCAAACGAGCTCAAATCTAGTACGATTTTTTTTCTTCAATTTTTATCGCACTCACTCGTTTCACGTATTCCAAGTCCGAGTTAGCTCGTATCTTCTTGAAAAACTTTGAAGGCTGATTTTGGGGGCCTAAACAATATTTTTCACCAAAATAACTCATAAGTCATGGCTTATAGCGATGAGTTTTGGTCGTTCGCGCATTTCACATCCAAATAGGTCTAACCAACTCAAACCTTGCCGGATATTTTTTCATCCGTTTTTATCGCACTCACACCGTTCCACGTATTTCAAGTCCAGTTGGCTCGTATTTTCTTGAAAAGCTGTGAAGGCTGATTTTCATGGCCTAAAATATATTTTTTCACAAAAATAACTCATAAGTCATGGCTTATAGCTATGAGTTTTGCTCGTTGGCCCGTTTCACATCAAACTAGGTTTAAACGACTCAAACTTTACCAATAATTTTTTATCATTTTTTATTGTACTCACACTCGTTTCACGTATTCCAAGTCCGAGTCGACTCATATTTTCTTAAAAAATATGAAGGCTGATTTTTAGGGCCTAAACTACATTTTTTCACCAAAATAACTCATAGTTTGTGGCTTATAGCTATGAGTTTTGGTTGTTAGCCCATTTCACATCGAACTAGTATTGAACGACTCAACCCTAGCCCGATGGCTTTTCTCTATTTTTTATCGCACTCACATCGTTTCACATATTCCAAGTCCAAGTTAGCTCGTATATTCTTGAATAACTTTGAAGGCTCATTTTGAGGGCCTAAACTATATTTTTTCACACAAATAACTCATTGGTCATGGCTTATAGCTATGAGTTTTGTTCGTTGGCCCGTTTCACATCGACCTAGCTCCAAACAGACTCAAACGTAACTCGACAGACTTTTTTTAATTTTTATCTCACTCACATCGTTCCACATATTCCAAGCCCAATCGACCCATATTTTCTTGAAAAACGAGTGAAGGCTAATTTTTAAGGCCTAAACTATATTTTTTTCACCAAAATAACTCATACTTCGTGACTTATAGCTATGAGTTTTGGTCATTTGCCCGTTTTGCATCGAACTATGTCTAAACAGACTCAAACCTAGCCCAATAGTTTTTTGTTATTTTTTATTGCACTCACACCGTTTCACGTATTCCAAATCCAGTTGGTCGAAATATTCTTCAAAAACCATATTTGAGGGCCTAAACTATTTTTTTCTTTTTACTAAAATCACTCATATGTCATGGCTTCTAGTGATGAGTTTTTATCGTTCGCTTGTTTCGCATCACCCTAGGTCCAAACAGACTTAAACCTAGTCCAATAGTTTTTCTTTAGTTTTTATCGCACTCACATCGTTTCACGTATTTTAAGTCCAATTGGCCTATATCTTCTTTAAAAATTATGACGGCTAATTTTGAGAGCCTAAACTATATTTTTTGACCTAAATAAGTCATAGGTCATAGCTTTAAGCTATGAGTTTGGTTCGTTGGCCCGTTTCACATCGAACTAGGTCCAAACAGTTGAAATCTAGCGTGATAGTTTTTCTTTAGTTTTTATCATACTCACACCGTTTCACACAAATAAGTCCCGTTAGCTTCGTATCTTCTCGAAAAACTTTGAATGCCGATTTTGAGGGCTTAAACTAAATTTTTTCACCAAAATAACTCATAGGTCATGGCTTTTAGCGATGAGTTTTCATCATTGGTCCGTTTCACATCGAAATTGGTCCAACCGACCCAAACCTTACCGGATAGTTTTTCATTAGTTTTTATCGCACTCACATCGTTATACGTATTCGAAGTCCAGTTGGCCCGTATCTTTTTAAAAAATTGTGAAGGCTGATTTTGAGAGCCTAAACTATATTTTTTCATAAAAATAACTCATAAGTCATGGCTTATAGCTATGAGTTTTGCTTGTTGGCTTGTTTCACATCGAACTAGGTCTAAATAGCTCAAACTTTGCTCGACAGCTTTTTGTCGGCTTTTATCACACTCACACCGTTTCACGTATTCCAAGTCCAGTCGGCTCGTGTCTTCCCGAAAAAATGTGAAGGCTGATTTTTAGAGCCTAAACAACATTTTTTCAGCAAAATAACTCATAGTTTATGGCTTATAGCTATGAGTTTTGGTTGTTGGCCCATTTCACATCGAACTAATTCCAAACGACTCAAACCTAATCCGATGGCTTTTCTTTATTTTTTATCGCATTTACACCGTTTCACGTATTCCAAGTCGAGTTAGCTTATATCTTCTTGAAAAACTTTGAAGGTTGATTTTGAGGGCCTAAACTATATTTTTTTCACACAAATAACTTATAGGTCATGGCTTATAGCTATGAGTTTTGTTCGTTGACCCGTTTCACATCAAACTAGGTCCAAACGGACTCAAACGTAGCTCAACGGCGTTTTTCAATTTTTATTACACTCACACCGTTTCATATATTCCAAGTCCAATCGGCTCCGTATCTTCTTGAAAAACAATGAAGGCTGATTTTTAGGGCCTAAACTATATTTTTTCACCAAAATAACTCATACTTCGTGGCTTATAGCTATGAGTTTTAGTCGTTGGCCCGTTTTGCATCGAACTATGTCCAAACAGACTCAAACCTAGCCTCGATAGTGCTTTGTTATTTTTTATTGCACTCATACCGTTTCACGTATTTCAAATCGAGTTGGCCCAAATATTCTTGAAAAACCATATTTTGAGGGCCTAAACTATATATTTTTTTTTACCAAAATCACTCATAGGTCATGGCTTATAGCGATGAGTTTTTATCGTTGGCTTGTTTCGCATCGTCCCAGGTCCAAACAGACTCAAACCTAGCTCGATAATTTTTCTTCAATTTTTATCGCACTCACACCGTTTCACGTATTCTAAGTCTAGTTGGCCCGTATCTTCTTAAAACATTATGACGGCTGATTTTGAGGGCTTAAACTATATTTTTTGACCTTAATAACTCATAGGTCATAGCTTATAGCTATGAGTTTTGTTCGTTAGCCCGTTTCACATCAAACTAATTCCAAATAGCTCAAATCTAGTGCCATAGTTTTTCTTCAATTTTTATCACACTTACACTCGTTTCACGTATTCCAAGTCTAGTTGGCTTCGTATCTTCTGAAACACTTTGAAGGTTGATTTTGGGAGCCTAAACAACATTTTTTCACCAAAATAACTCATAAGTCATGGCTTATAGCGATGGGTTTTGGTCGTTCGCTCGTTTCACATCCAAATAGGTCCAACCAACTCAAACCTTGGTAGATAGTTTTTCATCGGTTTTTATTGCACTCACACCGTTCCACGTATTCCAAGTCCAAGTTGGCCCATATTTTCTTGAAAAACTATGAAGGTCGATTTTGAGGGCCTAAGCTATATTTTTTCACAAAAATAACTCATAAGTCATGGTCGATAGCTATAAGTTTTGCTCGTTGGCCCGTTTCACATGGAACTAGGTTTAAACGACTTCAAATTTTACCGATAATTTTTTATCGGTTTTATTTCACTCACACCATTTCACGTATTCCAAGTCCAGTTCGGCTCGTATTTTCTTGAAAAAATATGAAGGCTAATTTTTAGGGCCTAAACTACATTTTTGCATCAAAATAACTAATAGTTTGTGGCTTATAGCTATGAGTTTTGGTCGTTGGCCCGTTTCATATCGAACTAGTACTAACTAGCTCAAACCTAGCTCGATGGCTTTTCTTCATTTTTTATCGCATTCACACTCGTTTCATGTATTCCAAGTCCAGTTGGCTTGTATATTCTTGAATAACTTTGAAGGCTCATTTTGAGGGCCTAAACTATATTTTTCACACAAATAACTCATTGGTCATGGCTTATAGCTATGAGTTTTGTTCGTTGGCCCGTGTCACATCGAACTAGGTCCAAACGACTCAAATGTAACTCGATAGCTTTTTTCGGCTTTTATCTCACTCACACCGTTTCACATATTCCAAGCCCAATCGGCCCGTATCTTCTTCAAAAACTATGAAGGCTGATTTTTAGGGCTTAAACTACATTTTTTTCACCAAAATAACTCATAGTTCGTAGCTTATAGCTTTGAGTTTTGGTCGTTGGCTTGTTTGGCATCGAACTATGTCCAAACAGACTCAAACCTTGCTTGACGAGTTTTTCTTTATTTTTTATTGCACTCACATCATTTCACGTATTCTAAATCCAGTTGGCCCAAATATTCTTAAAAACCAAGATAACCGATTTTGAGGGCCTAAACTACATTTTTTTTACCAAAATCGCTCATATGTCATGGCTTATAACGATGAGTTTTTATCGTTCGCTTGTTTCGCATCATCCTAGGTCCAAAAGCTCAAACCTAGCCCGATAGTTTTTCTTTAGTTTTTATCGCACTCACACCGTTTCACGTATTCTAAGTCCAGTCGGCTCGTATCTTCTTGAAAAATTATGATGGCCGATTTTGAGGGCCTAAACTATAATTTTTAACCAAAATAACTCTTAGGTCATAGCTTATAGCTATGAGTTTTGTTCATTGGCCCGTTTCACATCGAACTAGTTCCAAACGACTCAAATCTAGCACGATAGTTTTTGTTCGGCTTTTATCGTACCCACACTTGTTTCACATATTTCAAGTCCAATTGGCCTATATTTTCTTTAAAAACTTTGAAGGCTTATTTCAAGGGCCTAAACTATATTTTTTTACCAAAATAAGTCGGAGGTCATAGCTTATAGCAATGAGTTTTGATCGTTGGCCCATTCCGTATCAAAGTAGGTCCAACAAGCTCAAACCTTGCCCGATAGTTTTTCACCGGCTTTTATCGCACTCACACGGTTTCATGTATTACAAGTTCATTGGGCCCGTATCTTTTTAAAAAGCGTGAAGGCTGATTTTAAGGGCCTAAACTACATTTTTTCACAAAACTAACTCAATGGTCATGGCTTATGGCTATGAGTTTTGTTCGTTCGTCCGTTTCACATGGAAGTAGGTCCAAACAGACTTAAACTTTGCCCGACAAGTTTTTGTCGGTTTTATCGCACTCACATCGTTTCGCGTATTCCAAGTCCGGATAGTCGTATCTTCTTAAAAATATGTGAAGGCTGATTTTTAGGGCCTAAACTATATTTTTTCACCAAAATAACTCATAGTCCGCGGCTTATAGATATGAGTTTTGGTTGGTTGCTCGTTTCACATCGAACTAGGTCCAAACAACTCAAATGTAGCCCAATAGCTTTTGTCGGTTTTTATCGCACTCATATCGTTTTACGTATTCTAAGTCCAAGTTGGCTCGTATCTTTTTGAAAAAATATGAAGATCGATTTTTAGGGCCTAAACTATATTTATTCACCAAAATAACTTATAGTTTGTGGTCGATAGCTTTGAGTTTTGGTCGTTGGCCCGTTTTGCATCGAACTATGCCCAAACAACTCAAACCTAGCACGATAGTTTTTTATCATTTTTTATTGCACTCACACCGTTTCACATATTCTAAGTCCAGTTGGCCCAAATATTCTTGAAAAACCATGATAGTCGATTTTAAGGGCCAAAACTATATTTTTTTTACCAAAATCACTCCTAAGTCATACCTTATAGCGATGAGTTTTTATAATTGGCACTGTTTTGCATCGACCTTGGTCAAAACAACTCAAACTTACCCTAATAGTTTTTCTTCTATTTTTATCGCACTCACACCGCTTCACGTATTCCAAGTCCAGTTAGCCCGTATCTTCTTGAAAAACCGTGAAGGTTGATTTTGAGGGCCTAAATTGTATTTCTTCACCAAAATAACTTATAGGTCATGGCTTATAGCTATGAGTTTTGGTTGTTGGCCCGTTATGCATCGCATTAGGTCCAAACTGACTCAAACCTAGCTCGATAGTTTTTTGTTAGTTTTTATCGCACTCATACCGTTTCACGTGTTCTATGTCTAGTTGGTCCGAATCTTCTTGAAAATCCATGAAGGATGATTTTGAGGGCCTAAATTATATTTTTTTACCAAATTCACTCATAAGTCATGGTTTATAGCGATGACTTTTGATCGTTGATCCGTTTCACATTGAACTAGGTCCAAACAACTCAAACCTTGCTCGATAGTTTTTTTATCAATTTTTATCGCACTAATATCGTTTCATATATTCCAAGTCTAGTTGGCCCTATCTTCTTGAAAAACTATGAAAGTTGATTTTGAAGGCCTAAATTACATATTTTTAGCAAAATAACTCATACTCAATGGCTTATAGCTATGAGTTTTGATCGTTGACCAGTTTTGCATCGAACTAGGCCCAAATAGCTCAAACCTAGCCCGATAGTTTTTCATCGGCTTTTATCAAACTCACATCGTTTCATGTATTCCGAGTTCGGTTGGCCCGTATCTTCTTGAAAAACGAGTGAAGGCTGATTTTGAGGGCATAAACCATATTTTTTCATCAAAATAACTCATCCGTCATGGCTTATAGCTATGAGTTTTTTTGTTGGCCCATTTCACATCGAACTATGTCCAAACGAGCTCAAACCTAGCCCGATAGCTTTTTTCGGTTTTTCTCCCACTCACACCGTTTCACGTATTCCAAGTCCAATTCGGTCCGTATCTTCTTGAAAAACTATGAAGGCTGATTTTTGGGCCTAAACTACATTTGTTCACCAAAATAACTCATAGTTCGTGGCTTATAGCTACGAGTTTTGTTCGTTGACTCGTTTTGCATCGAACTATGTCCAAAGACCTCAAACTTAGCCCGACGAGTTTTTCATCATTTTTTATTGCACTCACACCGTTTGACGCATTCTAAGTCTAGTTGGCCCAAATATTCTTGAAAAACCATGATAGGCGATTTTGAGGGCCTAAACTATAATTTGTTTTACTAAAATCACTCATAGGTCATTGCTTATAGCGATGAGTTTTTATCGTTGGCTCGTTTCGCATCGACCTATGTCCAAACAGACTCAAACCTAGCTCAATAGTTTTTTTCGGTTTTATCGCACTCACACCGTTTCATGTATTCTAAGTCCAGTTGGCCCATATCTTCTTGAAAAATTATGACGAGCTGATTTTGAGGGCCTAAACTACATTTTTTGACCAAAATAACTCATAGGTCATGGCTTATAGCTATGAGTTTTGTTTATTGGCTCATTTGACATAGAACTAGTGCCAAACGACTCAAACCTAGCTCAATATTTTTTCATTAGTTTTTATCGCACTCACCGTTTCACGTATTCCAAGTATAGTTGGCCGTCTCTTCTTGAAAAGCCGTGAATACCGATTTTGAAGGCTTAAACTATATTTTTTCACCAAAATAACTCAAAGGTCATGGCTTCTACCTATGAGTTTTAGTTGTTGGCCCGTTTCGCATCAAACTAGGTCCAAACAGACTCAAACTCGGCCCGATAATTTTTTTGTCGGCTTTTATCGCACTCATACTTGTTTCATGTATTCCAACTCCGAGTTGGCCAAAATCTTCTTGAAAAACGATGAAGGATCATTTTGAGGCCTAAATTATATTTTTTTTTACCAAAAACACTCATAGGTCATGGCTTATAGGGATGTGTTTTAATCGTTTACCCGTTTCGCATGGAACTAGGTCGAAACGACTCAAACCTAGATCGGTAGTTTTTTGTCGGCTTTTATCGCATTCACACCATTTAACGTATTTCAAGTCTAGTTGGACCATATCTTCTTGAAAAGCTCGTGAAGGCTGATTTTGAGGGCTTAAACTATATTTTTTCACTAAAATAACTCGTAGTTAATGGCTTATAGCTATGAGTTTTTGTTGTTAGCCCGTTTCGCATCGAACTAGGTCCAAATTACTCAAACCTAGCTCGATTGTTTTTCTTCCGTTTTAACCGTACTCATACCGTTTCACGTATTCTAAGTCCAGTTGGTACAAATATTCTTGAAAAACCATGATAGGCTGATTTTGAGGGCCTAAACTATATATTTTTTTACCAAAATCACTCATAGGTCATGGCTTATAGCGATGAGTTTTTATAATTGGCCCGTTTCGCATCGACCCAAGTCCAAACAATCAAACTTAACCCAATAATTTTTCTTCCGTTTTTATCGAACTCACACCATTTCATGTATTCCAAGTCCAGTTAGCTCGTATCTTCTTGAAAAATCATGAAGGTTGATTTTGAAGGCCTAAATCACATTTCTTCACTAAAATAACTCATAGGTCATCACTTATAGTTATAAGTTTTGGTTGCTGGCCCATTTTAGATTGCACTAGGTCCAAACGACTCAAACCTAGCTCGATAGTTTTTCGTCGGCTTTTATCACACTCATACCGTTTTCACGTATTCCATGTCTAGTTGGCTCGCATCTTCTTGAAAAACCATGAAGGATGATTTTGAAGGCCAAAATTATTTTTTTTTTATCAAATTCACTCATAAGTCATTGTTTATAGCGATGAGTTTTGATCGTTGATCCGTTTCGCATTGAACTAGGTCCAAACAACTCAAACCTTGCTCGACAAGTTTTTGTCGGCTTTTTGTCACACTCATACCGTTTCACGTATTCCAAGTCTAGTTGGCCCTATCTTCTTGAAAATCTATGAAAGCTGATTTTGAGGGCCTAAATTACATATTTTTAGCAAAATAACTCGTACTTAATGGCTTATAGCTATGGGTTTTGGTCGTTGGCCGGTTTCGCATTGAACTAGGTCCAAACAACTCAAACCTAGCCCGATAGTTTTTCATTAGTTTTTATCGAACTCACATCGTTTTATGTATTCCGAGTCCAGTTAGCTCGTATCTTCTTGAAAAACAATGAAGGCTAATTTTGAGGGCGTAAACTATATTTTTTCACCAAAATAACTCATAGTTTGTGGCTTATAGCTATGAGTTTTGGTCGTTGGCCCGTTTTACATCAAACTATGTCCAACACAACTCAAACCTAGCCTCGATGACTTTTCATCATTTTTTATTGCACTCACACCGTTTAACGCATTCTAAGTCTAGTTGGCCCAAATATTCTTGAAAAACCATGATAGTCGACTTTGAGGGCCTAAACTATAATTTTTTTTACTAAAATCACTCATAGGTCATGGCTTATAGCGATGAGTTTTTATCGCCGCTTCGTTTCGCATCGACTTATGTCCAAACGACTCAAACCAAACCCGATAGTTTTATTTTCGGCTTTTATCGCACTCACACCATTTCACGTATTCTAAGTCCAGTTAGTTCGTATCTTCTTGAAAAATTATGAAGGCCGATTTTGAGGGCCTAAACTATATTTTTTGACCAAAATAACTCATAGGTCATGACTTATAGCTATGAGTTTTGTTCGATGGCCTATTTCACATCGAACTAGTGCTAAACAGACTCAAACCTAGCCTAATATTTTTTCACCAGCTTTTATCGTACTCACACGTTTCACGTATTCCAAGTCTAGTTTGCCCGTATCTTCTTGAAAAACTATGAATGCTGATTTTGAGGGCCTAAACTATATTTTTTGACCAAAATAACTCATAGGTCATGGCTTCTACCTAGGATTTTTTGTTGTTGGCCCCGTTTCGCATTGAACTAGGTCCGGATAGCTTAAACCCGGCCCGATAATTTTTTCGTCGGTTTTTATCGCACTCATACCGTTTCATGTATTCCAAGTCTAGTTGGCCCGAATCTTCTTGAAAACCCATGAAGGATGATTTTGAGGGCCTAAATTACATTTTTGTTTTACCAAATACACTAATAGGTCATGGCTTATAGTGATGTGTTTTAATCATTTACCCGTTTTGCATGGAACTAGGTCCAATAGCTCAAATCTAGATCGGTAATTTTTTATCGGTTTTTATCGCACTCATACCATTTCACGTATTCCAAGTCTAGTTAGACCATATCTTCTTGAAAAACTATAAAGGCTGATTTTGAGTGCTTAAACTATATTTTTTTCACCAAAATAACTCGTAGTTATTGGCTTATAGCTATGAGTTTTTGTTGTTAGCTCGTTTCGCATCGAACTAGGTCCAAACATGACTCAAACCTAGCCTAATAGTTTTTCTTCCGTTTTAACCGTACTCATCTTGTTTCACGTATTTTAAGTCTAGTTAGCCCAAATATTCTTAAAAAACCATGATAGGCTGATTTTGAGGGCCTAAACTATATATTTTTTTACCAAAATCACTCATAGGTCATGGCTTATAGTGATGAGCTTTTATAATTGGCACGTTTCGCATCGACCTAGGTCCAAACAACTCAAACTTAGCCCAATAGTTTTTCTTCGTTTTGATCGCACTCACACCATTTCACATATTCCAAGTCCAGTTAGCCGTATCTTCTTGAAAAATCATGAAAGTTGATTTTGAGGGCCTAAATTACATTTCTTCACCAAAATAACTCATAGGTCATGGCTTATAGCTATGAGTTTTGGTTGGTGGCTCTGTTTTGCATCGCACTAGGTCCAAACTGACTCAAACCTAACCCGATAGGTTTTTGTTAGTTTTTATCGCACTCATACCGTTTCATGTATTCCATGTCTAGTTGGCTCGAATCTTATTGAAAAACCATGAAGGCTAATTTTGAGGGCCTAAACTATATTTTTTTACTAAAATAACTCGTAGGTCATAGCTTATAGCTATGAGTTTTGTTCGTTGGCCCATTTCACGTCGAACTAGTTCCAAACGACTTCAAACCTTGCTCGATAGGTTTTCATCGGCTTTTATCGCACTCATATTGTTTCACATATTTTAAGTCGAGTTGGCTTCGTATCTTCTTGAAAAACTATGAAGGCTGATTTTGAGGGCATAAACTATATTTTGTCACCAAAATAACTCATAAGTGGGTTATAGCTATGATTTTTTTTTTGTTGGTCCGTTTCATATCGAACTAGCTCCAAACGACTCAAACCTAGCTCGATAGCTTTTTTCAATTTTATCGCACTCACACCGTTTCATGTATTCCAAGTCCAACTAGCTCGTATCTTCTTGAAAAACTATAAAGGCTGATTTTTAGGGCCTAAACTACATTTGTTCACCAAAATAACTCATAGTTCGTGGCTTATAGCTATGAGTTTTGGTCGTTGGCCCGTTTTGCATCGAACTATGTCCAAACGAGCTCAAACCTAGCTCGACGAGTTTTTCATCGGCTTTTATTACGGTCACACCGTTTGACGCATTCTAAGTCTAGTTGGCCCAAATACCCTTGAAAACCCATGATAGCTAATTTTGAGGGCCTAAATTATAATTTTTTTTACTAAAATCACTCATAAGTCATGCCTTATAGCAATGAGTTTTTATCGTTGGCTTGTTTCGTATCGACCTATATCCAAATAGCTCAAACCTAGCCCGATAGTTTTTTTTTAGTTTTTATCACACTCACATCGTTTCACGTATTCTATGTCCAATTGGCTCCGTATCTTCTTGAAAAATTATGATGGCTGATTTTGAGGGCCTAAACTACATTTTTTGACCAAAATAACTCATATGTCATGGCTTATAGCTATGAGTTTTGTTGGTTGGCCCGTTTCACATCGAATTAGTTCTAAACAACTCAAATCTAGCTCGATAATTTTTCTTCGGTTTTTATTGCACTCACACCGTTTCATGTATTCCAAGTCTAGTTGGCTTGTATTTTCTTGAAAAACTTTGAAGGCTGATTTTAAGGGCCTAAACTATATTTTTTCACCAAAATAACTCATAGGTCATGGCTTATAGAGATGAGTTTTGGTCGTTGGCCCATTCCGTATTGAAATAGGTCCAACAAGCTCAAACCTTGCTCGATAGTTTTTTACTAGTTTTTATCGCACATACACAGTTTCACGTATTCCAAGTTCGGTTGGTCCGTATCTTCTTGAAAAACTATGAAGGCTGATTTTGAGGGCCTAAACTACATTTTTTCACAAAAATAACTCAATAGTCATGGCTTATGGCTATGAGTTTTTTTCATTGGCTGTTTCATATCGAACTAGGTCCAAACGGACTTAAACTTTGCCCGATAGTTTTTTGTCAATTTTTATCGCACTCACATCGTTTCATATATTCCAAGTCCAACTGGCACGTATCTTTTTAAAAATATGTGAAGGCTGATTTTTAGGTCCTAAACTATATTTTTTCACATAAATAACTCATAGTTCGAAGCTTATAGCTATGAGTTTTGGTCGTTGGCCCATTTCACATCGAATTAAGTTCAAACGGCTCAAACTTTGCCCGACGAGCTTTTTGTCGGTCTTTATCGCACTCACACCGTTTCATATATTCCAAGTCCAACTAGCTCCGTATCTTCTTGAAAAAATATGAAGGCTGATTTTTAGGGCAACCAAAATAACTCATAAATCGTGGCTTATAGCTAGGAGTTTTAGTCGTTGTCCCGTTTTGCATCGAACTATGTCCAAACGAGCTCAAACCTAGCCCAATAGTTTTTCATCATTTTTTATTGCACTCACACCGTTTTACGTATTCTAAGTCCAGTTGGCCCAAATATTCTTGAAAAACCATGATAGCGGATTTGGAAGGCCTAAACTATATATGTTTTTACCGAAATCACACATAGGTCATGGCTTATAACGATGAGTTTTTATAAGCGGCCTTTTTCGCATCGACCTAGGTCCACACGACTCAAACTTAGCCCGATAGTTTTTCTTTTATTTTTATCGCACTCACATCGTTTCGGGTATTCTAAGTCCAATTGGGTCGTATATTCTTGAAAAATAGTGAAGGTTTATTTTGAGAGCCTAAATTACATTTTTTCACCAAAATAGCTCATAGGTCATGGCTATAGCTATGAGTTTTGGTTGTTGGCCCATTTTGCATCGCACTAGGTCCAAACGACTCAAACCTAGCTCGATATTTTTTTGTCGGCTTTTGTCGCACTCATACCGTTTCACGTATACCATGTCTAGTTGGCTCGAATCTTCTTAAAAAACCATGAAGGATGATTTTAAGGGCCCAAATTATATATTTTTTTTATCAAATTCACTCATAGGTCATGACTTATAGCGATGAGTTTTGATCGTTGATCCGTTTCGCATTGAAATAGGTCCAAATAACTCAAACCTTGCTCGGTAGTTTTTTGTCGGCTTTTATCACACTCACACTCGTTTCACGTATTCCGAGTCTAGATGGCCCTATCTTCTTGAAAAAATGTTAAGGCTGATTTTAAGGGCCTAAACTATATTTTTTCACCAAAATAACTCATACTTAATGGCTTATTGCTATGCGTTTTAGTCATTGGCCGGTTTTGTATCGAACTAGGTCCAAACGGCTCAAACCTAGCCCGATAGTTTTTCATCGGTTTTTATCGAACTCACATCGTTTCATGTATTCGAAGTCCAGTTGACTCGTATCTTCTTGAAAAACTATGATGCTCGATTTTGAGGACCTAAACTATATTTTTTCACAAAAATAACTCAATAGTCATGGCTTATGGTTTTGAGTTTTGTTCGTTAGCCCGTTTCATATCGAACTAGGTCCAAACAACTCGAAACTTTGCTCGATAGTTTTTTGTCGGCTTTTATCGCACTCACACCATTTCACGTATTCCAAGTCCAAGTCGGCTCGTATCTTCTTAAAAATATGTGAAGGCTAATTTTTAGGGCCTAAACTATATCTTTTCACATAAATAACTCATAGGTTGTAGCTTATAGCTATGAGTTTTGGTCATTGGCTCGTTTCACATCGAACTAGGTCCAAACGAGCTCAAACCTAGCCCGATAGTTTTTCGTCATTTTTAATTGCACTCACATCGTTTCATATATTCTAAGTCCAGTTGGCCCAGATATTCTTGAAAACCATGATAGCCGATTTTGAGGGCCTAAACTATATATGTTTTTACCAAAATCACACATAGGTCATGGCTTATAGTGATGAGTTTTTATAGTCGGCTCGTTTCCGATCAACCCGAGTCCACACGACTTAAACTTAGTCCGATAGTTTTTCTTCTATTTTTAGCACACTCACACTCGTTTCACGTATTCCAAGTCCGAGTTGACTCGTATCTTCTTGAAAAACCGTGAAGGTTTATTTTAAGGGCCTAAATTATATTTCTTCACCAAAATAGCTCATAGGTCATGGCTTATAGTTATGAGTTTTGGTTCCCGGCCCGTTTTGCATCGCACTAGGTCCAAACAGACTCAAACCTAGCTCGATAGTTTTTCATCGGCTTTTGTCGCACTTATACCGTTTTACGTATTCCATCTCTAGTTGGCCCGAATCTTCTTAAAAAACAATGAAGGATGATTTTGAGGGCCTAAATTCACTCATAAGTCATGGTTTATAGTGATGAGTTTTGATCATTGATCCATTTCGCATTGAACTAGGTCCAAACAATTCAAACCTTACTCGATAGTTTTTTGTCGGTTTTTTATCGCACTCATAACGTTTCAAGCATTCCTAGTCTAGTTGGCCCTATCTTCTTGAAAAGCTGTTAAGGCTGATTTTGAGGGCCTAAACTACATAGTTTCAGCAAAATAACTCATACTTAATGGCTTATAGCTATGAGTTTTGGTGGTTGGCTAGTTTTGTATCGAATTAGGTCCAAACTGACTCAAACTTAGCCCGATAGTTTTTCATCGGCTTTTATCGAACTCACATTGTTTCATGTAATCCAAGTCCAATTGACCCGTATCTTCTTGAAAAACTATGAAGGCTGATTTTGAGGGCGTAAACTAAATAACTCATAGGTCATGGCTTACGGATATAAGTTTTTTTGTTGGCCCGTTTACATCGAACTAGGTTTAAACATCTCAAACATAGCCCGATAGCTTTTTTCGGTTCTTATCGCACTCACACCGTTTCACGTATTCCAAGACCAGTTGGCTCGTAGCTTCCGAAAACTCGTGAAGGCCGATTCTTAGGGCCTAAACTACATTTGTTCACCAAAATAACTCATAGTTCGTGGCTTATAGCTACGAGCTTTGGTCGTTGACCAATTTTACATCGAACTATGTCCAAACGACTCAAATTTAGGTCGATATTTTTTCATCATTTTTTATTGCACTCACACCGTTTGACGCATTCCAAGTCTAGTTGCCCCAAATATTCTTGAAAAACCATGATACACGATTATGAGGGCCTAAACTATATTTTTTTAACTAAAATCACTCATAGGTCATGGCTTATAGTGATGAGTTTTTTACCGTTGGCTCGTTTCGCATCGACCTATGTCCAAATAGCTCAAACCTAGCCCGATAGTTTTTTTAGTTTTTATCACACTCATACCGTTTCACGTATTCCAAGTCCAATCGGCTTGTATCTTCTTGAAAAATTATGATGGCCGATTTTGAGGGTCTAAACTACATTTTTTTTACCAAAATAACTCATAGCTCATGGCTTATAGCATGAGTTTTGTTTGTTGGCCCATTTCACATCGAACTAGCTCCAAACGAACTCAAACCTAGCCCAATAGTTTTTCATCGGTTTTATCGTACTCACACCGTTTCACGTATTCCGAGTCTAGTTCGCCCGTATCTTCTTGAAAAACTATGAAGACCGATTTTGAGGGCCTAAACTATATTTTTTCACCAAAATAACTCATGGGTCATGGTTCTACCTATGAGTTTTTGTTGTTGGCCCGTTTCGCATCGAACTAGGTCCAAACAGACTCAAACCTAACTCGATAGTTTTTCATCAATTTTTATCGTACTTACACCGTTTCACGTATTCCAAGTCCAGTTCGACCAAATCTTCTTGAAAAACTATGAAGGCTAATTTTGAGGTCCTAAACTATATTTTTTCACTAAAATACTCGAGTCGTGGCTTATAGCTATGAGTTTTAGTTGTTAGCTCGTTTCACATCGAACTAAGTCCAAACAGACTTAAACCTAGCTCGATAGTTTTTTGTTAGTTTTTATCGCACTCACATCGTTCCACGTATTCCAAGTCTAGTTGGCCCGTATCTTCTTGAAAAGCTGTGAAGGTCGATTTTGAGGGCCTAAATTACATTTTTTTCACCAAAATAACTCATAGGTCATGGCTTGTAACTATGAGTTTTGTTTATTGGCCCGTTTCGCATCGCACTAGGTCCAAACATATCAAACCTAGCTCGATAGTTTTTCGTCGGCTTTTATCGCACTCATATCGTTTCCCGTATTCCAAGTTCCGTTGGCTTAAATCTTCTTGAAAAACCATGAAGGATGATTTTGAGGGCCTAAATTATATTTTTTGTTTTACAAAAAAAAACACTCATAGGTCATGGCTTATAACGATGCGTTTTAATCATGTACCCGTTTTGCATCGAACTAGGTCCAAACAGACTCAAACCTAAATCGATAGTTTTTTATCGGCTTTTATCACACTCATACTTGTTTCACATATTCCAAGTCTAGTTGGACCATATCATCTTGAAAAACTCGTGAAGGCCGATTTTGAGGACTTCAACTATATTTTTTTCACCGAATAAATCATAGTTAATGGCTTATAGCTATGAGTTTTTGTTGTTAGGCCATTTTGCATCGAACTAGGTCCAAAAATCTCAAACCTAGCCCGACAATTTTTCTTTCATTTTTACCGCACTTATACCGTTTCACATATTCCACGTCCAATTGGCTCGAATCTTCTTGAAAAACCATGAAGGATGATTTTGAGGGCCTAAATTATATTTTTTTACAAAAATCACTCATAGGTCATGGCTTATAGCGATGAGTTTTGTTTATTGGCCCGTTTCGCATCGCACTAGGTCCAAACATCTCAAACCTAGCTCGATAGTTTTTCGTCGGCTTTTATCGCAATCATATCGTTTCATGTATTCCAAGTTCGGCTTGGCTCGAATCTTCTTGAAAAGCCTTGAAGGATGATTTTGAGAGCCTAAATTACATTTTGTTTACCAAATTCACTCATAAGTCATGGCTTATAGTGCGAGTTTTGATCGTTGACTCATTTCGCATTGAATTAATTCCAAACAACTCAAACCTTGCTCGACAGCTTTTTATCGCTTTTATTGCACTCACACCGTTTCACGTATTCTAAGTCTAGTTAGCCCGTATCTTTTTGAAAAATTATAAAGGTTAATTTTGAGGTTCTAAACTACGTATTTTAACCAAAATAACTCATAGTTAATGGCTTATAGCTATGAGTTTTGGTCATTGGCCGATTTTGCATTGAACTAGGTCCAAACAGCCTTAAACCTAGCCTCGATAGTTTTTCATTAGTTTTTATCGCACTCACATCATTTCACGTATTCCAAGTTCGGTTGGCTCGTATCTTCTTCAAAAACTGCGAAGGCTGATTTTGAGGGCCTAAACTATATTCTTTTACCAAAATAACTCATAGGTCATGGCTTATAACGATGATTTTTGGTCATTGGTCGATTTCGCATCGAACTAGGTCCAAATAGCTCAAACCTAGCCCGATAGTTTTCATCGGCTTTTATCACACTCAAATCGTTTCACGTATTCCAAGTCCAAGTTGGCCCGAATCTTCCCGAAAAACTATGAAGGATGATTTTTAAGCCCTAAATTACATTTTTTTTACCAAATTCACTCATAGGTCATAGCTTATAGCGATGAGTTTTGATCGTTGATCCATTTTGCATTGAACTTGTTCCAAACAACTTAAACCTTACTTGATAATTTTTTATCGCTTTTATCACACTCACACCGTTTCACGTATTCCAAATCTAGTTGGCCCGTATCTTCTTAAAAAATAACTCATAGTTAATGGCTTATAGCTATGAGTTTTGGTCGTTGGGTTGTTTCGCATTGAACTAGATCCAAACAGACTCAAACCTAGCCTAGCAATTTTACATCGGCTTTTATTGAACTCACATCGTTTCACGTATTCCAAGTCCAAACTGGCCCATATCTTCTTGAAAATCTGTGAAGGCTGATTTTAAGGGCCTAAACTATATTTTTTCACCTAAATAAGTAATAAGTAATGGCTTATAGCGATCGGCTTTATTCGTTGACGCGTTTCACATCGAACTAGGTCCAAACAGACTCAAAACTAGCCATATAGTTTTTCTTTAGTTTTTATCGCACTCATACTCGTTTCACTTATTCCAAGTCAAGTTGGCTCGAATCTTCTTGAAAAGCCATGAAGGATGATTTTAAGGGCCTAAATTACATTTTTTTGCCAAAATCACTCATAGGTCATGACTTATGGTGATGAGTTTTGATCATTGACTCGTTTCGCATTGAACTAGGTCCAAACGAGTCAAACCTATATCCATAGGTTTTTGTTAGTTTTTATCACACTCACACCATTTCACATATTCAAAGTATAGTTGGCCCATATCTTCTTGAAAAACCGTGAAGGCTAATTTTGAGGTGTCAAACTACATTTTTTCACCAAAATACTCGAGTCGTGGATTATAGCTATGAGTTTTAGTCGTTAGCCCATTTCAAATCGAACTAAGTCCAAACAGACTCAAACCTAGCTCGACGAGCTTTTCATTAGTATTTATCGCACTCACATCGTTTCACGTAGTCCAAGTCCAGCTTGGCCCGTATCTTCTTGAAAAACTACGAAGGTCGATTTTAAGGGCCTAAATTACATTTTTTCACCAAAATAACTCATACGTCAAGGCTTCTAGCTATGAGTTTTGGTTGTTGGCCCGTTTCGCATCGAACTAGGTCCAAACAAACTTAAACCTAGCCCGATATTTTTTCGTCGTTGTTTATCGCACTCATACCATTTCACGTATTCCAAGTCTAGTTGGATCGAATCTTCTTAAAAAACCATGAAAGATGATTTTGAGGGCCTAAATTATATTTTTTTTTACCAAAAACGCTTATAGGTCATGGCTTATAGTGATGAGTTTTGATCGTTAACTCGTTTCGCATTGAATTAGGTCCAAACATCTCAAACCTAGATCAACGAGCTTTTGTCAATTTTTATTGCACTCACACCGTTTCAAATATTCCAACTCCAATTAGCTCCTATCTTCTTGAAAAACTATGAAGGCTGATTTTGGGGCCTAAATTATATTTTTTTCACCAAAATAACTCATAGCTCATGGCTTATAGATATGAGTTTAGGTTGTTAGCCCGTTTTGCATCGCACTAAGTCCAAATAGCTCAAACCTATCCCGACAAGCTTTTCATTAGTTTTTATCGCACTCACACTCGTTTCATGTATTTCAAGACTAGTTGGACCATATCTTCTTGAAAACCGTGAAGGCCGATTTTGAGGGCCTAAACTATATTTTTTCACCAAAATAACTCATAGGTTGTGGCTTCTACCTATGAGTTTCGGTTATTGGTCCGTTTTGAATCAAACCGACTCCAAACAGACTCAAACCTAGCCCGGTATATTTTCGTCGCTTTTATCACACTCATATATCGTTTCACGTATTCCAAGTTCCGTTGGCTTGAATCTTCTTGAAAAACTATGAAGGATGATTTTGAGGGCCTAAATTATATTTGTATTACCAAAATCACTCATACGTCGTGGCTTATAGCGATGAATTTTGATCGTGTACTCATTTTGCATCGAACTAGGTCCAAACGAGTCAAACCAAAATCGGTACTTTTTTATCGGCTTTTATCGCACTCACATCGTTTCACGTATTCCAAGCCTAGTTGGACCATATCATCTTGAAAACCGTGAAGTCCGATTTTGAGGGCTTAAACTATATTTTATCACCAAAATAACTCATAGTTAATGGCTTATAGCTATGAGTTTTTGTTGTTAGGCCGTTTCGTATCGAACTAGGTCTAAACGAACTTCAAACCTAGCTCGACAGCTTTTTCTTTCATTTTTACCGCACTTATACCGTTTAACGTATTCCAAGTCTAATTGGCTCTAATCTTCTTGAAAAACCATGAAGGATGATTTTGAGGGCCTAAATTATATTTTTTTTACCAAATCACTCATAGGTGATGGCTTATAGCGATGAGTTTTGATCGTTGACCCGTTTCGCATCGAACTAGGTCCAAACTGACTCAAACCTAAATCGGTAGTTTTTTATCAATTTTTATTGCACTCACACTCGTTTCACATATTCCAAGTCTAGTTGGACCATATCATCTTGAAAATTGTGAAGTTTGATGTTGAAGGTTTAAACTATTTTTTTTCACCAAAATAACTTATAGTTAATGGCTTATAGCTATGAGTTTTTGTTGTTAGGTCGTTTCGCATCGAACTAGGTCCAAACAGACTCAAACCTAGCTCGACAGTTTTACTTTCATTTTTATCGCACTTATACCGTTTCACGTATTCCAAGTCCAATTGGCTCGAATCTTCTTGAAAAACCATGAAGGATGATTTTGAGGGCCTAAATTATATTTTTTTTACCAAAATAACTCATAGGTCATGGCTTATAGCGATGAGTTTTGATCGTTGACCCGCTTCGCATTGAACTAGGTACAAACAGACTCAAACATAGATCGATACTTTTTTGTCGGCTTTTATCGCACTCACACCGTTTCATGTATTCAAAGTCTAGTTGGCTCGTATCTTCTTCAACAACTCGTGAAGGTTGATTTTGAAAGCCTAAACTACTTTTTTTTCACCAAAATACTCATAGGACGTGGCTTATAGCTATGAGTTTTGGTCGTTAGCCCTTTTCGCATCAAAATAGGTCCAAACGAGCTTAAATCTCGCTCGACGGTTTTTCGTCGCTTTTATCGCACTCGGATCGTTTCACGTATTCCAAGTCTAGTTGGACCATATCTTCTTGAAAACTCGTGAAGGCCAATTTTGAGGGCCTAAATTACATTTTTTCACCAAAATAACTCATAGGTCATGGCTTATAGCTATGAGTTTTGGTTGTTGACCCGTTTTGCATCGCATTATGTCCAAACAGACTCAAACCTAGCCCGATAGTTTTTCGTCAATTGTTATCGCACTTATACTCGTTTCATGTATAAGTTGGCTCGAATCCGCTTGAAAGACCTTGAAGGATGATTTTGAGGGCCTAAATTACATTTCTTTTTTACAAAAAAAACTATAGCGATGACTTTTAATCGTTGACCCGTTTCTCATTTAACTAAGTCCAAACAGACTCAAACCTAGATCAACGAGCTTTTTATTAGATTTTGTCACACTAACACCATTTCACATATTTCAAGTATAGTTGGAGCATATCTTCTTGAAAAGTTATGAAAGTTGATTTTGAGGGCCTAAACTACATTTTTTCACCAAAATTACTCATAGGTAATGGCTTATAGCTATGAGTTTTGTTCGTTGGCCCATTTTGCATCAAACAAGGTCCAAAGAGCTCAAACCTAGCTCGATAGTTTTTCGTCAATTTTTAATGCACTCATACCATTTCACGTATTCCAAATCCGAGTTGTCTTGAATCTTCTTGAAAAATAATGGAGGATGATTTTGAGGCCTAAATCACATTTGTTTTTACCAATATAACTCATAAGTCATGGCTTATAGTGATAAGTTTTGATCGTTGACCCGTTTCGCATTGAACTATGTCCAAACAGACTCAAACCTAGATCGATAGTTTTTTGTTAGTTTTTATCGCACTCATATCGTTTCATGTATTCAAAGTCTAGTTGGCCCGTATCTTCTTGAAAAATTATGAAAGTTGATTTTGAGGGCCTAAACTACCTTTTTTCACCAAAATAATGGCTTATAGCTATGAGTTTTGTTTGTTCGCCCGTTTCGCATCGCACTAGGTCCAAACGAGCTCGAACCTAGCTCGATAGTTTTTTGTCGGCTTTTATCGGACTCATACCGTTTCATGTATTCCATGTCCAGTTGGCCCGAATCTTCTTGAAAAACCATGAAGGATGATTTTGATGGCCTAAATTATATTTTTTTACCAACATCACTCATAGGTCATGGCTTATAGCGATAAGTTTTTATCGTTAACTCGTTTCACATTGAACTAAATCCAAACAACTCAAACCTTGCTCGGTAATTTTTTGTTAGTTTTTATCGCACTCACACCGTTTCACGTATTCCCGAGTTTAGGTTTGCCCGAATCTTCTTCAAAAACCATGAAGGATGATTTTGAGGGCCTAAACTACATTCTTTTCTTAAAAATCACTTATAGGTTAAGATTTATAGTGATGTGTTTTTATCTTTGACCCATTTCATATTGAACTAGGTCTAAACGAGTCAAACCTAGATCGATATTTTTTTATCGGCTTTTATCACACTCACACCGTTTTACGTATTCCAAGTCCAATTGGCTTCGTATCTTCTTGAAAAACTTTGAAGGCTAATTTTGAAAGCCTAAATTACATTTTTTCATCAAAATAACTCATAGGTCGGGGCTTATAGCTATGAATTTTGGTTGTTGGCACGTTTCGCATCGCATTAGGTCGAAACAGACTCAAACCTAGCTCGACAGGTTTTTGTCAATTTTTATCGCACTCATACCGTTTCACGTATTCCAACTCCGGTTGGCCCAAATCTTCTTGAAAAACCATGAAGGATGATTTTTAGGGCCTAAATTACTTTTTTTTTTACCAAATTCACTCATAGGTCATGGCTTATAGTGATGAGTTTTGATCGTTGACCCATTTCGTGTTGAACCGGGTCCAAACAACTCAAACCTTGCTCGATAATTTTTTATCAATTTTTATCGCACTCACACCATTTCACATATTCTAAATCTACTTGGCCCGTATCTTCTTGAAAAAATATAAAGGTTGATTTTGAGGGCCTAAACTACATATTTTAACTAAAATAACTCATAGTTAATGGCTTATAGCTATGAGTTTTGGTCGTTGGCCGTTTCGTATCGAACGAGGTCCAAACAGCTCTAACCTACCCCGATAATTTTTCATCGGCTTTTATCGCACTCACATCATTTCACGTATTTCAAGTCTAGTTGGCTCGTATCTTCTTAAAAAACTATGAAGGATGATTTTGACGGCCTAAACTTCATTTTGTTTTTACCAAAATCACTTATAGGTCATGGCTTAAAGCAATGAGTTTCAATTATTGGCCCGTTTTATACCGAACTAGGTCTAAATCTCTCAAATTTAGGTCGATAGTTTTTCATCGGCTTTTATCACTTTCATGTCGCTCGACGTAATCCAAAACAAGTTGATTCACATGTTGTTGAAATATCGTGAACGCCGATTTTGAGGGCCCAACTACCTTTTTTGACCAAAAATAACTCATCGGTCATGGCCTATCGCCATGAATTTTGGTCGTTGGTCCGTTTCGCATCGAACTAGGTCCAAACGACTCAAACCTAGGCCGATAGTTTTTCGTCATTTTTTGTTGCAATCACACTCGTTTCACGTATTCCAAGTCTAGTTGGCCCAAATATTCTCGAAAAACCATGAAAACCGATTTTGAGGGCTTGAACTATATTTTTTTTTACCAAAATCACTCATAAGTCATAGCTTATAGCGATGAGTTTTGATCGTTGGATCGTTTCACATCGAACAAGGTCAAGACGGCTCAAACCTAGCCCGATAGTTTTTCGACAGCTTTTATTGCACTCGCATTGTTTCACGTATTCCAAGTCCAGTTGGCTCGTATCTTCTTGAAAAGCTGTGAAGGCTGATTTTGAGAGCCTAAATTGTATTTTTTAACAAAAATAACTCATAGGTCATGACTTTTAGCTATGAGTTTTGTTCGTTTGCTCGTTTTACATCGAACTATGTCCAAATAACTCAAACCTAGCCCGATAGTGTTTCGTTAGTTTTTATTGCACTCACACCGTTCCACGTATTCCAAGTCCAGTTGGCTCGAAGCTTCTTAAAAAACCATGAAGGATGATTTGAGAGCCTAAAATAAATTTTTGTTTAGCAAAATCACTCATAGATCATGACTTATAGCGATGAGTTTTGATCGTTGACTCGTTTCGCATCGAACTAGGTCCAAATAGCTCAAACCTTACCCAACAGCTTTTTGTCGGCTTTTATCGCACTAACACTCGTTTTATGTATTCCGAGTATAGTTGCCCGAATCTTCTTGAAAAACCATGAATGCCGATGTTGAGGGCCAAAACTACGATCTTTTTACCTAAATCACTCATAGGTCATGGCTTATAGCGATGAGTTTTAATCGTAGGCCCGTTTCGCATTGAACTAGGTTAAAACAGCTCAAACCTAGCCCAATAGTTTTTCGACAGCTTTTATCACACTCACATTGTTTCACGTATTCCAAGTCCAATTGGCCCGTATCTTCTTGAAAAGCCGTGAAGTATGATTTTGACAGACCTAAACTTCATTTTGTTTTTACCAAAATCACTCATAGGTCATGGCTTAAAGCAATGACTTTCGATTGTTGGCCCATTTTGTACCGAACTTGGTCCAAATCCCTCAAATTTGAGTCGATAGTTTTTCATCGGCTTTTATCACTCTCACACCGTTCGACGTAATTCAAAACAAGTTGATTCACATCTTGTTGAAAAATTATGAAAGCCGATTTTAAGGGCCCAAACTACCTTTTTTGACCAAAAATAACTCATAGGTCATGGCTTATAGCTATGAGTTTTAGTCATTGGCCCGTTTCGCATCGAACTAAGTCCAAACAGACTCAAACCTAGCCCAATAGTTTTTCATCATTTTTTGTTGCACTCACATTGTTTCACGTATTCCAAGTCCGAGTTGGCTCGTATCTTCTTGAAAAGCTGTGAAGGTCGATTTTGAGAGCCTAAATTGTTTTTTTTAACAAAAATAACTCATAGGTCATGACTTTTAGCTATGAGTTTTGTTCGTTTGCTCGTTTTACATCGAACTAGGTCCAAATAACTCAAACCTAGCCCGATAGTGTTTCGTTAGTTTTTATTGCACTCACACCGTTCCACGTATTCCAAGTCCAGTTGGCTCGAAGCTTCTTAAAAAACCATGAAGGATGATTTGAGAGCCTAAAATAAATTTTTGTTTAGCAAAATCACTCATAGATCATGACTTATAGCGATGAGTTTTGATCGTTGACTCGTTTCGCATCGAACTAGGTCCAAATAGCTCAAACCTTACCCAACAGCTTTTTGTCGGTTTTATCGCACTAACACTCGTTTTATGTATTCCGAGTATAGTTGCCCGAATCTTCTTGAAAAATCATGAATGCCGATGTTGAGGGCCAAAACTACGATCTTTTTACCTAAATCACTCATAGGTCATGGCTTATAGCAATGAGTTTTAATCGTAGGCCCGTTTCGCATTGAACTAGGTTAAAACGACTCAAACCTAGCCCAATAGTTTTTTGACGAGCTTTTATCACACTCACATTGTTTCACGTATTCCAAGTCCAATTGGCCCGTATCTTCTTGAAAAGCCGTGAAGTATGATTTTGACGACCTAAACTTCATTTTGTTTTTACCAAAATCACTCATAGGTCATGGCTTAAAGCAATGACTTTCGATTGTTGGCCCGTTTTGTACCGAACTTGGTCCAAATCCCTCAAATTTGAGTCGATAGTTTTTCATCGGCTTTTATCACTCTCACACCGTTCGACGTAATTCAAAACAAGTTGATTCACATCTTGTTGAAAAATTATGAAAGCCGATTTTAAGGGCCCAAACTACCTTTTTTGACCAAAAATAACTCATAGGTCATGGCTTATAGCTATGAGTTTTAGTCATTGGCCCGTTTCGCATCGAACTAAGTCCAAACAGACTCAAACCTAGCCCAATAGTTTTTCATCATTTTTTGTTGCACTCACATTGTTTCACGTATTCCAAGTCCAGTTAGCCCAAATATTCTTAAAAAGCCATGAAAGCTCGATTTTGAGGGCCTAAACTACTTTTTTTTTACCAAAATCACTCATAAGTCATGGCTTATAACGATGAGTTTTCATTGTTGGCCTGTTTCGCATCGAACAAGGTCAAAACGGCTCAAACCTAGCCCGATAGTTTTTCGATAGTTTTTATCGCACTCACATTGTTTCACGTATTCCAAGTTCGAGTTGGCCGTATCTTCTTGAAAACGCGTGAAGGCTGATTTTAAGAGCCTAAACTATATTTTTTCACAAAAATAACTCATAGGTCATGCCTTTTAGCTATGAGTTTTGGTCGTTGGCTCGTTTTGCATCGAACTAGGTCCAAACACTCAAACCTAGCCCGATAGTGTTTCATCGATTTTTATTGCATTCACACCGTTTCACATATTCCAAGTCCGAGTTGGCCCGAATCTTCTTAAAAAACCATGAAGGATGATTTTGAGAGGCTAAAATACATTTTTGTTTAGCAAAATCACTCATAGGTCATGGCTTATAGAGATGAGTTTTGATTGTTGACCCGTTTCGCATCGAACTAGGTCCAAACGAGCTCAAACCTAGCCCGATAGTTTTTCGACGGCTTTTATCGTGCTCACATTGTTTCACTATTCCAAGTCCGAGTTAGCTCGTATCTTCTTAAAAAGCTGTGAAGGCTGATTTTGAGAGCCTAAACTACATTTTTTCACAAAATAACTCATAGGTCATGACTTTTAGCTATGAGTTTTGATTGTTGACCGGTTTCGCATTGAACTAGGTGCAAAAAGCTCAAACCTAGCCCGATAGTTTTTTGTCGGTTTTTATTGCACTCACACAATTTCACGTATTCGAAGTCCAGTTGGCCCGAATCTTCTTAAAAAACTATGCGGGATGATTTTGATGGCCTAAATTATATTTTTTTTACCAAAATCACTCATAAGTCATCGCTTATAGCTATGAGTTTTGATCGTTGACTCATTTCGCATTCAACTAAATCCAAACAACTTAAACGTTACTCGGTAGTTTTTTGTTAGTTTTTATTGTACTCACATTGTTTCACGATTTTCGAGTCTAGTTGGCTCGTATCTTCTGACAAACTATGAATGTTGATTTTGAGAGCCTAAACTACATTTTTTCACCAAAATAATTCATAGTTAATGGCTTATAGCTATGAGTTTTGGTTTTTAGCCCGTTTCACATCGAACTAGGTCCAAATAGCTCAAACCTAGCCCAATAGCTTTCCATCAATTTTTATCGCATTTACATCGTTTCACGTATTCCAAGTCCAAGTTGGCTTGTATCTTCTTGAAAAACTATGAAGGCTAATTTTGAGGGTCTAAACTACATTTTGTCACCAAAATAACTCATAGGTCATGGCTTATATCGATCGGCTTTGTTCGTTGGCCCGTTTCAAATCAAACTATGACTAAACAACTCAAACCTAGCTCGACGAGTTTTTCATCATTTTTTATCGCACTCACACTCGTTTCACGTATTGTAAGTCAAGTTGGCCCAAATATTCTTGAAAAACCATGAAAGCCGATTTTGAGGGCCTAAACTATATTTTTTTTACCAAAATCACTCATAGGTCATGGGTTATAGCGATGAGTTTTGATCGTTAGCTTCGTTTCGCATCAAACTAGGTCAAACACGGCTCAAACCTAGCCCGATAGTTTTTCGACAGCTTTTATTGCACTCACATCGTTTCACGTATTCCAAGTGCGGTTTGTTCATTTCTTCTTGAAAAGCTGTGAAGGCTGGTTTTGAGGGCTTAAACTCGTATTTTTTTCCTAAAATAACTCATAGGTCATGGCTCATAACCATGAGTTTTGTTCGTTTGCTCGTTTCGCATCGAACTAGGTCCATACAGACTCAAACCTAGCTTAATATTTTTTCATCGGCTTTTATCGCACTCATACTATTTCAAGTATTCCAAGTCCAGGTTGGCCCGAATCTTCTTGAAAAACTATAAAGTATGATTTTAAGGGCCTAAATTATATATATATATATATATATATATATATATATATATATATATATATATATATTTTATCAAATTCACTCATAGGTCATGGCTTATAGCGATGAGTTTTGATCGTTGACTCGTTTCGCATTGAACTAGGTCCTAACAACTCAAACCTTGCTCGAGAGTTTTTTGTCATTTTTTATCGCACTCATACCGTTTTATGTATTCCAAGTACGAGTTGGCTCGAATCTTCTAGAAAAACCATGAAAGATGATTTTGAGGGCCTAACCTATATTCTTTTCACCAAAATCACTCATAGGTCAAGACTTATAGTGATGTGCTTTTATCGTTGACCCGTTTCGCATTGAACTAAGTCCAAACAGGTAAAACCTAGATCGATATTTTTTTATCGGCTTTTATTGCACTCACATCATTTCACATATTCCAAGTGCGAGTTGGCCCGTATCTTCTTGAAAACTATGAAGGCTGATTTTGAGGGCCTAAACCATATTTTTTCATCAAAATAACTCATCGGTCATGGCTTCTAGCTATGAGATTTTATTGTTAGCCCGTTTTACATCGAACTAGGTCCAAATAACTCAAATTTGACTCGATATTTTTTATCATTTTTTATCGCACTCATACCATTTCACGTATTCCAAGTCCACTTGGCCCGAATCTTCTTGAAAAACCATGAAAGATGATTTTGAGAGACTAAATTATATTTTTTTAACCAAAAACACTCATAGGTCATGGTTTATAGCAATGAGTTTTAATCGTATTCAAACTAGGCTCAAACAGGTCAAACCTAGATCAATAGTTTTTTGTCGGCTTTTATCGCACTCATACCATTTCACGTATTCAAAGTCCAGTTGGCCCGTATCTTTTTGAAAAACTATGAAAGCTGATTTTGATTGTCTAAACTATATTTTTTGACCAAAACAACTTATAGGTCATTGCTTATAACTATGAGTTTTGGTCGTTGGCTAGTTTCACATCGAACTAGGTCCAAACAGACTCAAACTCGGCTCGATAGTTTTTCGTTAGTTTTTATCGTACTCACATAATTTCGGGTATTCCGAGTCCGAGTTGGACCATATCTTCTTGGAAAACTGTGAAGGATGATTTTGAGGACCTAAATTATATTTTTTTTTACCAAAATCACTTATAGGTCATGGCTTAAAGGAATGAGTTTCGATCGTTGGCCTATTTCACATCGAACTAGTCCAAATCCCTTCAAATTAGGTTGATAGTTTTTCATCGGTTTTTATTGCTCTCACACCGTTCGACAAAATCCAAAACCAGTCCAAATCCCTCCAAATTAGGTTGATAGTTTTTCATCATTTTTTATCGCTCTCACACCGTTCGACAAAATCCAAAACCAGTTGTTCCGCATCTTCTTGAAAAAATATAAAAGCCGATTTTGAGGGCCCAAACTACCTTTTTTTTACCAAAAATAACTCATAGGTCATGGATGATAGCTATGAGTTTTGGTCGTTGGACCGTTTCACATCGAACTAGATCCAAACAACTCAAACCTTGCCCGATAGTTTTTCACCATTTTTTATCACAATCACACTCGTTTCACGTATTCCAAGTCCGAGTTCGCCCAAATATTCTTGAAAAACCGTGAAAGCTGATTTTGAGGGCCTAAACTATATTTGTTTATACCAAAATCACTTATAGGTCATGGCTTATAATAATGAGTTTTGATTGTTGGCTTGTTTCGCATCAAACTAGGTCAAAACAGACTCAAACCTAGCCCGATAGTTTTTATCGCATTCATATTGTTTCACGTATTCCAAGTTTAGTTAGCCCATATCTTCTTGAAAAACTTTGAAGGGTGATTTTGAGAGCGTAAACCGTATTTTTTCATGAAAACAACTCATAGGTCATGGCTTATAGCTATGAGTTGTAGTCGTTTACCCGTTTCGCATCGAACTAGTTCAAAGAAACTTAAACCTATTCGACGAGTTTTTGTCGGTTTCTATCGCACTAACATCGTTTCACGTATTCTAGGTTCGATTGTATGAATCTTCTTAAAAAACCATGAAGGCTGATTTTGAGAGCCTAAACTGCATTCTTTTTTATCAAAATCACTCATAGGTCATGGCCAATAGCGATGAGTTTTGATCGCCGACCCGTTTCGCATTCAACTAGGTTCAAATAGCTCAAACCTAGCTCAATAGTTTTTCATCGGTTTTATCGCACTCACACCGTTTCACGTATTCCAAGTCCAACTAGCCCGTATCTTCTTGAAAAACTATGAACGCTGATTTTGAGGGCCTAAATTATATTTTTTCACTAAAATAACTCATCGGTCATGGCTTCTAGCTATGAGATTTTGTTGTTGGCTCATTTCACATCAAACTATGTCTAAACGAGCTCAAACATGACCCGATATATTTTTGTCGGCTTTTATTGCACTCATACCGATATATTTTGTTGTTGGTTTCTAGCTATGAGTTTTGATCGTTGAACCATTTCGTATTAAACAAGGGCCCAAATAGGTGAAACCTAGATCGATAGTTTTTTATAAGTTTTTATTGCACTCACACCACACCGTTTCACGTATTCCAAGTTCGGCTTGGCCCGTATCTTCTTGAAAAACTATGAAAGCTGATTTTGAGGGCCTAAATTATATTTTTTTCACCAAAATAAGTCATAGGTCCGTTTTGCATTGCACTAGGTCTAAACGACTCAAACCTAGCCCTACAGTTTTTTATCAATTTTTATCGCACTCATACCGTTTCACGTATTCCAAGTCTAGTTGGCCCGAATCTTTTTGGAAAACCATGAATAATGATTTTGAGGGCCTAAATTAAATTTTATTTTTTCAAATTCATTCAAAGTCATGACTTATAGTGATGAGTTGTGATCATTGACCCGTTTCGTATGGAACTAGCACCTAACAACTCAAACCTTGCTCGATAGTTTTTTGTTAGTTTTTGTCCCACTTACATCGTTTCACGTATTCTAAGTGTAGTTGGCTCGTATCTTCTTAAAAAACTATGAATGCTAATTTTGAGGGCCTAAACTATAGTTTTTTACCAAAATAACTCATAGTTAATGGCTTATAGTTATGAGTTTAAGTTGTTGGCTTGTTTTACATCGAACTAGGTCCAAACTGACTCAAACCTAGCTCGATAGTTTTTCATCGGCTTTTATCGCACTCATATAGTTTTATGTATTCCAAGTCCAGTTGGCCCGTATCTTTTTGAAAAACTATGAAGGCTGATTTTGAGGGCCTAAACTACATATTTTCACCATAATAACTCATTGGTCATGGCTTATAGCTATGAGTTTTGGTCGTTGGACGAGTTTCGCATCGAACTAGGTCCAAACATCTCAAACTTAGCTCGATAGTTTTTCATCAATTTTTAACTCACTCACATCCTTTCATATATTCTAAGTCTAGTTGGCTCGTATTTTCTTAAAAAGCTGTGAATGATGATTTTGATGGCCTAAACTATATTTTTTTATCAAAATCACTCATAGGTGATGGCTTAAAATAATGAGTTTTGATCGTTGGCCCGTTTCGTATCGAAGTAGGTCCAAATCTCTCAAAATTAGGTTGATAGTTTTTCATAAGTTTTTATCACTCTCACACCGTTCGACGTAATCCAAAACCAGTTGGTCCACATTTTCTTCAAAATCCATGAAAGCTGATTTTAAGGGCCTAAACTACCTTTTTTGACCAAAAATAACTCATATGTCATGGCTTATAGCTATGAGTTTTGGTCGTTAGCTCGTTTCGCATCGAACTAGGTCCAAACGGACTCAAACCTAGCCCGATAGTTTTTCGTCATTTTTTTATCGCACTCACACCGTTTCAAGTTTTCCAAGTCTAGTTGGCTCTGAATCTTCTTAAAAAACCATGAAGTATGTTTTTGAGAGCCTAAACTATATATTTTTTTAACTAAAATCACTCATAAGTCATGGCTTATAGTGATAAGTTTTGATCGTTGGCCCGTTTTGCATTAAACTAGATCCAAACAACTCAACCTAATTCGATAGTTTTTTATCGGTTTTTATCGTACTCACACCATTTCACGTATTCCAAGTCCAATTGGCATGTATCTTCCGGAAAAACTATGAAGGCTTATTTTAAGAGCCTAAACTACATTTTTTAACCAAAATAACTCATAGTTCATGGTTATACCTTTATGTTTTGGTCATTGGCCGTTTCAAATTGAACTAGGTCAAAACGAGCTCAAACTTAGCTCGATAGTTTTTCGTCGGCTTTTATTGCACTCATATCGTTTCATGTATTCAAAGCCTAATTGGCCTAAATCTTCTTGAAAAACCATGAAAGATGATTTTGAGGGAATAAACGATATTTTTTTTATCAAAATCACTCATAGGTTATGGCTTAAAGCAATGAGTTTTGATCGTTGGCTCGTTTCGTATCAAACTAGGTCCAAATAACTCAAACCTAGCTCGATAGTTTTTCATCGGCTTTTATCGCACTCACACCGTTTCGTGCATTCCAAGTCCAATTGGCCCGTATGTTTTTGAAAAATTGTGAAGGCTGATTTTGAGAGCTTAAACTACATTTTTTCACAAAAATAACTCAAAATCATAGCTTATAGCTATGAGTTTTGGTTGTTTGCCCGTTTTGCATTGCTTTAGGTCCAAACAATTCAAACCTAGCTCGATAGTTTTTCATCAATTTTTATTGCACCATACTTGTTTCACGTATTTCTAAGTCCAAGTTGGCTCGAATCTTCTTGAAAAACCATGAAGGATGATTTTGAGAGTCCGAATTACAAATTTTTTACCAAAATCACTCATAGGTCATAGCTTATAGCGATGAGTTTTGATCGTTGACCCGTTTCGCATTGAACTAAATCCAAACAACTCAAACCTTACTCGACGATTTTTTGATACATTTTTATCACACTCCCACCGTTTCACGTATTCCAAGTCTAGTTGGCCCGTAGCTTCTTGAAAAACTATGAAGGCTGATTTTGAGGGCTTAAACTACATTTTTTCACCAAAATAACTCATAGTTAATGGCTTATAGCTACTAGTTTTTATCATTGGCCCGTTTCGCATCAAACTAGGTCCAAACAACTCAAACCTAGCTTGATAGTTTTTCATTAGTTTTTATTGCACTCATATCGTTTCACCTATTCAAGGTCCAGTTGGCTCGTATCTTCTTGAAAAAGCTGTGAAGGCTGATTTTGAGGGCCTAAACTACATATTTTCACAAAAATAACTCATAGATCATGGCTTATAGCTATGAGTTTTGATTGTTGGACGAGTTTCACATCAAACTAGGTCAAAACAGACTCAAACCTAGCTCGATAGTTTTTCATCGGCTTTTATCGCACTCACATCCTTTCACATATTCCATGTCCAGTTGGTCCGTATCTTTTTGAAAAATTATGAAAGCTGATTTTAAGGGCCTAAACTATATTTTTTCATTAAAATAACTCACGAGTCATGGCTTATAGCTATGAGTTTTGTTCGTTGGCCCATTTCGAATTAAACTAGGTCCAAACAGACTCAAACCTAGCTCGACGAGCTTTTCGTCGGCTTTTATCACACTCATACTCGATTCACGTATTCCAAGTCCAGTTGGCTTGAATCTTCTTAAAAAATCATGAAAAATGATTTTGAGGGCCTAAATTACATTTTATTTACCAAAATCACTCATAGGTCATGGCTTATAGTGATGAGTTTTGATCGTTGACCCGTTTCGCATTGAACTAGGTCCAAATAGCTCAAACCTAGATCGATAGTTTTTTATCGGCTTTTATTACGCTCATGTTGTTTCACGTATTCCAAGTCCGAGTTTGCCCGTATCTTCTTGAAAAATTGTGAAGGCTGATTTTGAGGGTCTAAACTACATATTTTCACAAAAATAACTCATAAGTCATGGCTTATAGCTAGGAATTTTGATCGTTGGATAGTTTCACATCAAATTAAGTAAAAACAGCTCAAACCTAGCTCGATAGTTTTTCATCGGCTTTTATCGCACTCACATCCTTTCACATATTCTAAGTTCGGTTAGTCCGTATCTTCTTGAAAAGCTCGTGAAGGATGATTTTAATGGCCTAAACTATATTTTTTGCCAAAATAACTCATAGGTCATGGCTTATAGTTATGAGTTTTGTTCGTTGGCCCATTTTGAATCGAACTAGGTCCAAACAGACTCAAACCTAGCCTCGACAGCTTTTAGTCGGTTTTATCACACTCATACTTGTTTCATGTATTCCAACTCCGAGTAGGCCCGAATCTTTTTTAGAAACCTTGAAAGATGATTTTGAGGGCCTAAATTATATTTTGTTTACCAAAATCACTTATAGGTCATGGCTTATAGTGATGAGTTTTGATCGTTGACCCGTTTTGCATTGAATTAGGTCCAAACGAGCTCAAACCTAGATCAATAGTTTTTTATCGGCTTTTATCGCGCTCATGCCGTTTCACGTATTCCAAGTCCGAGTTTGCCCGTATCTTCTTGAAAAGCCGTGAAGGCTGATTTTGAGGGTCTAAACTACATTTTTTCACAAAAATAACTCATAGGTCATGGCTTATAGCGATGAGTTTTGGTCGTTGGCTCGTTTCACTTCGAACTAGGTCCAAACGACTCAAACCTAGCTCGATAGTTTTTCAACAGCTTTTATCGCACTCACATTGTTTCATGTATTGCAAGTCAAGTTGGCTCGAATCTTATTCAAAAACCATGAAGGATGATTTTGAGAGCCCGAATTACTTCTTTTTTTTTATTTATCAAAATCACTCATATGTCATGGCTTATAGCAATGAGTTTGATCGTTGACCCATTTTGCATTGAACTAAATCCAAATAACTCAAACCTTGCTCGACTATTTTTTGTCGGCTTTTATCGCACACACACCATTTCACGTATTCCAAGTCTAGTTGGGTCGTAGCTTCTTTAAAAACTCGTGAATGGTAATTTTGAGGGCCTAAACTATATTTTTTCACCAAAATAACTCATAGTTAATAGCTTATAGCTATGAGTTTTTTTCGTTGGCCCGTTTCGCATCGAACTAGGTGCAAACAACTCTAACCTAGCCCAATAGTTTTTCATCGGCTTTTATCGCACTCACATCACTTCACGTATTCCAAATTCAGTTGGCTCGTATCTTTTTGAAAAACTCGTGAAAGCCGATTTTGAGGGCCTAAACTACATATTTTCACCAAAATAACTCATAGGTCATGGCTTATAGCTATGAGTTTTGGTCGTTGGATAGTTTCGCATCGAACTAGGTCCAAACAAGTTCAAACCTAGCTTGATAGTTTTTATCGGTCATATCCTTTCACGTATTCCAAGTCCAGTTTGTTCGTATCTTCTTGAAAAACTATGAAGGCTGATTTTGAGAGCCTAAACTATATTTTTTCGGTAAAATAACTCATAGGTCACGGCTTATAGCCGAGTTTTGTTCATTTGGCCAATTTAAATCAAACTAGGTCCAAACAGACTTCAAACCTAGCTCGATAGTTTTTTATCAATTCTTATCGCATTTATACCGTTTCACATATTCCAAGTCTAGTTGTCCCAAATGTGTTTTGAAAAACCATGAAGGATGATTTTGAGGGTCTAAATTACTTTTTTTTTTTACCAAAATCACTCATAGGTCATGACTTATAGTGATGAGTTTTGATCATTAACCCATTTCACATTGAACTAGGCCCAAATAGGTCAAACCTAGATCGATAGGTTTTTGTCGGCTTTTATCACACTCACATCGTTTCACGTATTCTAAGTCCAGTTGGCCCGTATCTTTTTAAAAAGCCGTGAAGAATGATTTTGAGGGCCTAAACTATATTTTTTTTTTACCAAAATCACTCATAGGTCATGGTCGAAAACAATGAGTTTCAATCATTTGCTCGTTTCGCATCGAACTAGGTCCAAATCCCTCAAAATTGGGTCGATATTTTTTCATCGGCTTTTATCGCTCTCACACTTGTTCGACGTAATCCAAAACCAATTGGTCCGTATCTTGTTGAAAAACCGTGAAAACCGATTTTGAGGGCCTAAACTACCTTTTTTAACCAAAAATAACTCATAGGTCATGGCTTATAGCTATGCGTTTTGGTCGTTGGCTCGTTTCGCATCAAACTAGGTCCAAACTGACTCAAACCTAGCCCGATAGTTTTTCATCATTTTTTATCACATTTACACCGTTTCACGTATTCCAAGTCCAGTTGGCCTAAATATTCTTGAAAAACCATGAAAACTAATTTTGAAGGCCTAAACTACATTTTGTTTCTTACCAAAATCACTCATAGGTCATGGCTTATAGTGATGAGTTTTGATCGTTGGCTTGTTTCGCATCGAACTAGGTTAAAACAGCTTTAAACGCGACTCGATAGGTTTTTTATAGTTTTTATCACACTTACATCGTTTCATATATTCCAAGTACAATTGATCCGTATCTTCTTGAAAAATTGTGAAGACCGATTTTGAGGGCCTAAACTACATTTTTCACCAAAATAACTCATAGGTCCCGGCTTGTAGCTATGAGTTTTGGTCATTGATCCGTTTTGCATCGAACTAGGTCAAAACAACTCAAACCTAACCCGATTATTTTTCCTTCATTTTTATTACACTCATACCGTTTCACGTATTCCAAGTCCAGTTAGCTTCGTATCTTCTTGAAAAACTATTAAGGTTGATTTTAAGGGCCTAAATTACATTCTTTCACCAAAATAACTCATAGGTCCCGACTTATAGCTATAAGTGTTGGTTGTTGGCCCGTTTCGCATCGCACTAGGTCCAAACAACTCAAACCTAGCCCTACAGACTTTTTGTTAGTTTTTATCGCACTCATACCGTTTAACGTATTCCAAGTCCAATTGGCCCAAATCTTCTTGAAAAACCATGAATCATGATTTTGAGGGCCTAAAGTAAGTTTTTTTTTTCCAAATTCACTAATAAGTCATGACTTATAGCTATGAGTTTTAATAGTTGACCCGTTTCATATTGAACTAGCTCCTAACAACTCAAAGTTTGCTTGATAGTTTTTTGTTAGTTTTTATCGCACTTACATCGTTTCACGTATTCCAAGTCTAGTTGACCCGTATCTTTTTTAAAAACTATGAACACCGATTTTGAGGGCCTAAACTACATTTTTTCATCAAAATAACTCATAATTAATGGCTTATAGCTATGAGTTTTGGTCGTTGGCTTCTTTTGCATCGAACTAGGTCCAAACGAGTTCAAACCTAGCTTGATAGTTTTTTGTTAGTTTTTATCGCATTCACATCGTTTCACGTATTCTAAGTCCAGTTGGCCCATATCTCATTGAAAAGCCGTGAAGGCTGATTTTGAAGGCTTAAACTACATATTTTCACAAAAATAACTTATAGGTCATGGCTTATAGCTATGAGTTTTGATCGTTGGACGAGTTTTGCATCAAACTAAGTAAAAACGACTCAAACCTAGCTCGATAGTTTTTCATCGGCTTTTATCACACTCACATCCTTTCACATATTCCAAGTTCGGTTGGTCCGTATCTTCTTGAAAAAGCTGTGAAGGTCGATTTTAAGGGCCTAAATTATATTTTTTGCCAAAATAACTTATAGGTCATGGCTTATAGCTATGAGTTTTGTTCGTTGGCCCATTTTGAATCGAACTAGGTCCAAACAGACTCAAACCTAGCTCGACGAGTTTTTAGTCGGTTTTTATCATACTCACACGGCTTTACGTATTCTAACTCTAGTAGGCCCGAATCTTTTTGAAAAACCATGAAAGATGATTTTGAGGGCCTAAATTATATTTTGTTTACCAAAATCACTCATAGGTCATGGCTTATAGTGATGAGGTTTGATCGTTGACCCGTTTCGCATTGAGCTAGGTCCAAACATGCTCAAAACTAGATCGATAATTTTTTATCGGCTTTTATCGAACCACGCCATTTCACGTATTCCAAATCTAGTTTGCCCGTATCTTCTTGAAAAACCATGAAGGCTGATTTGGAGGGCCTAAACTAAATTTTTTCACAAAAATAACTCATAGGTCATGGCTTATACCGATGAGTTTTGGTCGTTGGCTCGTTTCACATCGAACTAGGTCCAAACGAGCTTAAACCTAGCTCGATAGTTTTTCATCAATGTTTATCGTACTCACACCATGAAGGATGATTTTGAGGCCTAAATTATATTTTTTTTACCAAAATCACTCATAGGTCATGACCTATAGCGATGAGTTTTAATCGTTGACCCGTTTCGCATTGAACTAAATCCAAACAACTCCAACCTTGCTCGATTAATTTTTATCGGCTTTTATCGCACTCACACTCGTTTCACGTATTTGAAGTCTAGTTGGGTCGTAGCTTCTTAAAAAGCTGTGGATGCTGATTTTGAGGGCCTAAACTATATTTTTTCACCAAAATAAACTCATTGTTAATGGCTTATAGCTATGAGTTTTTTCGTTGGCCCGTTTCGCATCGAACTAGGTCCAAACAACTCTAACCTAGTCTAATAGTTTTTCATCGGCTTTTATCGTACTCACATCACTTCACGTATTCCAAGTCTAGTTGGCCCGTATCTTCTTGAAAAACTATGAAGGCTGATTTTGAGGGCCTAAACTACGTATTTTTATCAAAATAACTCATAGGTCAAGACTTATAGTGATGAGTTTTTATCGTTGATCCATTCGCATTAAACTAGGTCCAAACAAGTCAAACCTAGATCGACATTTTTTTGTCATTTTTTATCATACTCACACCGTTTTACGTATTCCAAGTCCAATTGGCCCGTATTTCTTAAAAACTCGTGAAGGTCGATTTTGAGAGCCTAAACTATATTTTTTCACCAAAATAACTCATAGGTCATGGCTTATAGCTATGAGTTTAGTTCATTTGCCCATTTCTAATCAAACTAGGTCCAAATAGCTCAAACTTAGCCCGATAGTTTTTCATCAATTTTTATTGCATTCATGCTCGTTTCACGTATTCCAAGTCCAAGTTGGCCCAAATATATTTTGGAAAACCATGTCGAATGATTTTGAGCGTCTAAATTACTTTTTATTTTTTTTACCAAAATCACTCATAGGTTATAGTGATGAGTTTTGATCGTTGACACGTTTCGTATTGAAATAGGTCCAAATAGGTCAAACCTAGATCGATAGGTTTTTGTCGGCTTTTATCGCACTCACATCATTTCATGTATTCAAAGTCCAATTGGCCCGTATCTTCTTGAAAAGCTCGTGAATAATGATTTTAAGGGCTTAAACTACATTTTTTTTTTTACCAAAATCACTCATAAGTCATGGCCGAAAACAATAAGTTTCGACCATTGGCCGTTTCGCATCGAACTAGGTCCAAATCCCTCAAAATTGGGTCGATAGTTTTTCATCATTTTTTATCGCTCTCACACTCGTTCGACGTAATCCAAAACCAATTGGTCGACATCTTTTCTTGAAAAACCATGAAAGCCGATTTTGAGGGCTCAAACTACCTTTTTTGACCAAAAATAACTTATAGGTCATGGCTTATAGCTATGAGTTTTTATCGTTGGCCCGTTTCGCATCGAACTAGGTCCAAACAACTCAAACCTAGCCCAATAGTTTTTCATCATTTTTTATCGCATTCACACCGTTTCATGTATTCCAAGTCCAAGTTGGCCTAAATATTCTTGAAAAACCATGAAAGCAGATTTTGAGGACCTAAACTATATTGTTTTCTTACCAAAAGCACTCATAAGTTATGGTTTATAGCGATGAGATTTGATCGTTGGCTCGTTTCGCATCGAAATAGGTCAAAACAGACTTAAACTTAACCCGACAGCTTTTTCATAGTTTTTATCGCACTCACATCGTTTCATGTATTCCAAGTCTAATTGGCCCGTATCTTCTTGAAAAACTATGAAGGCCGATTTTGAGGGCCTAAACCGTATTTTTTTCACTAAAATAACTCATAGGTCATGGCTTATAGTTATGAGTTTTGGTCATTGACCCGTTTCGTATCGAACTAGGTCCAAACAACTCAAACCTAGCCCAGCTTATTTTTTCTCTATTTTTATTAAACTCATACCGATTCACGTATTCCAAGTCCAAGTTGGCCGAATCTTCTTGAAAAACCATGAAGGATGATTTTGAGGGCCTAAATTACATTTGTTTTTCCAAAATCACTCATAGGTCATGACTTATAGTGATGAGTTTTGATCGTTGACTCGTTTCGCATTGAACTAGGTCCAAATAGGTCAAACCTAGATCGATAGTTTTTTGTCGGCTTTTATTGCACTCATACCACATCGTTTGACGTATTCCAAGTCCAGTTAGCCCGTATCTTCTTGAAAAAATATATAGGCTGATTTTGAGGGCCTAAATTATATTTTTTCACTAAAATAACTCATAGGTCCCGGCTTATAGCGATGAGTGTTGGTTGTTGGCCTATTTCACATTGCACTAGGTCCAAATAGCTCAAACCTAGCCTTATAGTTTTTTGTCGGCTTTTATCACACTCATAATGTTTCACGTATTCCAAGTCCAGGTTGGTCCGAATCTTCTTGAAAAACCATAAATAATGATGAATTTTGATCGTTGACCCGTTTCGTATTGAACTAGCTCCTAACAACTCAAACCTTGCTCGATAGTTTTTTGTTAGTTTTTATCCCACTTACATTGTTTCACGTATTCCAAGTCTAGTTAGCTTGTATCTTCTTGAAAAATTGTGAACGCTCGATAGTTTTTTGTTAGTTTTTATCACACTCACATCGTTTCACATATTCCAACTCCAGTTGGCCCGTATCTTCTTGAGAAACTTTGAATGTCAATTTTGAGGGTCTAAACTACATTTTTTCACCAAAATAACTCATAGTTAATGGCTTATAGCTATGGGTTTTTTTCATTTGCCCGTTTCGCATCGAATTAAGTCCAAACGAGCTCGAACCTAGCCTAATAGTTTTTCATTGGTTTTTATCGCACTCACATCAATTCATATATTCCCAGTTTAGTTGGATCGTATCTTCTTGAAAAGCTGTGAAGCATGATTTTGAGAGCCTAAACTATATTTTTTTACGAAAATAACTCATAGGTCATGGCTTATAGTTATGAGTTTTGTTCGTTTGCCCGTTTCAAATCGAACTAGGTCCAAACGACTTCAAGCCTAACCCGATAGTTTTTCATCAATTTTTATCGCATTCATAACGTTTCACGTATTCTAAGTCCAGATTGTCCCAAATATGTTTTGAAAAACCATGAAGGATGATTTTGAGGGCCTAAATTACTTTTTTTTCTTTTACCAAAATCACTCATAGGTCATGACTTATAGTGATGAGTTTTTATCGTTGACTCGTTTCGCATTGAACTAGGTCCAAACTCGGTCAAACTCGAATCAAAATCTTTTACCAAAATCACATATTCCAAGTCTAGTTAGCCCGTATCTTCTTGTAAAACTATGAAGGCTAATTTTGAGGGCCTAAACGACATTTTTTCATTAAAATAACTCATAGTTAATGGCTAATAGCTATGAGTTTTGGTTGTTGGCTCCGTATCGCATCGAACTTGGTCCAAACTGACTCAAACTTGGGTCGATAGTTTTTCGTTAGGTTTTATCGCACTCATACCATTTCACGTATTCCAAGTCCAGTTGGCCCGAATCTTCTTGAAAAACCTTGAAGGATGATTTTGAGGGCTTAAATTATATTTTTTTTACCAAAGTCACTCATAAGTCATGACCTATAGCGATAAGTTTTCATCATTGGCCCGTTTCGCATTGAACTAAATCCAAACAACTCCAACCTTGCTCGATAATTTTTTATCGGCTTTTATCGCACTCACGTCATTTCACGTATTCCAAGTCTAGTTGGCCCGTATCTTCTTGAAAAGCTGTGAAGGATGATTTTGAGAGCTCGAATTACATTTTTTCACCAAAATAACTCATAGTTAATGGCTTATAGCTATGAGTTTTTGTCGTTGGCTCGTTTCGCATCGAACTAGCTCCAAACAGACTCAAACCTAGGCCAATAGTTTTTCATCAATTTTTATCGCGATCACATTGTTTCACATATTCCAAGTCCAGTTAGCCCGTATCTTCTTGAAAAACTATGAAGGCTGATTTTGAGGGCCTAAACTACATAATTTCACCAAAATAACTCATAGGTTATGGCTTATAGTTATGAGTTTTGGTCATTGGACAGTTTCGCATCGAACTAGGTCCAAACAGACTTAAACCTAGCTCGATAGTTTTTCATCGGGTTTTCATAAGTTTTTATGGCACTCACATCCTTTCACGTATTCCAAGTCCAGGTTGGTCCGTATCTTCTTGGAAAACTCGTGAAGGCCGATTTTGAGGGCCTAAACTATAATTTTTCACCAAAATAACTCATAGGTCATGGCTTATAGCTATGAGTTTTGTTCATTGGCCTATTTCAAATAGCTCAAACTTAGCCCGATAGTTTTTCGTTAATTTTTATCGCACTCATACCATTTCTCATATTCCAAGTGCGGTTAGCCCGTATCTTTTTTTTAAACCATGAAGGATGATTTTGAGGGCCTAAATTACTTTTTTTTTTTACCAAAATCACTCATATGTCATGACTTATAGTGATGAGTTTGGATCATTAACCCGTTTCGTATTGAGCTAGGTCCAAACAGAGTTAAACCTAGATCGACGAGCTTTTTGTCGGCTTTTATCACACTCACACCGTTTCACGTATTCCAAGTCTACTTGGCTCGTATCTTCTTGAAAAACTATGAAGGCTAATTTCGAGGACCTAAACTATATTTTTTCATTAAAATAACTCATAATTAATGGCTTATAACTATGAGTTTTGATCGTTGGCTCGTATCGCATCGAACTTGGTCCAAACAAGTTGGCCATTTTTTTATAAATAGTTGGCTAATTTTGAAGGCCTAAACTATGGTCGATAATTTTTCATCGGCTTTTATCGCACTCAAATCTTTTCACGTATTCCAAGTCCAAGTTGGCCCGAATCTTCTTGAGAAACCATGAAAGATGATTTTGAGGGTCTAAATTATATTTTGTTTACTAAAATCACTCATTGGTCATAGCTTATAGTGATGAGTTTTGATCGTTGACCCATTTCGCATTGAGCTAGGTCCGAATAGCTCAAACCTAGATCGATAGTTTTTTATTCGTTTTTATTGTATTCATGCCGTTTCACGTATTCCAAGTCTAATTTGCCCGTATCTTCTTGAAAAGCTGTGAAGGCTGATTTTGAGGGCCTAAACTACATTTTTTCACCAAAATCACTCATAGGTCATGACTTATAGTAATGAGTTTTGATCGATGACCCGTTTCGCATTGAACTAGGTCCAAACAACTTAAACCTTACTCGATAGGATTTTGTTAGTTTTTATCGCACTCACATCGTTTTATGATTTCTAAGTCCAGTTGGCTCGGATCTTCTTGAAAAATTGTGAAGAATGATTTTGAGGGCCTAAACTATATTTTTTTTTACCAAAATCACTCATAGTTCATCGCAGAAAACAATGAGTTTCGATCATTGGCCCGTTCGCATCGAACTAGGTCTAAATCTCTCAAAATTACGTCGATAGTCTTTCATCGGCTTTTATTGCTTTCACACTCGTTCGACGTAATCCAAAACTAGTTGGTCCACATTTTCTTAAAAAACTATAAAAGCTGATTTTGAGGGCCCAAACTACCTTTTTTGACCAAAAATAACTCATAGGTCGTGGCTTATAACGATGAGTTTTGATCGTTGACCCATTTCGCATTGCACTAGGTCCAAACAGACTCAAACCTAGCCCTATAGTTTTTCGTCGGCTTTTATCGCACTCATACTATTTCACATATTCCAAGTCCAATTGGCCCGAATGTTCTTGAAAAACCATGAAGGATGAATTTGAGAGCTAAATTATATTTTTTTTTACCAAAATCACTCATAGGTCATGACCTATAACAATGAGTTTTGATCGTTGACCCGTTTCGCATTGAACTAAATCCAAACAACTCCAACCTTGCTTAATATTTTTTTATCGGCTTTTATTGCACTCACACTCGTTTCACGTATTCCAAGTCTAGTTGGCTTGTATCTTCTTAAAAAACATTAAAAGCTGATTTTGAGGGCCTACACTTTATTTTTTTACCAAAATAACTTATAGTTAATGGCTTATAGCTATGAGTTTTGGTCGTTGGCCCGTTTCGCATCAAGCTACATCTAAACAGACTCAAACCTAGCTCGATGGTTTTTCATTAGTTTTTATCGCACTCACATTGTTTTATGTATTCCAAGTCCATTTGGCTAATTTTGAGGGCCTAAATTATATTTTTTCATAAAAATAACTTATAGGTCATGGCTTATAGCCATGAGTTTTGGTTGTTAGCCCGTTTTGCATCGTACTAGGTCTAAACATCTCAAACCTAGCCCGATAGTTTTTCGTCGGCTTTATCACACTCATACCGTTTCACATATTCCTAGTCCAGTTGGCTCGAATCTTCTTGAAAAACAATAAAGGATGATTTTGAGGGCCTAAATTATATTTTTTTTACCAAAATCACTCATATGTCATGACCTATAGCGATGAGTTTTGATTGTTGACTCGTTTCACATTAAACTAAATCCAAACAACTCCAACATTGCTCGATAGTTTTTTGTGAGTTTTTATCACACTCACACCGTTTCACGTATTCCAAGTCTAGATGGCCCGTATCTTCTTGAAAAACTATGAAGGCTGATTTTGAAGGCCTAAACTATATTTTTTCTCCAAAATAACTCATAGTTAATGGCTTATAGCTATGAGTTTTGGTCGTTGGCCCGTTTCGCATCGAACTAGGTCCAAACAGACTAAAACCTAGCCCAATAGTTTGTCATCACTTTTTATCTCACTCACATCGTTTCACGTATTCCAAGTCCGAGTTCGCCTATATCTTCTTGAAAAGCTGTGAAGGCTGATTTTGAGGGCCTAAACTATATTTTTTCACCAAAATAACTTATAGGTCATGGCTTATAGGTATGATTTTTGTTCGTTGGCCCGTTTCGAATTGAAATAGGTCCGGACGACTCAAACCTAGCCCGATCGTTTTTCGTCGCTTTTATCGTACTCATACCGTTTAATGTATTCCAAGTCTAATTGGCCCGAATCTTCTTGAAAAATCATGAAGGATGATTTTGAGAGCCTAAATTACATTTGTTATACCAAATTCACTCATAGCTCATGGCTTATAATGATGAGTTTTGATTGTTGACTCGTTTCGCATTAAACTAGGTCCAAACAACTTAAACCTTACTCGATAGTTTTTTATCAATTTTTATCGTACTCACATCGTTTCACGTATTCCAAGTCAAGTTGGCTCGTATCTTCTTGAAAAACTATGAATGCTGATTTTGAGGGCCTAAACTACATATTTTCACAAAAATAAATCATAGGTCATGGCTTATAGCTATGAGTTTTGGTCATTGGACGAGTTTCGCATCGAAATAGGTCCAAAAAGCTCAAATCTAGCTCAATAGTTTTTCATCGGCTTTTATCGTACTCACATCGTTTCACGTATTCCAAGTCCAGATGGCCTATATCTTTGTGAAAAACTTTGATGGATGATTTTGAGGGGCTTAAACTAAATTTTTTTTTTTTACTAAAATCACTTATAGGGCATGGCTTAAAGCAATGAGTTTCGATCGTTGGCTTGTTTCGTATCGAACTAGGTCCTAATCCCTCAAAATTAGGTCGATAGTTTTTATTAGTTTTTATCGCTCTCACACCGTTCGGTGTAATCTAAAACCAGCTAGTCCGCATCTTCTTGAAAAACCATGAAAGCCGATTTTAAGGGCCCAAACTACCTTTTTTGACAAAAAATAACTCATATGTCATGGCTTATAACTATGAGTTTTGGTCGTTGGCTCGTTTCGCATCGAACTAGATCCAAACAGACTAAAACCTACCCAACAGCTTTTTATCATTTTTTATTGCACTCCCACCGTTTCATGTATTCGAAGTCTAGTTGGCTCAAATATTCTTGAAAAACCATGAATGCCGATTTTGAGGGCCTAATTTTTTTTTTTTTACCAAAATCACTCATTGGTCATGTCTTATAACGATGAGGTTTGATTGTTGGCTCGTTTCGCATCGAACTAGGTCCAAACTCGCTCAAACCTAGCCCGATAGTTTTTCATTAGTTTTTATCGTACTAACACCGTTTTACGTATTCCGAGTCTAGTTGGATCGAATTTTCTTAAAAAACCATGAATGATGATTTTGAGTCCCTAAACTATATTTTTTTCACCAAAATAACTCATAGTTTGTGGTTTATAGCCATGAGTTTTGGTCATTGGCCCAATTCGCATCGAACTAGGTCCAAACTGACTAAAATCTAGCCCGATAGTTTTTTGTCGGCTTTTATCGCGCTCACACCGTTTCAAGTATTCCAAGTCCAGTTTACCCGTATCTTCTTGAAAAAAGGTGAAGGCTAATTTTGAGGGCCTAAACTATATTTTTTCATTAAAATAACTCATAGTTAATGGCTTATAGCTATTAGTTTTGGTCGTTGGCCCGTATCGCATCGAACTTGGTCTAAACGACTCAAACCTAGGCCAATAGTTTTTTGTCGGTTTTATCTCACTCAAAACGTTTTACGTATTCTAGTCCAATTAGCTCGCATCTTCTTGAAAAATCATGAAAGATGATTTTGAAGACCTAAATTATATTTATTTACCAAAATCACTCATAAGTCATGGCTTATAGTGATGAGTTTTGATCGTTGACCCGTTTCGCATTGAACTAGTTCCAAACACCTCAAACCTAGATCGATAGTTTTTTATCGGCTTTTATTGCACTCACGTCGCTTCACGTATTTCAAGTCTTATTTACCTATATCTTCTTGAAAAACTATGAAGTTTGATTTTTATCTCCTAAACTATAATTTTTCATAAAAATAACTCATAGGTCATGGCTTATAGCGATGAGTTTTGGTCGCTGGCCCGTTTCGCATCAAACTAGGTCCAAACAAGCTCAAACCTAACCCGATAGTTTTTCATCGGCTTTTATCGCACTCACATCATTTCACGTATTCCATGTTCAATTGGTCGATTTTGAGGGGCTAAATTATATTTTTTCATAAAAATAACTAATAGGTCATGGTTTACGACCATGAGTTTTAGTTGTTGGCCCGTTTCACATCGCACTAAGTCCAAACAGACTCAAACCTAGCCCTATAGTTTTTCATTAATTTTTATCGCACTCATACCGTTTCACATATTCCAAGTCTAGTTGGCTCGAATCTTCTTGAAAAACCATGAAGGATGATTTTGAGGACCTAAATTACATTTTTTTTACCAAAATCACTCATAGGTCATGATCTATAGCGATGAGTTTTGATCGTTGATCCATTTCGCATTGAACTAAATCCAAACAACTCTAACCTTGGCCGATATTTTTTTATCGGCTTTTATCGCACTCATACTCGTTTCACGTATTCCAAGTCTAATTGGCTCGTATCTTCTTGAAAAATATTGAAGGCTGATTTTGAGGTCCTAAAATATAATTTTTCACCAAAATAACTCATAGTTAATGGCTTATAGCTATGAGTTTTGGTCGTTCGTCCATTTCGCATCGAGCTAGGTCCAAACAGACTCGAATCCGGCTCGATAGTTTTTCATCGGCTTTTATCGCACTCACATCATTTTTCATATTTCAAGTCCATTTGTTTGTTTTTAGGGACTAAATTATATTTTTTTGAAAAAAATAACTCATAGGTCATGGCTTATAGCCATGAGTTTTGGTTGTTAGCCCGTTTCGCATCACACTAGGTCCAAATAGCTTAAACCTAGCCCGATAGTTTTTCGTCGGCTTTATCACACTCATACCGTTTCACGTATTCCAAGTCCAGTTGGCTCGAATCTTTTTGAAAAACTATGAAGGCTGATTTTGAGTACCTAAACTACATATTTTCATAAAAATAAATCATAGGTCATGGCTTATAGTTATGAGTTTTGGTCGTTGGCCTTTTCGCATCGAGCTAAGTCCAAACAGACTCGAACCTAGCTCAATAGTTTTTTATTAGTTTTTATCGTACTCATATCGTTTTACGTATTCCAAGTCCCTTTGGATGATTTTGATGGCCTAAATTATATTTTTTCATAAAAATAACTCATAGGTCATGGCTTATAGCCATGAGTTTTGGTTGTTAGCTCGTTTCGCATCGCACTAGGTCCAAATAGCTCAAACCTAGTCCGATATTTTTTCATCGGCTTTATCACACTCATACCGTTTTACATATTCCAAGTCCAGTTGGCCCGAATCTTCTTGAAAAACCATGAATGATGATTTTGAGGGCCTAAATTATATTTTTTTTACCAAAATCACTTATATGTCATGACCTATAGCGATGAGTTTTGATCGTTGACCCGTTTCGCATTGAACTAGTTCCAAACAGACTCAAACCTAGGTCAATAGTTTTTTATCGCTTTTATTGCACTCACATCGCTTCACGTATTTCAAGTCTTATTTACCTATATCTTCTTGAAAAACTCGTGAAGTTTGACTTTTATGGCCTAAACTATAATTTTTCATAAAAATAACTCATAGGTCATGGCTTATAGCGATGAGTTTTGGTCGCTGGCCCGTTTCGTATCGAACTAGGTCCAAACAGACTCAAACCTAGCCCTATAGTTTTTCATCAATTTTTATCGCACTCATACCGTTTCACATATTCCAAGTCTAGTTGGCCCGAATCTTCTTAAAAAACCATGAAGGATGATTTTGAGGACCTAAATTACATTTTTTTTACCAAAATCACTCATAGGTCATGACCTATAGCAATGAGTTTTGATTGTTGATCCGTTTCGCATTGAACTAAATCCAAACAACTCCAACCTTACCCGATATTTTTTTATCGCTTTTATCGCACTCACACTCGTTTCACGTATTCCAAGTCTAGTTGGCTCGTATCTTCTTGAAAAATATTAAAGGCTAATTTTGAGGTCCTAAAATATAATTTTTCACCAAAATAACTCATAGTTAATGGCTTATAGCTATGAGTTTTAGTCGTTGGTCCATTTCGCATCGAGCTAGGTCCAAACTGACTCGAATCTAGCTCGATAGTTTTCCATCGGCTTTTATCGCACTCACATCGTTTTTCATATTTCAAGTCCATTTGTTTGATTTTTAGGGCCTAAATTATATTTTTTCAAAAAAATAACCCATAGGTCATGGCTTATAGCCATGAGTTTTGGTTGTTAGCCCGTTTTGCATCACACTAGGTCCAAACAGACTTAAACCTAGCCCGATAGTTTTTCGTCAATTTTATCACACTCATACCGTTTCACGTATTCCAAGTCTAGTTAGCCCGAATCATTTTGAAAAACCATGAAGGCTGATTCTAAGGGCCTAAACTACATATTTTCATAAAAATAAATCATAGGTTATGGCTTATAGCTATGAGTTTTGGTCGTTGGCTCTTTCGCACCGAGTTAGGTCCAAACGGATCGAACCTAGCTCGATAGTTTTTCATCGGCTTTTATCGCACTCATATCGTTTTACGTATTCCAAGTCCATTTGGATGATTTTGAAGGCCTAAATTATATTTTTTCATAAAAATAACTCATAGGTTATGGCTTATAGCCATGAGTTTTGGTTGTTAGCCCGTTTCGCATCGCACTAGGTCCAAACAGACTCAAACCTAGCTCGATAGTTTTTCGTCGGTTTTATCACACTCATACCGTTTTACGTATTCCAAGTCCAAGCTTGGCCCGAATCTTCTTGAAAAACCATGAATGATGATTTTGAGGGGCTAAATTACATTTTTTTATTACCAAAATCACTTATATGTCATGACCTATAGCGATGAGTTTTGATCGTTGACCCGTTTCGCATTAAACTAAATCCAAACAACTCCAACCTTGCTCGATAATTTTTTGTGAGTTTTTATCGCACTCACACAATTTCACTATTCCAAGTTTAGTTGGCCCGTATCTTCTTGAAAAGCTGTGTAGGCTAATTTTAAGGGCCTAAACTATATTTTTTCTCCAAAATAACTCATAGTTAATGGCTTATAGCTATGAGTTTTGGTCATTGCCCCGTTTCGCATCGAACTAGGTCCAAACAGACTCAACCTAGCTCGATAATTTTTCATCATTTTTTTATCACACTCACATCGTTTCACGTATTCCAAGTCCAGTTGGCTCGTATGTTCTTGGAAAACCGTGAAGACCGATTTTGAGTGCCTAAACTACATTTTTTTCATCAAAATAACTCATAGGTCATGGCTTATAGCTATGATTTTTGTTCATTATCTCGTTTCAAATTTAAAATAGGTCTAGATAGCTTAAACCTAGCCGGATAGTTTTTCATCGGCTTTTTTCACACTCATACTCGTTTAACGTATTCCAAGTCCGAGTTGTCCGAATCCTCTTGAAAAACCATGAAGTATGATTTTGAGGGCCTAAATTACGGTTGTTTTACCAAATTCACTCATAGGTCATGGCTTATAGCGATGAGTTTTGATCGTTGGCCCGTTTTCTATTGAACTAGGTCTAAACAACTTAAACCTTACTCGATAGTTTTTTGTTAGTTTTTATCGCACTCACATCGTTTCACGTATTCCAAGTCCAAGTTGCCTAGTATCTTCTTGAAAACTCGTGAAGGTTGATTTTGAGGGCCTAAACTACATATTTTCACAAAAATAAATCATAAGTCATGGCTTATAGCTATGATTTTTGGTCGTTGGACGATGTCGCATCGAACTAGGTCCAAAAAGCTCAAACCTAGTTCGATAGTTTTTCATCAATTTTTATCACACTCATATCGTTTTACGTATTCCAAGTCTAGTTGGCCTATATCTTTATGAAAAACTTTGAAGGATGATTTTGAGGGCCCTAACTAAATTTTTGTTTTTACTAAAATCACTCATAGGGCATGGCTTAAAGTATTGAGTTTCGATCGTTGGTCCGTTTTGCATCGAACTAGGTCCAAATCCCTCAAAATTAGGTCCATAGTTTTTATTAGTTTTTATCGCTCTCACACCGTTGATGCAATCCAAAACCAATTAGTCCGCATCTTCTTAAAAAACCGTGAAAGCCGATTTTGAGGGCCCAAACTACCTTTTTTGACAAAAAATAACTCATAGGTCCGGCTTATAACTATGAATTTCGGTCGTTAGTTCGTTTCGCAACGAACTAGGTCCAAACAACTCAAACCTAGCCCGATACGTTTTTATCAATTTTTATCGCACTAACACCGTTTCACGTATTCCGAGTGAAGTTGGCTCGAATTTTGTTAAAAAACCATGAATGATGATTTTGAGCGCCTAAACTATATTTTTTCACCAAAATAACTCATAGTTCGTGGCTTATAGCTATAAGTTTTAGTCGTTGGCCCAATTCGCATCGAACTAGGTCCAAACATCTCAAACTTAGCTCGATAGTTTTTCATCGGTTTTATCTCACTCACATCCTTTCATATATTCCAAGTCCAGGTTGGCTCGCATCTTCTTGAAAAGCTGTGAAGGATGATTTTGATGGCCTAAACTATATTTTTTTTTACCAAAATCACTCATAGGTCATGGCTTTTAGTGATGAGTTTTGATCGATGGCATGTTTCGCATCGAACTAGGTCGAAGTAGCTCAAACCTAGCCAATAATTTTTCTTTAGTATTTATCACACTCACACCGTTTCCCATATTCTAAGTCCAGCTTGGCCCGTATCTTCTTAAAAAATTATGATGGTTGATTTTGAGAACTCGAACTATATTTTTTTACCAAAATAACTCATAAGTCATGGCTTATAGCTATGAGATTTGATCATTTGTCCATTTCGCATCAAAATAGGTCCAAACGACTCAAACCTAGCTCGGTAGTTTTTCATCATTTTTTATCGCACTCACACCGTTTCACATATTCCAAGTCTAGTTAGCCCATATCTTCTTAAAAAACTTTGGAGGCTGATTTTGAGGGCCCAAACTATATTTTTTTACCAAAATAACTCATAGTTAATGGCTTATAGCTATGAGTTTTGGTCGTTGGTCCGTTTCGCATCGAACTAGGTCCAAATAACTCAAACCTAGCTCGATAGTTTTTTATCGGCTTTTATCACGCTCACATCGTTTCACGTATTCCAAGTCCAAGTTGGCCCGTATCTTCTTGAAAAACTATGAAGGCTAATTTTTAGGGCCTAAACTATATTTTTTTCACCAAAATAACTCATAGGTCATGGCTTATAGCTATGATTTTTGTTTGTTCACCCGTTTCCAATTGAACTAGGTCAAAACAACTCAAACCTACCCAACGAGTTTTTCATCATTTTTTATCGCACTCACACCGTTTCATGTATTCGAAGCCCAGCTTGGCCCAAATATTCTTGAAAAACTCGAAAGCTGATTTTGAGGGCCTAAATTATTATTTTTTTTTACCAAAATTACTTATTGGTCATGGCTTATAGCGATGAGTTTTGATCGTTGGTCCGTTTTGCATTGAACTAGGTCCAAACAGACTCAAACCTAGCCCGACATTTTTTCATTAGTTTTTATCGCACTAACACCTTTTCATGTATTCCGAGTCCAAGTGGGCTTGAATTTTCTTAAAAAACCATGATGATTTTGAGCGCCTAAACTATATTTTTTCACCAAAATAACTCATAGCTTGTGGCTTATAGCTATGAGTTTTGGTCGTTGGCCCAATTCGCATCGAACTAAGTCCAAACAACTCAAATCTAGCCCGATAGTTTGTCGTCGGCTTTTATCACACACACTCGTTTCATATATTCCAAGTCGATTTGGCTTGAATCTTCTTTAAAAACCATGAAGGATGATTTTGATGGGCTAAACTATTTTTTTTTTACCAAAATCACTCATAGGTCATGGCTTTTAGCGATGAGTTGTGATCGATGGCTTGTTTCGCATCGAACTAGGTCCAAACAGACTCAAACCTAGCCCGATAATTTTTCTTTAGCTTTTATCGCATTCACATCATTTCACGTATTCCAAGTCCGGTTAGGCTGAATCTTCTTGAAAAACTATGAGGCTAATTTGAGGGCCTAAACTAAATTTTTTTCACCAAAATAACTCATAAGTTATGGCTTATAACTATGAGTTATGGTCGTTGGCCCGTTTTGCATCGAACGAGGTCCAAACACTTCAAACCTAGCCTAATATTTTTTTGCCAGCTTTATCGCACTCATACCGTTTCATGTATTCCCGGTTCAATTGGCCTATATCTTCTTAAAAACCCGTGAGGCTAATTTTGAGGGCCTAAACTATATTTTTTCATCAAAATAAATCATAGTTCATGGCCATTTAGCCATTATTTTTTGTCGTTTGCTCGTTTTGAATCGAACTAGGTCCAAACGGACTCAAACTTAGCCCGATAGTTTTTTGTCGGCTTTTATTGCACTCATACCATTTCACGTATTCCAAGTCCAGTTGGCCCAAATGTTTTTGAAAAACCATGAAGGACGATTTTGAGGGCATAAACTATATATTTTTTTTACCAAAATCACTCATAGGTCATGGCTTAAAGCAATGAGTTTCGATCGTTGGCCCGTTTCGTATCGAACTAGGTCCAAATCCCTCAAAATTGGGTCGATAGATTTTCATCGGCTTTTATCGCTCTCACACCATTCGACGTAATCCAAAACCGGTTGGTCCGCATCTTCTTGAAAAACCATGAAGGATGATTTTGAGGGCCTAAACTATGTTTTTTTCACCAAAAAAACTCATAGTTCGTGGCTTATACCTTTAAGTTTTGATCGTTGGCCCGTTTCGAATCGAACTAGGTCAAAACGACTCAAACCTAGCTCGATAATTTTTCATCGGTTTTTATCGCACTCATACCGTTTCAAGTATTCTAAGTCCAGTTGGCCCGAATCTTCTTAAAAAACGATGAAGGATGATTTTGAGGGCATAAACTATATTTCTTTTTATCAAAATCACTCATAGGTCATGGCTTAAAGCAATGAGTTTCGATCATTGGCCCATTTTGGATCGAACTAGTTCCAAACAACTCAAATCTCGCCTCGATAGTTTTTCGTCAATTTTTATTGCACTCTCATCGTTTCACGTATTTCAAGTCTAGTTGGCCCAAATCTTCTTAAAAAACCATGAAGGATGATTTTGAGGGCCTAAACTATATTTTTTTTAACCAAAATCACTCATAGGTCATAGCTTATAGCTATGAGTTTTAATCGTTGGCCGTTTCGCATCGAACTAGGTCCAAACAGACTCGAACCTAGCTCGATAGTTTTTCATCGGCTTTTATCGCACTCACACCATTTCACGTATTCCAAGTCCAATTGGCATGTATCTTCTTGAAAAACTATGAAGGCTGATTTTGAGGGCCTAAACTATATTTTTTCACCAAAATAACTCATAGGTCATGGCTTATAGCGATTAGTTTTGGTTGTTGGCCCATTTCGCATCGAATTAGGTCCAAACGACTCAAACCTAGCTCGATAATTTTTTGTCGGCTTTTATCGCACTCATATCGTGTCACGTATTCCAATTCTAGTTGGCCCGAATCTTCTTAAAAAACCATTAAAGATGATTTGGAGGGCCTAAACTACATTTGTTTTTACAAAAATCACTCATAGGTCATGGCTTATCGTGATGAGTTTTGATCGTTGGCCCGTTTCACATTGAACTAGGTCCGAATAGCTCAAGCTTAGCTCGATAGATTTTTATAAGTTTTTATAGCACTCACATCGTTTCATGTATTCCAAGTCTAGTTAGCCCGTATCTTCTTGAAAACCGTGAAAGCCGATTTGAGGGCATAAACTATATTTTTTCACCAAAATAACTCATAATTAATGGCGTATAGCTAAGAGTTTTGGTCGTTAGCCTTTTTCGCATCGAACTAGGTCGAAACAGTTCAAACCTAGCCCAATAGTTTTTTATCAATTTTTATCGCACTCATATCGTTTCACTTATTCCAAGTCCAGTTGGCTCGTATCTTTTTGAAAAGCTCGTGAAGGCTAATTTTGAGGGCTTAAACTATATGTTTTTGCTAAAATAACTCATAAGTCATGGCTTATAGCTATGAGTTTTGGTTGTTAGCCCGTTTCGCATTGAACTAGGTCCAAATAGCTTAAACCTAGCCCGACATTTTTTCGTTAATTTTTATCGCACTCGGACCATTTAACGTATTCCAAGTCCAATTGGCCCGTATCTTCTTAAAAAATCATGAAGGATGATTATGAAGGCCTAAACTACATTCTTTTTTCCAAAATCACTCATACGTTATGGCTTATAGCTAGGATTTTTGGTCGTTGGCCCGTTTCGTATCGAACTAGGTCCAAACGACTCAAACCTAGCTCGATAGTTTTTCTCGCACTCACGGTATTTCACATATTCCAAGTCCAATTGGCCCATATCTTCTTCAAAAACTATGAAGGCTGATTTTGATAGCCTAAATGATATTTTTTCACTAAAATAACTCATAGGTCATAGTCGATAGCAATGGGTTTTGGTTGTTGGCCCATTTCGTATCGCAATAGGTCCAAATAGCTCAAACCTAGCCCGATAGTTTTTTATCAATTTTTAGCGCACTCACACCGTTTCATGTATTCCGTGTCTAGTTGGCTTGTATTTTCTTGAAAAACTATGAAGGCTAATTTTGAGAGCCTAAATTATATTTTTTCACCAAAATAACTCATAGCTAATGGCTTATAGCTATGAGTTTTGGTCGTTGGCTCATTTCGCATCAAACTAGGTCCAAACAACTCAAACCTAGATCGATAGTTTTTCATCGGCTTTTATCGCACTCACACCATTTCACGTATTCCAAGTCCAGGTTAGCCCATATCTTCTTGAAAAACTATGAAGGTTGATTTTGAGGGCATGAACTATATTTTTTTCACCAAAATAACTCATAGTTCATCGCTTATAGTGATGAGCTTTGGTCGTTTGCTCGTTCATAATCGAATTAGGTCGAAACGACTCAAACCTAGCCTAAAAGTTTTTTGTTAGTTTTTATCGCACTCATACCGTTTCACATATTCCAAGTCTAATAGGCCCGAATCTTCTTGAAAAACCATGAAGGATGATTTTGAGTGCCTAAACTATATTGTTTCACCAAAATAACTCATAGTTAATGGCTTATAGCTATGAGTTGTGGTCGTTGGCCCGTTTCACATCGAACTACGTCCAAACATCTCAAACCTAGCCGGATAGTTTTTAATTAATTTTTATCGCACTCACATCATTTCATGTATTCCAAGTCTAGTTGACTCGTATCTTTTTGAAAACTCGTGAAGGCTGATTTTGAGGGCCTAAACTATATATTTTCACCAAAATAACTCATAGTTAATGGCGTATAGCTATGAGTTTTCCTCGTTAGCCTTTTTTACATCGAACTACGTCAAAATAGCTCAAACCTAGCCCAATAGTTTTTTATCAATTTTTATCGCACTCACATCGTTTCACGTATTCTAAGTCCAGATTGGCCCGTATCTTTTTGAAAAGCTCGTGAAGGTCGATTTTGAGGGCCTAAACTATAGGTTTTCGCCAAAATAACTCATAAGTCATGGCTTATAGCTATGAGTTTTGGTCGTTGGCCCGTTTTGCATCGAACTAAGTCCAAACAGACTCAAACCTAGCTCGATAATTTTTCTTCGGCTTTTATCGCACTCATACCGTTTAACGTATTCCAAGTCAAATTGGCCCATGTCTTTTTGAAAAACTATGAATGCTGATTTTGAGGGCCTAAGCTACATTTTTTCACCAAAATAACTCATAAGTCATGGCTTATAGCCATGAGTTTTGGTCGTTGGCCTGTTTCGCATCGAACTAAGTCCAAACAGACTCAAACCTAGCCCGATAGTTTTTCGTTAGTTTTTTTCGCACTAATATAGTTTCGGGTATTATAAGTCAAGTTGGCCCAAATCTTTTTAAAAAACCATGAAGGATGATTTTGAAGGCCTAAACTATATATTTTTTTACCAAAATAACTTATAGGTCATGCCTTATAGCGATAAGTTTTGATCGTTGGCCCGTTTCGCATGGAACTTAGTCTAAACAACTCAAACCTAGATCAACGAGCTTTTCGTCGCTTTTATCGCACTCACACCATTTCACATATTCCAAGTCCAGGTTGGCCCGTATCATCATAAAAAACTATAAAGGCTGATTTTGGAGGCTCGAACTATATTTTTTCACCAAAATAACTCATAGTTCATGGCTTAAAGCTATGAGTTTTGATCATTTTCCCGTTATGAATCAAATTAGGTCCAAACAGACTCAAACCTAGCCTAGAATTGTTTTGTCAATTTTTATCGCATTCATACTATTTCACGTATTCCAAGTCCAAGTTGGCCCGAATCTTCTTGAAAAACCATTAAGGATGATTTTGAGGGCCTAAATTATTTTTTTTACCAAAATAACTCATAGGTCATGGCTTATAGCGATGAGTTTTGATCATTGGCTCGTTTCGCATCGAACTAGGTCCAAACAGACTCAAACCTACCTCGACAATTTTTCATCATTTTTTATCCCACTCACACCGTTTCAAGTATTCCAAGTCTAGTTGGCCCAAATATTCTTGAGAAACCATGAAAGCCGATTTTGAAGGCCTAAACTATATATTTTTTTAACAAAATCGTTCATAGGTCATGGCTTATAGCGATAAGTTTTGATGGTTAGCCCGTTTTGCATTGAATTAGGTCCGAATAGCTCAAACCTAGCTCGATATTTTTTCATAAGTTTTTATCGCACCGACACGTTTTACGTATTCTAAGTCCAAGTTGGCCCGTATCTTCTTAAAAAAATATGAAGGCTGATTTTGAGAGCCTAAACTATATTTTTTCACCAAAATAACTCATAGGTCATTGCTTATAGCGATGAGTTATGGTCGTTGGCCCATTTCGCATCAAACTAGATCCAAACAACTCAAACCTAGCCCGATAGTTTTTCTTCGGCTTTTATCGCACTAATATCGTTTCACGTATTCCCGATCCATTTGGCACGAATCTTCTTAAAAAACCATTAAATATGATTTTGAAGGCCTAAATTGCATTTGTTTTTACCAAAATCACTCATAGGTCATTGCTTATAGCGATGAGTTTTGATCGTTGTCTCGTTTCACATTGAACTAAGTCCGAACGACTCAAACCTAGCTCGATAGATTTTTATCAATTTTTATCGCGCTCACACCGTTTCACGTATTCCAAGTCTAGTTGGCCCTTATCTTCTTAAAAACTCGTGAAGACTGATTTTGAGGGCCTAAACTATATTTTTTGACCAAAATAACTCATAGTTAATGGCTTATAGCTATGAGTTTTGGTCTTTGGCTCGTTTGACATCGAACTATGTCCAAACAGACTCAAACCTAGCCCAATAGTTTTTTATCGGTTTGTATCGCACTCATATCGTTTCACGTATTCCAAGTCCAAGTTGGCCCGTATCTTCTTGAAAAACTTGAAGGCTGATTTTGAGAGCCTAAACTACATTTTTTACCAAAATAACACATAAGTCATGGCTTATGACTTTTGGTTATTGGCCCATTTCGCATCGAACTAGGTCCAAACAGACTCAAACCTAGCTCGATAGTTTTTTGTCAATTTTTATCACACTTATACCATTTCACGTATTCCAAATCCAGTTGGCTCGAATCTTTTTGAAAAACCATGAAAAATGATTTTAAGGGGTTAAACTACATTTTTTTTTTACCAAAATCCCTCATAGGTCATGGCTTAAAGAAATGAGTTTCGATCGTTAGCTCATTTCGCATCGAACTAGGTCCAAATCCATCAAAATTAGGTCAAAGTTTTTCATCGGCTTTGATCGCTCTCACATCGTTCAACGTAATCCAAAACCAATTGGTCCGTATCTTCCCGAAAAACCATGAAGGCTGATTTTGATGGCCTAAACTACCTTTTTTATATATAAAATAACTCATAGGTCATGGCTTAAGACTATGAGTTTTGGTCGTTGGCCTGTTTTGTATTTTACTAGGTTCAAACAAGCACAAACCTAGCACTGACGAGTTTTCAACATTTTTTATCGCACTCATACCGTTTCACGTATTCCAAGTCCAGTTGGCCCAAATATTCTTAGAAAACCATGAAAGCTGATTTTGAGGGCCTAAACTATATTTTTTTTACCAAAAATAACTCATAGGTCATGGCTTATAGCGATGAGTTTTGATCGTCGGCCCGTTTCACATTGAACTACGTCTAAACAGACTCAAACCTTGCTCGATAGTTTTTCTTTAATTTTTATCGCACTCACACTATTTCACGTATTCCAAGTCCAATTGGCCCGAATCTTTTTGAAAAACCATGAAGAATGATTTTAAGGGCCTAAATTATATTTTTTTTGCCAAAATCACTCATAGGTCATGGCTTATAGTGATGAGTTTTGATCGTTGACTAGTTTCGCATGGAACTAGGCCCAAATAGCTCAAACCTAGCTTGATAGTTTTTTGTTAGTTTTCATCGTATTCACACCGTTTCATGTATTCCAAGTCTAGTCGGCTCGTATTTTCTTGAAAAGCCGTGAACGCCGATTTTGAAGGCCTAAACTACATTTTTTCACCAAAATAACTCAAAGTTAATGGCTTATAGCTATAAGTTTTGGTCATTGGCTCGTTTCGCATCGAACTAGGTCCAAACGACTCAAACCTAGCCCGATCGTTTTCATCGGCTTTTATCGCACTTATACCATTTCACGTATTCTAACTCTAGTTGGCCTAAATCTTCTTAAAAAACCATGAAGCATAATTTTAAGGGCCTAAACTACATTCCTTTTATCAAAATCACTCATAGGTCATGGCCTATAGCAATGAGTTTTGATCGTTGAATCGTTTCGCATCGAAATAGGTCCAAACAACTCAAACCTAGCTCGACGAGCTTTTTGTCTATTTTTATAACACTCACACTATTTCACATATTCCAAGTCCGAGTTGGTCCGTATCTTCTTGAAAAGCTCGTGAAGGCTAATTTTGAGGGCCTAAACTACATTTTTTCGTGAAAATAGCTCATAATTCATGGCTTATACTATTATTGTTGGTCGTTTGCCTATTTCGAATCAAGCTAGGTCCAAACAGACTCAAACCTAACCCGTCGTCGGCTTTTATCGCACTCATATCGTTTTATGTATTCCAAGTGCGGTTGGCTCGAATCTTTTTGAAAAACCATGAAGGATGATTTTGAGGGCCTAAACTATTTTTTTTCATCAAAATCACTCATAGGTCATGGCTTAAACCAATGAGTTTTGATCGTTGGCTCCGTTTCGCATCGAACTAGGTCCAAATCTCTCATAATTAGTCGATAGTTTTTCATCGGCTTTTATCGCTCTCGCATCGTTCGACGTAATCCAAAACTAGTTGGTCCGTATCTTCTTGAAAAAACGTAAAGGCTGATTTTGAGGGCTTAAACTATCTTTTTTGACCAAAAATAACTCATATGTTATGGCTTATAGCTATAGGTTTTAGTCATTGGCCCGTTTCGCATTGTACTAGGTCGAAACGACTCAAACCTAACCCGATAGTTTTTCATCATTTTTTATCGCACTCAAACCGCTTCACGTATTCCAAGTCCAGTTGGCCTCGTATCTTCTTGAAAAACCATGAAAGCTCGATTTTAAGAGCTTAAACTCGTAATTTTTTTTAACCAAAATCACTCACGAGTCATGGCTTATAGCGATGAGTTTTGATCGTTGGCTCGTTGCGCATCAAACTAGGTCCAAACAGACTTAAATCTAACCCGATAGTTTTTCTTCGGCTTTTATCGCACTCACACCGTTTCACGTATTTCAAGTCCAGTTGGGTTGTATCTTCTTGAAAAACTTTGAAGGCTAATTTTGAGGGCCTAAACTATATTTTTTCACTAAAATAACTCATAGATCATGGCGTATAGCGATGAGTTTTGATCGTTGGCCCATTTTGTATCGAAATACGTCCAAACGAACTCAAACCTAGCCCGATAGTTTTTCATCAATTTTTATCACCTCACACTCGTTTCACGTATTCCAAGTCCAGATTGGCCTCATATCTTCTTAAAAAACTATGAAGGCTGATTTTGAGGGCCTAAACTATATTTGTTTACCAAAATAACTCATAGGTCATGGCTTATAGCCATGAGTTTCGATCCTTGGACCGTTTCGCATCGAACTAGGTCCAAACAGACTCAAACCTAGCTCGATAGTTTTTCGTCGGCTTTTATCACACTCATAACATTTCACGTATTCCAAGCCCAGAGTTGCCCGTATCTTCTTGAAAAACTATGAAGGTCGATTTTGAGAGCCTAAACTATATTTTTTCACCAAAATAACTTATATGTCATAGCTTATAGTGATGGGTTTTGGTTGTTAGCTCATTTCGCATTGCACTTAGGCCTAAATAGCTCAAACTTTGCCCGATAGTTTTTCATCGGCTTTTATCGCACTCATACCGTTTCACGTATTCCAAGTCTAGTTGGCTCGAATCTTTCTTGAAAAACCATGAAGGATGATTTTACGATGAGTTTTGATCGTTGACCTATTTCGCATTCAACTTGTTCCAAACGAGCTCAAACCTAGCTCGATAGTTTTTTATCGGCTTTTATCTTACACCGTTTTTCGTATTCTAAGTCTAGTTAGCTTGTATTTTCTTAAAAAGCTGTTAATGCTGATTTTGAGGGCTCGAACTACATTTTTTCATAAAAATAACTCATAGTTAATGGCTTATAGCTATGAGTTTTGGTCGTTAGCCCGTTTCACATCGAACTAGGTCCAAACAACACAAACCTAGCCCGATAGTTTTACATCAATTTTTATTGCGTCACAATGTTTCACGTATTCCAAGTCCAAGTTGGCCTCGTATCTTCTTAAAAAACTATGAAGGCTGATTTTGAGGGCCTAAACTATATTTTTTCACCAAAATAACTCATAGGTCATGGCTTATAGCTATGAGTTTTGATCGTTGGCCCATTTCGCATCGAACTAGGTCCAAACAGACTCAAACCTAACTCGATAGTTTTTCGTCGGCTTTTATCACACTCATAACATTTCACGTATTCTAAGCCCAGGTTGGCCCGTATCTTCTTGAAAAACTATGAAGGCTGATTTTGAGGGCCTAAACTATATTTTTTCACCCAAAATAACTTATATGTCATAGCTTATAGTGATGGGTTTTGGTTGTTGGCACATTTCGCATCGCACTAGGTTCAAACAGACTCAAACTTAGCCCGACGAGCTTTTCATCCGTTTTTATCGCACTCATACCGTTTCACGTATTCCAAGTCTAGTTGGCTCGTATCTTCTTCAAAAACTGTGAAGGCTGATTCCGAGGGCCCAAACTACATTTTTTGACAAAAAATAACCATAGGTCATGGCTTATAGCGAGGAGTTGTGTCTGTTGGCCCGTTTTACATAGAATTAGGTCCAAACGAGCTCAAACCTAACCCAAAAGGTTTTCGTCAGCTTTTATCATACTCACACTTTTTCACGTATTCCAAGTCATGTTGGCCCGTATCTTCTTGAAAAACTATAAAGGTTTATTTTGAGGGCCTAAACTATGTTTTTGCACAAAAATAACTCATAGGTGTTTTGATTGTTGGTTCGTTTCGCATCAAACTAGGTCCAAACAACTCAAACCTAGCCCGACAGCTTTTTTGTTAATTTTTATTGCATTAATATCGTTTCACATATTCTAAGTCCAAGTTGGCCCAAATCTTCTTAAAAAACCATTAAAAATGATTTTGAGGGCCTAAACCAAATTTTTTTTACCAAAATCACTCATAAGTCATGGCTTATAGCGATGAGTTTTGATCGTTGGTCCGTTTCGCATTGAACTAGGTCCGAACGGCTTAAATCTTGCTCAACGATTTTTGTAAGTTTTTATCGCACTCACACTCGTTTTACATATTCCAAGTCTAGTTGGCTCATATCTTCTAGAAAAACCGTGAATGCCGATTTTGAGGGCCTAAACAACATTTTTCACCAAAATAACTCATAGTTAATGGCTTATAGCTATGAGTTTTGGTCGTTAGCTCGTTTCGCATCGAACTAGGTTGAAACGACTCAAACCTAGCCCAATAGTTTTTTATCGGCTTTTATCGCACTCACATCATTTCACGTATTCTAAGTCCAATTGGCCCATATATTCTTAAAAAGCTCGTAAAGGTCGCTTTTGAGGGCCTAAACTACATTTTTCCATAAAAATAACCATAGGTCATGGCTTATATCGATGAGTTGTGTTCGTTGGCCCGTTTCACATCGAATTAGGTCCAAACAGACTCAAACTTAGCCCAAACGTTTTTCGTCGGCTTTTATTGCACTCACACTTTTTCACCTATTCCAAGTCATGTTGGCCCGTATCTTCTTGCAAAACTATAAAGGTTTATGATGAGGGCCTAAACTATATTTTTTCACCAAAACAACTCATAGGCGTTTTGATCGTTGGCTCTTTTTGCATCAAACTAGGTCCAAACAACTCAAACCTAGCCCGACAGCTTTTTTGTTAATTTTTACCGCACTAATATCGTTTCACGTATTCCAAGTTCGAGTTGGCCCGAATCTTCTTAAAAAACCATTAAAAATGATTTTGAGGGCATAAACTAAATTTGTTTTTACCAAAATCACTCATAAGTTATGGCTTATAGCGATGAGTTTTGATCATTGGCCCGTTTCACATTGAACTAGGTCCGAACGACTCAAACCTAGCTCGAGAGATTTTTATCAATTTTTATCGCACTCACACCATTTCACATATTCCAAGTCTAGTTGCCTCGTATCTTCTTGAAAAGCTCGTGAAGGTTGATTTTGAGGGCCGAAACAACATTTTTCACCAAAATAACTCATAGTTAATGGCTTATAGCTATGAGTTTTGGTCGTTGGACCATTTTGCATCGAAATAAGTCTAAACGACTCAAACCTAGCTCGATGTTTTTCATTAGTTTTTATCGCACTCACATCGTTTCACGTATTCTAAGTCCAAGTTAGCTCGTATCTTCTTGAAAACCGTGAAGGTCGCTTTTGAGGGCCTAAACTATATTTTTTCACTAAAATAACTCATAAGTCATGGCTTATAGCGATGAGTTTTAGTCGTTGGCCTGTTTTGCATCAAACTAGGCCCAAACAACTCAAACCTAGCCTAATAGTTTTTTATTAGTTTTTATCGCACTCATACCATTTTACATATTCCAACTCCACTTGGCTCGAATCTTCTTAACAAAACCATGAAGAATGATGTTGAGGGCCTAAACTAAATTTTTTTTTAGCAAAACCACTCATAGGACATGGCTTATAGCAATGAGTTTTGATCGTTTGCCCGTTACGCATCGAAATAGGTCCAAACATCTCAAACCTAGCTCGACGAGTTTTTCACTTGTTTTTATCGCACTCACACTCGTTTCACTTATTCCAAGTCCAGTTGGCCCATATCTTCTTGAAAAACCGTGAAGGTTGCTTTTGAGGGTCTAAACTATATTTTTTCATAAAAATAACCATAGGTCATGGCTTATAGCGATGAGTTGTGTTCGTTAGCCCATTTCACATCGAATTAGGTCCAAACAGACTCAAACCTAGCCCAAACTTTTTCATCGGCTTTTATCGCACTCACACTTTTTTACGTATTCCAAGTCATGTTGGCTTGTATCTTCTTGTAAACCGTAAAGGTTTATGTTGAGGGCCTAAAATACATTTTTTCACCAAAATAACTCATAAGCGTTTTGGTCGTTAGCTCGTTTCGCTTCAAACTAGGTCCAAACAGACTCAAACCTAGTCCGATAGTTTTTTTGTTAATTTTTATCGCACTAATATCGTTTCACATATTCCAAGTCCAAGTTGGCCCGAATCTTCTAAAAAAACCATTAAAAATGATTTTAAGGGCCTAAACTAAATTTATTTTTATCAAAATAACTCATAAGTTTGGCTTATAGCAATGAGTTTTGATCGTTGGCACGTTGCGAATTGAACTAGGTCCGAACGGCTCAAACATAGCTCGACGATTTTTATAAGTTTTTATCGCACTCACATCATTTCACGTATTCCAAATCTAGTTGGCTCGTATCTTCTTGAAAAGCTGTGAAGACCGATTTTGAGGGCCTAAACAACATTTTTCACCAAAATAACTCATAGTTAGTGGCTTATAGGTATGAGTTTTGGTCGTTAGCCATTTCGCATCGAACTAGGTTGAAACAGACTTAAACCTAGCCCAATAGTTTTTTATTAGTTTTTATCACACTCATATCGTTTCACGTATTCCAAGTGCGGTTGGTCGGTATCTTCTGGAAAACTGTAAAGGTCGTTTTTGAAGGCCTAAACTACATTTTTTATTAAAATAACTCGTAAGTCATGGCTTATGCTATGAGTTTTGGTCATTGGCCCATTTTGCATCAAACTAGGCCCAAACAACTCAAACCTAGCCCGATAGGTTTTTGTCGGCTTTTATCGCATTTATACCGTTTTACGTATTCCAACTCCACTCGGCCCGAATCTTCTTAACAAAACCATGAAGAATGATTTTGTGGGCCTAAACTATATTTTTTTTTTTTACCAAAATCACTAATAGGTCATGGCTTATAGCAATGAGTTTTGATCGTTTGCTCGTTACGCATCGAAATAGGTCCAAACATCTCAAACTTAGCTTGATGGTTTTTCACCTATTTTTATCGCATTCATACCTTTCACGTATTCCAAGTTCGGTTGGCTCGTATCTTCTTGAAAACCGTGACGCGCTGATTTTGAGAGCCTAAACTACATTTTTTTCATGAAAATAACTCATAATTCGTGGTTTATAGCTATGATTTTTGGTCGTTTGCTCATTTCAAATCGAACTAGGTCCAAACATCTCAAACCTAGCTTGATAGTTTTTCATCGGTTCTCATCGCACTCATACCATTTCACGTATTCCAAGTCCAGTTGGCTTCGAATCTTCTCGAAAAACCATGAAAGATGATTGTGAGGGCTTAAACTATATTTTTTTTTACCAAAATCACTCATAGGTCACGGCTTAAAGCAATGAGTTTTGATCGTTGGCCCGTTTTGCATCGCACTAGGTCTAAATCCTTCAAAATTAGGTCGATAGCTTTTCATCGGCTTTTATCGCTCTCACGGTGTTCCACGTAACCCAAAACCAGTTAGTCCGCATCTTCTTGAAAAATCATGAAGGCTAATTTTCGAGGGTCTAAACTACCTTTTTTGACAAAAAATAACTCATAGGTCATGGATTATGACCGAGTTTTGGTCGTTGGCCCATTTCGCATTGTACTAGGCCCAAACAACTCAAACCTAGCCATAGTTTTTCATCATTTTTTATCGCACTCACACCATTTTACATATTCTAAGTCCAAGTTGGCCTAAATATTCTTGGAAAACCATGAAAGCTGATTTTGAGGGCCTAAACTACATTTTTTTTTAACCAAAATCACTTATAGGTCATGGCTTATAGCAATGAGTTTTGATCGTTGGCTCGTTTCGCATCGAAATAGGTCCAAACATCTCAAACCTAGCTCGATAGCTTTTCATCTCGTTTTTATTGCACTCACACTCGTTTCACGTATTCTAAATCTAGTTGGTTCGTATCTTTTTGAAAAATTATGAAGGCTGATTTTGAGGGCCTAAACTACATTTTTTCATAAAAATAACACATAGTTTGTGGCTTATGGTTATGATTTTTGGTCGTTTTCCCATTTCGAATCGAACTAGGTCCAAATAGCTCAAACCTAGCTTGACGAGTTTTTCATCGGCTTTTATCACACTCATACGATTTCACGTATTCCAAGTCCAAGTTGGCTCGAATCTTCTTGAAAAACCATGAAAGATGATTTTGAGGGCCTAAACTATATTTTTTTTTACCAAAATCACTCATAGGGGATGGCTTAAAGCAATGAGTTTCGATCGTTGGCCCGTTTCACATTGAAATACGTCCAAATCCTTCAAAATTGGGTTAATAGTTTTTCATCAATTTTTATCGCTCTCACACCGTTCCACGTAATCCAAAACCAGCTTTTTCGCATCTTCTTGAAAAATCGTGAAGGATGGTTTTTGAGAGCCTAAAATACATTTTTTCTCAAAAAGAACTCACGAGTTAATGGCTTATAGCTATGCATTTTGGTCGTTGGCACGTTTCACATCGAACTATATCCAAACAAGCTCGAACCTAGCTCGATAGTTTTTCATCGCTTTTATCGCACTCACATCGTTTCACGTATTCCAAGTCCAAGTTGAACCGTATCTTCTTGAAAAACTATGAAGGCTGATTTTGAGGGCCTAAACTATATTTTTTCACCAAAATAACTCATAGGTCATGGCTTATAGCGATGAGTTTTATTCGGTGGCCCGTTTTGCTTTTAACTAGGTCCAAACAGACTCAAACCTAGCTCGACAGACTTTTCATCAATTTTTATCGCAAGTCACACCATTTTACGTATTCCAAGTCCAAGTTGGCTCGTATCTTCTTGAAAAACTTAGAGGGCTGATTTTGAGGGCCTAAACTATGTTTTTTCACCAAAAATAACTCATAGGTCATGGCTTATAGTGATGAGTTTTGGTCGTTGGCCCGTTTCACATCAAAATATGTCAAAATAGCTCAAATCTAGCTTGATAGTTTTTTGTCGGCTTTTATCGCACTCATACTCGTTTCATGTATTACAAGTCCAGTTGGCTCGAATCTTCTTAAAAAATCATGAAAGATGATTTTGAGGGCCTAGACTATATTGTTTTTTTAGCAAAATCACTCATAGGTCATGGCTTAAAGCAATGAGTTTCGATCGTTGGCCCGTTTCGCATCAAACTAGGTCCAAATCCCTCAAAATTGGATCGATAGTTTTTAATAAGTTTTCATTGCTCTCACACCGTTCGACGTAATCCAAAACCAGGTTGGTCCGTATCTTATTGAAAAATCATGAAGGTTGGTTTTGAGGGCCTAAACTATCTTTTTTAACCAAAAATAACTCATAGGTCATAGCTTATAGCGATGAGTTTTTATCGTTGGCCTATTTCGCATTGAACTAGGTGTAAACAACTCAAACCTAGCTCGATAGTTTTTATTTAGTTTTTATTGCACTCATATTGTTTCATGTATTCTAAGTCTAGTTGGTCCGTATCTTCTTGAAAAATTATGAAGACCGATTTTGAGGGCCTAAACTAAATTTTTTGACCAAAATAACTCATAGGTCATGGCTTATAGCGATGAGTTTTGTTCGTTGGCCCGTTTCACATCGAACTAAGTCCAAATAGCTCAAACTAAGCCCGATAGTTTTTTGTCGGCTTTTATTGCACCGATATCGTTTCACGTATTCCAAGTCCAGTTAGCTCGTATCTTCTTGAAAAAATGTGAAGGTTGATTTTGAGGGCCTAAACTATATTTTTTCACTAAAATAACTCATAGGCAATGGCTTATAGTGATGAGTTTTGGTCGTTGGTTCATTTCGCATCAAAATAGGTCCAAACATCTCAAACCTAGCTCGATAGTTTTTCATCGGCTTTTATCACACTCACACCGTTTCACATATTCGAAGTCCAGTTGGTGCGTATCTTCTTGAAAAACTATGAAGGCTGATTTTGAGGGCCTAAACTACATTTTTTCACCAAAATAATTCATAGGTCATGGCTTGGAGCTATGAGTTTTTGACGTTGGCCCGTTTCACATCGGATCGGGTCCAAACGACTCAAACCTAGCCCGATAGTTTTTCGTCGGTTTTATCGCACTCATACCGTTTCACGTATTCAAATCCAGTTGGCCCGAATCTTCTTGAAAAACCATGAAGGATGATATTGGGGTCCTAAATTATTTTTATTTTTTACCAAAATCACATATAAGTCATCGCTTATAGCGATGAGTTTTGATCGTTGACCCGTTTCACATTGAACTAGGTCCAAACAGACTCAAACCTAGTTCGATAGTTTTTTGTTAGTTTTTATTGAACTCACACCATTTCATGTATTCTAAGTCTTGTTGGCCCGTATCCGCTTGAAAAATTGAGAAGGCTGATTTTTAGGGACTAAACTACTTTGTTTGACCAAAAATAACTTATAGGTAATGGCTTATAGCGATGAGTTTTGGTCGTTGGCCCATTTCGCATCGAAATAGGTCCAAACATCTCAAACCTAGCTCGATAGTTTTTCATTAGTTTTTATCGCACTCACACCATTTCACGTATTCTAAGTCCAGTTGGCTCGAATCTTCTTGAAAAACCATGAATAATGATTTTGAGAGCCCGAATTACATTTTTTTTACCAAAATCACTCATAAGTCATGGCTTATAGCGATGAGTTTTGATCATTTGTTTGTTTCGCATCGAACTAGGTCCAAACAGACTCAAACCTAGCTCGATAGTTTTTCTTCGCTTTTATCGCACTCACATCGTTTCATGTATTCTAACTCTAGTTGGCTTCGTATCTTCTTAAAAAATTTTGACGACCGATTTTGAGGGCCTAAACTACATTTTTTGACCAAAATAACTCATAAGTCATGGCTTATAGCGATGAGTTTTGTTCGTTGACCCATTTTACATTGAACTAGGTCCAAACAGTCTCAAACATAGCCCAACAATTTTTCATCAATTTTTATCGCACTCACACCATTTCACGTATTCCTAGTCCGAGTTGGCTTGTATCTTCTTGGAAAACTCGTGAAAGTTGATTTTGAGGGCCTAAACTACATGTTTTCACAAAAATAACTCATAGGTCATGGCTTATAGTGATGAGTTTTGGTCGTTGGTTCATTTTGCATCGAAATAGGTGTAAACGACTCAAAACCTAGCTCGATAGTTTTTCATTAGTTTTTATCGCACCATACTCGTTTCGTGTATTCCAAGTCCAGTTAGTCCGTATGTTCTTCACAAGCCGTGAAGGCTAATTTTGAGGGCCTAAACTACATTTTTTCACCAAAATAACTCATAAGTCATAGGTTAAAGCCATGAGTTTAGGTCGTTGGCCCGTTTCGCATCGAACTAGGTCTAAACAGACTCAAACCTAACTTGATAGTTTTTTGTTAGTTTTTATCGTACTCATATCATTTCACGTGTTACAATTCCAGTTGGCCCGAATCTTCTCAAGAAACCATGAATGAAGGATGATTTTGAGGGCCTAATATATATTTTTTTTTTACCAAAATCACTCATTGGTCATGGCTTATAGCGATGAGTTTTGATCTTTGGCCCGTTTCGCATTGAACTAGGTCCAAACAGACTCAAACCTAGCTCGATATTTTTTCGTCGGCTTTTATCGCACTCACACCATTTTACATATTCGAAGTTCAGTTGGCTTGTATCTTCTTAAAAAACTTTGAATGCTGATTTTGAGGGCGTAACTACATTTTATCACCAAAATAATTCATAGTTTGTGGTCTGAAACCTATGAGTTTTGGTAATTGGCCCATTTCGAATCCAAGTAGGTCCAAATAGCTCGAGCTTAACTCGATAGTTTTTCGTCGGCTTTTATCGCATTCACATCGTTTCACGTATTCCAAGTCCAGTTGGCTCGAATCTTTTTGAAAAACCTTGAAGCATGATTCGGAGGGCATAAACTATATATTTTTTTTTTACCAAAATCACTCATAGGTCATGGCTTAAAGCAATGAGTTTTGATTGTTGGCTCGTTTCGCATCGAACTAGGTCCTAATCCCTCAAAATTAGGTCGATAGTTTTTCATTAATTATTATTGCTCTCACACCGTTCGACGTAATCCAAGGCCACTTGGTCTATATCTTCTTGAAAAACCATGAAAGTTGGATCGCATTGAACTAAGTCCAAATAACTCAAACCTAGCTCGATAGTTTTTCATCATTTTTTATCGCACTCACATTGTTTCACGTATTCCAAGTCTTGTTGGGCCAAATATTCTTGAAAAACCATGAACTTTGATTTTGAGAGCCTAAACTATTTTATTTTTTTTACCAAAATTACTCATAGGTCATGGCTTATAGAGATGAGTTTTGATCGTTTGCCCATTTCGCATTGAACTAGGTCCAAACGACTCAAACCTAGCCCGATAGTTTTTTGTCAATTTTTATCGCACTCATATCATTTCACGTCTTCCAAGTCCGAGTTGGTGCGAATCTTTTAAAAAAACCATTAAAGATAATTTTGAGGGTCTAAATTACATTTTATTTTTACCAAAATCACTAATAGGTCATGGCTTATAGCAATGAGTTTTGATCGTTGGCTTGTTTCGCATCGAACTAGGTCCAAACAACTCAAACCTAGCCCAATATTTTTTCTTCGGCTTTTATCGCACTCACACCGTTCATGTATTCCAAGTCCCGGTTGCCCGTATCTTCTTGAAAAACTATGAAGGCTTATTTTGAGGGCCTAAACTATATTTTTTTCACCTAAATAACTTATAGGCCATGGCTTATAGTTATAAGTTTTGGTCTTTGGCCCGTTTCGCATCGAAATAGGTCCGAATAGGTCAAACCTAGCCCGATAGTTTTTCATCCGTTTTTATCGCAATCACACCATTTCACGTATTCCAAGTCCGAGTTGGCTCGTATCTTCTTTAAAAGCTGTGAAGGCTGATTTTGAGGGCCTAAACTACATTTTTTCACCAAAATAACTCATAGGTCATGGCTTATAGCTATGAGTTTTAGTCATTGGCCCGTTTCGCATCGAACTAGGTCCAAACAACTCAACTTTAGCCCTATAGTTTTTCATCGGCTTTTATCGCAATCACACCGTTTCATGTATTCTAAGTCTAGTTGGCTCGTATCTTCTTAAAAAGCTCGTAAAGGTTGATTTTAAGGGCCTAAACTATATTTTTTCACCAAAATAACTCATAGGTCATGGCTTATAGCGATGAGTTTTGGTCGTTGGCCCATTTCGCATCGAAATAGGTCGAAAGAGCTCAAACCTAGCCTCGATAGTTTTTCATCAATTTTTATCTCACTCACTCCATTTCATGTATTCCAAGTCCAGTTGGCCCGTATTTTCTTGAAAAACTATGAAGGCTGAATTTGAGGGCCTAAACTATATATATATATATATATTTTTAACCAAAATCACTCATATATCATGGCTTATAGTGATGAGTTTTGATCGTTGGTCCGTTTCACATTGAACTAGGTCCAAACCGCTCGGACCTTGCTTGACAATTTTTCATCGGCTTTTATCGCACTCATATTGTTTCACGTATTCTAAGTCTTGTTGGGCCATATCTTCTTGAAAAACTATAAAGGTTTATTTTGAGGGCCTAAACTATATTGTTTTAACCAAAATAACTCATAGGTCATGGCTTATAGCTATGAGTTTTGGTCATTGGCCCATTTCGCATCGAAATAGGTCCGAATAGCTCAAACCTAGCTCGATAGTTTTTCATCCGTTTTTATCACAATCACACCGTTTCACATATTACAAGTCCAAGTTGGCTCGTATCTTTTTGAAAAACTATGAAGGCTGATTTAGAGGGCATAAACTATCTTTTTTCACTAAAATAACTCATAGGTCATGGCTTATAGCGATGACTTTTTATCGTTGGCCTATTTCGCATCGAACTAGGTCCAAACAACTCAACCCTAGCCCTATAGTTTTTCATCGGCTTTTATCGCACTCACACCATTTCACGTATTCGAAGTTCGGTTAGCTTCGTATCTTATTAAAAAGCCGTGAAGGTTGATTTTGAGGGCCTAAACTTTTTTTTTTTACCAAAATCACTCATATGTCATAACTTATAGTGATGAGTTTTGATCGTTGGCTCGTTTCGCATTAAAATAGGTCTAAACAACTCGGACCTAGCTCGATAGCTTTCATCGGCTTTTATTGCACTCACATTGTTTCACGTATTGAAAGTCCAGTTGAATCGTATCTTTTTGAAAAATGATGAAGGCTTATTTTAAGGGTCTAAACTATATTTTTTTCACCAAAATAACTCATAGTCCGTGGCTTATACCTTTGAGTTTTGGTCGTTGGCCCGTTTCGAATCGAACTAGGTTCAAACAGACTCAAACCTAGCCCAATAGTTTTTTGTCATTTTTTATAGCACACATACCGTTTCACATATTCTAGGTTCGGTTGGTCCAAATCTTCTTGAAAAACCTTGAAGGATGATTTTGAGGGCCTAAACTATATTTTTTGTTTTACCAAAATCACTCATATGTCATAGCTTATAGCGATGAATTTTGATCGTTGGCCCGTTTCGCATCGAACTAGGTCCAAACAATTCGAAACCTAGTCCGACGAGTTTTTTGTTAGTTTTGATCGCACTCATATCGTTTCACGTCTTTCAAGTTCGGTTGGCCCAAATCTTCTTAAAAAAACCATTAAAGATGATTTTGAGGGCCTAAACTATTTTTTTTACCAAAATAATTCATATGTCATGGCTTATAGCGATAAGTTTTGGTTGTTGGCCCATTTCGCATCGAAATAGGTCCGAATAGCTCAAACCTAGCTCTATAGTTTTTCATCCGTTTTTATCACAATCACATCGTTTCATGTATTTCAAGTCCAGTTGACTCGTATCTTTTTAAAAAACTATGAAGGCTGATTTTGAGGGCCTAAACTACCTTTTTTCACCAAAATAACTCATAGTTCGTGGCTTATACCTTTGAGTTTTGGTCGTTAGCTCGTTTCGAATCGAACTAAGTCCAAACAGTCTCAAACCTAGTCCAATAGTTTTTCCTTAGTTTTTATAACACTCATACCGTTTCACGTATTCCAAGTCTAATTGGTCCGAATCTTCTTGAAAAACCATGAAGGATGATTTTGAGGGCCTAAACTATATTTGTTTTACCGAAATCACTCATAGGTCATGGCTTATAGCGATGAATTTTGATCGTTGGCTCGTTTCGCATCGAACTAGGTCCAAACAGCTGAAACTAGCCCGATAGTTTTTTGTTAGTTTTGATCGCACTCATATCGTTTCAAGTCTTCCAAGTTCGGTTGGCTCGAATCTTCTTAAAAAAACCATTAAAGATGATTTTGAGGGCCAAAACTATATTTTTTTTACTAAAATCACTCATAGGTCATGGCTTATAGCGATGAGTTTTGATCGTTGGCTTATTTCGTATCAAACTAGGTCCAAACAGACTCAAACCTAGCCCGATATGTTTTCTTCGGCTTTTATCAAACTCACACCGTTTCATGTATTCCAAGTCCAGTTGGCTCGTAGCTTCTTAAAAAGCTGTGAAGGTTGATTTTGAGAGCTTAAACTATACTTTTTCACCAAAATAACTTATAGGTCATGCCTTATGGCGAAGAGTTTTAGTCGTTGGCCCATTTCGCATCAAAATAGATCCAAACGGACTCGGACCTAGCCCGATAGTTTTTCATCGGTTTTTATTACACTCACACCATTTCACGCATTCCAAGTCCAGTTAGCGTGTATCTTCTTCAAAAATTATGAATCCGATTTTGAAAGCCTAAACTATATTTTTTCACCAAAATAACTCATAGGTCATGGCTTATAGCTTTGAGTTTTGGTCGTTAGCCCGTTTCACATCGAACTAGGTCCAAACAACTCAAACCTAGCTCGACGAGTTTTTCATCGCTTTTATCGCACTCATACCATTTCACGTATTCCAAGTCCCGGTTGCCCGTATCTTCTTGAAAAACTATGAAGGCTTATTTTGAGGGCCTAAACTATATTTTTTTCACCTAAATAACTTATAGGCCATGCTTTATAGTTATAAGTTTTGGTCTTTGGCCCGTTTTGCATCGAAATAGGTCCGAATAGGTCAAACCTAGCTCGATAGTTTTTTATCCGTTTTTATCGCAATCACACCATTTCACGTATTCCAAGTCCAGTTGGCTCGTATCTTCTTTAAAAGCTCGTGAAGGCTGATTTTGAGGGCCTAAACTACATTTTTTCACCAAAATAACTAATAGGTCATGGCTTATAGCTATGAGTTTTAGTCATTGGTCCGTTTCACATCGAACTAGGTCCAAACAACTCAACTTTAGCCCCATAGTTTTTCGTCGGCTTTTATCGCAATCACACCGTTTCATGTATTCTAAGTCTAGTTGGCTTCGTATCTTCTTAAAAAGCTGTAAAGGTTGATTTTGAGGGCCTAAACTATATTTTTTCACCAAAATAACTCATAGGTCATGGCTTATAGTGATGAGTTTTGGTCGTTGGCCCATTTCGCATCGAAATAGGTCGAAAGAGCTCAAACCTAGCTCGATAGTTTTTCATCAATTTTTATCTCACTCACTCCATTTCATGTATTCCAAGTCCAGTTGGCCCGTATTTTCTTGAAAAACTATGAAGGCTGAATTTGAGGGCCTAAACTATATATATATATATATTTTTTAACCAAAATCACTCATATATCATGGCTTATAGTGATGAGTTTTGATCGTTGGTCCGTTTCACATTGACCTAGGTCCAAACAGATCTCGGACCTTGCTTGATAATTTTTCATCGGCTTTTATCGCACTCATATTGTTTCACGTATTCTAAGTCTTGTTGGGCCATATCTTCTTGAAAAACTATGAAGGTTTATTTTGAGGGCCTAAACTATATTGTTTTAACAAAAATAACTCATAGGTCATGGCTTATAGCTATGAGTTTTGGTCATTGGCCTATTTCGCATCGAAATAGGTCCGAATAGCTCAAACCTAGCCCGATAGTTTTTCATCTCGTTTTTATCACAATCACACCGTTTCACATATTACAAGTCCAGTTGGCTCGTATCTTTTTGAAAAACTATGAAGGCTGATTTAGAGGGCATAAACTATCTTTTTTCACTAAAATAACTCATAGGTCATGGCTTATAGTGATGACTTTTTATCGTTGGCTCGTTTCGCATCGAACTAGGTCTAAACAACTCAACCCTAGCCCTATAATTTTTCATCGCTTTTATCGCACTCACACCATTTCACGTATTCGAAGTTCGGTTAGCTCGTATCTTATTAAAAAGCTGTGAAGGTTGATTTTGAGGGCCTAAACTTTTTTTTTTTACCAAAACCACTCATATGTCATGACTTATAGTGATGAGTTTTGATCGTTGGCTCTGTTTCGCATTAAACTAGGTCTAAACAACTCGGACCTAGCTCGATAGCTTTCATCGGCTTTTATTGCACTCACATTATTTCACGTATTGAAAGTCCGGTTGAATCGTATCTTTTTGAAAAATGATGAAGGCTTATTTTAAGGGTCTAAACTATATTTTTTTCACCAAAATAACTCATAGTCCGTGGCTTATACCTTTGAGTTTTGGTCGTTGGCCCGTTTCGAATCGAACTAGGTCCAAACAGACTCAAACCTAGCCCAATAGTTTTTTGTCATTTTTTATAGCACACATACCGTTTCACATATTCTAGGTTCGAGTTGGTCCAAATCTTCTTGAAAAACCTTGAAGGATGATTTTGAGGGCCTAAACTATATATTTTTTTTTACCAAAATCACTCATATGTCATAGCTTATAGCGATGAATTTTGATCGTTGGCCCGTTTCGCATCGAACTAGGTCCAAACAATTGAAACCTAGTCCGACGAGCTTTTTGTTAGTTTTGATCGCACTCATATCATTTCACGTCTTTCAAGTTCGGTTGGCCCAAATCTTCTTAAAAAAACCATTAAAGATGATTTTGAGGGCCTAAACTATTTTTTTACCAAAATAATTCATATGTCATGGCTTATAGCGATGAGTTTTGGTCGTTGGCCCATTTCGCATCGAAATAGGTCCGAATAGCTCAAACCTAGCTCTATAGTTTTTCATCTCGTTTTTATCACAATCACATCGTTTCATGTATTCCAAGTCCAGTTGACTCCTATCTTTTTAAAAAACTATGAAGGCTGATTTTGAGGGCCTAAACTACCTTTTTTCACCAAAATAACTCATAGTTCGTGGCTTATACCTTTGAGTTTTGGTCGTTAGCTTGTTTCGAATCGAACTAAGTCCAAACGAGCTCAAACCTAGTCCAATAGTTTTTCCTTAGTTTTTATAACACTCATATCGTTTCACGTATTCCAAGTCTAATTGGTCCGAATCTTCTTGAAAAACCATGAAGGATGATTTTGAGGGCCTAAACTATATTTGTTTTACCGAAATCACTCATAGGTCATGGCTTATAGCGATGAATTTTGGTCGTTGGCTCGTTTCGCATCGAACTAGGTCCAAACAACTGAAACTAGCCCGATAGTTTTTTGTTAGTTTTGATCGCACTCATATCGTTTCACGTCTTCCAAGTTCGGTTGGCTCGAATCTTCTTAAAAAAACCATTAAAGATGATTTTGAGGGCCAAAACTATATATTTTTTTACTAAAATCACTCATAGGTCATGGCTTATAGCGATGAGTTTTGATCGTTGGCTTATTTCGCATCAAACTAGGTCCAAACAGACTCAAACCTAGCCCGATATTTTTTCTTCGGTTTTATCAAACTCACACCGTTTCGTGTATTCCAAGTCCAGTTAGCTCGTAGCTTCTTAAAAACTCGTGAGGGTTGATTTTGAGGGCTTAAACTACACTTTTTCACCAAAATAACTTATAGGTCATGCCTTATGGTGAAGAGTTTTAGTCGTTGGCCCATTTCGCATCAAAATAGATCCAAACGAGCTCAAACCTAGCCCGATTGTTTTTCATCGGCTTTTATTACACTCACACCATTTCACGCATTCTAAGTCCAGGTTAGCGAGTATCTTCTTCAAAAATTATGAATTCTTATTTTGAAAGCCTAAACTATATTTTTTCACCAAAATAACTCATAGGTAATGGCTTATAGCTTTGAGTTTTGGTCGTTAGCCCGTTTCACATCGAACTAGGTCCAAACGGCTCAAACCTAGCTCGACGAGTTTTTCGTCGGTTTTATCGCACTCATACCATTTCACGTATTCCAAGTCCCGGTTGCCCGTATCTTCTTGAAAAACTATGAAGGCTTATTTTGAGGGCCTAAACTATATTTTTTTCACCAAAATAACTTATAGGCCATGGCTTATAGTTATAAGTTTTGGTCTTTGGCCCATTTCGCATCGAAATAGGTCCGAATAGCTCAAACCTAGCCCGATAGTTTTTCATCCGTTTTTATCACAATCATACTTGTTTCATATATTACAAGTCCAATTGGCTCATATCTTTTTGAAAAACTATGAAGGCTGATTTTGAGGGCATAAACTATCTTTTTTCACTAAAATAACTCATAGGTCATGGCTTATAGCGATGACTTTTTATCGTTGGCTCGTTTCGCATCGAACTAGGTCCAAACAACTCAACCCTAACCCCATAGTTTTTCATCGGTTTTTATCGCACTCACATCATTTTATGTATTCCAAGTTCAGTTGGCCTATATCTTATTAAAAAACTATGAAGGTTGATTTTGAGGGCCTAAACTATATATTTTTTTTTACCAAAATCACTCATATGTCATGACTTATAGTGATGAGTTTTGATCGTTGGCTCGTTTCGCATTGAACTAGGTCCAAACAACTCGGACCTAGCTTGATAGCTTTCATCGGCTTTTATTGCACTCACACCATTTCACGTATTCAAAGTCCAGTTGAACCGTATCTTTTTGAAAAATGATGAAGGCTTATTTTGAGGGTCTAAACTATATTTTTTTCACCAAATAACTCATAGTTCGTGGCTTATACCTTTGACTTATGGTCGTTGGCCCGTTTCGAATCGAACTAGGTCCAAACAGACTCAAACCTAGCCCAATAGTTTTTCGTTAGTTTTTATAGCACTCATACCGTTTCACGTATTCCAAGTCCCGTTGACTCGTATCTTCTTGAAAAACCTTGAAGGATGATTTTGAGGGCCTAAACTATATTTTTTTCACCAAAATAACTCATAGGTCATGCCTTATAGCTATGAGTTTTGGTCGTTGGCCCGTTTTGCATCGAAATAGGTCCGAAAAGCTCAAACCTAGCCCGATAGTTTTTCATCCGTCTTTATCACAATCACACTCGTTTCACGTATTCCAAGTCCAGTTGGCTCATATCTTTTTAAAAAACTATGAAGGCTGATTTTGAGGGCCTACACTTTCTTTTTTCACCAAAATAAATCATACATCATAGCTTATAGCTATGAGTTTTTATCATTGGCTCGTTTCATATCGAACTAGGTCCAAACAACTCAACCCTAGCCCCATAGTTTTTCATCGGCTTTTATCGCACTCACACTATTTCACGTATTACAAGTTCAATTGGCTCTGTATCTTCTTAAAAAACTATAAAGGATGATTTTGAGGGCCTAAACTATATTTTTTTGGCCAAAATCACTCATAAGTCATGGCTTATAACGATGAGTTTTGGTTGTTGGCCCGTTTCGTATCGAACTAGGTCCAAAAGCTTAAACCTAGCTCGATAGTTTTTTATTACTTTTTATCGCACTCATATCGTTTCACGTCTTACAAGTCCGAGTTGGCCCGAATCTTCTTAAAAAACTATTAAATATGATTTTGAGAGCCTAAACTATATATTTTTTTTTACCAAAATCACTCATAGGTCATGGATGATAGCGATGAGTTTTGATCGTTGGCTAGTTTCGCATTGAACTAGGTCCAAACAGACTCAAACTTAGCCCGACATTTTTCTTCGGCTTTTATCACACTCACATCGTTTCATGTATTCCAAGTCCAGGTTGCTCTATATCTTCTTGAAAAACTTTAAAGGCTGATTTTGAGGGCCTAAAGTACATTTTTTCACCAAAATAATTCATATGTCATGGCTTATAGCGATGAGTTTTGGTCGTTGGCCCATTTCGCATCGAAATAGGTCCGAATAGCTCAAACCTAGCTCTATAGTTTTTCATCTATTTTTATCACAATCACACCGTTTCACGTATTCCAAGTCCAGTTGACTCGTATCTTTTTAAAAAACTATAAAGGCTGATTTTGAGGGCCTAAACTACCTTTTTTCACCAAAATAACTCATAGGTCATGGGTTATAGCTATGAGTTTTTATCGTTGGCCCATTTCGCATCGAACTAGGTGCAAAAACCTCAACCCTAACCCCATATTTTTTCATCGGCTTTTATCGCTCTCATACCGTTTCACGCATTCCAAGTTCGGTTAGCTCGTATCTTCTTAAAAAGCGTAAACGTTGATTTTGAGGGCCTAAACTATTTTTTTTTATCAAAATCAATCATATGTCATCGCTTATAGGGATGAGTTTTGATCGTTGGCCCGTTTCGCATTGAACTAGGTCCAAACAGACTTAGACCTATTTTGATAATTTTTCATCATTTTTTATCGCACTCACACAATTTCACGTATTCCAAGTCCAGTTGGCCCTTATCTTCTTTGAAAATGATGAAGGCTTATTTTGAAGGTCTAAACTATATTTTTTTCACTAAAATAACTCATAGTTCGTGGCTTATACCTTTGAGTTTTGGTCGTTGGCCCGTTTCGAATCGAACTAGGTCCAAACAAATCAAACTTAGCCTAATAGTTTTTCATTAATTTTTATAGCACTCATACCGTTTCATGTATTCCAAGTCCAGTTGGTCCGAATCTTCTTGAAAAACCATGAAGAATGATTTTGAGGGTCTAAACTATTTTTTTTTTACCAAAATCACTCATAAGTCATGGCTTATACGATGAGTTTTGATTCTTGGCCCGTTTTGAATCGAACTAGGTCCAAATAGCTCAAACCTAGCTCGATAGTTTTTTGTTAGTTTTGATCGCACTCATATCGTTTCACGTCTTTTAAGTCCAATTGGCTTGAATTTTCTTAAAAAACCATTAAAGATAATTTTGATGGCCTAAACTATATTTTTTTAACCAAAATCACTCATAGGTCATGGCTTATAGCGATGAGTTTTGATCGTCGGCTCGTTTCACATCAAAGTAGGTCTAAATAGCTCAAACCTAACCCGATATTTTTTCTTCAATTTTTATCGCACTCACACCATTTCACGTATTCCAAGTCCAAGTTGGCCTATATCTTTTTGAAAAACTTTGAATGCTGATTTTAGGGGCCTAAAATATATTTTTTCACTAAAATAATTCATAGTTCATGGCTTATAGCGATGACTTTTGGTCGTTGGCCCGTTTCGCTTCGAAATAGGTCCAAACAGACTCAAACCTAGCCCGATAGTCTTTCATCGGCTTTTATCGCACTCATATCATTTCACGTATTCCAAGTCTAGTTGGCTCGTATCTTTTTCAAAAACGAGTGAAGGCTGATTTTGTGTGCCTAAACTATATTTTTTCACCAAAATAACTCATAGGTCATGGCTTATAGCGATGAGTTTTTATCGTTGGCGCGTTTCACATTGAACTAGGTCCAAACAGACTCAAACCTAGCTCGACGAGTTTTTTATTAGTTTTAATCGTATCACACTCGTTTCATGTATTCCAAGTCCAGTTGGCCTATATCTTCTTGAAAAGCTCGTAAAGGCTTATTTTGAGGGCCTAAACTACATTTTTTCACCATAATAACTCATAGTTCGTGGCATATACCTTTGAGTTTTGGTTGTTAGCCCGTTTCGAAACGAACTAGGTCCAAATAGCTCGAGCTTAACCCTATAGTTTTTGGTCAATTTTTATCGCACTCATATCGTTTTACGTATTCTAAGTCTAGTTGGTCCAAATCTTCTTGAAAAACCATGAAGGATGATTTTGAGGGCCTAAACTATATTTTGTTACAAAAATCACTCATAGGTCATGGCTTATAGCGATGCGTTTTGGTCGTTGGCTCATTTCACATCGAACTAGGTCCAAACCGCTCAAACCTAGCTCGATAATTTTTTATCGGCTTTTATCGCACTCATAACGTTTTACGTCTTCCAAGTCTAGTTGGCCCGAATCTTCTTAAAAAACCATTAAAGATGATTTGGAGGGCCTAAACTAGATTTTGTTTTTACTAAAATCACTCATAGGTCATGGCTTATAGCGATGAGTTTTGATCACCGGCCCGTTTCGCATCGAATTAGGTCTAAACGACTCAAACCTAGCTCGATAGTTTTTCATCGAGTTTTATTGATCTCACACCGTTTCACGTATTCCAAGTCTAGCTAGCCCATATCCTCTTAAATAATTATTAAGGTTGATTTTGATGGTCGTAACTATATTTTTTCACCAAAATAACTCATAGGTAATGGCTTATAGCTATGCGTTTTGATCGTTGGCCCGTTTCGCATCGAACTAGGCCAAACAACTCAAACCTAGCTTGACTATTTTTCGTCGGCTTTTTTCATACTCATACTATTTCACGTATTCCAAGTCCAGTTGGCTCGAATCTTCTTAAAAAACCATGAAGAATGATTTTGAGGGCTTAAAATAATTTTTTTTTTACCAAAATCACTCATATGTCATGGCTTATAGTGATGAGTTTTGATCATTGGCCCGTTTCTTATTGAACTAGGTCCAAATAGCTCAAACCTAGGTTGATAATTTTTCATCGGCTTTTATAACGCTCACACCATTTCATGAATTCTAAGTCGAGTTGGCCCGTATCTCCTTGGAAAGCTATGAAGGCTAATTTTGAAGGCCTAAATTATATTTTTTCACCAAAATAACTCATAGTTCGTGGCTTAAAGATATGAGTTTTGATCGTTTTCCTAGTTCGAATCGAGCTAGGTCCAAATAATTGAAACTTAGCTCGATAGTTTTTTGTCTTTTTTTATCTCACTCACACCATTTCACGTATTCCAAGTCCAATTGGCCTAAATATTCTTGAAAAACCATGAATGCCGATTTTAAAGACCTAAACTACATTTTATTTTTTTTACCAAAATCATTCATAGGTCATGGCTTATAGCGATGAGTTTTGATCGTTGGCTCGTTTCGTATCGAACTAGGTCCAAATAGATCAAACCTATCCCGACATGTTTTCTTCGGCTTTTATCGCACTCATATCGTTTCACGTATTCCAAGTCCAAGTTGGTTTGTATCTTCTTGAAAAACTTTGAAGGCTGATTTTGAGGGCCTAAACTACATTTTTTCACCAAAATAACTCATACATCATGGCTTATAGCGATGCGTTTTGGTCGTTGCCCATTTTGCATAGAAATAAGTCCAAATAGCTCAAACCTAGCTCGATAGTTTTTCATCGCTTTTATCGCACTCACACCGTTTCACGTATTCCACGTGCGGTTGGCTCGTATCTTTTTAAAAAATTATGAAGGCTGATTTTGAGGGCCCAAACTATAATTTTTCACAAAAATAACTCATAGGTCATGGCTTGTAGCTATGAGTTTTGATCATTGGCCCGTTTCGCATCGAACTAGGTCCAAACAACTCAAACATAGCCCAACAGCTTTTTGTCGGTTTTAATTGTACTCTCACCATTACATGTATTCGAAGTTTAATTGTTCCGAATCTTCTTAAAAAGCCATGAAGCATGATTTTAAGGGCTTAATCTATATTTTTTTGGAAAAAATCACTCATAGGTCATGGCTTATAACGATGAGTTTTGATCGTTAGCCGGTCTCGCATTGAACTAGGTACAAACAGTTGAAAACTAGGTCGATAGTTTTTCTTCAATTTTTCTTACTCTCATAACGTTCGAGGTATTCTAAATGTAGTTGGGCAACATCTTCTTGAATAATCGTGAATGCCGATTTTAAAGGCCTAAACTATATTTTTTTTTATCAAAATCACTCATAGGTCATGGCTTAAAGCAATCGGTTTTGATTGTTGGCCCGTTTCGCAACGAACTAGGTCCAAATCGCTCAAAATTGAGTCGATAGTTTTTCATTAGTTTTTATCGATCTCACACCGTTTCACTTATTCCATGTCCGGTTAGCCCGTATCCTCTTACAAAATTATGAAGGCCGATCTTGAGGGCCTAAACTACATTTTTTCACTAAAATAACTCATACGTCATGGCTTATAGCTATGAGTTTTGGTCATTGGCTTGTTTCGCATCAAACTAGGTCCAAACAGACTCAAACCTAGCTCGATAATTTTTCGTCGGCTTTTATCGCACTCACACTCGTTTCACATATTCGAAGTCTAGTTGGCCCGTATCATCTTGAAAAGCTGTGAAGGCTGATTTTGAAGGCCTAAACTATATTTTTTTACCAAAATAACTAATAGGTCATGGCTTATAGCTATGAGTTTTGGTTGTTAGCCCGTTTCGTATCGCACTAGGTCCAAACAGACTCAAACTTAGCCCGATAGTTTTTGTCGGCTTTTATCGGATAATACGGTTTCATGTATTCCAAGTCCAATTTGCTCGAATCTTTTTGAAAAACCATGAAGGATGATTTTGAGAGCCTAAATTATTTTTATTTTTATTTTTTTTTACCAAAATCACTCATAAGTCATGGCTTATAGCGATGAGTTTTGATCGTTGATTGATTTCGCATTGAACTAGGTCCGAACAGACTCAAACCTAGCTCGATAGTTTTTTGTCACTTTTTATCGCACACACACCGTTTCACGTATTCCAAGTCTAGTTGGCTCCGTATCTTCTTGAAAACCCGTGAAGGTTGATTTTCGGGGCCTAAACTACATTTTTTCACCAAAATAACTCATAAGTCATGGCTTATAGCTATGAGTTTTGGTCGTTGGCCCGTTTTGCATCGAACTAGGTCCAAACGTGCTCAAAGCTAGCTCGATATTTTTCTTTAATTTTTATCGCCCTCACATCGTTTTACGTATTCCATGTCCAGTTAGCTCGTATCTTCTTGAAAAACTTTGAAGGCTGATTTGAGGGCCTAAATTATATTTTTTTACTAGAATAACTCATAGGTCATGGCTTATAGCGATGATTTTTGGTCGTTGGCCCGTTTCACATCGAAATAAGTCCAAACGACTCAAACCTAGCTCAATAGTTTTTCATCGGCTTTTATCGCACTCACATCGTTTCACGTATTCCAAGTCCAATTGGCCCGTATCTTCTTGAAAAGCGTGAAGGCTGATTTTGAAGGCCTAAACTATATTTTTTCACCAAAATAACTCATAGGTCATGGCTCATACCTATGACTTTTGGTCATTGGCCCGTTTCGCATCAAACTAGGTCCAAACAACTCAAACCTAGCTCGATAATTTTTCATCGGCTTTAATTGCACTCACACCGTTACAAGTATTCCAAGTCTAGTTGGCCCGAATCTTCTTAAAACAACCATGAAAGATGATTTTGAGGGCGTAAACTATAGTTTTTTTTGGCTAATATCACTCATAGGTCATGGCTTATAGCGATGAGTTTTGATCGTTGACCGGTCTCGCATCGAACTAGGTCTAAACAAGTCAAAACTGGGTAGATAGTTTTTCTTTAGTTTTTGTTGCTCTAATAACATTCGAAGTATTCTAAATCCAATTGGGCTACATCTTCTTGAATAACCGTGAATGCTAATTTTAAGAGCCTAAACTATAATTTTTTTTACCAAAATCACTCATAGGTCATGGCTTAAAGCAATGAGTTTTGATTATTTGCTCATTTTTCATCGAATCGGGTCCAAATCTCTCAAAGCTCGGGTCGATAGTTTTTTATCGCTTTTATCGATCTCACACCGTTTCACGTATTCCAAGTTCAATTAGCCCGTATCCTCTTAAAAAATTATGAAGGCTGATTTTGAGGGCTTAAACTAAATTTTTTCACCAAAATAATCGATAGGTCATGGCTTATAGCTATGAGTTTTGGTCGTTGGCCCGTTTTGCATCGAACTAGGTCCAAACAACTCAAACCTAGCTCGATATTTTTTCATCATTTTTTATCGTACTCATACTATTTCATGAATTCCAAGTCCAGTTGGCTCGTATCCTTTTGAAAACTCGTGAAGGCTGATTTTGAGAGCCTAAACTACATTGTTTTACCAAAATAACTAATAGGTCATAGCTTATAGCTATGTGTTTTGGTTGTTGCCCCGTTTGGCATCGCACTAGGTTCAAAGAGCTCAAACCTAGCCCGATAGTTTTTCGTCGGTTTTTATCGTATTCATATCGTTTCACGTATTCCAAGTCTAGTTGACCCAAATCTTATTGAAAAACCATGAAGGATGGTTTTGAGGGCCTAAATTATATTTTTTTTACCAAAATCACTTATAGGTCATGGCTTATAGAGATGAGTTTTGATCGTTGACCCGTTTCGTATTGAACTAGGTTCGAATAGCTCGGACCTAGCTCGATAGTTTTTTGATAGTTTTTTTTGCACTCACATCATTTCACGTATTCCAAGTCTAGTTGGTCCGTATCTTCTTGAAAAACTATGAAAGCTGATTTTGAGGGACTCAACTATATTTTTTCACCAAAATAACTCAAATATCATGGCTTATAGCAATGAGTTTTCGACGTTGGTCGGTTTCACATGGAATTAGGTCTAGACGGCTCAAACCTAGCCGATTGCTTTTCGTCGGCTTTTATCACACTTACATCGTTTTACGTATTCGAAGTTCGGTTGACCCATATCTTCTTGAAAAACCATGAAGGATGATTTTGAGGGCCTAAACTACTTTTTTCTTACGAAAATCACTCATAGATCATGGGTTAAAGCAATGAGTTTTGATCATTGGCCCGTTTCGCATCGAACTAGGTACAAATCGCTCAAAATTAGGTCGATAGTTTTCCATCGGTTTTTATCGCTCTCACATCGTTCGACGTAAATAATAACCGGTTAGTCCGCATCTTTTTGAAAAACCATGAAACTTGATTTTGAGGGCCTAAACTACATTTTTTCACCAAAATAACTCAAATGTAATGGCTTATAGCTATAAGTTTTAGTCGTTGGTCGGTTTCACATCGAATTAGGTCCGGACTGACTCAAACCTAGCTCGATAGTTTTTCATCAATTTTTATTGCACTTACACCGCTTTACGTATTTGAACTCCAGTTGGCCCGTATCTTCTTGAAAAACTATGAAGGATGATTTTAAGGGCCTAAACTATATTTTTCTTACCAAAATCACTCATAGGTCATGGCTTAAATCAATGTGTTTTGATCGTTGGGCCGTTTCGCATCGAACTAGGTCCAAATCGCTCAAAATTGGGTCGATAGTTTTTCATCGGCTTTTATCGCTCTCACATCGTTCAACGAAAACAAAAACCACTTGGTTTACATCTTCTTGAAAAACCACGAAAGCTAATTTTGAGGGCCTAAACTATCTTTTTTGATAAAAAATAACTCATAGGTCATGGCTTATAGCTATGAGTTTTGGTCGTTGGTACGTTTCGCATCAAACTACGTCCAAACAACTCAAACCTAGCCCGATAGTTTTTTATCATTTTCTATCGCACTTACACCGTTTCACGTAATCGAAGTCCAATTAGCCCAAATATTCTTGAAAACCATGAAAGTTGATTTTGAAGGCCTAAACTATATATTTTTTTTACCAAAATCACTCATAGGTCATGGCTTATAGCGATGAGTTTTGATCGTTGGCTCGTTTCGCATCGAACTAGGTCCAAACAGTCTCAAATCTAGCTCGATATTTTTTTTTCAATTTTTATCGCACTCACACCGTTTCACGTATTCCAAGTCCAGGTTGGCTCGTATCTTCTTCAAAAACTTTGAAGGCCGATTTGAGGGCCTAAATTATATTTTTTTACCAAAATAACTCATAGGTCATGGCTTATAGCGATGATTTTTGGTCGTTGGCCCGTTTCGCATCGAACTAGGTCCAAATAACTCAAACCTAGCTCTAACCTAGGTCGATAGTTTTTTATTAATTTTTATCGCACTCACATCGTTTCACGTATTCAAAGTTCAATTGGCTCGTATCTTCTTGAAAAGCTCGTGAAGGGTATTTTGAAGGCCTAAACTATATTGTTTCACCAAAATAACTCATAGGTCATGGCTTATAGCCATGGCTTTTGGTCGTTGGCCGATTTCGCATCAAACTAAGTCTAAACAACTCAAACCTAGCTCGACGAGCTTTTCGTTAGTTTTAATTGCACTCACATCGTTACATGTATTCCAAGTCCAGTTGGCCCGAATCTTTTTGAAAAGCCATGAAGGATGATTTTGAGAGCTTAAACTACATTTTTTTTTACCAATATCACTTATAGGTCATGGCTTACGGCGATGAGTTTTGATCGTTAGGCGATCTCGCATCGAATTAGGTCCAAAATACTTAAAACTCGGGTAGATAGTTTTTCTTTAGTTTTTCTTGCTCTAATAACGTTCGAAGTATTCTAAATCCGAGTGGGTCGCATCTTCTTGAATAACCGTGAATGCTGATTTTAAGAGCCTAAACTATATTTTTTTTACCAAAATCACTCATAGGTCATGGCTTAAAGCAATGAGTTTTGATCATTGGCCCATTTTGCGTCGAACTAGAACCAAATCGTTCAAAACTCGGATTGATAGTTTTTTATCAATTTTTATCGATCTCACACCGTTTCACGTATTCTAAGTCCAATTAGTCCGTATCCTCTTAAAAAATTATGAAGATTGATTTTGAGGGCTTAAACTATATTTTTTCACCAAAATAACTTATAGGTCATGGCTTATAGCTATGAGTTTTGGTCGTTGGCTCGTTTCGCATCGAACTAGGTCCAAATAACTCAAACCTAGCTCTACATTTTTTCGTCGCTTTTTATAGTACTCACATTGTTTCATGAATTCCAAGTCCGAGTTAGCTCGTATCATTTTGAAAAGCTGTGAAGGCTGATTTTGAGAGCCTAAACTACATTGTTTTACCAAAATAACTAATAGGTCATAGCTTATAGCTATGAGTTTTGGTTGTTGCCTCGTTTGGCATCGCACTAGGTTCAAACGAGATCAAACCTAGCCCGATAGTTTTTCATCAATTTTTATCGCACTCATATCGTTTCACGCATTCCAAGTCTAGTTGACCCAAATCTTCTTAAAAAACCATGAAGGATGATTTTGAGGGCCTAAATTATTTTTTTTACCAAAATCACTCATAGGTCATGGCTTATAGCAATGAGTTTTGATCGTTGACCCGTTTCGCATTGAGCTAGGTCTAGCTCGATAGTTTTCCGGTAGTTTTTATTACACTCACATAATTTCACGTATTCTAAGTCTAGTTGGCTCGTATCTTCTTGAAAAACTATGAAGGTTGATTTTGAGGGACTTAACTACATTTTTTTACCAAAATAACTCAAATGTCATGGCTTATAGCAATGAGTTTTGGTCGTTGGTCGATTTCACATCGAATTAGGTCCGAACTGACTCAAACCTAGCCCGATTGCTTTTCGTCGGCTTTTATCACACTTACACCATTTTACATATTCGAAGTCCAGCTTGACTCGTATCTTCTTGGAAAACTATGAAGAATGATTTTGAGGACCTAAGCTACATTTTTCTTACGAAAATCACTCATAGATCATGGCTTAAAGCAATGAGTTTTGATCGTTGGCCCGTTTCACATCGAACTAGGTCTAAATCGCTCAAAATTGGGTCGATAGGTTTTCATCGCTTTTATCGCTCTCACATCGTTCGACGTAAACAAAAGCTAGTTGCTCTGCATCTTCTTGAAAAACCATGAAAACCGATTTTGAGGGCATAAACTACCTTTTTTTGACCAAAAATAACTCATACCTCATGGTTTATAGCTATGAGTTTTGATCGTTGGCCCGTTCCACATCAAACTAGGTCCAAATAGCTCAAATCTAGTCTAACCGTTTTTTATCATTTTCTATCGCACTCACACTCGTTTCATGTATTCCAAGTCCAGGTGGCTCAAATATTCTTGAAAAACCATGAAAGTTGGTTTTGAAGGCATAAACTAAATTTTTTTTTTACCAAAATCACTCATAGGTCATGGCTTATAGCGATGCGTTTTGATCATTGGCCGTTTCACATTGAACTAAGTCCAAATAGCTCAAACCTAGCTCGATATTTTTTCTTCAGCTTTTATCGCACTCACATCGTTTCACGTATTCCAACTCTAGTTGGCCCGTATTTTTTTGAAAAATTGTGAAGGCCGATTTCGAGGGCCTAAATTACATTTTTTTCACCAAAATAACTCATTGGTCATGGCTTATAGCGATAAATTTTGATAGTTGGCCCGTTTCGCATCGAAATAAGTTCAAACAGACTTCAAACCTAGCCCTATAGTTTTTCATCAATTTTTATCGCACTAACACCGTTTCATGCATTCCAAGTCCAATTGGCCCATATCTTCTTAAAAAACTATGAAGGCTGATTTTGAGGGCCTAAACTATATTTTTTCACCACAATAACTCATAGGTCATGGCTTATAGCGATGAGTTTTGGTCGTTAGCCCGTTTTGCATCGAACTAGGTCCAAACAAATCAAACCTAGGCCGATAGTTTTTCATCAGTTTTAATTACACGCATACCCTTACATGTATTCTAAGTCCAGATTGACCCGAATCATCTTAAAAAACCATGAAGATGATTTTGAGGGCTTGAACTATATTTTTTTTTACCAAAATAACTCATAGGTCATGGCTTATAGCAGTGAATTTTGATCGTTGGCCCGTTTCGCATTGAACTAGGTCCAAATCGCTCAAAATTAGGTCGATAGTTTTTCATCGGCTTTTATCGCTCTCACATCGTTCGACGTAAACAAAAGCTAGTTGGTCCGCATCTTCTTGAAAAACCATAAAAATTGATTTTGAGGGCCTAAACTACCTTTTTTTGACCAAAAATAACTCATAGGTCATGGTTTATAGCTATGAGTTTTGATCGTTGACTCGTTCCAAATCGAACTAGGTCCAAATAGCTCAAATCTAGTCCGACAGCTTTTTATCATTTTCTATCGCACTCACACTATTTCATGTATTCTAAGTCCAAGTTGGCTCAAATATTCTTGAAAAACCATGAAAGTTGGTTTTGAAGGCATAAACTAATTTTTTTTTATACCAAAATCACTCATAGGTCATGGCTTATAGCGATGAGTTTTGATCGTTGGTCCGTTTCACATTGAACTAAGTCCATATAGCTCAAACCTAGCTCGATATTTTTTCTTCAGCTTTTATCACACTTACATCGTTTCACGTATTCCAAGTCCAGTTGGCTCGTATTTTTTTGAAAAACTCGAAGGCCGATTTTGAGGGCCTAAATTACATTTTTTTCACCAAAATAACTCATTGGTCATGGCTTATAGTGATAAATTTTGATAGTTGGCCCATTTCGCATCGAAATAAGTTCAAACAGACTTCAAACCTAGCCCTATAGTTTTTCATCAGCTTTTATCGCACTAACACCATTTCATGTATTCCAAGTCCAGTTGGCCCATATCTTCTTAAAAAACTATGAAGGCTGATTTTGAGGGCCTAAACTATATTTTTTCACCACAATAACTCATAGGTCATGGCTTATAGCGATGAGTTTTGGTCGCTAGCCCATTTTGCATCGAACTAGGTCCAAACAAATCAAACCTAGGTCGATAGTTTTTCATCGGTTTTAATTGCACGCATACCCTTACATGTATTCCAAGTCCAGTTGGCCCAAATCTTCTTAAAAAACCATGAAGGATGATTTTGAGGGCTTGAACTATATTTTTTTTTTACTAAAATAACTCATAGGTCATGGCTTATAGTAATGAGTTTTGATCGTTGACCCGTTTCGTATCGAACTAGGTCCAAACAGATCTCAAACCTAGCCCGACAAGCTTTTCATCATTTTCTATCGCACTCACATCGTTTCACGTATTACAAGTCCAGCTTGGCTCAAATATTCTTGAAAAACCATGAAAGCCGATTTTGAAGGCCTAAACTACTTTTTTTTTTACCAAAATCACTCATAGGTCATGGTTTATAGTGATGAGATTTGATCATTCGCCTCTTTCGCATCGAACTAGGTCCAAACAGACTCAAACCTAGCTCGAAATGTTTTCTTAAGTTTTGTCACACTCACACCGTTTCACATATTTTATGTCTTGTTGGCCTATATCTTCTTCAAAAACTTTGAAGGCTGATTTTGAGGCCCTAAATTACATTTTTTCACCAAAATAACTCATTGGTCATGGCTTATGACCATGAGTTTTAGTCGTTGGCCCGTTTCGCATCGAAATAAGTCTAAACAGACTCAAACCTAGCCTCGACAGCTTTTCGTCGATTGGCCCGTATCTTCTTAAAAAACTATGAAGGTTGATTTTAAAGGCCTAAACTATATTTTTTTCACCATAATAACTCATAGGTCATGGCTTATAGCTATGAGTTTTGGTCGTTGGCTCGTTTCGCATCGAACAAGGTCCAAACAAATCAAACCTAGCCCGATAGTTTTTCGTCGGCTTTAATTACACTCATACCCTTACATGTATTCCAAGTCTAGTTGGCTTGAATCTTTTTAAACCATGCGAGATAATTTTGAGGGCTTGAACTATATTTTCTTTATCAAAATAACTCATAGGTCATGGTTTATAGCAATGAGTTTTGGTCGTTGATACGTTTCGTATCGAACTAGGTCCAAATCGCTTATACCTAGCTCGATAGTTTTTCATCGGCTTTTATCGCACTCATATCGTTTCACGTATTCCGAGTCCAATTGGCCCGTATCTTCTAAAAAAACTTTGAAAGCCGATTTTGAGGGCCTAAACTATATTTTTTCACCAAAATAACTAATAGGTCATGGCTTATATCTATAAGTTTTGGTCTTTGGCCCATTTCGAATCGAACTAGGTCTAAACGGACTCAAACCTAGGCCGATAGTTTTTCGTTAGTTTTTATCGCACTCATACCGTTTTACGTATTCCAAGTTTAGTTGGCTCGTATCTTCTTGAAAAACCATGAAGGATGATTTTGAGGACCTAAACTACATTTTTCTTACCAAAATCACTCATAGGTCATGGCTTATAGCAATGAGTTTTGATCATTGGCTCGTTTCATATCGAATTAGGGCCAAATTGCTCAAAATTAGGTCGATAGTTTTTCATCAATTTTTATCACTCTCACATTATTCGACGTAAACCAAAATCGATTGCTCCGCATCTTCTTGAAAAATCGTGAAGGCCGATTTTGAGGGCCTAAACTACCTTTTTTGACAAAAACTAACTCATAGGTCATGGCTTATAGCTATGAGTTTTGATCGTTGGCCCGTTTCCCATATAACTAGGTGCAAACAACTCAAACCTAGCCCAATAGTTTTTTGATAATTTTTATTGCACTCACACCGTTTCACGTATTCCAACTCCAATTGGCCCGAATCTTCTTAAAAAATGATGAAGGATGATTTTGAGGGCCTAAACTATATTTGTTTACCAAAATCACTCATACGTCATGCCTTATAGCGATGAGTTTTGATCATTGGCCCGTCTCACATCGAACTAAGTCCAAACAGACCCAAAACTAAGGGAATAATTTTTCTTTGGTTTTTTTTGCTCTAATAACGTTCGAAGTATTCCGAATCCGATTAGGTCGCATCTTTTTGAATAACCGTGAATGCCGATTTTATAGGCCTAAACTATATTTTTTTTACCAAAATCACTCATAGGTCATGGCTTAAGGTAATAATTTTTTATCGTTGGCCCGTTTCGCATCGAACTAAGTCCAAGTTGCTCAAAAGTTGGTTGATAGTTTTTCATAAGTTTTTATCGATCTCACACCGTTTCACGTAATCCAAGTCAAGTTGGCTCGTATCTTCTTGAAAAACTATGAAGGCTGATTTTGAAGGCCTAAACTATAATTTTTCACCAAAATAAGTAACGACTCATGGCTTATAGCGAAGAGTTTTTATTGTTGGCCCGTTTCGCATCTACTAGGTCCAAACAGACTCAAACCTAGCCTAATAGTTTTTATCGCACTCATGCCGTTTCACGTATTCCAAGTCAAGTTTGCTCGAATCTTCTTGAAAAACCATGAAATATGATTTTAAGGGCGTAAATTACATTTTTTTAAACAAAATCATCCATAGGTCATGGCTTATAGCAATAAGTTTTGATCGTTGGCTCGTCTCACATCGAACTCGACCCAAAACTAAGTCGATAGTTTTTCTTCAATTTTTTTGCTCTCATAACGTTCGAAGTATTCTGAATCTAGTTGAGCTGCATCTTTTTGAATAACCATGAATGCTGATTTTAAGGGCCTAAACTACATTTTTTTTTTACCAAAATCACTTATAGGTCATAGCATAAAGCAATGAGTTTTGATCGTTGGCTCATTTCGCATTGAACTTGATCCAACTCGCTCAAAACTAGGTCGATAGTTTTTCATCGGCTTTTATCGATCTCACATCGTTTTACGTATTCCAAGTCCAGTTGGCCCGTATCTTCTTGAAAAATTGTAAAGGCTGATTTTTCGGGCCTAAACTACATTCTTTCACCAAAATAACTAACGAGATCATGGCTTATAACGATGAGTTTTTATTGTTGACCCGTTTCGCATCGCACTAGGTGCAACCAGCTCAAACCTAGCCCGATAGTTTTTCATCGCGTTTTTCGCACTCATACCGTTTCACGTCTTCCAAATCCGAGTTGGCTCGAATCTTCTTGAAAAACCATGAAGGTTGATTTTCGTAGCCTAAATTACATTTTTTTTAAAAAAAAATTACTCTTAGGTCAAGGCTTATAGCAATGAGTTTTGATTGTTGACCCATTTCGCATTAAACTAGATCTAAATAGCTCAAACCTAGCTCGATTGTTTTTCATCGGCTTTTATCGCACTCGCACTATTTCACATATTCCATGTCCGAGTTGGTCCAGATTTTCTTGAAAAACTATGGAGGCCGATTTTAAGGGCCTAAACTACATTTTTTTCACCAAAATAACTCATAGCTCATGGCTTATAGCTATGAGTTTTGATCGTTGGCACGTTTCGAATCGAACTATGTCTAAACGACTCAAACCTAGCTTGACATTTTTTCGTCGGCTTTTATCGCACTTATATTGTTTCACGTATTCCAAGTCCAGTTGGCCCGAATCTTCTTGAAAAACAATGAAGGATGATTTTGATGGCCTAAACTATATTTTTTTTACCAAAATCACTATTTCGCATCGAACTAAGTCCAAACAGACTCAAACCTAGCCTAATAGTTTTTCTTCAATTTTTTATCCCACTCACATCGTTTCATGTATTCCAAGTCCAATTGGCTCGTATCTTCTTAAAAAATTATGAGGGCTGATTTTGAGGACTTAAACTACATTTTTTGACCAAAATAACTCATAGGTCATGGCTTATAGCAATGAGTTTTTTTCATTGGCTCGTTTCACATCGAACTAGGTCCGGACAACTCAAACCTAGCTCGATAGTTTTTCATCGGCTTTTATCGCACGCACATCGTTTCATGTATTTCAAGTCCAGTTGGCCCGTATCTTCTTGAAAAGCCATGAAGGATGATTTTGAGGGCCTAAACTACATTTTTTTATCAAAATCACTCATAGGTCATGGCTTAAAGCAATGAGTTTTCATCATTGACCCGTTTCACATCGAACTAGGTCCAAATCGCTCAAAATTAGGTCAATAGTTTTTCAACAATTTTTATAGCTCTCATACCGTTCGATGTAAACCAAAACCAATTGGTCCGCATCTTCTTGAAAAATTATAAAGGCTTATTTTGAGGGCCTAAACTACCTTTTTTAACCAAAAATAACTCATAGGTCATGGCTTATAGCTATAAGTTTTGGTTGTTAGCCCGTTTCGCATAGAACTAGGTCCAAACAACTCAAACCTAGCTCGATAGTTTTTCGTCATTTTTTATCACACTCACACCATTTCACGTATTCCAAGTCCAATTGGCCCATATATTCTTGAAAAACTATGAAGGCTAATTTTGAGGGCCTAAACTATATTTTTTCAACAAAAAAACTAATTGGTCAAGGCTTATAGCTATGAGTTTTGGTTGTTGGCCCGTTTTGCATCATACTACATCCAAACAGCCTAAAACCTAGCCCGATATTTTTATCAATTTTTATCGCACTCATATTGTTTCACGTATTCCAAGTCTAGTTGGCTCGAATCTTCTTGAAAAACCATGAAGGATGATTTTGAGGGACTAAATTACATTTTGTTTACCAAAATCACTCATAGGTCATGAATTATAGTGATGAGTTTTGATTGTTGACCTATTTCGCATCGAACTAGGTCCAAACATCTCAAACTTAGCTCGATCTTTTTTCGTCAATTTTTATCACACTCACACCTTTCATGTATTCCAACTCCGGTTAGCCGTATCTTCTTGAAAAACTATGAAGGCTGATTTTGAGGGCCTAAACTATATTTTTTCTCTAAAATAACTCATAGTTCATGGCTTATAGCTATGAGTTTTGGTCGTTCACCCATTTCGAATCGAACTAGGTCCAAACAGGTCAAACCTAGCCCAATAGTTTTTCATCGGTTTTTATCGCACTCATACCATTTCACGTATTCCAAGTCCGAGTTGGCTCGAATCTTCTTGAAAAACCATGAAGGATGATTTTAAGGGCCTAAACGATATTTTTTTTACCAAAATCACTCATAGGTCATGGCTTGGAGCAATGAGTTTCGATCGTTGGCCCTTTTCGCATCGAACTAGGTCCAAATCCCTCAAAATTAAGTCGATAGTTTTTCATTAGTTTTTATTGCTCTCATACCATTCAACGTAATCGAAAATAAGTTGGTTCGCATCTTCTTGAAAAACCATGAAGACCGATTTTGAGGGCCTAAACTATATGTTTTGACCAAAAATAACTCATAGGTCATGGCTTATAGCTATGTGTTTTTATCGTTGGCCTCTTTCACATCAAATAAGGTCCAAACTGACTTAAACCTAACCCGATAGTTTTTTGTCATTTTTTATCGCACTCACACCATTTCACGTATTCCAAGTCCAATTGGCTCAAATATTCTTGAAAAAACATGAATGCTTATTTTGAGGGCCTAAACTATATTTTTTTTTACCAAAATCACTCATAGGTCTTGGCTTATAGCGATGAGTTTTGATCGTTGGCCTATTTTGCATCGAACTAGGTCCAAATAGCTCAAACCTAGCTTGATAGTTTTTCTTCAATCTCTTATCCCATTAACACTCGTTTCACATATTCCAAGTCCGGTTGGCTCGTATCTTTTTGAAAAATTATGACGGTTGATTTTGAGAGCTTAAACTACCTCTTTTGACCAAAATAACTCTAGGTCATGGCTTATAGCGATTTAGTTTTGTTCGTTGGCTCATTTCACATCGAACTAGGTCCAGACATGACTCAAACCTAGCTCGATAGTTTTTCGTCAATTTTTATCGAACTCACGCTATTTCATATATTCCAAGTCTACTTGGCTCTGAATCTTCTTAAAAAATGATGAAGGATGGTTTTGAGGGCCTAAACTCCATGTTTTACCAAAATCGCCCATAGGTCATGGCTTTTAGCGATGAGTTTTTATCATTGGCCCATCTCACATCGAACTAGGTCCGGACTGACTCAAAACTAGGTCGATAGTTTTTCTTCGATTTTTCTTGCTCTCATAACGTTTGAAGTATTCTAAATTCGGTTAGGTCGCATCTTCTTGAATAACCGTGAATGCCGATTTTAAGCGCCCAAACTATATTTTTTTTACCAAAATCACTCATAGGTCATGGCTTAAAGAAATGAGGTTTTAATCGTTGGCCCGTTTTGCATCGAACTAGGTTAAAATCGCTAATAACTAGGTTGATAGTTTTTCATCGGCTTTTATCGATCTCACATCATTTCACGTATTCTAAGTCCAGTTGGCCCATATCCTCTTAAAAAATTATGAAGGCTGATTTTGAGGGCCTAAACTACATTTTTTCACCAAAACAATTCATAGGTCATGGCTTATAGCTATGAGTTTTGATCGTTGGCCCATTACGTATTAAACGAGGTCCAAAAAGCTCATACCTAGCTCCATAGTTTTTCATCGGCTTTTATCGCACTCACACCGTTTCACGTATTCCAAGTCCAGATTGTCTTGTATCTTTTTTGAAAAATTGTGCGAAGTCGATTTTGAGGGCCTAAACTACATTTTTTCACCAAAATAACTAATGGGTCATGGCTTATAGCGATGAGCTTTGGTCCTTGGCCCCATTTGAATTGAATTAGGTTCAAACACTCAAACCTAGCCCAAAAGTTTCTCTTTAGTTTTTATCGCACTCACACCGTTTCTCGTATTCCAAGTCATGTTGGCTCGAATTTTCTTCAAAAACCATGAAGGATGATTTTGAGGGCCTAAACTATATATTTTTTAACCAAAATCACTTATAGGTTATGGCTTAAAGCAATGAGTTTTGATCGTTCTCCCGTTTTGCATCATACTAGGTCCAAATCCCTCAAAATTGGATCGATAGTTTTTCATCGGCTTTATCGCTCTCACACCATTCGACATAACCTAAAACCGGTTGGTTTGCATCTTCTTGAAAAACCATGAAGGCTGATTTTGAAGGCCTAAACTATATTGTTTTGACAAAAACTAACTCATAAGTCATGGCTTATAACGTGTTTTTCTTATCGTTGGCTCGTTTTGCATCGAACAAGGTCCAAACGACTCAAACCTAGCCCAATAATTTTTTATTATTTTTTATCGAACTCACACTCGTTTCATGTATTCCAAGTTCGGTTGGCCCAAATATTCTTGAGAAACCAAGAAAGCTTATTTTGAGGCCCTCAACTATAATTTTTTTTTATCAAAATCACTCATAGGTCATGGCTTATAGTGATGAGTTTTGATCGTTGGCACTGTTTCGCATCGAACTAGGTCCAAACAGACTCAAACCTACCCTATAGTTTTTCTTCGAGTTTTTACCCACTCACACCATTTCACGTATTCCAAGTCCAAGTTGGCCCGTTTCTTTTTGAAAAATTATGACGGTTGATTTTGAAGGCTTAAACTACATTTTTTAACCAAAATAACTCATAGGTCATGGCTTATAATGATGAGTTTTGTTCGTTGGCCCGTTTCACATCGAATTAGGTCCGGACATCTTAAACCTAGCCCGATAGTTTTTCGTCGGTTTTTTGCACTCACACCGTTTCACGTATTCAAAATACAATTGGCCCGTATCTTCTTGAAAAACCATCAAGGATGATTTTGAGGGCCTAAACTACATTTTTCTTACCAAAATCACTCATAGGTCATGACTTAAAGTAATGAGTTTTGATCGTTGGCCCGTTTCCCATCGAATTAGGTCCAAATCGCTCAAAATTGTGTCAATAGTTTTTCATCGGTTTTTATTGCTCTCACACCATTCGACATAAACCAAACCCAATTGGCCCACATCTTCTTGAAAAACCATGAAGGCTGATTTTAAGGGCCTAAACTACCTTTTTCCACCAAAAATAACTCATAGATCATGGCTTATAGCTATGAGTTTTGGTCGTTGGCCCGTTTCCCATATAACTAGGTCCAAACAACTCAAACCTAGCCCAACAATTTTTCGATAGTTTTTATTGCACTCATAACGTTTCACGTATTCCAAGTTCGAGTTGGCCCAAATCTTCTTAAAAAACGATGAAGGATGATTTTGAGGGCCTAAACTACAATTGTTTTACCAAAATCACTCATAGGTCATGGCTTATAGCGATGAGTTTTGATCGTTGGCTCGTCTCGCATCGAACTAGGTCCGAATAGCTCAAAGCCGAGTTGATAGTTTTTGTTTGATTTTTCTTGCTCTCATGACGTTCGAAGTATTCTAAATCCTGTTGAGCCGCATCTTCTTGAATAACCGTGAATGCCGATTTTAAGGGCCTAAACTATATTTATTTTACCAAAATCACTCATAGGTCATGGCTTAAAGCAATGAGTTTTGATCGTTGACCCGTTTTGCATCGAACTAGGGCCAAATTGCTTAAAACTCGGATGATAGTTTTTCATCGGCTTTTATCGATCACACACCGTTTCATGTATTCCAAGTCCACTTGGCTTCGTATCCTCTTAAAAAATTATGAAGGATGATTTTAAGGGCCTAAACTATATTTTTTTCATCAAAATAACTCATAGGTCATGGCTTATAGCTTTGAGTTTTGGTCGTTGGCCCGTTTCGCATTGAACTAGGTCCAAACAACTCAAACCTAGCTCGACGAGCTTTTTGTCGGCTTTTATCGCACTCACACTCGTTTCACGTATTCCAAGGCCAATTGACCCATATCTTTTAAAAAACTATAATGGCTGATTTTGAGATCCGAAACTATATTTTTTGACCAAAATAACTAATAGGTCATGGTGTATAGCTATGAGTTTTGATCGTTGGCCCATTTCGAATCGAACTAGGTCCAAATAGCTCAAACCTAGCCCGATAATGTTTCATCAATTTTTATCGGACTCACACCATTTCATATATTCCAAGTCTAATTGGCCCGAATCTTCTTGACAAACCATGAAGGATGATTTTGAGGGCCTAAACTATATTTTTTTTTACCAAAATCACTCATAGGTCATGGCTTAAAGCAATGAGTTTCGATCATTGGCCCATTTCGCATCGAACTAGTTCCAAACAGCTCAAACCTAGCCCACATTTTTTCACCATTTTTTAACGCATTTAGATTGTTTCACGTATTCCAAGTCCGAGTTGGCCCGAATATTCTTGAAAAAGCATGAAAGCCGATTTTGAGTGCTTAAACTATATTTTTTTATTACCAAAATCACTCATAAGTCATGGCATATAGCGATGAGGTTTGATCGTTAACCTCATTCGCATCAAACTATGTCCACACGACTTAAACCTAGCCTAAAAGTTTTTTATCGGTTTTTATCGCACTCACACTCGTTTCACGTATTCTAAGTCCAGTTGGCTCGTATGTTCTTGAAAAATTATGAAGGCTGATTTTGATGGCCTAAACTATATTTTTTGACCAAAATAACTCATAGGTGATGGCTTATAGCGATGAGTTTTATTCGTTGGCCCGTTTCACATCAAAATAGGTCCAAACAGACTCAAACCTAGCTCGATAGTTTTGTGTCGGCTTTTTATTACACTCACACCATTTCACGTATTCTAAGTCAAGTTGGCTCGTATCTTCTTGAAAAACTATGAGGCTGATTTTGAGGGCCTAAACTACATTCTTTTCACTAAAATAACTCATAGGTCATGACTTATAGATATGAGTTTTGATCGTTGGCCCATTTCGCATCGAACTAGGTCCAAACAGACTCAAACCTAGCTTCGATAGTTTTTCATCAATTTTTATCGCACTCTTACCATTACACATATTCCAAGTCCAGTTGGCCGAATTTTCTTGAAAAATCATGAAGAATGATTTTGAGGGCTTAAACTATTTTTTTTTTTTGTTACCAAAATCACTCATAGGTCATGGCTTATAGTGATGATTTTTTATCGTTGGCTCGTTTCGCATTAAACTAGGTCCAAACAGACTCAAACCTAGCTCGATAGTTTTTCGTCAATTTTCATCACACTCATACCATTTCACGATCCCAAGTCTAGTTGGCTCAAATCTTCTTTAAAAACCATGAAAGATGATTTTGAGGGCCTAAACTATATTTTTTTTACCAAAATCACTCATAGGTCATGGTATAAAACAATGAGTCTTGATAGTTTTCCCTTTTCATATCTAACTAGGTCCAAATCCCTCAAAATTGGGTTGATAGTTTTTCATCGACTTTTATCAGTCTCACACCGTTCAAGTAATCCAAAACCGGTTAGTCCGCATCTTCTTGAAAAGCTGTGAAGGATAATTTTGGGGACGTAAACTACCTTTTTTTCATAAAAATAACTCATAGGTCATGGCTTATAGCGATGAGTTTTGGTCATTGGTCGGTTTCGCATCAAAATAGGTCCAAACAGACTCAAACATAGCCTAATAATTTTTCATTAGTTTTTATCGCACTCAAACCGTTTCACGTATTCCAAGTCCAATTGGCCTTTATCTTCTTAAAAAACCATGAATGCTGATTTTGAGCGCCTAAACTAAATTTTTTCACCAAAATAACTCATAGGTCATGGCTTATAGTCATGAGCTTTATTCGTTGGCCCGTTTCACATCGAACTAGGTCCGGACATCTCAAACCTAGCTCGATAGTTTTTCATCGGTTTTATTGCCCTCACACCGTTTCACGTATTTCAAGTCTAGTTGGCTCGAATCTTCTAGAAAAAACCATGAAGAATGATTTTGAGGGCCTAAACTACCTTCTTTTTTTTTTATCAAAATCACTCATAAGTCACGGCTCTTAGTGAAGAGTTTTGATCGTTGGCCCGTTTAGTATTGAACTAGGTCCAAACGAGCTCAAACCTAACTCAATAGTTTTTCATCAATTTTTATCGCACTCACACCGTTTAATGTATTCCAAGTCCGAGTTAGCCCATATCTTGTTGAAAAAATGTGAAGGCCGATTTTGAGGACCTAAACTACCTTTTTTTACCAAAATAACTCATAGGTTATGGCTTATAGCGATGAGTTTTGTTTGTTCGCCTATTTCGCATCAAACTAGGTCCAAAAAGCTCATATCTAGCTCGACAGCTTTTTGTCGGTTTTATCGCACTCACACCGTTTCACGCATTCCAAATCCAATTGGCTCGTATGTTCTTAAAAAATTATGAAGGCTGATTTTAAGGGCCTAAACTATATTTTTTCACCAAAATAAATCAAAGGTCATGGCTTATAGCTATGAGTTTTGGTCGTTAACTTGTTTCGCATCGAACTAGGTCCAAACAGACTCAAACCTAACTTGATAGTTTTTTCGTCGAGTTTTTGTTGCACTCACATCATTTCACCTATTCCTAGTCCGGTTTGCCCGTATCTTCTTGAAAAACCATGAAGGCTGATTTTGAGGGCCTAAGCTATTTTTTTTTTACCAAAATCACTCATAGGTCATGGCTTATAGCGATGATTTTTTATCGTTGGCCCGTTTCGCATCGAACTAAGTCCAAACGAGCTCAAATCTATCTTGAAAGTTTTCATCGGTTTGCATCACACTCACACCGTTTTACGTATTCGAAGTCCAGGTTTGCTTGTATCTTCTTGAAAAATCGTGAAGGCTGAATTTGAGGGCTTAAACTATATTTTTTCACCAAAATCACTCATAGGTCATGACTTATAGCGATTAGTTTTTATCGTTTGCCCGTTTCGTATCCAACTAGGTCCAAACGAGCTCAAACCTAGCTCGATAGTTTTTTGTCACTTTTTATCACACTCACACCATTTCATATATTCCATATCCAATTGGATTGAATATTCTTGAAAAACCTCGAGGTCGATTTTGAGGGTCTAAACTACAATTGTTTTTACTAAAATCACTCATAGGTCATGGCTTATAGCGATGAGTTTTTATTTTTGGCACGTTTCGCATTGAAATAGGTCCAAATAGCTAAACCTAACCCAACAATTTTTCATCGGTTTGTATCGCACTCACACCGTTTCACGTATTCTAAGTCTAGTTGGCTCGTAACTTCTTGAAAAATTATGAAGGCTCATTTTGAAGGCCTAAACTACATTTTTTGACCAAAATAATTCATAGGTCATGGCTTATATCTATGAGTTTTGTTTGTTGGCCCGTTTCACATTCAACTAGGTCTAAACGACTCAAACCTAACACGATAGTTTTTCATCACTTTTTTATCGCCTTCACATCGTTTCACATATTCTAAGTCCATTTGGCTTGCATCTTCTTGAAAAAATGTGAAGGCTAATTTTGGGGGCCTAAACTATATTTTTTTCACCAAAATAACTCATAGGTCATGGCCTATAGCAATTAGTTTTGGTCGTTGGTCGGTTTCGCATCGAACTAAGTCCAAACAACTCAAAATTTGGTCGATAGTTTTTTTTTCAATTTTTTTCTCTCATAACGTTCGAATTATTCTAAATCTAGTTGAGTTGCATCTTCTTGAATAACAGTGAATGCTAATTTTGAGGGCCTAAACTATATTCTTTTACCAAAATGACTCATAAGTCATGACTTAAAGCAATGAGTTTTGATTGTTCACCCATTTCGCATCGAACTAGGTCCAAATCGCTCAAAGCTCGGGTTGATAGTTTTTCTCCGGTTTTTATCGCTCTCACACTTGTTCAAAGTAATTCAAAACATGTTCGTCCGCATCTTCTTGAAAAACTATGAAAGCTGATTTTAAGGGCCTAAACTACATTTTTTACCAAAATAACTCATAGGTCATGGCTTATAGCTATGTGCTTTGGTCATTAGCCCATTTCGCATCGAATTAGGTCCAAACATGACTCAAACCTAGCCTAATAATTTTTTGTTAGTTTTTATCGCACTCACACCGTTTCACATATTGCAAGTCTAGTTGGCCTAAATATTCTTGAAAAACCATGAAGGCTGATTTTGAGGGCCTAAACTATATATTTTTTTTTACCAAAATCACTCATAGGTCATGGCTATAGAGATGAGTTTTTATCGTTGGCATGTTTCGCATCGAACTTGGTCCAAACGAGCTCAAACCTAGCCCGACTTTTTTCTTAGTTTTTATCACACTTATACCGTTTCACGTATTCCAAGTCCAGTTGGCTCGTATCTTCTTTAAAAATTGTGAAGGCTGATTTTGAGGGCCTAAACTATATTTTTTCACCAAAATAACTCATAGATCATAGCTTATAGCTATGAGTTTTGGTTGTTGGCTCGTTTCACATCGAACTAGGTCCAAACGACTCAAACCTATCCCGATAGTTTTTTGTCGGTTTTGCAACACTCACACTTGTTCGACGTATTCCAAGTGTAGTTGGCCCGTTTCTTCTTGAAAAACCATGAAGGCTGATTTTCGGGGTGTAAACTATATTTTTTTTCCCAAATCACTCATAGGTCATGGCTTATAGCGATGAGTTTTGAACGTTGGCTCTGATTCGCATCGAAATAGGTCCAAACAGCTCAAAGTCGGGTCCATTATTTTTCTTCAATGTTTTTTGCTCTCACAACGTTCGAAGTATTCTAAATCTAGTTGGATCGCATCTTCTTGAATAACCATGAATGCTGATTTTGAAGGCCTAAACTATATGTTTTTTTACCAAAATCGAGTCATAAGTCATGGCCTATAGCAAGGATTTTTATTTTTTGCACGCTTCGCATCGAACTAAGTGCAAACGACTTCAAAACTAGGCCGATAGTTTTTCTTCGGTTTTATCGCTCTCATATCATTCGACGTATTCCAAAACCGGTTAGCCCGTATCTTCTTGAAAAATCGTAAAGGCTAATTTTAAAGGCTTAAACTATAATTTTTTTTACTAAAATAACTCATAGGTCGTGGCTTATAGTAATGAGTTTTGGTTGTTGGCACGTTTCACATCAAACTAGGTTCAAACAGTCTCAAAATTAGACTCACAGTTTTTCTTCGTTTTTATCGCTCTCGCATTGTTCGACGTATTCCAAAACTAGTTAGCTTCGTATCTTCATGAAAAATCATGAAAGCTGATTTTGAGGGTCTAAACTACATTTTTTTGACTAAAATTACTCATAGGTCATGGCTTATAATGATGAGTTTTGATTGTTGACCCGTTTTGTATCGAACTAGGTCCAAATAGCTCAAACCTAACACGATAATTTTTGATCAATTTTTATCGCACTCACATCGTTTCACATATTCCAAGTCTAGTTGGCCCGTATCTTCTTGAAAAGCTCGTGAATGCTGATTTTGAGGGCCTAAACTATATTTTTTCATCAAAATAACTCATAGGTCATGGCTTATAGCGATTAGTTTTTGTCGTTGGCCCGTTTCGCATCAAACTAGGTCTAAACGACTCAAACCTAGCTCGATAGTTTTTCATTATTTTTTATCTCACTCACACCGTTTCACGTATTCCATGTCCAGTTGACTCGAATATTCTTGAAAAACCTAAAGGCTAATTTTAAGGGCCTAAACTATATTTTTTTTTTACCAAAATCACTCATAGGTCATTCTTGATAGCGATGAGTTTTGATCGTTGACTCGTTTCGTATCGAACTAGGTCTAAACGTACTTCAAATCTAGCTCGATAGTTTTTTATCGGTTTTTATCGCACTTACACTTGTTTCACGTTTTCCAAGTTCCGTTGGTCGGAATCTTCTTAAGAAACCGTGAAGGCTGATTTTGAGGGCCTAAACTACATTTTTTCCACCAAAATCACTTATAGGTCATGGCTTATAGCAATGATTTTTGTTCGTTGGCCCGTTTCGCATCGAACTAGGTCGAAACGACTCAAACCTAGCTCGATAGTGTTTTCTCGGCTTTTATTGCACTCTCACCGTTTCACATATTCCATGTGCGGTTGGACCATATCTTCTTGAAAAACTTTGAAGGCTGATTTTGAGAGCCTAAACTATTTTTTTCACCAAAATAACTCATAGGTCATGGCTTATAGCTATAAGTTTTGTTCGTTGATCCGTTTTGCATCGAACTAGGTGCAAACATGACTCAAAACTTTGTCGATAGTTTTTATCCGGCTTTTTTTGCTCTCATAACGTTCGAAGTATTCTAAATCTAGGTGGGTGCATCTTCTTGAATAAACATGAATGCTGATTTTAAGAGCCTAAACTATATTTTTTTACCCAAATCACTCATAAGTCATGGCTTATAGCGATGAGTTTTGATCATTGGCCCGTTTCGCATTGAACTAGGTCTAAATAGCTCAAAACAAGATCGATAGTTTTTTTCAATTTTTCTTTCTCTCATAATGTTTGAAGTATTCTAAATCCGGTTAGGCTGTATTTTCTTGAATAAGCATGAATGCTTATTTTAAAGGTCTAAACTATGGTTGTTTTTACAAAAATTAGTCATAAGTCATCCTTATAGCAAGGATTTTTATCGTTGACATGTTTCGCATCGAACTAGGTGCAAACGAGTTCAAAACTAAGCTGATAGTTTTTCTTTAGTTTTCATCGCTCTCGTATCGTTTGACGTATTCCAAAACCGAGTTGGCCCGTATCTTCTTGAAAAACCATAAAGGTTGATTTTAAAGGCTTAAACTACATTTTTGATAAAAATAACTCATAGGTCATGGCTTATAGTAATGAGTTTTGGTCGTTGGCACGTTTCACATCGAACTAGGTTCAAATAGCTCAAAATTAGACTAAGTTTTTCTTCGGTTTTTATCGCTATCACATTGTTCAACGTATTCTAAAGCCGGTTGGCTCGTATCTTCTAAAAAAACCATGAAAGTCGATTTTGAGAGCCTAAACTATATTTTTTTTAACCAAAATTACTTATAAGTCATGGCTTATAGTGATGAGTTTTGATGATTGGCCCGTTTCGCATCAAACTAGGTCTAAACGACTCAAATCTAACCCAACGGGTTTTCGTCGGTTTTATCGCATTCACACCGTTTTACGTATTCCAAGTCCAGTTGGCTTGTATCTTCTTAAAAACTATGAAGGCTGATTTTAAGGGCCTAAACTGTATTTTTTCACCAAAATAACTCATAAGTCATAGCTTAAAGCTATGAGTTTTATTCGTTGGCTCGTTTCACATCGAACTAGGTCAAAAGAGCTCAAACCTAGCTCGATAGGTTTTCGTCAATTTTTATCGCACTCACACCGTTTCACCTATTCCAAGTCTAGTTTGCCCGTATCTTCTTAAAAAACTATAAAGGCTAATTTTGAGGGCCTAAGCTATATTTTCTTTTTTACCAAAATCACTCATAGATCATGGCTTATAGCGATGATTTTTTATTGTTGGCCCATTTTGCATCGAACTAGGTCTAAATAGCTCAAACCTATCTCAAACGTTTTTCATCAATTTTTATCACACTCATACCGTTTCACGTATTCAAAGTCTAATTGGCCCGTATCTTCTTGAAAAATCATGAAAGCTGATTTTGATAGCTTAAACTACATTTTTTCACCAAAATGACTCATATGTCATGGCTTATACCAATGAGTTTTGTTCGTTAGCTCTGTTTCACATCAACTACGTCAAAAACGCTCAAACCTAGCCCGATAGTTTTTTGTCGGCTTTTATTGCACTCATACCGTTTCACGAATTCCAAGTCCAGTTGGCTCGTATCTTCTTGAAAAACTATGAAGGCTGATTTTGAAGGCCTAAACTATAATTTTTCACCAAAATAACTCATAGGTCATGGCTTATAGCTATGAGTTTTGTTCGTTGGCCTGTTTTGCATCCAACTAGGTCCAAATAGCTCAAACTTAGGTCGACGATTTTTCATCAATTTTTATCGCAGATCACACCATTTCACTTATTCTAAGTCCAGTTGGCCCGTATCCTCTTAAAAATCATTGAAGGTTGATTTTAAGGGCCTAAACTATATTTTTTTAACCAAAATCACTCATAGGTCATGGCTTATAGCGATGAGTTTTCATCGTTTGCACGTTTCATATTTAACTAAGTCCAAACATGACTCAATCCTAGACCGATAATTTTTTGTTAGTTTTTATCGCACTCACACCATTTTACGTATTCCAAGTCTAGTTGGCCCGTATCTTCTTGAAAAATTATGAAGGCTGATTTTGAGGGCCTAAACTACATTTTTTGACCAAAATAACTCATAGGTCATGGCTTATATCTATGACTTTTGTTTGTTGGACCGTTTCACATTGAACTAGGTCCAAACGACTAAAACCTAAAACGATAGTTTTTCGGTCGATTTTCTCGCTCTCATACTTGTTTTACATATTCCAAGTCCGGTTGCCCTATATCTTCATGAAAAACTATGAAGGCTGATTTTAAAGGCATAAACTATATTTTTTCACCAAAATAACTCATAGGTCATGGCTTATAGTGATTAGTTTTTTTCGTTGGCTCGTTTCGCATCAAACTAGGTCCAAACGACTCAAAACTAAGTCGATAGTTTTTCTTTAGTTTTTCTTGCTCTCATAACGTTCGAAATATTCTAAATCTAGTTTGGTTGCACCTTCTTGAATAACTATGAATGCTGATTTTGAAAGCCTAAACAATATTTTTTTACCAAAATCACTCATAGGTCTTGGCTTAAAGCAATGATTTTTTATCATTGGCCCGTTTCGCATCGAATTAGGTCTAAATCGTTCAACACTTGGATCGATAGTTTTTGATCATTTTTTATCGCTCTCACACCGTTCGACGTAATCCAAAACATGATGGTCCACATCTTCTTGAAAAACCATGAAGGTTGATTTTAATGGCCTAAACTACCTTTTTGACCAAAATAACTCATAGGTCATGACTTATAGTTATGAGTTTTGATCGTTAGCACCGTTCGCATCGAACTAGGTCCAAAAAACTCAAACCTAGCCCGATAATTTTTTGTCGGTTTTTATCGAACTCACACCATTTCACGTATTCCAAGTCCAGTTGGCTCGAATATTCTTAAAAGACCATGAAGGCTGATTTTGAGGGCTCGAACTATATTTTTTACTAAAACCACTCATAGGTCATGGCTTATAGTGATAAGTTTTGATCATAGGCATGTTTCGCATCGGACTAAGCCCAAACGACTCAAACCTACCTTGACATTTTTTCATTAGTTTTTATTGCACTCACACCATTTCACATATTCCAAGTCCAGGTTAGCTCGTATCTTCTTGAAAAGCTGTGAAGGCTGATTTTGAGGGCCTAAACTATATTTTTTCACCAAAATAACTCATATGCCATGGCTTATAGCTATGAGTTTTTGTTGTTGTCTGTTTCACGTCGAACTAGATCCAAACAGACTCAAACCTATCCCGACGAGTTTTTTGTTTATTTTTGTCCCACTCACTCCGTTCTACATATTCCAAGTCCAGTTGCCTTGTTTCTTCTTGAAAAAATATGAAGGCTGATTTTCGGGGCTTAAACTATATTTTTTTTTACCAAAATCACACATATGTCATGGCTTATAGCGATGAGTTTTGATCGTTGGCCCGTTTCGCATAGAACTAGGTCCAACCGAGCTTAAACTTAACTTCGATAGTTTTTTGTTAGTTTTTATCGCACCATACTTGCTTCATGTATTCCAAGTCTAGTTGGCCCGTATCTTCTTCAAAAATGTTGAAAGTCGATTTTGAGGGCCTAAACTATATTTTTTAACCAAAATAACTCATATGTCATGGCTTATAGCTAAAGGTTTTGTTCATTGGCCCATTTCGCATGGAACTAGGTCCTAACGACTCAAACTTAGCCCGATAGTTTTTCATCGGTTTTTATCGCACTCACACGGTTTCATGTATTCCAAGTCCGGTTGACTCGAATATTCTTGAAAAACCATCAAGGCTGATTTTGAGGGACTAAACTATTTTTTTTTATTAAAATCACTCATAGGTTATGGCTTATAGCGATGAGTTTTGATCGTTGGCATGTTTCGCATCGAACTAGGTCCAAACATCTCAAACCTAGCTTGACGACTTTTCGTCGGCTTTTATCGCACTCACACCGTTTCATGTATTCCAAGTCTAGTTGGCCCATATCTTCTTAAAAAACTTTGAAAGCTAATTTTGAGGGTCTAAACTATATTTTATAACTAAAATAACTCATAGGTCATGGCTTATAGCTATGAGCTTTGGTTGTTTGCCCGTTTTGCATCGAACTAGGTCCAAACGACTCAAACCTAACCCAACGAGTTTTTCGTTAGTTTTTATCGCACTCACACCTGTTTCATCTATTCCAAGTCCATTTTGCTCATATCTTATTGAAAAACTATGAAGGTTGATTTTGAGAGCCGGACTATATTTTCTTTTACATAGGTCATGGCTTATAGCGATGAGTTTTGATCGTTGACCCGTTCCGTATCGAACGACTTCCAAACAACTCAAACTTAGCCCGACGAGTTTTTTATCGGTTTTATCGCACTCACATCATTTCACGTATTCCAAGTCCGAGTTGGCCCGTATCTTTTAGAAAAGCTGTGAAGGCTGATTTTAAGGGTCTAAACTATATTTTTTCACCAAAATAACTCATAGGTAATGGTTTATAGCTATGAGTTTTGTTCGTTAGCCCGTTTTGCATCGAACTAGGTCTAAACAACTCAAACCTAGCCCGATAGTTTTTCATCATTTTCTATCGCACTCACACCGTTTTACGTATTTCAAGTCCAATTGGCCCAAATATTCTTGAAAAACCATGAGAGTTGATTTTGAAGGCTTAAACCATTTTTTTTTACCAAAATCACTCATAGGTCATGGCTTATAGCGATGAGTTTTGATCGTTTGCATGTTTCACATCGAACTAAGTCCAAACGACTCAAATCTAGCCCGATATTTTTTCTTCGGTTTTTATCGCACTCACACCGTTTCACGTATTCCAAGTCCAGTTGGCCGTATCTTTTAGAAAAACTATGAAGGCTGATTTTGAGGGTATAAACTATATTTTTTCACTAAAATAACTCATAGGTAATGGTTTATAGCTATGAGTTTTGTTTGTTAGCCCGTTTTGCATCGAACTAGGTCTAAAAAGCTCAAACCTAGCCCGATAGTTTTTTGTCGGTTTTTGTTGCACTCACATCGTTTCACGTGTTCCAAATCCAAATGGGCTGCATCTTCTTTAATAACCGTGAATGCTGACTTTGAAGGTCTAAACTATGTTTTTTTAACCAAAATCGGTCATAAGTCATGCTTATAGCAAGGATTTTTATCGTTTACACGTCACATCGAACTAGGTGTAAACAACTCAAAACTAAGCCGATAGTTTTTCTTTAGTTTTTATCGCTCTTATACCGTTCGATGTATTCCAAAACCAGTTGGTCGGTATCTTCCGGAAAAATCGTAAAGGCTACTTTTAAAGGTTTAAACTATATTTTTTAATAAAAATAACTCATAGGTCATGGCTTATAGTAATAAATTTTAATCGTTGGCACGTTTCACATCGAACTAGGTTCAAATAGCCCAAAATTAGAGTCATTTTTTCTTTATTTTTTATCGATCTCACATCGTTCGACGTATTCTAAAACCGAGTTGGCCGGTATCTTTTTAAAAAACATGAAAGTCGATTTCGATGGCCTAAACTACATTTTTAAGCAAAATTACTCATAGGTCATGGCTCATAGTGATGAGTTTTGATCGTTGGCCCATTTCATATCGAACTAAGTCTAAACGACTCAAATCGGCCCAATTGTTTTTATCGGTTTTATCGCACTCACACCGTTTCACGTATTCCAAGTCCGAGTTGGCCCGTATCTTCTTAAAAAACTATGAAGGCTAATTTTGAGGGCCTAAACTATATTTTTTCATCAAAATAACTCATACGTCATGGCTTCTAGCTATGATTTGTTTTTTGTTGGCTCATTTCACATTGAACTAGTTCGAAAGAGATCAAACCTAACTCTGACGAGTTTTTCATCAATTTTTGTCACACTCACACCGTTTCACTTATTCCAAGTTTAGTTTGCCTATATCTTCTTGAAAAACCATGAAGGCTGATTTTGAGGGCCTAAGTTATTTTTTTTTTACCAAAATCACTCATATGCCATGGCTTATAGCGATGATTTTTTATCGTTGGCCCGTTTCGCATCGAACTAGGTCCAAACAGACTCAAACCTATCTTGAAAGTTTTTCATCAATTTTTATCACACTCACACCGTTTCACGTATTCAAAGTCTAGCTAGCTCGTATCTTCTTGAAAAATCATAAAGGCTGATTTTAAGGGCCTAAACTATATTTTTTCACCAAAATGACTCATATGTCATGGCTTATGGCGATGAGTTTTGTTCGTTAGCTCATTTCACATCGAACTAGGTCAAAACATCTCAAACTTAGCCCGAAAGTTTTTCATCGGTTTTTATTGAACTCACACCATTTCACATATTCCAACTACGGTTGGCCCATATCTTCTTGAAAAAGTGTGAAGGTCGATTTTGAGGAACTAAACTATATTTTTTTTTATCAAAATAACTCATAGGTCATGGCTTATAGCTATGAGTTTTTTCGTTGGACCGTTTCACATCTAACTAGGTCCAAACATCTAAAAATTAGGTCGATAGTTTTTCTCCAACTTTTGTTGCTCTCATAACGTTCGAAGTATTCTAAATCTAGTTGGGTCGCATCTTCTTGAATAACCGTGAATGCTGATTTTGAGGGTATAAACTATATTTTCTTACCCAAATCACTCATAAGTCATGGCTTATAGCGATGAGTTTTGATCGTTGGCCCGTTTCTCATCGAACTAGGTCTAAACGACTCAAAGCTGGGTCTATAGTTTTTCTTAAATTTTTCTTGTTCTCATAATGTTCAAAGTATTTGAAATCCAGTTGGATTGCATCTTCTTGAATAACCATGAATGTTGATTTTGATGACCTAAATAATATTTTTTTTACCACAATCGGTCATAAGTCATGCTTATAGCAAGGATTTTTATTGTTGGCTTGCTTCACATCTAACTAGGTGCAAACAGCTCAAAACTAGGTCGATAGTTTTTCCTTAGTTTTTATCACTCTCGTACCGTTCGACGTATTCCAAAACCAGTTGACCCGTTTCTTCTTGAAAAATCACAAAGGCTGATTTTAAAGGCTTAAACTATATTTTTTGATAAAAATAACTCATAGGTCATGACTCATAGCTATGGGTTTTGTTCATTGGCTCGTTTCACATCGAATTAGTTCAAAGAGCTCAAACCTAGATCGATAGTTTTTTGTCGGCTTTTTATCACACTCACACCGTTTCACGTATTCCAAGTCCGAGTTGACCCGTATCTTTTTGAAAAACTATGGAGGCTGATTTTGAGGGCCAAAACTATATTTTTCCACTAAAATAACTTATAAGTCATAGGCTGATAGCTATGAGTTTTGGTCGTTGACCCATTTTGCATCGAACTAGGTCCAAACGGCTCAAACATATTACGACGAGTTTTCATCGGTTTTGTGGCACTCACACCGTTCCACGTATTCCAAGTCCAGTTGGCCGTATCTTCTGACAAATCAAGAAGGTCGATTTTTAGGGCCTAAACTATAGTTTTTTTGACCAAAATCACTCATAGGTTATAGCTTATAGCGATTAGTTTTTATCATTGGCCCGTTTCGCATCAAACTAGGTCCAAACGGCTCAAACTTAGCTCAATAGTTTTTCGTCGGTTTTATCGCACTCACGCCGTTTCATGTATTCCAAGTCCAGTTGGCCCGTATCTTCTTGACAAATCGTGAAGTCGATTTTGAGGGCCTAAGCTATATTTTTTTTACCAAAATCACTCATAGGTCATGGCTTATAGCGATGAGTTTTGATCGTTGGCATAATTCGCATCGAACCGAGTCCAAACATCTCAAAGCTACCCCAATAGTTTTTTGTCGGTTTTTAATGTACTCATACCGTTTCACGTATTCTAAGTCCAGTTGGCCCGTATCTTCTTGAAAAACTATAAAGGCTGATTTTTTCACAAAAATAACTCATATGTCATGGCTTATAGCGATGAGTTTTGGTTGTTGGCCTATTTCGCATTGAACTAGGTCCAATCAGCTCAAAACTTGGATCGATAATTTTTCTTCAATTTTTTCTTGCTCTCATAATGTTTGAATTATTCTAAATCTAGTTGGGCTGCATCTTCTTGAATAACGATGAATGTTGTTTTTGAGGGTCTAAACTATCTTTTTTTTACTAAAATAACTCATAGGTCATGGCTTATAGCTGTGAGTTTTGGTCGTCGAACCATTGCATATTGAACTAGGTCAAAACAGATCAAACCTAACCCTACAGTTTTTCGTCGGTTTTTTGCACTCACACTCGTTTCACGTATTCCAAGTCTAGTTGGCACGTATCTTCTTGAATAATTATGAAGGCTGATTTTTGAGAGCCTAAACTATATTTTTTTACCAAAATAACTAAGAAGTCATGACTTACAACGATGAATTTTGATCGTTAGCCCTTTTCATATCGAACTAGGTCCAAATAGCTCAAACTTAGCCCAACAGACTTTTCCTCCTTTTTTATCACTCTCAAACCATTCGACTTAATCCAAAACCGGTTAGTCCGGATCTTCTTGAAAAACCATGAAGCTCGATTTTGAAGGCCTAAATTGTCTTTTTTAACAAAAATAACTCATAGGTCATGGCTTATAGCGATGGGTTTTGGTCATTAGCCCGTTTCGCATCGAACTAGGTCCAAACAGACTCAAACCTAGCCGGATAGCTTTTTGTCGGCTTTTATCGCACTCAAACCATTTCACGAATTCAAAGTCCAATTAGCTCGAATATTCTTGAAAAACCATGAAGGCCGATTTTGAGGGCCTAAGCTATATTTTTTTACCAAAATCACTCATAGGTCATGGCTTATAGAGATGAGTTTTGATCGTTTGCATGTTTCATATCGAACTAGGTCCAAACGAGCTCAAACCTAGCTTGATAATTTTTCTTCAAATTTTATCGCACTCACACCATTTCACATATTCCAAGTCTAGTTGGCCCGTATCTTTTTGAAAAACTATGAAGGCTGATTTTGAGGGCTTAAACTATATTTTTTCACTAAAATAACTCATAGGTAATAGCTAATAGCTATGAGTTTTGGTCGTTAACCCATTTTGCAACGAATTAGGTCTAAGCGACTCAAACTATCCCAATAGTTTTTCGTCAATTTTCATCGTACTCCCACCGTTCTACGTATTCCAAGTCTAGTTGGGCCGTATCTTCTTGAAAACTATGAAGGCTGATTTTGAGGGCCTAAACTACATTTTTTTCACTAAAATAACTCTTAAGTCATGGCTTATAGCCTTGATTTTTGGTCGTTGGCATGTTTCGCATCGAACTAGGTCCAAATAGGTCAAACCTAACCCGATAATTTTTTGTCGGCTTTTATCAAACTCACACCGTTTCATGTATTCAAAGTCCAGTTAGCCCGTATCTTCTTAAAAAATTATGAAAGCTGATTTTGAGGGCCCAAACTATATTTTTTTGACCAAAATAACTCATAGGTCATGACTTATATCTATGAGTTTTATTCGTTGGCTCGCTTCAAATCGAAATAGGTCCAAACAGATCAAACCTAACGCGACAGTTTTTGTCATATTTTTCGCACTCACACCGTTTCACATATTCCAAGTCCAGTTGACCCTTATCTTGTTGACAAACCGTAAAGGTTGATTTTGAGGGCCTTAATTATATTTTTTCACTAAAATAACTCATACGTCATGGCTTATAGCGATTACTTTTAGTCATTGGTCGGTGTCACATCGAACTATGTACAAACGACTCAAACTGGGTTGATAGTTTTTCTTTAGTTTGTCTTGCTCTCATAACGATCGAAGTATTTTAAATCTAGTTGGATCGCATCTTCTTGAATAACCATGAATGCTGATTTGGGGGCCTAAATTATATTTTTTTACCAAAATCACTAATAGGTTATGGCTTAAGGCAATAAGTTTTGATCGTTGTCTCGTTTTGCATCGAACTAGGTCCAAATCACTCGAAGCTGGGTCGATAGTTTTTCATCGGTTTTATCGCTCTCGCATAGTTCGACGTAATCCAAATCCAATTGGTCACAATCTTCTTGAAAAACCATGAAGGCCGATTTTGAGGGCCTAAACTACATTTTTGTTTTTTACCAAAATAACTCATAGGTCATGGATTATAGTTATCGGTTTTGATCGTTAGCCCGTTTCACATCGAACTAGGTCCAAACAGCTCAAACGTAGCTCAAAATTTTTTCGTTAGTTTTTATCGCACTCATACCGTTTCACGTATTCCAAGTTCCGTTGGCTCGAACATTCTTCAAAAACCATTAAGGCTGATTTTGAGTGCCTAAACTATTTTTTTTCATCAAAATCACTCATATGTTATGGCTTATAATGATGAGTTTTGATCGTTGGCATGTTATGCATCGAACTAGGGTCAAATAGCCCAAACTTAGCCCAATAGTTTTTCATCGGCTTTTATCCCACTCACACCATTTCACGTATTCCAAGTCCAGTTAGCTCGTATCTTCTTGAAAAATATGAAGGCCGATTTTGAAATCCTAAACTATATTTTTTTTACCAAAATAACTTATAGGTCATGGCTTATAGCTATCACTTTTGGTCGTTAGCTCGTTTCACATCAAATAAGGTCCAAACAGCTCAAACCTAACCCAATAGTTTTTCATCGGCTTTTATCGCACTCACACCGTTTCACGTATTCCAAGTCAAGTTGGCCCGTATCTTCTTTAAAAGCCGTGAATACTAATTTTGAGAGCTTAAACTACATTTTTTCACCAAAATAATACATAGGTCATGGCTTGTAGCTATCACTTTTGGTTGTTAGCCTGTTTCGCATCGAAGTAGGTCCAAACGACTCAAACCTAAGCCGACAGTTTTTGCCGGCTTTGTCGCACTAATACCGTTTCACGTATTCCAAATCCAATTGGCCCGTATCTTTTTGAAAAATCGTGAAGGCTAATTTTGATGTCCTAAACTATATTTTTTGACAAAAATAACTCATAGGTCATGGATTACAACTATGAGTTTTGTTCGTTGGCTCGTTTTCCTTCGAACTTGGTCCAAACAACTCAAACCTAGCCCAACGAGTTTTTCATCGGTTTTTATCACTCATACCGATTCACGTATTCCAAGTCCTGTTGGCTCGAATATTCTTGAAAAACCATCAAGGCTGATTTTGAGTGCCTAAACTATATTTTTTTTTTACCAAAATCACCCATAGGTCATGGCTTTTAGCAATGAGTTTTTATCATTGGCATGTTTCACATCGATCTAGGTCAAAACAGACTCAAACCTAGCCCTACACTACGGCTTTTTCGGAGTTTTTATCGCACTCACACCGTTTCACGTATTCCAAGTCCAGCTTGTCCCGTATCTTCTTGAAAAATTATGAAGGCTAATTTTGAGGGCAAAAACTACATTTTTCCACCAAAATAACACATAGGTCATGGCTTATAGTCGTCACTTTTGGTCGTTGGCCCGTTTCGCATCGACTAGGTCCAAACAGACTCAAACCTAACCTAACAGTTTTTCGTCGGTTTTTCGTATCGTTACCATTTCACGTATTCCAAGTTCAATTAGCCTATATCTTCTTGAAAAACCATGAAGGCTGATTTTGAGGGCCTAAACTATATTTTTTTTACCAAAATCTCTTATAGCTTATTGCTTATAGCGATGAGTTTTGATCATTGGTATGTTTCGCATCGAACTAGGTCTAAACGAGCTTAAACCTAGCTCAAAAGTTTTTTGTTAGTTTTTATCGCACTCACACCATTTCTTGTATTCCAAGTCTAGTTGGGTCGTATCTTCTTGAAAAATATAAAGGCTAATTTTGACGGCTAAACTACATTTGTTCACTAAAATAACTCATAGGTCATGGCTTATAGCTAAGAGTTTTATTCGTTAGCCCGTTTCACATCGAATAAGGCCCAAACAGACTCAAACTTAGCCCAATAATTTTTTTTTTATTTTATCACCATCATATCGTTTCACGTATTCCAAGTCTAGTTGGCCCATATCTTCTTCAAAAACCGTGAAAGCTGATTTTGAGGGCTTAAACTACATTTTTCACCACAATCACACATAGGTCATGGCTTACGGCTAAGAGTTTTGTTCGTTGGCTCGTTTCGCATCGAACTAGGTCCAAACAGACTCAAACTTAGCCAAACATTTTTTCGTTAGTTTTTATCACACTCATATCGTTTTACGTATTTCATGTCTAGTTGTCCCGTATCTACTTGAAAAATTATGAAGGCTGATTTTAAGGGCTTAAACTATATTTTTTAACCAAAATAACTCATAGGTCATGGCTTATAGCTATAAGTTTTGGTCGTTGGCCCGTTTCGCATCGAACTAGGTCCAAACGACTCAAACCTAGCCAAACATTTTTTCGTCGGCTTTTATCGCACTCACACCATTTCATGTATTCCAAGTCCTGTTGGCTCGAATATTCTTGAAAAACCCTTAAGGTTGATTTTGAGAGCCTAAACTATATAGGTCATGACTTATAGCGATAGGTTTTGATCGTTGGCTTGTTTCGCATCGAACTAGGTCCAAACATGAATTTTTTTTGTTAGTTTTTATCGCACTCACACCGTTTCACATATTCCAAGTCCAAGTTGGCCAATATCTTCTTGAAAACTTATGAATGCTGACTTTCGAGTCCTAAACTATATTTTTTTACCTTAAAAACTCACGGGTCGTGGCTTATAGCTATGAGTTTTGATCGTTGGCCCATTTCGCATCGAACTAGGTCCAAATAGCTCAAACCTAGCCCGATAATGTTTCATCAATTTTTATCGGACTCACACCATTTCATATATTCCAAGTCCAATTGGCCCGAATCTTCTTGACAAACCATGAAGGATGATTTTGAGGGCCTAAACTATATTTTTTTTTACCAAAATCACTCATAGGTCATGGCTTAAAGCAATGAGTTTCGATCATTAGCCCATTTCGCATCGAACTAGTTCCAAACAACTCAAACCTAGCCCACATTTTTTCACCATTTTTTAACGCATTTAGATCGTTTCACGTATTTCAAGTCCAGTTGGCTCGAATATTCTTGAAAAAGCATGAAAGCGTATTTTGAGTGCTTAAACTATATTTTTTATTACCAAAATCACTCATAAGTCATGGCATATAGCGATGAGGTTTGATCGTTAACCTCTTTCGCATCAAACTATGTCCACACAGACTTAAACCTAGCCTAAAAGTTTTTTATCGGCTTTTATCGCACTCACACCGTTTCACGTATTCTAAGTCCAGTTGGCTCGTATGTTCTTGAAAAATTATGAAGGCTGATTTTGATGGCCTAAACTATATTTTTTGACCAAAATAACTCATAGGTGATGGCTTATAGCGATGAGTTTTATTCGTTGGCCCGTTTCACATCAAAATAGGTCCAAACAGACTCAAACCTAGCTCGATAGTTTTGTGTCGACTTTTTATTACACTCACACCATTTCACGTATTCTAAGTCAAGTTGGCTCGTATCTTCTTGAAAAACTATGAAGGCTGATTTTGAGGGCCTAAACTACATTCTTTTCACTAAAATAACTCATAGGTCATGACTTATAGATATGAGTTTTGATCGTTGGCCCATTTCGCATCGAACTAGGTCCAAACTGACTCAAACCTAGCTCGATCGTTTTTCATCAATTTTTATCGCACTCTTACCATTTCACATATTCCAAGTCCAGTTGGCCGAATTTTCTTGAAAAATCATGAAGAATGATTTTGAGGGCTTAAACTATTTTTTTTTTGTTACCAAAATCACTCATAGGTCATGGCTTATAGTGATGATTTTTTATCGTTGGCTCGTTTCGCATTAAACTAGGTCCAAACGACTCAAACCTAGGTCGATAGTTTTTCGCCAATTTTCATCACACTCATACCATTTCACGATCCCAAGTCTAGTTGGCTCGAATCTTCTTTAAAAACCATGAAAGATGATTTTGGGGGCCTAAACTATATTTTTTTTACCAAAATCACTCATAGGTCATGGTATAAAACAATGAGTCTTGATAGTTTTCCCTTTTCATATCTAACTAGGTCCAAATCCCTCAAAATTGGGTTGATAGTTTTTCATCGGCTTTTATCAGTCTCACACCGTTCAAGTAATCCAAAACCGGTTAGTCCGCATCTTCTTGAAAAGCCGTGAAGGATAATTTTGGGGACGTAAACTACCTTTTTTTCATAAAAATAACTCATAGGTCATGGCTTATAGCGATGAGTTTTGGTCATTGGTCGGTTTCGCATCAAAATAGGTCCAAACGAGCTCAAACATAGCCTAATAATTTTTCATTAGTTTTTATCGCACTCAAACCGTTTCACGTATTCCAAGTCCAATTGGCCTTTATCTTCTTAAAAAACCGTGAATGCCGATTTTGAGCGCCTAAACTAAATTTTTTCACCAAAATAACTCATAGGTCATGGCTTATAGTCATGAGCTTTATTCGTTGGCCCGTTTCACATCGAACTAGGTCCGGACATCTCAAACCTAGCTCGATAGTTTTTCATCGGCTTTTATTGCCCTCACACCGTTTCACGTATTTCAAGTCCAGTTGGCTCGAATCTTCTAGAAAAAACCATGAAGAATGATTTTGAGGGCCTAAACTACCTTTTTTTTTTATCAAAATCACTCATAAGTCATGGCTCTTAGTGAAGAGTTTTGATCGTTGGCTCGTTTCGTATTGAACTAGGTCCAAACAGACTCAAACCTAACTCAATAGTTTTTCATCAATTTTTATCGCACTCACACCGTTTAACGTATTCCAAGTCCGAGTTAGCCCATATCTTGTTGAAAAAATATGAAGGCTGATTTTGAGGACCTAAACTACCTTTTTTTACCAAAATAACTCATAGGTCATGGCTTATAGCGATGAGTTTTGTTTGTTCGCCTATTTCGCATCAAACTAGGTCCAAAAAGCTCATATCTAGCTCGACAGTTTTTTGTCAGCTTTTATCGCACTCACACCGTTTCACGCATTCCAAATCCAATTGGCTCGTATGTTCTTAAAAAATTATGAAGGCTGATTTTAAGGGCCTAAACTATATTTTTTCACCAAAATAAATCAAAGGTCATGGCTTATAGCTATAAGTTTTGGTCGTTAGCTCGTTTCGCATCGAACTAGGTCCAAACGAGCTCAAACCTAACTTGATAGTTGTTTCGTCGGCTTTTGTTGCACTCACATCATTTCACCTATTCCTAGTCCAAGTTTGCCCGTATCTTCTTGAAAAACCATGAAGGCTGATTTTAAGGGCCTAAGCTATATTTTTTTTACCAAAATCACTCATAGGTCATGGCTTATAGCGATGATTTTTTATCGTTGGCCCGTTTCGCATCGAACTAAGTCCAAGTTGCTTAAAAGTTGGTTGATAGTTTTTCATCAGCTTTTATCGATCTCACACCGTTTCACGTAATCCAAGTCAAGTTGGCTTCGTATCTTCTTGAAAAACTATGAAGGTCGATTTTGAAGGCCTAAACTATAATTTTTCACCAAAATAAGTAACGTGTCATGGCTTATAGCGAAGAGTTTTTATTGTTGGCCCGTTTCGCATCTACTAGGTCCAAACAGACTCAAACCTAGCCTAATAGTTTTTATCGCACTCATGCCGTTTCACGTATTCCAAGTCAAGTTTGCTCGAATCTTCTTGAAAAAACATGAAATATGATTTTAAGGGCGTAAATTACATTTTTTTAAACAAAATCATCCATAGGTCATGGCTTATAGCAATAAGTTTTGATCGTTGGCTCGTCTCACATCGAACTCGACTTCAAAACTAAGTCGATAGTTTTTCTTCAATTTTTTTTGCTCTCATAACGTTCGAAGTATTCCGAATCTAGTTGAGCTGCATCTTTTTGAATAACCATGAATGTTGATTTTAAGGGCCTAAACTACATTTTTTTTTTACCAAAATCACTTATAGGTCATAGCATAAAGCAATGAGTTTTGATCGTTGGCTCATTTCGCATTGAACTTGATCCAACTCGCTCAAAACTAGGTCGATAGTTTTTCATCGGCTTTTATCGATCTCACATCGTTTTACGTATTCCAAGTCTAGTTGGCCCGTATCTTCTTGAAAAATTGTAAAGGCTGATTTTTCGGGCCTAAACTACATTCTTTCACCAAAATAACTAACGGATCATGGCTTATAACGATGAGTTTTTATTGTTGACCCGTTTCGCATCGCACTAGGTGCAACCGACTCAAACCTAGCCCGATAGTTTTTCATCGGCTTTTTCGCACTCATACCGTTTCACGTCTTCCAAATCCAGTTGGCTCGAATCTTCTTGAAAAACCATGAAGGTTGATTTTCGAGCCTAAATTACATTTTTTTTTTACAAAAATTACTCTTAGGTCAAGGCTTATAGCAATGAGTTTTGATTGTTGACCCATTTCGCATTAAACTAGATCTAAATAGCTCAAACCTAGCTCGATTGTTTTTCATCGGCTTTTATCGCACTCGCACTATTTCACATATTCCATGTCCAGTTGGTCCGCATTTTCTTGAAAAACTATGGAGGCTGATTTTAAGGGCCTAAACTACATTTTTTTCACCAAAATAACTCATAGCTCATGGCTTACAGCGATGAGTTTTGATCGTTGGCACGTTTCGAATCGAACTATGTCTAAACGACTCAAACCTAGCTTGACATTTTTTCGTCGGTTTTATCGCACTTATATTGTTTCACGTATTCCAAGTCCAAGTTGGCCCGAATCTTCTTGAAAAACAATGAAGGATGATTTTGATGGCCTAAACTATATTTTTTTTACCAAAATCACTATTTCGCATCGAACTAAGTCCAAACGAATCTCATACCTAGCCTAATAGTTTTTCTTCAATTTTTTATCCCACTCACATCGTTTCATGTATTCCAAGTCCAATTGGCTTCGTATCTTCTTAAAAAATTATGAGGGCTGATTTTGAGGACTTAAACTACATTTTTTGACCAAAATAACTCATAGGTCATGGCTTATAGCAATGAGTTTTTTTCATTGGCTCGTTTCACATCGAACTAAGTCCGGACAACTCAAACCTAGCTCGATAGTTTTTCATCGGCTTTTATCGCACGCACATCGTTTCATGTATTTCAAGTCCAGTTGGCCCGTATCTTCTTGAAAAGCCATGAAGGATGATTTTGAGGGCCTAAACTACATTTTTTTTATCAAAATCACTCATAGGTCATGGCTTAAAGCAATGAGTTTTCATCATTGACCCGTTTCACATCGAACTAGGTCCAAATCGCTCAAAATTAGGTCAATAGTTTTTCAACAATTTTTATAGCTCTCATACCGTTCGATGTAAACCAAAACCAATTGGTCCGCATCTTCTTGAAAAATTATGAAGGCTTATTTTGAGGGCCTAAACTACCTTTTTTAACCAAAAATAACTCATAGGTCATGGCTTATAGCTATAAGTTTTGGTTGTTAGCCCGTTTCGCATAGAACTAGGTCCAAACAACTCAAACCTAGCTCGATAGTTTTTCGTCATTTTTTATCACACTCACACCATTTCACGTATTCCAAGTCCAATTGGCCCATATATTCTTGAAAAACTATGAAGGCTAATTTTGAGGGCCTAAACTACATTTTTTCAACAAAAAAACTAATTGGTCAAGGCTTATAGCTATGAGTTTTGGTTGTTGGCCCGTTTTGCATCGTACTACATCCAAACAAGCCTAAAACCTAGCTCGATATTTTTATCAATTTTTATCGCACTCATATTGTTTCACGTATTCCAAGTCTAGTTGGCTCGAATCTTCTTGAAAAACCATGAAGGATGATTTTGAGGGACTAAATTACATTTTGTTTACCAAAATCACTCATAGGTCATGAATTATAGTGATGAGTTTTGATTGTTGACCTATTTCGCATCGAACTAGGTCCAAACATCTCAAACTTAGCTCGATCTTTTTTCGTCAATTTTTATCACACTCACACCTTTCATGTATTCCAACTCCGGTTGGCCGTATCTTCTTGAAAAACTATGAAGGCCGATTTTGAGGGCCTAAACTATATTTTTTCTCTAAAATAACTCATAGTTCATGGCTTATAGCTATGAGTTTTGGTCGTTCACCCATTTCGAATCGAACTAGGTCCAAACGAGTCAAACCTAGCCCAATAGTTTTTCATCGGCTTTTATCGCACTCATACCATTTCACGTATTCCAAGTCCAGGTTGGCTCGAATCTTCTTGAAAAACCATGAAGGATGATTTTAAGGGCCTAAACGATATTTTTTTTACCAAAATCACTCATAGGTCATGGCTTGGAGCAATGAGTTTCGATCGTTGGCCCTTTTCGCATCGAACTAGGTCCAAATCCCTCAAAATTAAGTCGATAGTTTTTCATTAGTTTTTATTGCTCTCATACCATTCAACGTAATCGAAAATAAGTTGGTTCGCATCTTCTTGAAAAACCATGAAGACCGATTTTGAGGGCCTAAACTATATGTTTTGACCAAAAATAACTCATAGGTCATGGCTTATAGCTATGTGTTTTTATCGTTGGCCTCTTTCACATCAAATAAGGTCCAAACAGACTTAAACCTAACCCGATAGTTTTTTGTCATTTTTTATCGCACTCACACCGTTTCACGTATTCCAAGTCCAATTGGCTCAAATATTCTTGAAAAAACATGAATGCTTATTTTGAGGGCCTAAACTATATTTTTTTTTACCAAAATCACTCATAGGTCTTGGCTTATAGCGATGAGTTTTGATCGTTGGCCTATTTTGCATCGAACTAGGTCCAAATAGCTCAAACCTAGCTTGATAGTTTTTCTTCAATCTCTTATCCCATTAACACTCGTTTCACATATTCCAAGTCCGGTTGGCTCGTATCTTTTTGAAAAATTATGACGGTTGATTTTGAGAGCTTAAACTACCTCTTTTGACCAAAATAACTCTAGGTCATGGCTTATAGCGATTTAGTTTTGTTCGTTGGCTCATTTCACATCGAACTAGGTCCAGACATGACTCAAACCTAGCTCGATAGTTTTTCGTCAATTTTTATCGAACTCACGCTATTTCATATATTCCAAGTCTACTTGGCCTCGAATCTTCTTAAAAAATGATGAAGGATGGTTTTGAGGGCCTAAACTCCATGTTTTACCAAAATCGCCCATAGGTCATGGCTTTTAGCGATGAGTTTTTATCATTGGCCCATCTCACATCGAACTAGGTCCAGACATGACTCAAAACTAGGTCGATAGTTTTTCTTCGATTTTTCTTGCTCTCATAACGTTTGAAGTATTCTAAATTCGGTTAGGCCGCATCTTCTTGAATAACCGTGAATGCCGATTTTAAGCGCCCAAACTATATTTTTTTTACCAAAATCACTCATAGGTCATGGCTTAAAGAAATGAGGTTTTAATCGTTGGCCCGTTTTGCATCGAACTAGGTTAAAATCGCTAATAACTAGGTTGATAGTTTTTCATCGGCTTTTATCGATCTCACATCATTTCACGTATTCTAAGTCCAGTTGGCCCATATCCTCTTAAAAAATTATGAAGGCTGATTTTGAGGGCCTAAACTACATTTTTTCACCAAAACAATTCATAGGTCATGGCTTATAGCTATGAGTTTTGATCGTTGGCCCATTACGTATTAAACGAGGTCCAAAAAGCTCATACCTAGCTCCATAGTTTTTCATCGGCTTTTATCGCACTCACACCGTTTCACGTATTCCAAGTCCAGCTTGTCTTGTATCTTTTTTGAAAAATTGTGCAGGTCGATTTTGAGGGCCTAAACTACATTTTTTCACCAAAATAACTAATGGGTCATGGCTTATAGCGATGAGCTTTGGTCCTTGGCCCCATTTGAATTGAATTAGGTTCAAACACTCAAACCTAGCCCAAAAGTTTCTCTTTAGTTTTTATCGCACTCACACCGTTTCTCGTATTCCAAGTCATGTTGGCTCGAATTTTCTTCAAAAACCATGAAGGATGATTTTGAGGGCCTAAACTATATATTTTTTAACCAAAATCACTTATAGGTTATGGCTTAAAGCAATGAGTTTTGATCGTTCTCCCGTTTTGCATCATACTAGGTCCAAATCCCTCAAAATTGGATCGATAGTTTTTCATCGGCTTTATCGCTCTCACACCATTCGACATAACCTAAAACCAGCTTGGTTTGCATCTTCTTGAAAAACCATGAAGGCTGATTTTGAAGGCCTAAACTATATTGTTTTGACAAAAACTAACTCATAAGTCATGGCTTATAACGTGTTTTTCTTATCGTTGGCCTGTTTTGCATCGAACAAGGTCCAAACAGACTCAAACCTAGCCCAATAATTTTTTATTATTTTTTATCGAACTCACACTCGTTTCATGTATTCCAAGTTCGGTTGGCGCAAATATTCTTGAGAAACCAAGAAAGCTTATTTTGAGGCCCTCAACTATAATTTTTTTTTATCAAAATCACTCATAGGTCATGGCTTATAGTGATGAGTTTTGATCGTTGGCTCGTTTCGCATCGAACTAGGTCCAAACAGACTCAAACCTACCCTATAGTTTTTCTTCGGCTTTTTACCCACTCACACCATTTCACGTATTCCAAGTCCAGGTTGGCCCGTTTCTTTTTGAAAAATTATGACGGTTGATTTTGAAGGCTTAAACTACATTTTTTAACCAAAATAACTCATAGGTCATGGCTTATAATGATGAGTTTTGTTCGTTGGCCCGTTTCACATCGAATTAGGTCCGGACATCTTAAACCTAGCCCGATAGTTTTTCGTCGGCTTTTTTGCACTCACACCGTTTCACGTATTCAAAATACAATTGGCCCGTATCTTCTTGAAAAACCATCAAGGATGATTTTGAGGGCCTAAACTACATTTTTCTTACCAAAATCACTCATAGGTCATGACTTAAAGTAATGAGTTTTGATCGTTGGCCCGTTTCCCATCGAATTAGGTCCAAATCGCTCAAAATTGTGTCAATAGTTTTTCATCGGCTTTTATTGCTCTCACACCATTCGACATAAACCAAACCCAATTGGCCCACATCTTCTTGAAAAACCATGAAGGCTGATTTTAAGGGCCTAAACTACCTTTTTCCACCAAAAATAACTCATAGATCATGGCTTTTAGCTATGAGTTTTGGTCGTTGGTCCGTTTCCCATATAACTAGGTCCAAACAACTCAAACCTAGCCCAATAATTTTTCGATAGTTTTTATTGCACTCATAACGTTTCACGTATTCCAAGTTCAGCTTGGCCCAAATCTTCTTAAAAAACGATGAAGGATGATTTTGAGGGCCTAAACTACAATTTTTTTACCAAAATCACTCATAGGTCATGGCTTATAGCGATGAGTTTTGATCGTTGGCTCGTCTCGCATCGAACTAGGTCCGAATAGCTCAAAACCGAGTCGATAGTTTTTGTTTGATTTTTCTTGCTCTCATGACGTTCGAAGTATTCTAAATCCTGTTAGGCCGCATCTTCTTGAATAACCGTGAATGCCGATTTTAAGGGCCTAAACTATATTTATTTTACCAAAATCACTCATAGGTCATGGCTTAAAGCAATGAGTTTTGATCGTTGACCCGTTTTGCATCGAACTAGGGCCAAATTGCTCAAAACTCGGATGATAGTTTTTCATCGCTTTTATCGATCACACACCGTTTCATGTATTCCAAGTCCACTTGGCTTCGTATCCTCTTAAAAAATTATGAAGGCTGATTTTAAGGGCCTAAACTATATTTTTTTCATCAAAATAACTCATAGGTCATGGCTTATAGCTTTGAGTTTTGGTCGTTGGCCCGTTTCGCATTGAACTAGGTCCAAACAACTCAAACCTAGCTCGACAGCTTTTTGTCGGCTTTTATCGCACTCACATCGTTTCACGTATTCCAAGGCCAATTGACCCATATCTTTTAAAAAACTATAATGGCTGATTTTGAGATCCGAAACTATATTTTTTCACCAAAATAACTAATAGGTCATGGTGTATAGCTATGAGTTTTGATCGTTGGCCCATTTCGAATCGAACTAGATCCAAATAGCTCAAACCTAGCCCGATAATGTTTCATCAATTTTTATCGGACTCACACCATTTCATATATTCCAAGTCCAATTGGCACGAATCTTCTTGACAAACCATGAAGGATGATTTTGAGGGCCTAAACTATATTTTTTTTTACCAAAATCACTCATAGGTCATGGCTTAAAGCAATGAGTTTCGATCATTGGCCCATTTCGCATCGAACTAGTTCCAAACAGACTCAAACCTAGCCCACATTTTTTCACCATTTTTTAACGCATTTAGAGTGTTTCATGTATTCCAAGTCCGAGTTGGCCCGAATATTCTTGAAAAAGCATGAAAGCCGATTTTGAGTGCTTAAACTATATTTTTTTATTACCAAAATCACTCATAAGTCATGGCATATAGCGATGAGGTTTGATCGTTAACCTCATTCGCATCAAACTATGTCCACACAGACTTAAACCTAGCCTAAAAGTTTTTTATCGGCTTTTATCGCACTCACACCGTTTCACGTATTCTAAGTCCAGGTTGGCTCGTATGTTCTTGAAAAATTATGAAGGCTGATTTTGATGGCCTAAACTATATTTTTTGACCAAAATAACTCATAGGTGATGGCTTATAGCGATGAGTTTTATTCGTTGGCCCGTTTCACATCAAAATAGGTCCAAACAGACTCAAACCTAGCTCGATAGTTTTGTGTCGGCTTTTTATTACACTCACACCATTTCACGTATTCTAAGTCAAGTTGGCTCGTATCTTCTTGAAAAACTATGAGGCTGATTTTGAGGGCCTAAACTACATTCTTTTCACTAAAATAACTCATAGGTCATGACTTATAGATATGAGTTTTGATCGTTGGCCCATTTCGCATCGAACTAGGTCCAAACAGACTCAAACCTAGCTCGATAGTTTTTCATCAATTTTTATCGCACTCTTACCATTACACATATTCCAAGTCCAAGTTGGCTGAATTTTCTTGAAAAATCATGAAGAATGATTTTGAGGGCTTAAACTATTTTTTTTTTTGTTACCAAAATCACTCATAGGTCATGGCTTATAGTGATGATTTTTTATCGTTGGCTCGTTTCGCATTAAACTAGGTCCAAACAGACTCAAACCTAGCTCGATAGTTTTTAGTCAATTTTCATCACACTCATACCATTTCACGATCCCAAGTCTAGTTGGCTCGAATCTTCTTTAAAAACCATGAAAGATGATTTTGAGGGCCTAAACTATATTTTTTTTTACCAAAATCACTCATAGGTCATGGTATAAAACAATGAGTCTTGATAGTTTTCCCTTTTCATATCTAACTAGGTCCAAATCCCTCAAAATTGGGTTGATAGTTTTTCATCGACTTTTATCAATCTCACACCGTTCAAGTAATCCAAAACCAGTTAGTCCGCATCTTCTTGAAAACTCGTGAAGGATAATTTTGGAGACGTAAACTACCTTTTTTTCATAAAAATAACTCATAGTCATGGCTTATAGCGATGAGTTTTGGTCATTGGTTAGTTTCGCATCAAAATAGGTCCAAACAGACTTCAAACATAGCCTAATAATTTTTCATTAGTTTTTATCGCACTCAAACCGTTTCACGTATTCCAAGTCCAATTGGCCTTTATCTTCTTAAAAAACCGTGAATGCCGATTTTGAGCGTCTAAACTAAATTTTTTCACCAAAATAACTCATAGGTCATGGCTTATAGTCATGAGCTTTATTCGTTGGCTCGTTTCACATCGAACTAGGTCCGGACATCTCAAACCTAGCTCGATAGTTTTTCATCGCTTTTATTGCCCTTACACCGTTTCACGTATTTCAAGTCTAGTTGGCTCCGAATCTTCTAGAAAAAACCATGAAGAATGATTTTGAGGGCCTAAACTACCTTCTTTTTTTTTTTATCAAAATCACTCATAAGTCACGGCTTTTAGTGAAGAGTTTTGATCGTTGGCCCATTTCGTATTGAACTAAGTCCAAACAGACTCAAACCTAACTCAATAGTTTTTCATCAATTTTTATCGCACTCACACCGTTTAACGTATTCCAAGTCCGAGTTAGCCCATATCTTGTTGAAAAAATGTGAAGGCCGATTTTGAGGACCTAAACTACCTTTTTTTACCAAAATAACTCATAGGTCATGGCTTATAGCGATGAGTTTTGTTTGTTCGCCTATTTCGCATCAAACTAGGTCCAAAAAGCTCATATCTAGCCTCGATAGTTTTTTGTCGCTTTTATCGCACTCACACCGTTTCACGCATTCCAAATCCAATTGGCTCGTATGTTCTTAAAAAATTATGAAGGCTGATTTTAAGGGCCTAAACTATATTTTTTCACCAAAATAAATCAAAGGTCATGGCTTATAGCTATGAGTTTTGGTCGTTAGCTCGTTTCGCATCGAACTAGGTCCAAACAGACTCAAACCTAACTTGATAGTTTTTTCGTCAGCTTTTGTTGCACTCACATCATTTCACCTATTCCTAGTCCAAGTTTGCCCGTATCTTCTTGAAAAACCATGAAGGCTGATTTTGAGGGCCTAAGCTATATTTTTTTTACCAAAATCACTCATAGGTCATGGCTTATAGCGATGATTTTTTATCGTTGGCCCGTTTCGCATCGAACTAAGTCCAAACGAGCTCAAATCTATCTCGAAAGTTTTCATCGGTTTACATCACACTCACACCGTTTTACGTATTCGAAGTCCAGGTTTGCTTGTATCTTCTTGAAAAATCGTGAAGGCTGAATTTGAGGGCTTAAACTATATTTTTTCACCAAAATCACTCATAGGTCATGACTTATAGCGATTAGTTTTTATCGTTTGCCCGTTTCGTATCCAACTAGGTCCAAACAGACTCAAACCTAGCTCGATAGTTTTTTGTCACTTTTTATCACACTCACACCGTTTCATATATTCCATATCCAATTGGATTGAATATTCTTGAAAAACCTCGAGGCTGATTTTGAGGGTCTAAACTATAATTTTTTTTACTAAAATCACTCATAGGTCATGGCTTATAGCGATGAGTTTTTATTTTTGGCACGTTTCGCATTGAAATAGGTCCAAATAGCTAAACCTAACCCAACAATTTTTCATCGGTTTGTATCGCACTCACACCGTTTCACGTATTCTAAGTCTAGTTGGCTCGTAACTTCTTGAAAAATTATGAAGGCTCATTTTGAAGGCCTAAACTACATTTTTTGACCAAAATAATTCATAGGTCATGGCTTATATCTATGAGTTTTGTTTGTTGGCCCGTTTCACATTCAACTAGGTCTAAACGACTCAAACCTAACACGATAGTTTTTCATCACTTTTTTATCGCCTTCACATCGTTTCACATGTTCTAAGTCCATTTGGCTTGCATCTTCTTGAAAAAATGTGAAGGCTAATTTTGGGGGCCTAAACTATATTTTTTTCACCAAAATAACTCATAGGTCATGGCCTATAGCAATTAGTTTTGGTCGTTGGCTGGTTTCGCATCGAACTAAGTCCAAACAACTCAAAATTTGGTCAATAGTTTTTTTTTCAATTTTTTTTCTCTCATAACGTTCGAATTATTCTAAATCTAGTTGAGTCGCATCTTCTTGAATAACCGTGAATGCTAATTTTGAGGGCCTAAACTATATTCTTTTACCAAAATGACTCATAAGTCATGACTTAAAGCAATGAGTTTTGATTGTTCACCCATTTCGCACCGAACTAGGTCCAAATCGCTCAAAACTCGGGTTGATAGTTTTTCTCCAGCTTTTATCGCTCTCACACTCGTTCAAAGTAATTCAAAACATGTTCGTCCGCATCTTCTTGAAAAACTATGAAAGCTGATTTTAAGGGCCTAAACTACATTTTTTACCAAAATAACTCATAGGTCATGGCTTATAGCTATGAGCTTTGGTCATTAGCCCATTTCGCATCGAATTAGGTCCAAACAGACTCAAACCTAGCCTAATAATTTTTTGTTAGTTTTTATCGCACTCACACCGTTTCACATATTGCAAGTCTAGTTGGCTTAAATATTCTTGAAAAACCATGAAGGCTGATTTTGAGGGCCTAAACTATATATTTTTTTTTTACCAAAATCATTCATAGGTCATGGCTATAGAGATGAGTTTTTATCGTTGGCATGTTTCGCATCGAACTTGGTCCAAACAGACTCAAACCTAGCCCGACTTTTTTCTTAGTTTTTATCACACTTATACCGTTTCACGTATTCCAAGTCCAGTTGGCTCGTATCTTCTTTAAAAATTGTGAAGGCCGATTTTGAGGGCCTAAACTACATTTTTTCACCAAAATAACTCATAGATCATAGCTTATAGCTATGAGTTTTGGTTATTGGCTCGTTTCACATCGAACTAGGTCCAAACTGACTCAAACCTATCCCGATAGTTTTTTGTCGGCTTTTGCAACACTCACACTCGTTCGACGTATTCCAAGTGTAGTTGGCCCGTTTCTTCTTGAAAAACCATGAAGGCTGATTTTTAGGGTGTAAACTATATTTTTTTTCCCAAATCACTCATAGGTCATGGCTTATAGCGATGAGTTTTGAACGTTGGCTTCGATTCGCATCGAAATAGGTCCAAACAGACTCAAAGTCGGGTCCATTATTTTTCTTCAATGTTTTTTGCTCTCACAACGTTCGAAGTATTCTAAATCTAGTTGGATCGCATCTTCTTGAATAACCATGAATGCCGATTTTGAAGGCCTAAACTATATGTTTCTTTACCAAAATCAGTCATAAGTCATGGCTTATAGCAAGGATTTTTATTTTTCGCACGCTTCGCATCGAACTAAGTGCAAACGACTCAAAACTAGGCCGATAGTTTTTCTTCGGCTTTTATCGCTCTCATATCATTCGACGTATTCCAAAACCAGGTTAGCCCGTATCTTCTTGAAAAATCGTAAAGGCTAATTTTAAAGGCTTAAACTATAATTTTTTTTACTAAAATAACTCATAGGTCGTGGCTTATAGTAATGAGTTTTGGTTGTTGGCACGTTTCACATCAAACTAGGTTCAAACAATTCGAAAATTAGACTCACAGCTTTTTCTTCGTTTTTATCGCTCTCGCATCGTTCGACGTATTCCAAAACTAGTTAGCCCGTATCTTCATGAAAAATCATGAAAGCTGATTTTGAGGGTCTAAACTACATTTTTTTGACTAAAATTACTCATAGGTCATGGCTTATAATGATGAGTTTTGATTGTTGACCCGTTTTGTATCGAACTAGGTCCAAATAGCTCAAACCTAACACGATAATTTTTGATCAATTTTTATCGCACTCACATCGTTTCACATATTCCAAGTCTAGTTGGCCCGTATCTTCTTGAAAAGCTCGTGAATGCTGATTTTGAGGGCCTAAACTATATTTTTTCATCAAAATAACTCATAGGTCATGGCTTATAGCGATTAGTTTTTGTCGTTGGCCCATTTCGCATCAAACTAGGTCTAAACGACTCAAACCTAGCTCGATAGTTTTTCATTATTTTTTATCTCACTCACACCGTTTCACGTATTCCATGTCCAGTTGACTCGAATATTCTTGAAAAACCTAAAGGCTGATTTTAAGGGCCTAAACTATATTTTTTTTTACCAAAATCACTCATAGGTCATTGCTTGATAGCGATGAGTTTTGATCGTTGACTCGTTTCGTATCGAACTAGGTCTAAACGTACTTCAAATCTAGCCTCGACAGTTTTTTATCGGTTTTTATCGCACTTACACTCGTTTCACGTTTTCCAAGTTTTGTTGGTCGGAATCTTCTTAAGAAACTCGTGAAGGCTGATTTTGAGGGCCTAAACTACATTTTTTTCACCAAAATCACTTATAGGTCATGGCTTATAGCAATGATTTTTGTTCGTTGGCCCGTTTCACATCGAACTAGGTCGAAACGACTCAAACCTAGCTCGATAGTTTTTTCTCGGCTTTTATTGCACTCTCACCGTTTCACATATTCCATGTGCGGTTGGACCATATCTTCTTGAAAAACTTTGAAGGCTGATTTTGAGAGCCTAAACTATTTTTTTCACCAAAATAACTTATAGGTCATGGCTTATAGCTATAAGTTTTGTTCGTTGATCCGTTTTGCATCGAACTAGGTGCAAACAGACTCAAAACTTTGTCGATAGTTTTTATCCGACTTGTTTTGCTCTCATAACGTTCGAAGTATTCTAAATCTAGTTGGGTCGCATCTTCTTGAATAAACATGAATGCTGATTTTAAGAGCCTAAACTATATTTTTTTACCCAAATCACTCATAAGTCATGGCTTATAGCGATGAGTTTTGATCATTGGCCCGTTTCGCATTGAACTAGGTCTAAATAGCTCAAAACCAGATCGATAGTTTTTTTTCAATTTTTCTTTCTCTCATAATGTTTGAAGTATTCTAAATCCAGTTGGGTTGTATTTTCTTGAATAAGCATGAATGCTTATTTTAAAGGTCTAAACTATGGTTGTTTTTACCAAAATTAGTCATAAGTCATCCTTATAGCAAGGATTTTTATCGTTGACACGTTTCGCATCGAACTAGGTGCAAACGAGTTCAAAACTAAGCCGATAGTTTTTCTTTAGTTTTCATCGCTCTCGTATCGTTTGACGTATTCCAAAACCAGCTTGGCCCGTATCTTCTTGAAAAACCATAAAGGTTGATTTTAAAGGCTTAAACTACATTTTTGATAAAAATAACTCATAGGTCATGGCTTATAGTAATGAGTTTTGGTCGTTGGCACGTTTCACATCGAACTAGGTTCAAATAGCTCAAAATTAGACTAAGTTTTTCTTCGGCTTTTATCGCTATCACATTGTTCAACGTATTCTAAAGCCAGTTGGCTCGTATCTTCTAAAAAAACCATGAAAGTCGATTTTGAGAGCCTAAACTATATTTTTTTTAACCAAAATTACTTATAAGTCATGGCTTATAGTGATGAGTTTTGATGATTGGCCCGTTTCGCATCAAACTAGGTCTAAACGTACTCAAATCTAACCCAACGAGTTTTCATCAATTTTTATCGCATTCACACCGTTTTACGTATTCCAAGTCCAGATTGGCTTGTATCTTCTTAAAAAACTATGAAGGCTGATTTTAAGGGCCTAAACTGTATTTTTTCACCAAAATAACTCATAAGTCATAGCTTAAAGCTATGAGTTTTATTCGTTGGCTCGTTTCACATCGAACTAGGTCAAAAGAGCTCAAACCTAGCCTCGATAGGTTTTCGTCAATTTTTATCGCACTCACACCGTTTCACCTATTCCAAGTCTAGTTTGCCCGTATCTTCTTAAAAAACTATAAAGGCTAATTTTGAGGGCCTAAGCTATATTTTCTTTTTTACCAAAATCACTCATAGATCATGGCTTATAGCGATGATTTTTTATTGTTGGCCCATTTTGCATCGAACTAGGTCTAAATAGCTCAAACCTATCTCAAACGTTTTTCATCAATTTTTATCACACTCATACCATTTCACGTATTCAAAGTCTAATTGGCCCGTATCTTCTTGAAAAATCATGAAAGATGATTTTGATAGCTTAAACTACATTTTTTCACCAAAATGACTCATATGTCATGGCTTATAGCAATGAGTTTTGTTCGTTAGCTTCGTTTCACATCAACTACGTCAAAAACGCTCAAACCTAGCCCGATAGTTTTTTGTCGGCTTTTATTGCACTCACACCGTTTCACAAATTCCAAGTCCAAGTTGGCTCGTATCTTCTTGAAAAACTATGAAGGCTGATTTTGAAGGCCTAAACTATAATTTTTCACCAAAATAACTCATAGGTCATGGCTTATAGCTATGAGTTTTGTTCGTTGGCTCGTTTTGCATCCAACTAGGTCCAAATAGCTCAAACTTAGGTCGATGATTTTTCATCAATTTTTATCGCAATCACACCATTTCACTTATTCTAAGTCCAAGTTGGCCCGTATCCTCTTAAAAATCATTGAAGGTTGATTTTAAGTGGCCTAAACTATATTTTTTTAACCAAAATCACTCATAGGTCATGGCTTATAGCGATGAGTTTTCATCGTTTGCACGTTTCATATTTAACTAAGTCCAAACATGACTCAATCCTAGACCGATAATTTTTTGTTAGTTTTTATCGCACTCACACCATTTTACGTATTCCAAGTCTAGTTGGCCCGTATCTTCTTGAAAAATTATGAAGGCTGATTTTGAGGGCCTAAACTACATTTTTTGACCAAAATAACTCATAGGTCATGGCTTATATCTATGACTTTTGTTTGTTGGACCGTTTCATATTGAACTAGGTCCAAACAACTTGAAACCTAAAACGATAGTTTTTCGGTCGGTTTTCTCGCTCTCACACCGTTTTACATATTCCAAGTCCAGGTTGCCCTATATCTTCATGAAAAACTATGAAGGCTGATTTTAAAGGCATAAACTATATTTTTTCACCAAAATAACTCATAGGTCATGGCTTATAGTGATTAGTTTTTTTCGTTGGCTCTGTTTCGCATCAAACTAGGTCCAAACAGACTCAAAACTAAGTCGATAGTTTTTCTTTAGTTTTTCTTGCTCTCATAACGTTCGAAATATTCTAAATCTAGTTTGGTTGCACCTTCTTGAATAACTATGAATGCTGATTTTGAAAGCCTAAACAATATTTTTTTACCAAAATCACTCATAGGTCTTGGCTTAAAGCAATGATTTTTTATCATTGGCCCGTTTTGCATCGAATTAGGTCTAAATCGTTCAACACTCGGATCGATAGTTTTTGATCATTTTTTATCGCTCTCACACCGTTCGACGTAATCCAAAACATGATGGTCCACATCTTCTTGAAAAACCATGAAGGTTGATTTTAATGGCCTAAACTACCTTCTTGACCAAAATAACTCATAGGTCATGACTTATAGTTATGAGTTTTGATCGTTAGCACCGTTCGCATCGAACTAGGTCCAAAAACTCAAACCTAGCCCGATAATTTTTTGTCGGCTTTTATCGAACTCACACCATTTCACGTATTCCAAGTCCAGTTGGCTCGAATATTCTTAAAAGATCATGAAGGCTGATTTTGAGGGCTCGAACTATATTTTTTTACTAAAACCACTCATAGGTCATGGCTTATAGTGATAAGTTTTGATCATAGGCATGTTTCGCATCGGACTAAGCCCAAACAGACTCAAACCTACCTCGACATTTTTTCATTAGTTTTTATTGCACTCACACCATTTCACATATTCCAAGTCCAGGTTAGCTCGTATCTTCTTGAAAAGCTGTGAAGGCCGATTTTGAGGGCCTAAACTATATTTTTTCACCAAAATAACTCATATGCCATGGCTTATAGCTATGAGTTTTTGTTGTTGTCCTGTTTCACATCGAACTAGATCCAAACAGACTCAAACCTATCCCGACGAGTTTTTTGTTTATTTTTGTCCCACTCACTCCGTTCTACATATTCCAAGTCCGAGTTGCCTCGTTTCTTCTTGAAAAACTATGAAGGCTGATTTTCGGGGCTTAAACTATAATTTTTTTTTACCAAAATCACACATATGTCATGGCTTATAGCGATGAGTTTTGATCGTTGGCCCGTTTCGCATAGAACTAGGTCCAACCAGACTTAAACTTAACTCGATAGTTTTTTGTTAGTTTTTATCGCACCATACTCGCTTCATGTATTCCAAGTCTAGTTGGCCCGTATCTTCTTCAAAAATGTTGAAAGCTGATTTTGAGGGCCTAAACTATATTTTTTCACCAAAATAACTCATATGTCGTGGCTTATAGCTAAAGGTTTTGTTCATTGGCCCATTTCGCATGGAACTAGGTCCTAACGACTCAAACTTAGCCCGATAGTTTTTCATCGGCTTTTATCGCACTCACACGGTTTCATGTATTCCAAGTCCAGTTGACTCGAATATTCTTGAAAAACCATCAAGGCTGATTTTGAGGGCCTAAACTATTTTTTTTTATTAAAATCACTCATAGGTTATGGCTTATAGCGATGAGTTTTGATCGTTGGCATGTTTCGCATCGAACTAGGTCCAAACATCTCAAACCTAGCTTGACGACTTTTCGTCAATTTTTATCGCACTCACACCGTTTCATGTATTCCAAGTCTAGTTGGCCCATATCTTCTTAAAAAACTTTGAAAGCTGATTTTGAGGGTCTAAACTATATTTTATAACTAAAATAACTCATAAGTCATGGCTTATAGCTATGAGCTTTGGTTGTTTGCCCGTTTTGCATCGAACTAGGTCCAAACGACTCAAACCTAACCCAACAGCTTTTCGTTAGTTTTTATCGCACTCACACTCGTTTCATCTATTCCAAGTCCATTTTGCTCATATCTTATTGAAAAACTATGAAGGTTGATTTTGAGAGCTAGACTATATTTTCTTTTACCAAAATCACCGATAGGTCATGGCTTATAGCGATGAGTTTTGATCGTTGACCCGTTCCGTATCGAACGACTTCCAAACAACTCAAACTTAGCCCGACGAGTTTTTCATCGGTTTTATCGCACTCACATCGTTTCACGTATTCCAAGTCCGAGTTGGCCCGTATCTTCTAGAAAAGCTGTGAAGGCTGATTTTAAGGGTCTAAACTATATTTTTTCACCAAAATAACTCATAGGTAATGGTTTATAGCTATGAGTTTTGCTCATTAGCCCATTTTGCATCGAACTAGGTCTAAACAACTCAAACCTAGCCCGATAGTTTTTCATCATTTTCTATCGCACTCACACCGTTTTACGTATTTCAAGTCCAATTGGCCCAAATATTATTGAAAAACCATGAGAGTTGATTTTGAAGGCTTAAACCATTTTTTTTTTACCAAAATCACTCATAGGTCATGGCTTATAGCGATGAGTTTTGATCGTTTGCATGTTTCACATCGAACTAAGTCCAAACAGACTCAAATCTAGCCCGATATTTTTTCTTCGGCTTTTATCGCACTCACACCGTTTCACGTATTCCAAGTCCAGTTGGCCCGTATCTTTTAGAAAAACTATGAAGGCTGATTTTGAGGGTATAAACTATATTTTTTCACTAAAATAACTCATAGGTAATGGTTTATAGCTATGAGTTTTGTTTGTTAGCCCGTTTTGCATCGAACTAGGTCTAAAAAGCTCAAACCTAGCCCGATAGTTTTTTGTCGGTTTTTGTTGCACTCACATCGTTTCACGTGTTCCAAATCCAAATGGGCCGCATCTTCTTTAATAACCGTGAATGCCGACTTTGAAGGTCTAAACTATGTTTTTTTAACCAAAATCGAGTCATAAGTCATGCTTATAGCAAGGATTTTTATCGTTTACACGTGTCACATCGAACTAGGTGTAAACAACTCAAAACTAAGCCGATAGTTTTTCTATAGTTTTTATCGCTCTTATACCGTTCGATGTATTCCAAATCCAGTTGGTCGGTATCTTCCGGAAAAATCGTAAAGGCTACTTTTAAAGGTTTAAACTATATTTTTTAATAAAAATAACTCATAGGTCATGGCTTATAGTAATAAATTTTAATCGTTGGCACGTTTCACATCGAACTAGGTTCAAATAGCCCAAAATTAGAGTCATTTTTTCTTTATTTTTTATCGATCTCACATCGTTCGACGTATTCTAAAACCAGTTGGCCGGTATCTTTTTAAAAAACCATGAAAGCCGATTTCGATGGCCTAAACTACATTTTTTAAGCAAAATTACTCATAGGTCATGGCTCATAGTGATGAGTTTTGATCGTTGGCCCATTTCATATCGAACTAAGTCTAAACGACTCAAATCCGGCCCAATTGTTTTTTATCGGCTTTTATCGCACTCACACCGTTTCACGTATTCCAAGTCCAGTTGGCCCGTATCTTCTTAAAAAACTATGAAGGCTAATTTTGAGGGCCTAAACTATATTTTTTCATCAAAATAACTCATACGTCATGGCTTCTAGCTATGATTTTTTTTTTGTTGGCTCATTTCACATTGAACTAGTTCGAAAGAGATCAAACCTAACCTAACGAGTTTTTCATCAATTTTTGTCACACTCACACCGTTTCACTTATTTCAAGTCTAGTTTGCCTATATCTTCTTGAAAAACCATGAAGGCTGATTTTGAGGGCCTAAGTTATTTTTTTTTTACCAAAATCACTCATATGCCATGGCTTATAGCGATGATTTTTTATCGTTGGCCCGTTTCGCATCGAACTAGGTCCAAACAGACTCAAACCTATCTTGAAAGTTTTTCATCAATTTTTATCACACTCACACCGTTTCACGTATTCAAAGTCTAGCTAGCTCGTATCTTCTTGAAAAATCATAAAGGTTGATTTTAAGGGCCTAAACTATATTTTTTCACCAAAATGACTCATATGTCATGGCTTATGGCGATGAGTTTTGTTCGTTAGCTCATTTCACATCGAACTAGGTCAAAACATCTCAAACTTAGCCCGAAAGTTTTTCATCGGCTTTTATTGAACTCACACCATTTCACATATTCCAACTGCAGTTGGCCCATATCTTCTTGAAAAAGTGTGAAGGCTGATTTTGAGGAACTAAACTATATTTTTTTTTATCAAAATAACTCATAGGTCATGGCTTATAGCTATGAGTTTTTTCGTTGGACCGTTTCACATCTAACTAGGTCCAAACAGCTAAAAATTAGGTCGATAGTTTTTCTCCAACTTTTGTTGCTCTCATAACGTTCGAAGTATTCTAAATCTAGTTGGGTCGCATCTTCTTGAATAACCGTGAATGCTGATTTTGAGGGTATAAACTATATTTTCTTACCCAAATCACTCATAAGTCATGGCTTATAGCGATGAGTTTTGATCGTTGGCTCGTTTCTCATCGAACTAGGTCTAAACAGACTCAAAACTCGGGTCTATAGTTTTTCTTAAATTTTTCTTGTTCTCATAATGTTCAAAGTATTTGAAATCCAGTTGGATTGCATCTTCTTGAATAACCATAAATGTTGATTTTGATGACCTAAATAATATTTTTTTTACCACAATCGGTCATAAGTCATGCTTATAGCAAGGATTTTTATTGTTGGCTTGCTTCACATCTAACTAGGTGCAAACAGACTCAAAACTAGGCTGATAGTTTTTCCTTAGTTTTTATCACTCTCGTACCGTTCGACGTATTCCAAAACCAGATTGACCCGTTTCTTCTTGAAAAATCACAAAGGCTGATTTTAAAGGCTTAAACTATATTTTTTGATAAAAATAACTCATAGGTCATGGCTTATTGTAATGAGTTTTGGTCGTCGGCACGTTTCACATCGAACTAGGTTCAAACGAGCTCAAAATTAGACTCATTTTTTCTTCAATTTTTATCGCTCTCACATCGTTCGACTTATTTTAAAACCGAGTTGGCTCGTATATTCTTGAAAAACTACAAAAGTTGATTTTGAGGGCTAAACTATATTTTTTGACAAAAATTACTCATAGGTCATGGCTTATAGTGATGAGTTTTGATCGTTGGCCCGTTTCGCATCGAACTAGGTCTAAACGACTCAAATCTAGCTTGACATTCTTTCGTTAGGTTTTATCCAATTGGCCCGGATCTTTTTAAAAAACCGTGAAGGCTGATTTTGAGGGCCTAAACTATATTTTTTCACCAAAATAACTCATATGTCATGGCTTATAGCGATGAGTTTTGTTCGTTAGGCCGTTTAACATCGAACTAAGTTGAAAGAGCTCAAACCAACCTCGATGGTTTTTCATCAATTTTTATCGCACTTACACCGTTTCACCTATTCCAAGTTTAGTTTTTCCGTATCTTCTTAAAAAACCATAAAGGTTGATTTTGAGGGCCTAAACTATATTTTTTTTTTACCAAAATCACTCATAGATCATGGCTTATAGCGATGATTTTTTATCGTTGGCCCGTTTCGTATCGAACTAAGTCCAAACATGCTCAAACCTATCTCGAACGTTTTTCATTCGTTTTTATCACACTCACACCGTTTCATGTATTCAAAGTCTAGTTGGCCCGTATCTTCTTGAAAAATCGTGAAGGCTAATTTTGAGGGCCTAAACTTTATTTTTTCACTAAAATGACTCATATGTCATGGCTTATAGCAATGAGTTTTGTTCGTTAGCCTGTTTCACATCGAACTAGGTTGAAACGACTCAAACTTAGCTTAATATTTTTTCATCAATTTTTATTACACTCACACCATTTCACATATTCCAAGTGCAGTTGGCCCGTATCTTCTTGAAAAAGTGTGAAAGTCGATTTTGAGGGACTAAACTACATTTTTTAACCAAAATAACTCATAGGTCATGGCTTATAGCTATGAGTTTTGTTCGTTGGCCCATTTCGCATCGAACTAGGTCCAAATAGCTCAACACTCGGGTCAATAGTTTTTCATCATTTTTTATCGCTCTCACACCGTTCGACGTAATCCAAAAAATGTTGGTCCATATCTTCGTCAAAAACCATGAAGGCTAATTTTAGTGGCCTAAACTACCTTTTTGACCAAAATAACTCATAGGTTATGGCTTATAGTTATGAGTTTTGGTCGTTACCCCATTTCGCATTAAACTAGGTCCAAACAACTCAAACCTAGCCCGATAATTTTTTGTCAATTTTTATCGAACTCATACCGTTTCACGTATTCCAAGTCCAATTAGCCCAAATATTTTTGAAAAACTACTAAGGCTGATTTGGAGGGCCTAAACTACATTTTTTTTACCAAAATCACTCATTGGTCATGTCTTATAGCCATGGGTTTTGGTCGTTAGCCCGTTCCGCATCGAACTAGGTCCAAACAGACTCAAACCTAACCCGACAGGTTTTTGTCAATTTTTATGGAACTCACATCATTTCACGTATTCCAAATCCAATTGGCCCGTATCTCTTGAAAATACATGAAGGTTGATTTTGAAGGCCTAAACTATATTTTGTTTTTACCAACATCACTCATAGGTCATGATTTATAGCGATGAGTTTTGATCGTTGGCCCGTTTCGTATCGAACTAGGTCCAAATAGCTCAAACCTAGCTTAAAAGTTTTTCTTTAGTTTTTATCGCACTCACATCGTTTCACGTCTTCCAACTCCATTTTGCCCGTATCTTCTTTAAAATTTGTGAAGGCTGATTTTGAAGGCCTAAACTATATTTTTTGACAAGAATAACTCATAAGTCATGGCTTATAGCTATGAGTTTTGTTCGTTAGCCCGTTTCACATCGAACTAGATCAAAAGAGCTCAAACCTAGCTCGATAGTTTTTTGTCAATTTTTATCGCACTCACACCGTTTCACCTATCCCAAGTCCAGTTTGCTCATTTCTTCTTAAAAAACCATAAAGGTCGATTTTGAGGGCCTAACCTATATTTTCTTTCACCAAAATCACTTATAGGTCATGGCTTATAACGATGAGTTTTAATCATTGCCCGTTTTGTATCAAAATAGGTCCAAACAGACTCAAACCTATCTCGAAAGTTTTTCATTAGTTTTTATCGAACTCACACTCGTTTCACGTATTTCATGTGCGAGTTGGCTTGTATCTTCTTGAGAAATTATGAAGGTTGATTTTGAGGGCTTAAACTATATTTTTTCACAAAAATAACTCATATGTCATGGCTTATAGCATGAGTTTTGTTCGTTTGTCCATTTCACATCAAACTAGGTCGAAATAGCTCAAACCTATCTCGATAGTTTTTCGTTAATTTTTATCGCACTCACACCGTTTCACATATTCCAAAACTCATTGGCTCGAAAATTCTTGAAAAATCATGAAGGCTGATTTTGAGGGCCTAGACGTATATTTTTTTATCAAAATTACTCATAGGTCATGGATTATAGTGATGAGTTTTAATCATTGGCACGTTTCGTATCGAACTAGGTCCAAACGGCTCAAACCTAGCCGACGAGTTTTTCGTCAATTTTTATCGCACTCACACCTTTTCACATATTCCTAGTCCAGTTGGCTCGTATCTTCTTAAAAAACTATGAAGGTTCATTTTGAGAGCCTAAACTACATTTTTTCACCAAAATAACTCATAAGTCATAGCTTATAGTTATGAGTTTTTTTCATTGGCGCGTTTCACATCGAACTAGGTCTAAACGACTCAAACCTAGCCCGACAGTTTTTCATCAATTTTTATCGCACTCACACCATTTCATGTATTCCATGTCTAGTTGGCTCAAATCTTCTTGAAAAACCATGAAGGCTAATTTTGAAGGCCTAAGCTACATTTTGTTTTTTACCAAAATCACTCATAGGTCATGGCTTATAGCGATGAGTTTTGATCGTTGGCATGTTTCGCATCGAACTAGGTCCGAATAGCTCAAACCTCGCTCGATAGTTTTTCATCGGTTTTTATCACACTCACACCGTTTCACGTATTCCAAGTCCAGTTGGCCCATCTCTTCTTGAAAAATTGTGAAGGTTGATTTTGAGGGCCGAAACTATATTTTTTTACCAAAATAACTCATAAGTCATGGCTTAAAGATATGAGTTTTTTTTGTTGGCCTATTTCACATCGAACTAGGTCTAAACGGCTCAAATCTAACATGATATTTTTTCGTCGGTTTTAATTACACTCACATTATTTCACATATTCCAAGTCCGAGTTGGTCGGTATCTTCTTAAAAAACTATGAAGGCTGATTTTGAGGGCTTAAACTATATTTTTTCATCAAAATAAGTCATAAGTCATGGCTTATAGCGATTAGTTTGGTCGTTAGCCCGTTTTGCATCGAATTATGTCCAAAAAGCTCAAAGCTGGGTTGATAGTTTTTCTTCGACTTTTCTTGCTCTCATAACGTTCGAAGTATTCTAAATCTAGTTGGGCTGGATCTTCTTGGATAACCATGAATGCTGATTTTAAGGGCCTAAACTACATGTTTTTACTCAAATCACTCATAGGGCATGGCTTATAGCGTGGGTTTTGATCTTTGGCCCGTTTCACATCAAATTAGGTCTAAACGACTCAAAGCTGGGTCGATAGTTTTTCTTCAATTTTTCTTGCTCTCATAACATTCAAAGTATTCTAAATCCGGTTAGGCTGCATCTTCTTGAATAAGTAGGAATGTTGATTTTAAAGGTCTAAACTACGTTTTTTTTATCAAAATCTTTCATAAGTCATGCTTATAGTAAGGATTTTTATCGTTGGCACACTTTGTATCGAACTAGGTGCAAGCGGTTCAAAACTAGACCGATAGTTTTTCTTTAATTTTTATCGTTCTCGTATCGTTTGACGTAGTCCAAAACTAGTTGGCTTGTATCTTCTTGAAAAACCATAAAGGCCGATGTCGAAGGCTTAAACTACATTTTTTGATAAAACTAACTCATAGGCCATTGCTTATAGTAATGAGTTTTGGTCGTTTAGCACGTTTCACATCAAACTACGTTCAAACAGACTCAAAATTACACTCAGTTTTTCCTCAATTTTTCTCACTCTCACATCGTTCGACGTATTCTAAAGCCGGTTGGATTGCATTTTCTTGAAAAACCATGAAAGCCGATTTTGAGGGCTTAAACTATATTTTTTGACCAAAATTACTCATAGGTCATGGCTTATAGTGATGAGTTTTGATCGTTAGCCCGTTTCACATAGAACTAGGTCTAAACGGACTCACATCTAGCTCGATAGTTTTTTGTCGGCTTTTATCGCACTCACATTGTTTCACGTATTCCAAGTCCAATTGGCTTGTATCTTCTTAAAAAACTATGAAGGCTGATTTTGATGGCTTAAACTATATTTTTTTAACAAAATAACTCATAGGTCATGGCTTATAGCTATGAGTTTGGGTCTTTGGCCCATTTTGCATCGAACTAGGTCTAAACAGACTCAAACATAACACAATATTTTTTTATCGGTTTTTATTGCATTCATACTTTTTTCCTATTCGAAGTCCAGTTTGCTCGTACCTTCTTGGAAAACCATAAAGGCCGATTTAAGGGCCTAAACTATATTTTTTTCACCAAAATAACTCATAGGTCTTTGCTTATTGCTATGAGTTTTGGTCGTTAGCCCATTTCACATCGAACTAGTTCCAAACAGACTCAAACCTAACTCGATAGTTTTTCGTCGGTTTTTGTCGCACTCATATCGTTTCACCTATTCCAAGTCTAGTTTGCTCGTATCTTCTTGAAAAACCATGAAGGATGATTTTGATAGGCTAAACTATATTTTCTTTTACCAAAATCACTTATAAGTTAAGGCTTATAATGATGAGTTTTAATCATTGGCTCGTTTTGCATCGAACTAGGTCCAAACAGACTCAAACCTATCTCGAAAGAGTTTTTCGTCAATTTTTATCGCACTCACATCGATTCACTTATTCCAAGTGCAGTTGGCCCGTATCTTTTTGAAAAATCATGAAGGCTTATTTTGAGGGCCTAAACTATATTTTTTCACCAAAATAACTCATATGTCATGGCTTACAACCATGAGTTTTGTTCGTTTACCGATTTCACATCGAACTAGGTCGAAATAGCTCAAACCTAACCCGATAGTTTTTTATCAATTTTCATCGCACTCACACCATTTCACGTATTCCAAGACCAGTTGGCTAGAATATTCTTGAAAAACCATGAAAGCCGATTTTGAGGGCCTAAACTATATTTTTTGACCAAAATTACTCATAGGTCATGGCTTATAGTGATGAGTTTTGATCGTTAGCCCGTTTCACATAGAACTAGGTCTAAACGACTCAAATCTAGCACGATAGTTTTTCGTCGGCTTTTATCGCACTCACATCGTTTCATGTATTCTAAGTCCAGTTGGCTCGTATCTTCTTAAAAAACTATGAAGGCTGATTTTGATAGCCTAAAATATATTTTTTCAACAAAATAACTCATAGGTCATGGCTTATAGCTATGAGTTTGGGTCTTTGGCTCGTTTTGCATCGAACTAAGTCTAAACAGCTCAAACATAACACGATATTTTTTTGTCGGTTTTTATTGCACTCATACTTTTTCTCCTATTCGAAGTCCAGTTTGCTCGTATTTTCTTGAAAAACCATAAAGGCTGATTTAAGGGCCTAAACTATATTTTTTCACTAAAATAACTCATAGGTCTTTGCTTATTGCTATGAGATTTGGTCGTTGGCCCATTTCGCATCGAACTAGTTCCAAACGACTCAAACCTAACTCGACGAGTTTTTCGTCAATTTTTTTCGCACTCACATCGTTTCACCTATTCCAAGTCCAGGTTGCCCGTATCTTCTTGAAAAACCATGAAGGCTGATTTTGATAGGCTAAACTATATTTTCTTTTATCAAAATTACTTATATGTTAAGGCTTATAATGATGAGTTTTAATCATTGGCTCGTTTTGCATCGAACTAGGTCCAAACAGACTCAAACCTATCTCGAAAGAGTTTTTCGTCAATTTTTATCGCACTCACATCGTTTCACTTATTCCAAGTGTAGTTGGCCCGTATCTTTTTGAAAAATCATGAAGGCTTATTTTGAGAGCCTAAACTATATTTTTTCACCAAAATAACTCATATGTCATGGCTTACAACCATTAGTTTTGTTCGTTTACCGATTTCACATTGAACTAGGTCGAAATAGCTCAAACCTAGCTCGATAGTTTTTCGTTAATTTTCATCGCACTCACACCATTTCATGTATTCCAAGACCAGTTGGCTCGAATATTCTTGAAAAACCATGAAAGCTGATTTTGAGGGCCTAAACTATATTTTTTAACCAAAATTACTCATAGGTCATGGCTTATAGTGATGAGTTTTGATCGTTAGCGCATTTCACATAGAACTAGGTCTAAACGAGCTCAAATCTAGCCCGATAGTTTTTTATCGGCTTTTATCGCACTCACATTGTTTCACGTATTCCAAGTCCAGGTTGGCTCGTATCTTCTTAAAAAACTATGAAGGCTGATTTTGATGGCCTAAACTACATTTTTTCAACAAAATAACTCATAGGTCATGGCTTATAGCTATGAGTTTGGGTCTTTGGCCCATTTTGCATGGAACTAGGTCTAAACAGCTCAAACATAACACGATATTTTTTCTCGGCTTTTATTGCACTCATACTTTTTTCCTATTCGAAGTCCAGTTTGCTCGTATCTTCTTAAAAAACCATACGAAGTCGATTTAAGGGCCTAAACTATATTTTTTCACCAAAATAACTCATAGGTCTTTGCTTATTGCTATGAGTTTTGGTCGTTGGCCCATTTTGCATCGAACTAGTTCCAAACGGCTCAAACCTAACTCGATAATTTTTCGTCGGTTTTTGTCGCACTCACATCGTTTAACCTATTCCAAGTCCAGGTTGCCGTATCTTCTTGAAAAACCATGAAGGCTGATTTTGATAGGCTAAACTATATTTTCTTTTACCAAAATCACATATAGGTTAAGGCTTATAATGATGAGTTTTAATCATGGCTCGTTTTGCATCGAACTAGGTCCAAACAGACTCAAACCTATCTCGAAAGAGTTTTTCATCAATTTTTATTGCACTCACATCGTTTCACTTATTCCAAGTGCGGTTGGCCCGTATCTTTTTAAAAAATCATGAAGGCTTATTTTGAGGGCCTAAACTATATTTTTTCACCAAAATAACTCATATGTCATGGCTTACAACCATGAGTTTTGTTCGTTTACCGATTTCACATCGAACTAGGTCGAAATAGCTCAAACCTAGCCCGATAGTTTTTCATCAATTTTTATCGCACTCACACCATTTCATGTATTCCAAGACCAGTTGGCTCGAATATTCTTGAAAAATCATGAAAGCTGATTTTAAGGGCCTAAACTATATATTTTTTTTACCAAAATCACTCATAGGTCGTGGCTTATAGCGATGAGTTTTGATTCTTGGCAAGTTTCGCATCGAACTAGGTCCAAACAGTCTCAAACCTAACATGATAGTTTTTCGTCAATTGTTATGAAACTCGCACCGTTTCATGTATTCCAAGCCCAGTTGGCCCGTATCGTCTTGAAAAATTCTAAAGGTCGATTTAGAGAGCCTAAATTTTTTGACCAAAATAACTTATAAGTCATGGCTTATATCTATGAGTTTTGTTCGTTGGCCGTTTCACATTGAACTAGGTCCAAACATGCTCAAACCTAACACGATATTTTTTCATCGGCTTTTATCGCACTCACACTATTTCACATATTCCAAGTCCAATTGGCTCGTATGTTCTTGAAAAACTACGAAGGCTGATTTTGAGGGCCTAAATATATTTTTTCACCAAAATAACTCATAGGTCATGGGTTCTAGCGATTAGTTTTGGTCATTAGCCCGTTTTGTATCAAACTCGTGTCCAAAAAGTTCAAAACTTGGTTGATAGTTTTTCTTTAGCTTTTTTTGCTCTCATAACGTTCAAAGTATTCTAAATCTCATTGAGTCGCATCTTCTTGAATAACCGTGAATGCTGATTTTGAGGGCTTAAACTACATTTGTTTACCAAAATCACTCATAGGTCATGCCTAAAAGCAATGAGTTTTATCGTTAGCTCGTTTTGCATCGAACTAAGTCCAAATCGTTCAAAAATGGGTAAATAGTTTTTCATTAGTTTTTATCGCTCTCATATCGTTCGACGTGAAGGCTGATTTTGAGGGCCTAAACTACCTTTTTTGAGAAAAAAACTCATAAGTCATGGCTTATAGCGATGAGTTTTAATCGTTGGCCCGTTTCGTGTTGAACTAGGTCAAAATATCTCAAACCTAACCCGATAGTTTTTCGTCAATGTTATCGCACTCACACCGTTTCACATATTCCAAGTCCGAGTTGGCTCGTATCTTCTTGAAAAACGATGAATGCTAATTTTAAAGGCCTAAACTATATTTTTTTACCAAAATAACTCATAGGTCATAGCTTATATCTATGAGTTTTGTTCGCTGGCCCGTTTTGCATCGAAATAGGTCCAAACGACTCAAACCTAGCCTCTTCGGTTTTTATTGCACGGACATCATTTCACGTATTCCAAGTTCGAGTTGCTCGTATCTTCTTGAAAAATTATGAAGGTCGATTTTAAGTGCATAAACTACGAGTTTTTGACAAAAATAACTCATAGGTCATGACTCATAGCTATGGGTTTTGTTCATTGGCTCGTTTCACATCGAATTAGTTCAAAGAGCTCAAACCTAGATCGATAGTTTTTTGTCGGCTTTTTATCACACTCACACCGTTTCACGTATTCCAAGTCCAGTTGACCGTATCTTCTTGAAAAACTATGGAGGCTGATTTTGAGGGCTAAAACTATATTTTTCCACTAAAATAACTTATAAGTCATAGGCGATAGCTATGAGTTTTGGTCATTGGCCCATTTTGCATCGAACTAGGTCCAAACGAGCTCAAACATATTACGACAGGTTTTCATCGGTTTTGTGGCACTCACACCATTCCACGTATTCCAAGTCCAGTTGGCCGTATCTTCTTGAAAAATCAAGAAGGCTGATTTTTAGGGCCTAAACTATAGTTTTTTTTACCAAAATCACTCATAGGTTATAGCTTATAGCGATTAGTTTTTATCATTGGCCCGTTTCGCATCAAACTAGGTCCAAACGGCTCAAACTTAGCTCGATAGTTTTTCGTCGGCTTTTATCGCACTCACGCCGTTTCATGTATTCCAAGTCTAGTTGGCCCGTATCTTCTTGACAAATTGTAAAGCTGATTTTGAGGGCCTAAGCTATATTTTTTTTACCAAAATCACTCATAGGTCATGGCTTATAGCGATGAGTTTTGATCGTTGGCATAATTCGCATCGAACCGAGTCCAAACATCTCAAAGCTACCCCGATAGTTTTTTGTCGGTTTTTAATGTACTCATACCGTTTCACGTATTCTAAGTCCAGTTGGCCCGTATCTTCTTGAAAAACTATAAAGGCTGATTTTTTCACAAAAATAACTCATGTCATGGCTTATAGCGATGAGTTTTGGTTGTTGGCCTATTTCGCACCGAACTAGGTCCAATCGGCTCAAAATTGGATCGATAATTTTTCTTCAATTTTTTCTTACTCTCATAATGTTCGAATTATTCTAAATCCGGTTAGGTCGCATCTTCTTGAATAACGAGTGAATGTTGTTTTTGAGGGTCTAAACTATCTTTTTTTTACTAAAATAACTCATAGGTCATGGCTTATAGTCGTGAGTTTTGGTCGTCGAACCATTGCATATTGAACTAGGTCAAAATAGATCAAACCTAACCCTACGAGTTTTTCGTCGGTTTTTTGCACTCACACTTGTTTCACGTATTCCAAGTCTAGTTGGCACGTATCTTCTTGAATAATTATGAAGGCTGATTTTTGAGAGCCTAAACTATATTTTTTTACCAAAATAACTAAGAAGTCATGACTTACAACGATGAATTTTGATCGTTAGCCCTTTTCATATCGAACTAGGTCCAAATAGCTCAAACTTAGCCCAACAGACTTTTCCTCCTTTTTTATCGCTCTCAAACCATTCGACTTAATCCAAAACCGGTTAGTCCGGATCTTCTTGAAAAACCATGAAGCTCGATTTTGAAGGCCTAAACTGTCTTTTTTAACAAAAATAACTCATAGGTCATGGCTTATAGCGATGGGTTTTGGTCATTAGCCCGTTTCGCATCGAACTAGGTCCAAACTGACTCAAACCTAGCCGGATAGCTTTTTGTCGGTTTTATCGCACTCAAACCATTTCACGAATTCAAAGTCCAATTAGCTCGAATATTCTTGAAAAACCATGAAGGCTGATTTTGAGGGCCTAAGCTATATTTGTTTTTACCAAAATCACTCATAGGTCATGGCTTATAGAGATGAGTTTTGATCGTTTGCATGTTTCGTATCGAACTAGGTCCAAACAGCTCAAACCTAGCTTGATAATTTTTCTTCAAATTTTATCGCACTCACACCATTTCACATATTCCAAGTCTAGTTGGCCCGTATCTTTTTGAAAAACTATGAAGGCTGATTTTGAGGGCTTAAACTATATTTTTCACTAAAATAACTCATAGGTAATAGCTAATAGCTATGAGTTTTGGTCGTTAACCCATTTTGCAACGAATTAGGTCTAAGCGGCTCAAACTATCCCAATAGTTTTTCGTCAATTTTCATCGTACTCCCACCGTTCCACGTATTCCAAGTCTAGTTGGGTTGTATCTTTTTGAAAACTATGAAGGCTGATTTTGAAGGCCTAAACTACATTTTTTCACTAAAATAACTCTTAAGTCATGGCTTATAGCCTTGATTTTTGGTCGTTGGCATGTTTCGCATCGAACTAGGTCCAAATAGGTCAAACCTAACCCGATAATTTTTTGTCGGTTTTTATCAAACTCACACCGTTTCATGTATTCAAAGTCCAGTTAGCCCGTATCTTCTTAAAAAATTATGAAAGCTGATTTTGAGGGCCCAAACTATATTTTTTTGACCAAAATAACTCATAGGTCATGACTTATATCTATGAGTTTTGTTCGTTGGCTCGCTTCAAATCGAAATAGGTCCAAACAGATCAAACCTAACGCGACAGCTTTTTGTCATATTTTTCGCACTCACACCGTTTCACATATTCCAAGTCCAGTTGACCCTTATCTTGTTGACAAACCGTAAAGGTTGATTTTGAGGGCCTAAATTATATTTTTTTACTAAAATAACTCATACGTCATGGCTTATAGCGATTACTTTTAGTCATTGGTCGGTGTCACATCGAACTATGTACAAACAGACTCAACTTGGGTTGATAGTTTTTCTTCGGTTTGTCTTGCTCTCATAACGATCGAAGTATTTTAAATCTAGTTGGACTGCATCTTCTTGAATAACCATGAATGCTGATTTGGGGGCCTAAATTATATTTTTTTACCAAAATCACTAATAGGTTATGGCTTAAGGCAATGAGTTTTGATCGTTGTCTCGTTTTGCATCGAACTAGGTCCAAATCACTCGGAACCGGGTCGATAGTTTTTCATCGGTTTTATCGCTCTCGCATAGTTCGACGTAATCCAAATCCAATTGGTCACAATCTTCTTGAAAAACCATGAAGGCTGATTTTGAGGGCCTAAACTACATTTTTGTTTTTTACCAAAATAACTCATAGGTCATGGATTATAGTTATCGGTTTTGATCGTTAGCCCGTTTCACATCGAACTAGGTCCAAACAGCTCAAACGTAGCTCAAAACTTTTTCGTTAGTTTTTATCGCACTCATACCGTTTCACGTATTCCAAGTTCCGTTGGCTCGAATATTCTTCAAAAACCATTAAGGCTGATTTTGAGTGCCTAAACTATTTTTTTCATCAAAATCACTCATATGTTATGGCTTATAGTGATGAGTTTTGATCGTTGGCATGTTATGCATCGAACTAGGGTTAAATAGCCCAAACTTAGCCCAATAGTTTTTCATCGGCTTTTATCCCACTCACACCATTTCACGTATTCCAAGTCCAGGTTAGGTCGTATCTTCTTGAAAAATATGAAGGCTGATTTTGAAAGCCTAAACTATATTTTTTTTACCAAAATAACTTATAGGTCATGGCTTATAGCTATCACTTTTGGTCGTTAGCTCGTTTCACATCAAATAAGGTCCAAACAGCTCAAACCTAGCCCAATAGTTTTTTATCGGTTTTTATCGCACTCACACCGTTTCATGTATTCCAAGTCAAGTTGGCCCGTATCTTCTTTAAAAGTCGTGAATACTAATTTTGAGAGCTTAAACTACATTTTTTCACCAAAATAATACATAGGTCATGGCTTGTAGCTATCACTTTTGGTTGTTAGCACGTTTCGCATCGAAGTAGGTCCAAACGGACTCAAACCTAAGTCGATAGTTTTTTGCCGGCTTTGTCGCACTAATACCGTTTCACGTATTCCAAATCCAATTGGCCCGTATCTTTTTGAAAAATCGTGAAGGCTAATTTTGATGTCCTAAACTATATTTTTTGATAAAAATAACTCATAGGTCATGGCTTACAACTATGAGTTTTGTTCGTTGGCTTGTTTTCCTTCGAACTTGGTCCAAACAACTCAAACCTAGCCCAACGAGTTTTTCATCGGCTTTTATCACTCATACCGATTCACGTATTCCAAGTCCTGTTGGCTCGAATATTCTTGAAAAACCATCAAGGCTGATTTTGAGTGCCTAAACTATATTTTTTTTTACCAAAATCACCCATAGGTCATGGCTTTTAGCAATGAGTTTTTATCATTGGCATGTTTCACATCGATCTAGGTCAAAACAGCTCAAACCTAGCCCTACAGGTTTTTCCGGAGTTTTTATCGCACTCACACCGTTTCACGTATTCCAAGTCCGGTTGTCCTGTATCTTCTTGAAAAATTATGAAGGATAATTTTGAGGGCAAAAACTACATTTTTCCACCAAAATAACACATAGGTCATGGCTTATAGTCGTCACTTTTGGTCGTTGGCCCGTTTCGCATCGACTAGGTCCAAACAGACTCAAACCTAACCTAACGAGTTTTTCGTCGGTTTTTTCGTACTTGTTACCATTTCACGTATTCCAAGTTCAATTAGCCTATATCTTCTTGAAAAACCATGAAGGCTGATTTTGAGGGCCTAAACTATATTTTTTTTTACCAAAATCTCTTATAGCTTATTGCTTATAGCGATGAGTTTTGATCATTGGTATGTTTCGCATCGAACTAGGTCTAAACGACTTAAACCTAGCTCAAAAGTTTTTTGTTAGTTTTTATCGCACTCACACCATTTCTTGTATTCCAAGTCTAGTTGGCTCGTATCTTCTTGAAAAATATGAAGGCTAATTTTGAGGGCTAAACTACATTTGTTCACTAAAATAACTCATAGGTCATGGCTTATAGCTAAGAGTTTTATTCGTTAGCCCGTTTCACATCGAATAAGGCCCAAACAGACTCAAACTTAGCCCAATAATTTTTTTTTATTTTATCACCATCATATCGTTTCATGTATTCCAAGTCTAGTTGGCCCATATCTTCTTCAAAAGCTGTGAAAGCTGATTTTGAGGGCTTAAACTACATTTTTCACCACAATCACACATAGGTCATGGCTTACGGCTAAGAGTTTTGTTCGTTGGCTCGTTTCGCATCGAACTAGGTCCAAACAGACTCAAACTTAGCCAAACATTTTTTTGTTAGTTTTTATCACACTCATATCGTTTTACGTATTTCATGTCTAGTTGTCCTGTATCTACTTGAAAAATTATGAAGGCTGATTTTAAGGGCTTAAACTATATTTTTTAACCAAAATAACTCATAGGTCATGGCTTATAGCTATAAGTTTTGGTCGTTGGCCCGTTTCGCATCGAACTAGGTCCAAACGGCTCAAACCTAGCCAAACATTTTTTTGTTAGTTTTTATCGCACTCACACCATTTCATGTATTCCAAGTCCTGTTGGCTCGAATATTCTTGAAAAACCCTTAAGGTTGATTTTGAGTGCCTAAACTATATAGGTCATGACTTATAGCAATAGGTTTTGATCGTTGGCTTGTTTCGCATCGAACTAGGTCCAAACATGAATTTTTTTGTTAGTTTTTATCGCACTCACACCGTTTCACATATTCCAAGTCCGGTTGGCCAATATCTTCTTGAAAACTTATGAATGCTTGACTTTCGGGTCCTAAACTATATTTTTTTACCTTAAAAACTCACGAGTCGTGGCTTATAGCTATGAGTTTTGATCGTTGGCCCATTTCGCATCGAACTAGGTCCAAATAGCTCAAACCTAACCCGACATTTTTTCGTCGAGTTTTTGTTGCACTCATACCGTTTCACGTATTCCAAGTCCAGTTGGCCCATGTCTTCTTGAAAAACCATGAAAGCTGATTTTGAAGGCCTAAACTAAATTTTTTTTTTACCAAAATCACTCACGAGGTCATGGCTTATAGTGATTGGTTTCGATTGTTAGCCCATTTCACATTGATCTAAGTCCAAACAGACTCAAACCTAGCTCGAACATTTTTCTTCAATTTTTATCGCACTCAGATTGTTTCATGTATTCCAAGTCCAATTGGCCCGTATCTTTTTGAAAAATCATGAAGGCTAATTTTGATGGCCTAAACTACATTCGTTTGAAAAAAATAACTCATAGGTCATGACTTATAGCTATGAGTTTTGTTCGTTGCCTTGTTTCCCATCGAACTCGATCCAAACAACTTAAACCTAGCTCTGATGGTTTTTAGTCGGTTTTATCGCACTCACACCGTTTCACGTATTTCAAGTTCGAGTTGCTCGAATATTCTTGAAAAACCATTAAGGCTGATTTTAGGTGCCTAAACTATATATATATATACACCAAAATCACTCATATGTCATGGGTTATAGTGACGAGTTTTGATCGTTGGCATGTTTCGCATCGAACTTCGTCCAAACGAGCTCAAACCTAGCCCGAACGTTTTTTGTCGGCTTTTATCGTACTCGCACCGTTTCACGTATTCCAAGTCCGGTTGGCTCGTATCTTCTTTAAAAGCTGTGAAGGCTGATTTTGAGAGCCTAAACAACATTTTTTCACCAAAATAACCGATAGGTCCTGGCTTATAGCTATCGGTTTTAGTCGTTCGCTCGTTTCGCATTGAATTAGGTCCAAACAAGTCGAAACCTAACCTAAAAGTTTTTCATTAGTTTTTATCACACTCATATCGTTTCACATATTCCTAGTCTAATTAGCTTCGTATCTTCTTGAAAAACCATGAAGGCTGATTTTAAAGACCTAAACTATATTTTCTTTTACCAAAATCACTCATATGTCACGGCTTATAGCGATAACTTTTGATCATTGGTCATTTCGCATCGAACTAAGTCCAAATAGCTCAAACCTACCTCGAAAGTTTTTCATTAGTTTTTATCGCACTCACATCATTTCTTATATTCCAAGTCCAGTTGGCCGTATCGTCTTGAAAAATAGTGAAGGCTGATTTTGAGGGCCTCAATTATAAATTTTGACAAAAATAACTTATAGATCATGGCTTATAGCTATGAGTTTTGATCCTTGGCCCGTTTTCTATCGAACAAGGTCCAAATAGCTTAAACCTATCTCGATAGTTTTTCAACGAGTTTCGTCGCACTCACACCGTTTCACGTATTCCAAGTCCAGTTGACCCGTATCTTCTTAGAAAACTATAAGGATGATTTTGAAGGGCCTAAACTACATTATTTCATAAAAATAACTCATATGTCATTGCTTACATCTAAGAGTTTTTTTGTTGCCCGTTTCGCATCAAACTAGGTCCAAACATGTCTCAAATCTAGCCCAATAGTTTTTCATCGGTTTTTATCATACTCACACCGTTTCTTATATTCCAAGTTACGTTGGCTCAAATATTCTTGGAAAACCATTAAGGTTGATTTTGAGTGCCTAAACTATATAGGTCATGGCTTATAGCGATGAGTTTTGATCGTTGGCACGTTTCGCATCGAACTAGGTCTAAACAACTCAAACCTAGCCCGAAATTTTTTCGTTAGTTTTTATCGCACTCACACTCGCTTCACATACTCCAAGTCTAGTTAGCTAATATCTTCTTGAAAAAATTATGAAGGCTGACTTTGAGGTCCAAAACTATTTTTTTTTTTACCTAAAAAACTCACGGGTCGTGGGTTATAGTTATCGAGTTTTGATCTTTCGCCCATTTCGCATCGAACTAGGTCCAAAATGCTCAAACCTAACTTGACATTTTTTCATCGGTTTTTATTGCACTCATACCGTTTCACGTATTCCTAGTCCAATTGGCTCATGTCTTCTTGAAAAATCATAAAGGTTAATTTTAAAGGCCTAAACTATATTTTTTTTTGCCAAAATCATTCATAGGTCATGGCTTATAGTGATTAGCTTCGATCGTTGGCTCGTTTCGCATTGAATTAGGTCCAAACAGATCAAACCTAACTCGAACGTTTTTCATCGGTTTTATCGCACTCGGATTGTTTCATGTATTCCAAGTCCAATTGGCTTCGTATCTTTTTGAAAAATCATGAAGGCTAATTTTGATGGCCTAAACTACATTCGTTTGACAAAAATAACCGATAGGTCATGGCTTATAGCTATAAGTTTTGTTCGTTGGCCCGTTTCCCATCGAACTCAATCCAAACAACTCAAACCTAGCCCGATGGTTTTTAGTCGGCTTTTATCACACTCACACCGTTTCACGTATTTCAAGTCCGAGTTGCTCGAATATTATTCAAAAACCATTAAGGCTAATTTTGATTGCCTAAACTATATATATATATATATACCAAAATCACTTACGAGTCATGGCTTATATCGATGAGTTTTGATCGGTCGCATGTTTCGCATCGAACTAGGTCCAAACAGACTCAAACCTAGCCCAAGAGTTTTTCGTCGGCTTTTATCGCACTCATACCATTTCATGTATTCAAAGTCCAGTTGGCCTATATCTTCTTTAAAAGCTCGTGAAGGCTGATTTTAAGGGCTTAAACTACATTTTTTCACCAAAATAACTCATAGGTCATGGCTTATAGCCATCGGTTTAGGTCGTTGCCCCATTTTGCATCGAACTACGTCCAAACAGACTCAAACCTAACTCAAAATTTTTTCAACGGCTTTTGTCACACTCATATCGTTTCACGTATTCCTAGTCCGAGTTGGCCCGTACTTCTTGAAAAACCATGAAGGCTGATTTTAGAGGCCTAAACTATATTTTCTTTTACCAAAATCACTTATAGGTCATGGCTTATAGCAATAACTTTTGATCATTGGCCATTTCGCATCGAACTAGGTCCAAACAGTCTCAAACCTACCTCGAAATTTTTTCATCAGCTTTTATCGCACTCGCACCATTTCTCGTATTCCAAGTCCAATTGGCCCGTATCGTCTTGAAAAATCATGAAGGCTGATTTTAAGGGCCTCAACTATAAATTTTGACAAAAATAACCGATAGATCATGGCTTATAGCTATGAGTTTTGATCCTTCGTCAATTTTCCATCGAACAAGGTCCAAAACGACTTGAACCTAGCTCGATAGTTTTTCATCGGTTTCGTCGCACTCACACCATTTCACATATTCCAAATCCAGTTGGCTCGTATCTTCTTGAAAAGCTCGTGAAGGATGATTTTGAAGGGTCTAAACTACATTATTTCATAAAAGGAACTCATATGCCATGGCTTACATCTAAGAGTTTTTTTTTGTTGGCCGTTTCGCATTGAACTAGGTCCAAACAGCTCAACCCTAGCCCAACGAGTTTTTCACCGGCTTTTATCACACTCACACTCGTTTCACGTATTCCAAGTCTCGTTGGCTAGAATATTCTTGAAAAACCATCAAGGCTGATTTTGAGTGCCTAAACTATTTTTTTTCACCAAAATCACTCATAGGTCATGGCTTATAGGAATGAGTTTTGATCGTTGGCATTTTTCGCATCGAATTTGGTCAAAACGAGCTTAAACCTAGCTCGACGAGTTTTTCATCGGCTTTTATCGTTCTTACATCGTTTCACGTATTCCAAGTCTAGTTGGCTCGTATCTTCTTGAAAAATTATAAAGGCTGATTTGGGGGCCAAAATAACACATAGGTCATGGCTTATAGCTATCCCTTTTGGTTGTTGGTCCGTTTAGCATCGAACTAGGTCCAAACGGCTCAAACCTAACTCGACGAGTTCTCCATCGGCTTTGTCGCCCTATTACCGTTTCACGTATTTCAAGTCCAGTTGGTTCGTATCTTCTTGAAAAACCATGAAGGCTGATTTTGAGGGCCTAAACTATATTTTCTTTTTACCAAAATCACTCATAGGTCATTGCTTATAGCGATGAGTTTTGATCATTGGCCCGTTTTGTATCAAACTAGATCCAAACGACTCAAACCTAGCATGAAAGTTTTTCATTAGTTTTTATCGCACTCACATCGTTTTTTATATTCTAAGTCTAGTTGCCCGTATCTTCTTGAAAAATCGTGAAGGTTGATTTCGATGGCCTAAACTTCATTTTCACTAAAATAACTCATATATCATGTATAACGACTAAGAGTTTTGTTTGTTGGCCTGTTTCGCATCGAACTAGGTCCAAACAGCTCAAACCTAGCCTAAGAGTCTTTCGTCGGCTTTTATCGCACTCACATCGTTTCACGTATTCCGAGTCTCGTTGGCTCGAATATTCTTGAAAAACCATTAAGGTTGATTTTGAGTGCCTAAACTATATAGGTCATGGCTTATAGCAATGAGTTTTGATCGTTGGCATGTTTCGCATCAAAGTAGGTCCAAACAACTCAAACCTAGCCTAAAAGTTTTTGGTCGGCTTTTATCGGAATCACACCGTTTCACATATTCCAAGTCCGAGTTGGCCAATATCTTCTTGAAAAATTATGAAAGCCGACCTTGAAGTCCTAAACTATATTTTTTTTTACCAAAAAAACTCACGAGTCGTGGCTTATACCTATCGGTTTTGATCGTTGGCCCGTTTTGCATCGAACTAGGTCCAAACAGACTCAAACCTAACCCGATATTTTTTCATCGGCTTTTGTTACACTCATACCGTTTCACGTATTCCTAGTCCAGTTGGCCCATATCTTCTTGAAAAACCATAAAGGCTAATTTTAAAGGCCTAAACTATATATATATATTTTTTACCAAAATCACTCATAGGTCATGGCTTATAGTGATGAGCTTCGATCGTTGGCCCGTTTCGCATTGAACTAGGTCTAAACGGCTCAAACCTAGTTCAAAAGTTTTTTGTCGGCTTTTATCGCACTCGGATTGTTTCACGTATTCCAAGTCCAATTGGCCGTATCTTTTTGAAAAATCGTGAAGGCTAATTTTGATGGCCTAAACTACATTCGTTTGACAAAAATAACTTATAGGTCATGGCTTTTAGCTATGAGTTTTGTTCGTTGGCCCATTTTCCATCGAACTCGGTCTAAACGACTCAAACCTAGCCCGATGATTTTTTGTCGGCTTTTTCACACTCACATCGTTTCACGTATTTCAAGTCTAGTTACTCGAATATTCTAAAAAAACCATTAAGACTCGATTTTGAGTACCGAAACTATATATATATAACAAAATCACTCATAGGTCATGGCTTATAGCGACGAGTTTTGATCATTGGCATGTTTTCCATTGAACTAGGTCTAAATAGCTAAAACGTAGCTCGAGAGTCTTTCGTCGGCTTTTATCGCACTCACACCGTTTCATGTATTCCAAGTCCAGTTGGCCCATATCTTTTTTAAAAGCTCGTGAGGTTGATTTTAAGGGCTTAAACCACATTTTTTCACCAAAATAACTCATAGGTCATGGCTTATAGCTATCGGTTTGGGTCGTTGGCCCATTTCGCATCGAACTAGGTCCAAATAGCTCAAGCCTAACCCGATAGTTTTTCATCGCTTTTGTCGCCCTTATATCGTTTCACGTATTCGTAGTCCAGCTTGGCCCGTGTCTTCTTGAAAAACAATGAAGGCTGATTTTGAGGGCCTAAACCGTTTTTTTTTTACCAAAATCACTCATAGGTTATGGCTTATAGCGATAACTTTCAATCATTGGCTCGTTTCGCATCGAACTAGATCCAAACAACTCAAACCTACCTCGAAAGTTTTTTGTCGGCTTTTATCGCACTCATACCGTTTCTTGTATTCCAAGTCCAAGTTGGCTCGTATCCTTAGGAAAAATAATAAAGGCTAATTTTGAAGGCCTCAACTATAAATTTTGACAAAAATAACTCATAAATCATGGCTTATAGCTATGAGTTTTGATCCTTGGCCCTTTTTTCATCGAACAAGGTCCAAACGAGCTTAAACCTAGCTCGATAGTTTTTCGTCGGTTTCCGTCGCACTCACATCGTTTCATGTGTTGCAAGTCCAGTTGGTCTTGATCTTCTTGAAAAACTATGAAGGATGATTTTAAGGGCCTAAACTACATTATTTCATAAAAAGAACTCATATGTCATGGCGTACATCTAAGAGTGTTTTTTGTTCACCTGTTTTGCATCGAACTAGGTCCAAACGACTCAAACCTAACCCAATAGTTTTTCGTCGGCTTTTATCACACTCATACTATTTCACGTATTCCAAGTCCTATTGGCTCTAATATTCTTAAAAAACCATTAAGGCTGATTTTGAGTGCCTAAACTATATTTTTTTCACAAAAATCACTCATAAGTCATGGCTTATAGCGATGAGTTTTGATCGTTGGCATGTTTCGCATCGAACTAAGTCCAAACAGACTCAAACCTAGCCCGATAATTTTTCATCGGCTTTTATCACACTCACATCGTTTTACGTATTTCATTTCTAGTTGCCTCGTATCTTCTTGAAAAATTATGAAGGTTGATTTTGAGGGTTTAAACTACATTTTTTCGCCAAAATAACTCATAAGTCATGGCTTATAGCTATCGGTTTTGGTCGCCGACCCGTTTCGCATCGAACTAGGTCGAAACAGGTCAAACCTAACCCAATAGTTTTTCATCGGCTTTTGTTGCACTCATACCGTTTCACGTATTCCTAGTCCGAGTTGGCCCGTATCTTCTTGAAAAACAATGAAGGCTGATTTTTAGGGCCTAAATTATATTATTTTTTTACAAAAATCACTCATAGGTCATGGCTTATAGCGATAGCTTTCGATAATTGGCCCGTTTCGAATCGAACTAGGTCGAAATAGCTCAAACCTACGTCGAAAGTTTTTCATCGGGTTTTATCGCACTCGCACCGTTTCTTGTATTCCAAGTCCGGTTGGCCCGTATCATTTTGAAAAATCGTGAAGGTCGATTTTGAAGGCCTCAACTATAAATTTTGACAAAAATAACTCATAGATCATGGCTTATAGCTATGAGTTTTGATCCTTGGCCCGTTTTTCATCGAACAAGGTCCAAACGAGCTTAAACTAGCTCGATAGTTTTTTGTCGGTTCGTTACACTCACACCATTTCACGTATTCCAAGTCCAGTTAGCTCGTATCTTCTTGAAAAGCTGTAAAGGATGATTTTGAGGGCGTAAACTACATTATTTCATAAAAATAACTCATATGTCATGGCTTACATCTAAGAGTTTTTTTTGTTGGCTCGTTTCGCATCGAACTAGGTCCAAACAGACTCAAACCTAGCCCAATAGTTTTTCGTCGGCTTTTATCACACTCACATCTGTTTCACGTATTCCAAGTCCGTTGGCTCTAATATTCTTGAAAAACTATTAAGTGCTGATTTTCGGTGCATAAACTATATTTTTTTCATCAAAATCACTCATAATCATGGCCTATAGTGATGAGTTTTGATCGTTGGCATGTTTTGTATCGAACTAGGTCCAAACGAGCTCAAACCTAGCCGACGAGTTTTTCATTAGTTTTTATCGCACTCACACCGTTTTACGTATTTCATGTCCAGTTGACCCATATCTTCTTGAAAAATTATGAAGGCTGATTTTGAGGGCCAAAACTATATTTTTTCAACAAAATAACTCATAGGTCATGGCTTATAGCTAAGTGTTTTATTCGTTGGCCCATTTCGCATCGATCTAGGTCTAAACGGCTCAAACCTAGCTCTATAATTTTTCATCGGCTTTTATCGCCCTCACACCGTTTCGGTTATTCCAAGTCAACTTGGCTCGTATCTTTTTGAAAAATTATGAAGGCTGATTTTGAGAGCCTAAACTATATTTTTTCACCAAAAATAACTCATAGGTCATGGCTTATAGCAATGAGTTTTGATCACCGGCATGTTTTACATCGAACTAGGTCCAAACAACTAAAACCTAGCCGGACTTTTTTTCGTCGGCTTTTATCGCACTCATACCGTTTCACATATTCAAAGTCCAGTTAGCCCGTATGTTCTTGAAAAATTATGAAGGCTGATTTTGAGTGCCTTAACTATAAATTATGACTAAAATAACTCATAGATCATTGGTTATAGCTATGAGTTTTGATCGTTGGCCCCTTTCGCATCGATTTAGGTCTAAACGATCTCAAACCAAGCCCGATAGTTTTTTGTCGGTTTTTATTGCAATTATATCGTTTCACGTATTCCAAGTCTAGTTGGCCCGTATCTTCTTAAAAAATTATGAAGGCTGATTTTGAAGGCCTAAACTATATTTTTTACCAAAATAACTCATAAGTCAAGGCTTATCGCTATGAGTTTTGTTCGTTGGCCCGTTTCGCATTGAACTAGGTCCAAACAGACTCAAACCTAGCCCGATAGTTTTTCATCAATTTTTATCGCACTCTCACTCGTTTCACGTATTCTAAGTTCAGTTGGCTCGAATCTTCTTGAAAAACCATGAACGATGATTTTGAAGGCTTAAACTACATTTTCTACAAAAATCACTCATAGGTCACGCCTTATAGCGATGACTTTTGTTCGTTGGCTTGTTTTGCATCGAACTACGTCCAAACTGACTCAAACCTATCCCGATAGATTTTCTTTATTTTTTATCGAACACACATCGTTTCACGTATTCCACGTCCGGTTGGCTCAAATCTTCTTGAAAAACCATGAACGATGATTTTGAGGTCCTAAACTACATTTTGCAACAAAAATCACTCATAGGTCATGGCTTATAGCAATGAGATTTGGTCGTTGGCCTATTTCGCATCAAACTAGGGCAAAACGGCTCAAACCTAACTCGATAGTTTTTCGTCGGCTTTTGTCGCACTCACACCATTTCACGTATTCCAAGTTCAATTGGCCCGTATCTTCTGCAAAACAATGAAGACCGATTTTAAGGGCCTAAACTATTCTTTTTTAACCAAAATCACTCTTAGGTAATGGCTTATAGCAATTAGTTTTGATGGTTGGCCCGTTTCGCATCGAACTACGTCTAAACGAGCTCAAACCTAGCTCCAAAGTTTTTCATCGGCTTTTGTCATACTCACCATTTCACGTATTTCGAGTCCAATTGGCTTAAAGCTTCTTGAAAAACCATGAAGGATGATTTTGAGGGCCTAAACTATATATTTTTTTACCAAAATCACTCATAGGTCATGGCTTACAATGATGAGTTTTTATCGTTATCCCGTTTCACATTGAACTAGTTCCAAATAACTTAAACTTAGCTCGATAATTTTTCATCGGCTTTTATCGCGCACACACCGTTTCATGTATTCCAAGTTCAATTGGCCCGTATCTTCTTGAAAAACTATGAAGGCTGATTTTGAGGGCCTAAATTATATATTTTTTTTATCAAAATCGCTCATAAGTCATGGCTTGTAGCGATTAGTTTTGATCGTTGGGCCCTTTCCGCATCGAAATAGGTCCAAACAGACTTAAACCTAGCTCGAAAGTTTTTTTTTAGTTTTTATCGCACTCACATTGTTTCTCAAATTCCAAATCCAGTTGGCCCGTATCTTCTTGAAAAATCATGAAGGCTGATTTTGAGGGCCTAAACTACATTTTTTGACAAAAATAACTCATTGGTCATGGCCTATAGTGATGAGTTTTGTTCGTTGGCCCGTTTCACATCGAACTAGGTCCAAATAGCTCAAACCTAGCCTAAATTTTTTTTGTTAATTTTTATCGCACTCACATCTTCTCACGTATTCAAAGTCCAGTTGGCTTGTATCTTCTTGAAAAGCTCGTGAATGTTGATTTTGAGAGCCTATACTATATTTTTTCACCAAACTAACTCATAAGTCAAGGCTTATCACTATGAGTTTTGTTCATTGGCCCATTTCACATCGAACTAGGTCCAAACAGACTCAAGATTAACCTAATAGTTTTTCATCGGCTTTTATCTTACTCACACCATTTCACATATTTCGAGTCCAGTTGGCTCGAATCTTCTTTAAAAATCATGAAGGATGATTTTGAGGGCCTAAACTTTTTTTTTTTACCAAAATCACTCATAGGTCATGGCTTACGGCGATGAGTTGTGATCGTTATCCCGTTTCACATCGAACTATTTTCAAATAGCTCAAACTTAGCCCGACATTTTTTCGTCGGCTTTTATTGCACTCACAACGTTTCATGTATTCCAATTCCAGGTTGGCCCGTATCTTCGAAGAACTTTGAAGGTTGATTTTGAGGGCCTAAACTATATTTTTTCACCAAAACAACTCATAGGTCATGGCTTAAAGCTATGAGTTTTGGTCATTGGCCCGTTTCCCATCGAACTAGGTCCAAACAACTCCAACCTAACATGACAGCTTTTCATTAGTTTTTGTACCACTCACACCGTTTCATGTATTCCAAGTCCAGGTTGGCACGTATCTTCTTGAAAAATAATGAAAGATGATTTTGAGGGCCTAAACTATATTTTTTTTACCAAAATCACTCATAGTTCATAGCTTATAGAGATTAGTTTTGATCTTGGCCCGTTTCATATTGAACTAGGTCCAAACATCTCAAACCTAGCTCAAACGTTTTTCGTCTGTTTTTATCACACTCATATTGTTTTACTATTCCAAGTCTAGTTTGCTCGTATCTTCTTGTAAAATCATGAAGGCTGATTTTAAGGGCCTAAACTACATTTTTTGACAAAAATAACTCATAGGTCATGGGTTATAAGTATGAGTTTTGTTCGTTGGCCCGTTTCACATCGAACTAAGTCCAAATAGCTCTAACCTAGCCTAAAAGTTTTTCATAAGTTTTTATCGCACTTACACCGTTTCACGTATTCCAAGTCCAATAGGCTCGAATGTTTTTGGAAAACCATGAAGTTGAATTTTGAGGGCTTAAACTATATTGTTTTTTACCAAAATCACTCATAGGTCACGGCTTATAGCGATGAGTTTTAATCGTTGGTACGTTTCACATCGAACTAGGTCCAAACGGCTAAAACCTAACCCAATAATTTTTCGTCGGTTTTATCGCACTCACATCGTTTCACATATTCCAAGTCCGAGTTGCCTCGTATCTTTTTGAAAAACCATGAAGGCTGATTCGAGGGCCTAAACTATATTTTGTTTTTACCAAAATCACTCATAGGTCATGGCTTATAGCGATGAGTTTTGGTCATTGGCATATTTCGCATCGAACTAGGTCAAAACGAGATCAAACTAACTCGATAGTTTTTTATCGGCTTTTATCGTACTCACACTCGTTTCACGTATTCCAAGTCTAGTTGGCATGTATCTTCTAGAAAAACTATGAAAGCTGATTTTGAGGGCGTAAACTACATTTTTTTCACCAAAATAACTCATAGGTCATGGCTTATAGCTATGAGTTTTAGTCGTTGGCTCGTTTCGTATCGAACTCGATCCAAACAAGTTGAAACCTAACCCGATAATTTTTCGTCAATTTTTGTCACACTCATTTCGTTTCACATATTCCAAGTCCAGTTGGCCCGTATCTTCTTGAAAAACCATAAAGGCTGATTTTGAGAGCCTAAACTATATTTGTTTCTACCTAAATCATTCATAGGTCATGGCTTATAGTGATGAGTTTTCTTTGTTGGCTCGTTTCATATCGAAATAGGTCCAAACAAGCGCAAACCTAGCTCGACGAGCTTTTTGTCGGCTTTTATCGTACTCATACCGTTTTACGTATTCCAAGTTCAATTGGCTCGTATCTATTTGAAAAACTATGAAGGCTGATTTTGAGGGCCTAAACAACCTTTTTCACCAAAATAACTCCTAGGTCATGGCTTATAGCTATAGTTTTGGTTGTTGGCTTGTTTCGCATCGAACTAGACTCAAATAGCTCAAACCTAACCCGATAGTTTTTCATCAATTTTTGTCACAATCACATCATTTCATGTATTCCAAGTCCAGTTGGCTCGTATCTTCTTGAAAAACCATGAAGTCCGATTCGAGCACTTAAACTATACTTTTTTTTTACCAAAATCACTCATAGTTCATAGCTTATAGTTATGAGTTTTGGTCGTTGGCACGTTTCGCATTGAACTAGGTCCAAACAACTCAAACCTAGGCCGATAGTTTTTCATCATTTTCTATCGCACTCACATCGTTTCACTTAATCGAAGTCCAATTGGTCTAAATATTCTTGAAAAACCATGAAAGCCGATTTTGAAGGCCTAAACTATATTTTTTTTTACCAAAATCACTCATAGGTCATGGCTTATAGCGATGAGTTTTGATCGTTGGCATGTTTCGTATCGAACTAGGTCTAAACGGCTCAAACCTAGTCCGACAAGTTTTTCATCAATTTTTATTGCACTCACACCGTTTCACATATTCCAAGTCTAGTTGGCCCATATCTTCTAGAAATATTATGAAGGCTGATTTTGAGGGCCTAAACTATATTTTTTGACCAAAATAACTCATAAGTCATGGCTTATAACTATGAGTTTTGTTCGTTGGCCTATTTCACATCGAACTAGGTCTAAAACTCATCGCTATAAGCCATGAGTTTTTATCGTACTCACATCGTTTCACGAATTTCAAGTCCAATTGGCTCGAATGTTCTTGAAAAACCATGAATTCGGATTTTGAGGGCCTAAAGTATATATTTTTTTTTTTTTACCAAAATCACTCATATGTCACGTCTTATAGTGATGAGTTTTGATCGTTGGTACGTTTCGTATCGAACTAGGTCTAAACGAGCTAAAACCAAACACAATAATTTTTTGTTAGTTTTTATCGCACTCACATCGTTTCATGTATTCCAAGTCCAGTTGGCTCGTATCTTTTTGAAAAACCATGAAGGCCGATTCGAGGGCCTAAACTATATTTTCTTTTTACCAAAATCCTTCATAGGTCATGGCTTATAGAGATGAGTTTTGATCATTGGCTCGTTTCGCATCGAATTAAGTCCGAACGACTAAAACATAACTCGATAATTTTTCATCGGCTTGTGTTGCACTCATATCGTTTCACCTATTCCAAGTCCGAGTTGGCCCGTACTTCTTTAAAAGCCATGAAGGCTGATTTGGAGGGCCTAAACTATCTTTGAAAAACCATGAAGGCCGATTCGAGGGCCTAAACTATATTTTCTTTTTACCAAAATTACTCATAGGTCATGGCTTATAGCGATGAGTTTTGATCGTTGGCATGTTTCGCATCAAACTAGGTCAAAACGGATCAAACTAACCCAACGAGCTTTTTGTCGGTTTTATCGTACTCACACTCGTTTCACGTATTTCAAATCTAGTTGGCACATATCTTCTAGAAAAACTATGAAAGCTAATTTTGAGGGCATAAACTATATTTTTTCATCAAAATAACTCATAAGTCATGGCTTATAGCCATGCGTTTTAATTGTTGGCTCATTTCACATCGAACTAGGTCCAAATAGCTGAAACCTAACCCGATAAGTTTTTGTCGGCTTTTATTGCACTCATTTCTTTTCACATATTCCAAGTCCAAGTTGGCTCGTATCTTCTAGAAAAACCATACGAGCTGATTTTGAGGACCTAAACTATATTTTTTTTACCTAAATCACTCATAGGTCATGGCTTATAGCAATGAGTTTTGATTGTTAGCTCGTTTCGCATCGAACTTGGGCCAAATAGCTCAAAATTAGCCCGATAGTTTTTCATCGGCTTTTATCACACTCACACCATTCCACGTATTCAAAGTCCGGTTGGTTCGTAACTTCTTGAAAAACTATGAAGGCTGATTTTGAGGTCCTAAACTATATTTTTTCACTAAAGTAACTCATAGGTCATGGCTTATAGCCATGAGTTTTGATCGTTTGCTCGTTTCTCATCGAACTAGGTTCAAACGAGTCAACCTAGTTCGAAAGTTTTTTCTTAGTTTTTATCGCACTCACACCGTCTAACGTATTCCAATTCCCGTTGGCCCGTAGCTTCTTAAAAAATAGTGAAGGCTGATTTTGAGGGCCTATACTATATTTTTTGAAAAAAATAACTCATAGGTCATGATTGATAGCGATGAGTTTTGTTTGTTAACCCGTTTCATATGGAAATAGGTCCAAACAGACTCAAACCTAGCCCGATAGTTTTTCGTCAATTTTTATCGCACTCATACCGTTTCACGTATTCCAAGTTCACTTGGCTCGTATCTACTTGAAAAGCTCGTGAAGGCTGATTTTAAGGGCCTAAACAACATTTTTCACCAAAATAACTCATAAGTCATGGCTCATAGCTATGAGTTTTGGTCGTTGGCCCGTTTCGCATCGAACTAGGCTCAAACGGACTCAAACCTAACTCGATGGTTTTTCATCAATTTTTTTCACAATCACATCGTTTCATGTATTCCAAGTCCAGTTGGCTCGTATCTTTTTGAAAAACCATGAAGTCCGATTCTAAGCACTTAAACTATATTTTTTTTTACCAAAATCACTCATAGATCATGGCTTATAGCGATGAGTTTTGATATTGGCCTATTTCGCATCGAAGTAAATCAAAACAATTGAAACCTAACCCGATAGTTTTTCATCGGCTTTTATTACACTCTCATCGTTTCACATATTCCAAGTCCAATTGGATCGTATCTTCTTGAAAAACCATGAAGGCTGATTCGAGGGCCTAAACTATATTTTTTTTTACAAAAATCACTCATAGGTCATGGCTTATAGCGATGAGTTTTGATCGTTGGCATGTTTCGTATCGAACTAGGTCCAAACAGGCTCAAACCTAGCCCGATAGTTTTTCATCGGCTTTTATCGCACTCACACCGTTTCACATATTCCAAGTCCAGTTGGCCCATATCTTCTTGAAAAACTATGAAAGCCGATTTTGAGAGCCTAAACTACATTTTTTCACAAAAATAACTCATAGGTCATGGCTTATAGTGATGAGTTTTAGTCGTTGGCCCATTTTGCATCGAACTAGGTCCAAACATGACTCAAAGCTGGGTTGATTGTTTTTCTTATGTTTTTTTTTGCTCTTATAACGTTCGAAGTATTCTAAATTCGGTTGGGCTACATTTTCTTGAATAATAGTGAATGCCGATTTTAAGAGCCTAAACTATCTTTTTTGACTAAAATAACTCATAGGTCATGGCTTATAGCTATGAGTGTTGCTCGTTAGACCATTTCGTATCGAACTAGGTCAAAACAGATTAAACCTAACTCGATAGTTTTTCATTAGTTTTTATCGCACTCACACTCGTTTCATGTATTCCAAGTCTAGTTGGCACGTATCTTCTTAAAAAACTATAGAGGCTGATTTTTAGAGCCTAAACTATATATTTTTTTACCAAAATAACTCATAAGTCATGGCTTATAGCGATGAATCTTGATCGTTGGCCCGTTTCGCATCGAACTAGGTCCAAACAGACTCAAACTTAGCCTAACGAGTTTTTCATCCATGTTTATCGCTCTCACACCGTTCGACGTAATCCAAAACCAGTTGGTTTACATCTTCTTGAAAACCGTGAAGGCTGATTTTGAGAGCCTAAACTGTCATTTTTAATAAAAATAACTCATAGGTCATGACTTATAGCGATTAGTTTTGGTCGTTAGCCTATTTCGCATCGAATTAGGTCTAAACGGCTCAAACCTAGCTCGATAGTTTTTCATCGGCTTTTATCGCACTCACACCGTTTCACGAATTCCAAGTCCGAGTTGGCTCGAATATTTTTGAAAAACCATGAAGGCTGATTTTGAGAGCCTAAACTAAATTTTTTCACCAAAATAACTCATAGGTCATAGGCGATAGCTAAGAGTTTTTGTCGTTGGCCCATTTCACATCAAATTAGGTCCAAACAGACTCAAACCTATCTTGACGAGTTTTTGTCGGTTTTTATCGTACTCACACCGTTCCACATATTCCAAGTCTAGTTGGTCCGTATCTTTTTGAAAAATCATGAAGGCTGATTTTCAAGGCCTAAACTATTTTTTGTTATCAAAATCACTTGTAGGTCATGGCTTATAGCGATTAGTTTTGATCGTTGGCCCATTTCGCATCGAACTAGGTCCAAACGACTCAAACTTAGCCCGACAGACTTTTCATCGGCTTTTATCGCACTCACACCGTTTCACATATTCCAATTCTAGTTGCTTGTATCTTCTTGAAAAACTATGAAGGCTGATTTTGAGGTCCTAAACTATATTTTTTCACCAAAGTAATTGATAGGTCATGGCTTATAGCCATGAGTTTTGATCGTTGGTATGTTTCGCATCAAACTAGGTCCAAATAGCTCAAACCTAACCCGACAGCTTTTTGTCAATTTTTATCGCACTTACACTATTTCACGTATTCCAAGTCCAGGTTAGCTCGTATCTTCTTGAAAAATTATGAATGCTGATTTTGAGAGCCCAAACTACGTTTTTTTGACCAAAATAACTCATAGGTCATGGCTTATATCTATGAGTTTTGTTCGTTGGCCCGTTTCAAATCGAACTACGTCCAAATAGCTCAAACCTAACACGACGAGTTTTTCGTCATTTTTTTTTACACTCACACCGTTTCACATATTCCAAGTCCAGGTTGGCTCGTATCTTCTTAAAAAACTATAAAGGCTGATTTTGAGGGCCTAAAGTACATTTTTTGACCAAAATAACTCATAGGTCATGGTTTATAGCGATTACTTTTAGTCGTTGGCCCGTTTCGCATCGTACTATGTCCAAACAGACTAGAAACTCGGGTCGATAGTTTTTCTTCGGTTTTTTACTCTCATAACATTCGAAGTATTCTAAGTCTAGTTGGGTCGCATCTTATTGAATAACCGTGAATGCTGATTTTGAGAGCCTAAACTATATTTTTTTACCAAAATCACTAATAGGTCATGGCTTAAAGCAATGAGTTTTGATCGTTGCCCCGTTTCGCATCGAACTAGGTCCAAATCGCTCGAATTGGGTCGATAGTTTTTCATCGGCTTTTATCGCTCTCACACCATTCGAGTAATCCAAATTCAATTGGTCCGCATCTTCTTGAAAAACCATGAAGGCTGATTTTGAGGGCCCAAACTACTTTTTTGACCAAAATAACTCATAAGTCATCGCTTATAGCTATGAGTTTTGGTCATTAGCCATTTCGCATCGAACTAGGTCCAAACCGCTCAAATTTAGCCTAATAGTTTTTTGTCAATTTTTATCGCACTCACACCATTTCACGTAATCCAAGTACATCCGGCTCGAATATTCTTAAAAAATCGGGGAGGTTGATTTTGAGGGCCTAAACTATATTTTTTTTACCAACATCACTCAAAGGTCACGGCTTATAGCGATGAGATTTGATCGTTGGCATGTTTCGTATCGAACTATGTCCAAACAACTCAAACTTAGCTTGATAGTTTTTAATTAGTTATTATCCCACTCACTCGGCTTTACGTATTCCAAGTCCAATTGGCTTGTATCTTCTTAAGAAACAATGAAGGCTGATTTTGAGGGCCTAAACTATTTTTTTTACCAAAATAACTCATAGGTCATGGCTTATAGTTATCGGTTTTGGTCGTTGGCCCGTTTTACATCGAACTAGGTCCAAATAGCTCAAATCTAACCTAATATTTTTTGTTAGTTTTTGTCGCACTCATAACATTTCACGTATTCCTAGTCCAATTGGCCCATATCTTCTTAAAAAACCCATAAAGGCCGATATTGAAGGCCTAAACTATTTTTTTTACCAAAATCACTCATAAGTCATGACTTATAGCGATGAGCTTCGATAGTTAGCCCGTTTCACATCGAACTAGGTCCAAACAGTCTCAAACCTAGCTCGAAAGTTTTTCATCGGCTTTTATCGCACTCGGATCGTTTCACGTATTCCAAGTCCGAGTTGGCCCGTATCATTTTGAAAAATCGTGAAGGCTAATTTTGATGGCCTAAATTAAATTTTTTGATAAAAATAACTCATAGGTCATGGCTTATAACTATGAGTTTTGTTCCTTGGCCCGTTTCTCATCGAACTCGGTCCAAACGACTCAAACCTAACCCGATAGTTTTTTGTCGGCTTTTATTACACTCACACCATTTTACGTATTCCAAGTCCTATCGACTCGAATATTCTTGAAAAACCATTAAGACCGATTTCGAGGGGCTAAACTACTTTTTTTGACCAAAATAACTCATAAGTCATTGTTTATAGCTATGAGTTTTGGTCGTTAGCTCATTTCGCATCAAACTAGGTCCAAACGAGCTCAAACTTGGCCTAACAATTTTTCATCAATTTTTATCGCACTCACACCATTTCACGTATTCCAAGTCTAGTCGGCTCGAATATTCTTGAAAAACCGTGAAGGCTGATTTTGAGGGCCTAAACTATATATTTTTTTACCAACATCACTCAAAGGTCATGGCTTATAACGATGAGATTTGATCGTTGGCATGTTTCATATCGAACTATGTCCAAACAGACTCAAACTTAGCTCGATAGTTTTCATCGGTTTTATCGCACTCACTCCGTTTCACGTATTCCAAGTCCAGTTGGCCCGTATCTTCTCGAAAAACAATGAAGGTCGATTTTGAGGGTCTAAACTATATTTTTTTTTTTACCAAAATAACTCATAGGTCATGCCTTATAGTTATCGGTTTTGGTCGTTGGCCCATTTCACATCGAACTAGGTCCAAATAGCCCAAACCTAGCCCGATAGTTTTTTGTTAGTTTTTGTCGCACTCATACCGTTTCACATATTCCTAGTCCGATCGACCCGTATCTTTTTGAAAAACCACGAAGGCTGATTTTGAAGGCCTTAACTATATATTTTTTTTATCAAAATCACTTATAGGTCATGGCTTATAGCGACGAGCTTCGATCGTTAGCTCGTTTCGCATCAAACTAGGTCCAAACAGACTCAAACCTAGCTCGAAAGTTTTTCATTAGTTTTTATCCCACTCAAACCATTTGATGTATTCTAAGTCCAATTGGCCATATCTTTTTGAAAAATCGTGAAGGCTAATTTTGATGGCCTTAACTATATTTTTTGACAAAAATAACTCATAGGTCATGGCTTATAGCTATGAGTTTTGTTCATTGGCCCATTTTCCATCGAACTCGTTCCAAACTGACTCAAACCTAGCTCGATAGTTTTTCGTCGGTTTTATCGCACTTACATCGTTTCACGTATTCCAAGTCCGAGTTGCGGAATATTCTTGAAAAACCATTAAGGTCGATGTTGAGTGCCTAAACTATCTTTTTCTTAACCAAAATCACTCATAGGTCATGGCTTATAGCGATGAGTTTTGATCGTTGGCATGTTTCACATCGAACTAGGTCCAAACGAGCGCAAACCTAGCCCGATAAGTTTTCAACGAGCTTTTATCTCCTTCACACCGTTTCACGTATTCTAAGTCCAGTTGGCCCGTATCTTTTTGAAAAAATTTTGAAGGCTGATTTTGAGGGCATAAACTACGATTTTTGACCAAAATAACTCATCGGTCATGGCTTATAGCTATGAGTTTTGTTCGTTAGCTCGTTTCACTTCAAATAAGGTCCAAATAGCTCAAACCTAGCTCAACCGTTTTTCATCACTTTTTTATCGCACTCACTCCGTTTCACATATTCCAAGTCCAATTGGCTCGTATCTTTTTTAAAAAATATAAAGCTAATTTTGAGGGCTTAAACTACATTTTTTTTCCAAAATAACCGAAAGGTCATGGCTTATAGCTATCGGTTTTTGTCATTAGTCCATTTCACATCGAACTAGGTCCAAATAGCTCAAACCTAGCTATACATTGTTTCGTCATTTTTTATCATACTTACACCATTTCACGTATTCCAAGTCCAAGTTAGCTCGAATCTTCATGAAAAACCATGAATGATGATTTTTAGAGCCTAAACCACCTTTTTTACAAAAATCGAGTCATAGGTCATGGCTTATGGTGATGAGCTTTGATAGTTAGGCCGTTTCGCATCGAACTAGGTCCAAACTGACTCAAGATTAGCTCGATAGTTTTTTGTTAGTTTTTATAGCACTCATATCGTTTCACGTATTCCAAGTCTAGTTGACTCGTATTTTCTTCAAAAGCTTTAAAAGCTGATTTTGAGGGCATAAACTACATTTTTTCACCAAAATAACTCATAGGTTTTGGCTTAAGGCTATGAGTTTTGGTCGTTGGCCCATTTCACATCGAACTAGGTCCAAACAGACTCAAACCTAACCCGATAGTTTTTCGTCGGCTTTGTCGCACTCACACCGTTTTACGTATTCCAACTCCGAGTTGGCCCGTATCTTCTTGAAAAACCATGAAGGATGATTTTGAGGGCTTAAACTATATTATTTGTTTTTTACCAAAATCACTTATAGGTCATGGCTTATGGCGATGAGTTTTGATCGTTCGTCGTTTTGCATCGAACTAGGTCCAAACAGACTCAAACTCGGCTCAAATGTTTTATCTTCCGTTTTTATCGCACTCACATCGTTTCACGTAGTCTAAGTCTAGTTTGCCCGTATCTTCTTAAAAAATCATGAAGGATGATTTGGAGGGCCTAAACTACATTTGTTGATAAAAATAACTCGGAGGTCAAGGCTTACGGCTATGAACATTGTTCGTTGGCTCGTTTCACATCAAACTAGGTCCGAATAGCTCAATCCTAGCCTAAAAGTTTTTCATAAGTTTTTATCACACTCACACCGTTTCACGTATTCAAAGTCCAGTTGGCCCGTATCTTCTTGAAAAATTGTGAAGGTCGATTCTAAGAGCCTAAACTATATTTTTGTACAAAAATAACTCATAATTTATGGCTTATAGCGATGAGTTTTGATCGTTGGCTCGTCTCGCGTCGAACTAGGTCTAAACAGGCTCAAACCTAGCTCGACGAGTTTTTCATTTGATTTTATCGTACTCACACCGTTTCACATATTCCAAGTTCGGTTCGCTTGAATCTTTTTCAAAAAACATGAATAATGATTTTGAGGGCATAAACTACATTTTTTTACAAAAATCACTCATAGGACATGGCTTATAGCGATTAGTTTTGATTGTTAGCTCGTTTCACATCAAACTAGGTCCAATTAGCTCAAGATTAGCCCGATAGTTTTTCGTCGGTTTTATCGCACTTACACGGTTTCACGTATTCCAAGTCCGATTGGCCCGTACTTCATGAAAAACTTTGAAGGCTGATTTTGAGGACCTAAACTATATTTTTTTACTAAAATAACTCATAGGTCATGGCTTATAGCAATGAGTTTTGGTCATTGGCTTGTTTCATATTGAACTAGGTTCAAAAAACTCAAACCTAACCCGATAGTTTTTCGTCGGTTTCGTCGCACTCACACCATTTCACGTATTCGAAGTCCAGTTGGCCCGTATCTTCTTAAAAAACCATGAAGGCTGATTTTGAGGGCCTAAACTATATTTTTTTTAACCAAAATCACTTATAGGTCATGGCTTATAGCGATGAGTTTTGATCATTGGCCGGTTTCACATCGAATTAGGTCAAAACAGTCTCAAAATTGGATCAATAGGTTTTCTTTAGTTTTTCTTGCTCTCATAACATTCGAAGTATTCTAAATCTAGTTGGTCGCATCTTCTTGAATAACCGTGAATGCTGATTTTGAGGGCCTAAACTACATTTTTTTTTACCAAAATCACTCATAGTTCATGGCTTAAAGCAATGAGTTTTGATCCTTGGCACGTTTCGCATCGAACTAGGTCCAAATCGCTCAAAATTAGCTTAAAAGTTTTTCATCTTTTTATCGAACTCACATTGTTTCACGTACTCTAAGTCTAGTTTGACCATATCTTTTTGAAAAATCATGAAGGTAGATTTTGATCGCCTAAACTACATTTTTGGACAAAAATAACTCATAGGTCATGGCTTATAGCGATGACTTTTGTTCATTAGCCCGTTTCACATCGAACAAGGTCCAAACGACTCAAACGTAGCACAAAAGTTTTTTGTCGGCTTTTATCACATTCACACCTTTTCACGTATTCAAAGTCCAGGTTGGCCCGTATCTTCTTGAAAAACTATGGAGGCTGATTTTGAGGGCCTAAATTACATTGTTTCACCAAAATAACTCATAGGTCAAGGGTTATCGCATAAGTTTTATTCGTTGGCCCGTTTCTCATCGAACTATGTCCAAATAACTCAAACCTAGCCCGATAGTTTTTCATCAATTTTTATCGCACTCACGCCGTTTCACGTATACTAAGTCCAATTGGCTCGAATCTTCTTGGAAAACCATGAATGATGATTCCGAGGGCATAAACTACATTTTTCTACAAAAATCACTCATTGGTCATGGCTTATAGCAATGAGTTTTGATCGTTTGCTCGTTTCGTATCGAAATAGACCTAAATAGCTCAAGATTAGCTCGATAGCTTTTCATCAATTTTTATCGCACTCATACCGTTTCATGTATTCCAAGTCCAATTGAGCCGTATCTTCTTAAAAAACTTTGAAGGCTGATTTTGAGGGCTTAAATTATATTTTTTTCACCAAAATAACTCATAGGTTATTGCTTATAGCTATGAGTTTTGGTCGTTGGCTCATTTTTTATCGAACTAGGTCTAAACAACTCAAATCTAAACCTACGAGTTTTTCATTAGTTTCTATCGCACTCACACCTTTTCGCGTATTCCAAGTCCAGGTTAGCTCGTATCTTCTTGAAAAACCATCAATGCTAATTTTGAGGGCTAAACTATATTTTTTTTTACCAAAATCACTCATAGGTCATGGCTTATAGCGATGAGTTTTGATCATTGGCCCGTTTCGTATCGAACTAGGTCCAAACAGACTCAAAGCTCGGGTCGATAGTTTTTCTTGCTCTCATAACATTCAAAGTATTCTAAATCCAACTGGCTGCATCCTCTTGAATAACCATGAATGCTGATTTTAAGGGCCTAAACTACATTTTTTTTTACCAAAATCACTCATAGTCATGGCTTAAAACAATGAGTTTCGATCATTGGCCCGTTTCGCATTGAACTAGGTCCAAATCGCTCAAAATTTAGTAGATAGTTTTTTATCGGCTTTTATCGCTCTCACTCCATTTGACATAATCCAAAACCAGGTTGGTCCGAATCTTCTTAAAAAATCATGAAGGCTGATTTTGAGGGCCTAAACTATCTTTTTTGCCCAAAATAACTCATAAGTCATGGCTTATAGCAATGAGTTTTGATCGTTGGCCGTTTCACATCGAAATATGTCCAAACGAGATCAAACCTAGCTCGAAAGTTTTTCGTCTTTTTTTATCGCACTCACATTGTTTCAAGTATTCCAAGTCTAGTTTGCCTATATCTTTTTGAAAAATTGTGAAAGTCGATTTTGAGCGCCAAAACTACATATTTTGAGAAAAATAACTCATAGGTCATAAGTTATAGCTATGAGTTTTGTTCATTAGCCCGTTTCACATCGAACTAGGTCCAAACTGACTCAAACCTAGCGTAAAAGTTTTTCGTCGGCTTTTATCGCATTCACACCTTTTCACTTATTCAAAGTCCAGTTGGCCCATATATTCTTGAAAAACTATGAAAGCTGATTTTGAGGGCCTAAACTAATTGTTTCACCAAAATAACTCATAGGTCAAGGCTTATAGCTATAAGTTTTGTTCGTTGGCCGTTTCACATCGAACTAGGTCCAAACGACTCAAACCTAGCCCGACAGCTTTTTATCAATTTTTATCGCACTCACACCGTTTCACATATACTAAGTCCAATTGGCTCTAATCTTCTTGGAAAACCATGAATGATGATTCCGAGGGCATAGACTACATTTTTCTACAAAAATCACTCATTGGTCATGGCTTATAGCAATGAGTTTTGATCGTTAGCCCATTTCGCATCGATCTAGGTCCAAACGATCTCAAGATAAGCCCGATAGTTTTTCATCAATTTTTATCGCACTCATACCATTTCACATATTCCAAGTCCAATTGGCCCGTATCTTCTTGAAAAACCTTGAAGGCTGATTTTGAGGGCTTAAACTATATTTTTTTCACCAAAATAACTCATATGTCATTGCTTATAGTTATGAGTTTTGGTCGTTGGCTCATTTCGTATCGAACCGAGTCTAAACAACTCAAACCTAACGCTACGAGTTTTTCATCGGTTTCTATCGTACTCATACTCTTTCACATATTCGAGGTCCAGTTGGCTCGTATCTTCTTAAAAACCATCAAGGCTGATTTTGAGGGTGTAAACTATATATTTGTTTTTTACTAAATTCACTTATCGGTCATGGCTTATAGCGATGCGTTTTGATCACCGGCTCGGTTCGCATCGAACTAGGTCCAAACAGACTTCAAAACTTGTTTGATAGTTTTTCTTGCTCTCATAACATTCGAAGTATTCTAAATCCAATTGGGCTCCATGTTCTTGAATAACCGTGAATGCTGATTTTGAGGGCCTAAACTACATTTTTTTTACCAAAATCACTCATAGGTTATGGCTTAAAGCAATGAGTTTTGATCCTTGGTCGATTTCGCATTGAACTAGGTCCAAATCGCTCAAAATTGGATGGATAGTTTCTTATCGGTTTTTATTACTCTCACACCGTTCGACGTAATCCAAAACCAATTGGTCCGAATCTTTTTTAAAAATCATGAAAGTTGATTTTGAGGGCCTAAACTATTTTTTTTGACAAAAATAACTTATAGGTCATGGCTTATAGCAATGAATTTTGATTATCGACTCGTTTTGCATCAAAATAGGTCCAAACAGATCAAACCTAGCTAGAAAGTTTTTCATCTTTTTCTATCGCACTCACATCGTATCATATATTCCAAGTCTAGTTTGCCCGTATCTTTTTGAAAAATCGTGAAGGTCGATTTTGGGCACTTAAACTATATTTTTTGACAAAAATAACTCATAGGTCATGGCTTATAGCGATGACCTTTGTTCATTAGCTCGTTTCACATTGAACTAGGTCTAAAAAGCCGAAACCTAGCATCAAATTTTTTTGTCGGCTTTTATCGCATTCACACATTTTGACGTATTCAAAGTCTAGTTGGCCCGTATCTTCTTGAAAAGCCGTAAAAGTTGATTTTGGGGGCCTAAACTATATTTTTTCACCAAAATAACTCATAGATCAAGGCTTATCGCTATGACTTTTGTTCGTTGGCTCGTTTCACATCGAACTAGGTCCAAACGAGCTCAAACCTAGCGTAAAAGTTTTTTGTCGGTTTTTATCGCATTCATACCTTTTCACGTTTTCAAAGTCTAGTTGGCTTCGTATCTTCTTGAAAAGCTCGTGAAAGTTGATTTTGAGGGCCTAAACTACATTTTTTCACTAAAATAACTCATAGGTCAAGGCTTATCGCTATGACTTTTGTTCGTTGGCTCGTTTCGCATCGAACTAGGTCCAAACATGCTCAAATTTTGCCCGATAGTTTTTCGTCAATTTTTATCGCACTCACACCGTTTCACGTATTCTAAGTCCAGGTTGGCTCGAATCTTCTTGGAAAACCATGAATGATCATTCCGAGAGCATAAACTACACTTGTCTATAAAAATCACTCATTGGTCATGGCTTATAGTAATGAGTTTTGATCGTTAGCTCGTTTCGCATCGAACTAGGTCGAAACGACTTCAAGATTAGCCCGATAGTTTTTCATCGGCTTTTATCACACTCATACCGTTTTACGTATTCTAAGTCCAATTGGCCCGTATCTTCTTGAAAAAATTTAAAGGCTTATTTTGAGGGATTAAACTATATTTTTTCACCAAAATAACTCATAAGTCATTTCTTAAAGCTATGAGTTTTGGTCGTTGGCTCATTTTGTATTGAACTAGGTCCAAATAACTCAAACCTAACCCAATAGTTTTTCGTCGGTTCTGTCGCACTCACACCCTTTCACGTATTCGAAGTCCAATTGTCCGTATCTTCTTGAAAAAGCATCAAGGCTGATTTTGAGGGCCTAAACTATATTTTGTTTTTACCAAAATCACTCATAGGTCATGGTTTATAGCGATGAGTTTTGATCATTGGCCCGTTTCTCATCGAACTAGGTCCAAACAGACTCAAACCCGGGTCAATAGTTTTTCTTGCTCTCATAACATTCGAATAATTCTAAATCCGGTTAGGCTGCATCTTCTTGAATAACCTTGAATGCTGATTTTGAGGGCCTAAACTATATTTTTTTTTACCAAAATCCCTCATAGGTCATGGCTTAAAGCAATAAGTTTTGATCCTTGGTCCGTTTCGCATTTAACTAGGTCTAAATCGCTCAAAATTAGGTGGATAGTTTTTTATCGGTTTTTATCGCTCTCACTCCGTTCGATGTAATCCAAAATCGGTTGGTTCGAATCTTCATGAAAAATCATGAAGGCTGATTTTGAGGGCCTCAACTATTTTTTTTAACCAAAATAACTCATAGGCCATGACTTATAGCAATGAGTTTTGATCGTTGGCTCATTTCACATCGAAATAGGTCCAAACGAGATCAAACCTAGCTCAAAAGTTTTTCTTCTTTTTTTATCGCACTCAAATCGTTTCACGTATTCCAAGTCTAGTTTGCTCGTATCTTTTTGAAAAATCATGAATGCTGATTTTGAATGCCTAAACTATATTTTTTGACAAAAATAACTCATAGGTCATGGGTTACGGCTATAAGTTTTGTTCATTGGACCATTTCATATCGAACTATATCCAAACGAGCTCAAACATAGCACAAACATTTTTTGTCCGTTTTTATCGAATTCACACCTTTTCATGTATTCAAAGTCCGGTTGGTGCATATTTTCTTGAAAAACTATGAAGGCTGATTTTGAGGGCCTAAACTATCTTTTTTAACCAAAATAACTCATAGGTCATGGCTTATAGTAATGAGTTTTGATCGTTAGCTCTGTTTCACATCGAAATATGTCCAAACGGATCAAACCTAGCCCAAATGTTTTCATCAATTTTTATCGCACTCACACCATTTCATGTATTCTAAGTCAAGTTGTCTCGAATTTTCATGAAAAACCATGAATGATGATTTTGAGGGCATAAACTACATTTTCCTACAAAAATCACTCATTGGTCATGGCTTATAGCGATGAGTTTTGATCATTAGCGCATTTCACATCGAACTAGGTCTAAATAGCTCAAGATTAGCTCGATAGTTTTTCATCAATTTTTATCGCACTCATACCGTTTCATGTATTACAAGTCCAATTAGCCCATATCTCCTTCAAAAAATTTGAAAGCCGATTTTGACGGCTTAAACTCCGCTTTTTCACCAAAATAACTCATAGGTTATTGCTTATAGCTATAAGTTTTGGTCGTTGGCTTGTTTCACATCGAACTAGGTCCAAACAGACTCAAACCTAGCCCAATAGTTTTTCATCAATTTTTATCGCACTCACACCGTTTCACGTATTCTAAGTCCAGTTGGCTTGAATCTTCTTGAAAAACCATGAACAATGATTTTGAGGGCATAAACTACATTTTGCTACAAAAATCACTCATTGGTCATGGCTTATAGCGATGACTTTTGATCGTTAACCCGTTTCGCATCAAACTAGGTCCAAAAAACTCAAGATTAGCTCGATAGTTTTTCATCAATTTTTATCGCACTCATACCATTTCATGTATTCCAAGTCCAATTGGCCCATATCTTCTTGAAAAACTTTGAAGGTTGATTTAAGGGCTTTAACTACATTTTTTTACTAAAATCACTCATAGGTCATGGCTTAAAGCAATGAGTTTTGATCCTTAGCTCTGTTTCGTATTGAACTAGGTCCAAATCGCTCAAAATTAGGTGGATGGTTTTTTATCAATTTTTATTGCTCTCACTCCATTCGACATAATCCAAAACCAGTTGGTTTGAATCTTTTTAAAGAATCATGAAGGATGATTTTGAGGGCCTAAACTATCTTTTTTTACCAAAATAACTCATAGGTCATGGCTTATAGTAATGATTTTTTATCGTTGGCTCGTTTTACATCGAAATAGGTCCCAATAGATTAAACGTAGCTCGAAAGTTTTTCGTCTTTTTTTATCGCACACAAATCGTTTCGCATATTCCAAGTCTAGTTTGCCCATATCATTTTGAAAAATCATGAAGGCTTATTTTAAGCACCTAAACTATATTTTTTGAAAAAAATAACTCATAGGTCATGGCTTAAAGCAATGAGTTTTGATCCTTGGCTTGATTTGCATTGAAGTAGGTCCAAATAACTTATAGCTATGAGTTTTTCATCAATTTTTATTGCACTCATACCGTTTCACGTATTCTAAGTCTAATTGGCCCATATCTTCTTGAAAAACTTTTAAGGTCGATTTTGAGGGCTTTAACTACATTTTTTCATGAAAATCACTCATAGGTCATGGCTTATAGCGATGAGTTTTGATCCTTGGCCCGTTTCGCATTGAACTAGGTCTAAATCGCTCAAAATTAGGTGGATAGCTTTTTATCACTCTCACTTCGTTTGATGTAATCCAAAACCAATTGGTTCGAATCCTCTTGAAAAATCATAAAGGCTAATTTTGAGGGCCTAAACTATCTTTTTTTACAAAAATAACTCATAGGTCATGGCTTATAGCAAAGAGTTTTGATCGTTTGCTCGTTTCACATCGAAATAGGTCAAAACGGATCAAACGTATCCCGATAGCTTTTTGTTAGTTTTTATCGCACTTACACCGTTTCGGTTATTCTAAGTCTAGTTGGCCCGTATCTTCTTAAAAAGCAATGAAGGCTGATTTTTAGGGCCTAAACTATCTTTTTCTTAACCAAAATCACTCATAGGTCATGGCTTATAGCGATTAGTTTTGATTGTTGGCTCTGTTTCACATTGAACTAGGTCCAAACGAGCTCAAACCTAGCTCAAACGTTTTTCGTCGGCTTTTATTGCACTCACACGGTTTCACGTATTTGAAGTCCAGTTGGCTCAAATATTTTTGAAAAACCATAAAGGATAATTTTGAGGGCCTAAACTATATATTTTTTTTAACTAAAATCACTCATAGATCATGACTTATAGCGATGAGTTTTGATCGTTATCTCGTTTCACAATAAACTAGTTCTAAATAGCTCAAACTTAGCCGGACGAGTTTTTCGTTAGTTTTTATCACACTCACATCGTTTCATGTATTTCAAGTCTAGTTGGCTCGCATCATCTTGAAAAACTATGAAGGCTGATTTTGAGAGCCTAAATTTTATTTTATTTTACCAAAATCACTCATAGGTCATAGTCTATAGCGATTAGTTTTGATCGTTGGCCCGTTTCGTATCGAAATAGATCCAAACAAGTTCAAACCTAGCTAGAAAGTTTTTCATCGGCTTTTATCACACTCACACTCGTTTTACATATGCCAAGTCCAATTGGCCCGTATTTTCTTGAAAAATCGTCAAGGCTCATTTTGAGGGCCTAAACTATATTTTTTGACAAAAATAATTCATAAATCATGGCTTATAGCTATGAGTTTTTTTCGTTGGCCCATTTCACATCGAACTAGGCCTAAACAACACAAACCTAGTTCGAAAGTTTTTCATAAGTTTTTATCACACTCACACCATTTCACGTATTCAAAGTCCAGTTGTCCCGTATCTTCTTGAAAAATCGTGAAGGCCGATTTTGAGAGCCCGAACTACATTTTTGAAAAAATAACTCATAAGTCATGGCTTATAGCTATGAGATTTGATCGTTGGCCCGTTTCGCATCGAACTAGGTCCAAACAGCTCAAACCTAGCCTAACGAGCTTTTAGTCGGCTTTTATCGCATTCACACTATTTCACGTATTCCAAGTCTAGTTGGCTCGTATCTTCCCGAAAATCCATAAATGCTAATTTTGAGAGCCTAAACTATATTTTATTTTTACCAAAATCACTCATAGGTCATGGCTTATACCGATGAGTTTTGATCGTTGGCCCGTTTCGCATCGAATTAGATCCAAACGACTTCAAAGCTAGCTCGATAGTTTTTCATCGGCTTTTATCGCACTCACACCATTTCTTGTATTCCAAGTCTAGTTGGCTTCGTATCTTTTTGATGAACCGTGAATGCTGATTTTAAGGGCCTAAACCGCATTTTTTTACCAAAATAACTCATAAGTCATGGCTTATAGCGATGAGTTTTGGCTCGGTTGCTCGTTTCGCATCGAAATAGGTCCAAACGACTCAAACCTAGGTCGATAGTTTTTCATCAATTTTTATCGCACTAATACCGTTTCACGTAGTCTAAGTCTAGTTGGGCCGTATCTTCTTTAAAAACTATGAAAGCTGATTTTGAGAGCCTAAATTATATTTCTTTTTACCAAAATCACTTATAGGTCATGGCTTATAGCGATTAGTTTTGAGCGTTGGCCCATTTCGCATTGAAATAGTCCAAACCGATCAAACCTAGCTCGTATCTTCATATTTTTATTGCACTCATAGTTTTTAACGTATTCCAAGTCTTGTTAGCCCATACCTTTCGAAAAACATTGAAGGCTGATTTTGAGGGCCTAAACTATATTTTTTCACAAAACTAACACATAGGTCATAGCTTATAGCGATGAGTTTTGTTCGTTGGCTCGTTTCACATCGAATTAGGTCCAAACTCGCTCAAACCTAGCTAAAACGTTTTTTGCCGCATTTTATCGCAATCACACTTTTTCACGTATTCCAAGTCCAGGTGCACCGTATCTTCTTGAAAAACTTTGAAGGCTAATTTTAAGGGCCTAAACTATATTTTTTCACAAAAATAACTCATATGTCATGGCTTAAGCTTTTAGGTGAGATGATGCTTTAATATGGTATCAAAGCTTGGTTGACCTTGAGGTCCCGACTTCAAGTCTCACCATCCCCAATTTCTCAAGTATTAAACATAAGGCAATGTAGACTCGTGCATGTTTCATGCCCCAAATGTTGAGCCTTTCACTTGAGGGGGTGTGTTAGAGACTCATATAAATTATATTCTATGGCCTCACCTATAAGCTTAAGCTTTTAGGTGAGATGGTCCTTTAATATGGTATTAGAGCCTAGTTGACCTTAAGGTCCCGAGTTCAAGTCTCACCATTTCCAATTTCTCAAGTATTAAGCACAAGGCAACGTAGACATGTGCAAGTTTCATGCCTCAAATGTTGGGCCTTTCACTCGAGGGGTGTGTTAGAGACTAGTATAAATTATATTCTAGGGCCTCACCTATTAGCTTAAGCTTTTAGGTGAGATGGTCCTTTAGCCCAAAAGTTTTGCATCAATTTTTACCACACTCATACTTTTTCACGTATTCCAAGTCTTGTTGGCCCGTATCTTCTTGAAAAACTTTGAAGGTTGATTTCGAGGGCCTAAACTATATTTTTTCTAAAAAATAACACATAGGTCATGGCTTATAGCGATGATTTATGTTCGTTGGCCCGTTTCATATCGAATTAAGTCCAAACATCTCAAACCTAGCCCAAAAGTTTTTCTTCGGCTTTTATCGCACTCACACTTTTTCACGTATTCTAAGTCCCGTTGGCTCGTATCTTCTTGATAAACTTTGAAGGCTATTTTTGAGGGCCTAAACTATATTTTTTCACAAAAATAACTCATAGTTCATGGCTTATAGCGATGAGTTTTTTTGTTGGGCTGTTTCATAGCGAACTAAATCCAAATAGCTCAAACCTAGCCGAAAAGTTTTTTGTTAGTTTTTATCACACTCACACTTTTTCACGTATTCTAAGTCTAGTTAGATCGTATCTTCTTGAAAAAAATGTGACTCGATGATTTGAGGGCCAAAACTATAGTTTTTTACAAAAATAACTCGTAGGTCATAACTTATGGCTATGAGTTTTGATCATTGGCTCGTTTCGCATCGAACTAGGTCCAAACAATTCAAACTTTGCCCGATAGTTTTTCATCAATTTTTTATCGTATTCACATCGTTTCACGTATTCCAATTCCTATTAGCTCGAATCTTTTTGAAAAACAATGAAGGATGCTTATGAGGGCATAAACTATATTTTTTTACAAAAATCACTCATAGGTCATGGCTTATAGCAATGAGTTTTGATCGTTAGCCTATTTCACATCGAGCTAGGTCTAAAGAGCTCAAGATTAGCTCGATCGTTTTTCGTCGCTTTTATCGCACTTACACCGTTTCACGTATTCCAAGTCCCGTTGGTCCGTATCTTCTTGAAAAACTTTAAAGGCTGATTTTGAAAGCCTAAACTATATTTTTCACCAAAATAACTCATAGGTCATGACTTATAGTGATGAGTTGTGTTCGTTGGCCCATTTCACATCGAATTAGGTCAAAACAGACTCAAACCTAGCCTAAAAGTTTTTTGTCGGCTTTTATCGCACTCACACTTTTTCACATATTCTAAGTCCTATTGGCGCGTATCTTCTTAAAAAACTTTAAATGTTGATTTTGACGAACTAAACTATATTTTTTCGGAAAAATAACTCGTAGGTCATGGCTTATAGTGATGAGTTTTGTTCGTTGGCTCGTTTTACATCGAATTAGGTCCAAACAGACTCAAACCTAGCCAAACCATATTTTGTGAGTTATTATCACAATCACACTTTTCCATGTATTCAAGTCTAGTTGCACCGTAACTTCTTGAAAAGCTTTGAAAGCCGATTTTGAGGGCCTAAACTATATTTTTTCACAAAAATAACTCATAAGTCATGGCTTAAGCTTTTAGGTGAGATGGTGCTTTAATATGGTATCGGAGCTTAGTTGACTCGGACATCCCGACTTCAAGTGTCACCATCCCCAATTTCTCAAGTATTAAGCAAAAGAAAATGTAGACCTATACAAGTTTCGTGCCCCAAATGTTGAGCCTTTCACTTGAGGGGGTGTGTTAGAGACTAGTATAAATTATATTCTATGGCCTCACCTATAAGCTTAAGCTTTTAAGTGAGATGGTCCTTAAATATGGTATCGTAGCCTGGTTGACCTTATGGTCCCGAGTTCAAGTCTCACCATCTCCAATTTCTCAAGTATTAAACACAAGGCAATGTAGACCTATGCAAGTTTTATGCCTCAAATGTTGGGCCTTTCACCCGAGGGGGCGTGTTAGAGACTAGTATAAATTATATTCTAGGGCCTCACCTATTAGCTTAGGCTTTTAGGTGAGATGGTCCTTTAGCCCAAAAGTTTTGTATTAGTTTTTATCGCGCTCATACTCGTTTCACGTATTCCAAGTCTTGTTGGCCCGTTTCTTCTTGAAAAACTTTGAAGGCTGATTTTGAGGGCCTAAACTACATTTTTTCACAAAAATAACACATAGGTCATGGCTTATAGCAATGAGTTTTGTTCGTTGGCTCATTTCACATCAAATTAAGTCCAAACGGACTCAAACATAGACCAAAAAGTTTTTCGTCGGCTTTTATCGCACTCACACTTTTTCACGTATTCTAAGCCTCGTTGACTCGTATCTTCTTGAAAAACTTTGACGGCTGATTTTGAGGGCCTAAACTATATTTTTTCATAAAAATAACTCATAGGTCATAACTTATAGCTATGAGTTTTGATCGTTGGCTCGTTTCGCATTGAACAAGGTCCAAACAGACTCAAACTTTGCCCGATAGTTTTTCGTCGGCTTTTATCGTAATCACATCATTTCACGTATTCTAATTCCAGTTAGCTCGAATCTTTTTGGAAAAACATGAAGGATGCTTTTGAGGGCATAAACTACATTTTTTTACAAAAATCACTCATAGGTCATGGCTTATAGCGATGAGTTGTGATCGTTAGCTCGTTTCACATCGAACTAGGTCGAAAAAGCTTAAGATTAGCTCGATGGTTTTTTGTAAGTTTTTATCGCACTTAAAGCGTTTCACGTATTCCAAGTCCCGTTAGTCCGTATCTTCTTGAAAAACTTTAAAGGCTGATTTTGAAAGCCTAAACTATATTTTTTCACAAAAATAACTCATAGGTCATGGCTTATAGTGATGAATTCCGTTCGTTGGCCCATTTCACATCGAATTAGGTTAAAACGACTTCAAACCTAGCTTAAAAGTTTTTCATCGGCTTTTATCGAACTCACACTTTTTCACATATTCGAACTCCCGTTGGCACGTATCTTCTTAAAAAACTTTGAAAGCTGATTTTGAGGGCCTAAACTATATTTTTTCAAAAAAAGAACTTGTAGGTCATGGCTTATAGCGATGAGTTTTATTCGTTGGCTCGTTGCACATCGAATTAGGTTCAAAAAGCTTAAACCTAGCCAAAACATTTTTTATTAGTTTTTATTGCAATCGTACTTTTTCACGTATTCCAAGTCCGAGTTGCACCGTATCTTGAAAAACTTTGAAGGCTTATTTTGAGGGCCTAAACTATATTTTTTGACAAAAATAACTCATAGATCATGGCTTAAGCTTTTAGGTGAGATGGTGCTTTAATATGATATCGAGCTTGGTTGACCTTGAGGTCCTTACTTCAAGTCTCACCATCCCCAATTTCTCAAGTATTAAGCATAAGGCAATGTAGACTCGTGCATGTTTCATGCCCTAAATGTTGAGCCTTTCACTTGACGGGGTGTGTTAGAGACTAGTATAAATTATATTCTATGGCCTCACCTATAAGCTTAAGCTTTTAGGTGAGATGGTCCTTTAATATGGTATCGAGCCCGGTTGACCTTAAGGTCCCGAGTTCAAATCTAACCATCTTTCATTTCTCAAGCATTAAGCACAAGGCAATGTAGACTCGTGCAACTTTCATGCCTCAAATATTGGGCCTTTGACTTGAAGGGGTGTGTTAGAGACTAGTATAAATTATATTCTAGGGCCTCACCTATTAGCTTAAGCTTTTAGGTGAGATGGTCCTTTAGCCCAAAAGTTTTGCATCGGTTTCTATCACACTCATACTTTTTCATGTATTCCAAGTCTTGTTGGCCCGTATCTTCTTGAAAAACTTTTAAGGCTGATTTCGAGGGCCTAAACTATATTTTTTTCTAAAAAATAACACATAGGTCATGGCTTATAGCAATGAGTTATGTTTGTTGGCCCGTTTCACATCGAATTAAGTCCAAACAGACTCAAAGCTAGCCCAAAAGTTTTTCTTCGGCTTTTATCGCACTCACACTTTTTCACATATTCTAAGTCCTGTTGGCTCGTATCTTCTTGAAAAATTTGAAGGCTAATTTTGAGGGCCTAAACTATATTTTTTCACAAAAATAACTCATAAGTCATGGCTTATAGCGATGAGTTTTTTTCGTTGGACCGTTTCATATCGAACTAAATCCCAACGACTCAAACCTAGCCAAAAAGTTTTTCTTTAGTTTTTATCGCACTCACACTTTTTCACGTATTCCAAATCCAGTTGGATCGTATCCTCTTGAAAAGCTTGTGAAGGTTGATTTGAGGGCCTAAACTATATTTTTTCATAAAAATAACTCGTAGGTCATGGCTTATAGCGATGAGTTTTGTTCGTTGGCCTCGCTCCACATCGAATTAGGTCCAAACAGACTTAATCATAGCCAAAACGTTTTTCGTCGGTTTTTATCTCAATCACGGTTTTTCACGTACTCCAAGTCCAATTGCGCCGTATCTTCTTGAAAAACTTTGAAGGCTTATTTTGAGGGCCTAAGCTATATTTGTTTTGACAAAAATAGCTCATAGGTCATGGCTTAAGCTTTTAGGTGAGATGGTGCTTTAATATGGTATCGAGCTTGGTTAACCTTGAGGTCCTTACTTCAAGTCTCACTATTCCCAATTTCTCAAGTATTAAGCATAAGGCAATATAGACTCGTGCATGTTTCATGCCCCAAATGTTGAGCCTTTCACTTGAGGGGGTGTGTTAGAGACTAGTATAAATTATATTCTATGGCCTCACCTATAAGCTTAAGCTTTTAGTCGGGATGGTCTTTTAATATGGTATCGAGCCTGGTTGACCTTAAGGTCCCGAGTTCAAATCTCACCATCTTTAATTTCTCAAGCATTAAGCACAAGGCAATGTAGACTCGTGCAACTTTCATGCCTCAAATATTAGGCCTTTCACTTGAGGGGTGAGTTAGAGACTAGTATAAATTATATTCTAGGGCCTCACCTATTAGCTTAAGCTTTTAGGTGAGATGGTCCTTTAGCCCAAAAGTTTTGCATCGGTTTCTATCACACTCATACTTTTTCATGTATTCCAAGTCTTGTTGGCCCGTATCTTCTTGAAAAACTTTGAAGGCTGATTTCGAGGGCCTAAACTATTTTTTTTTCTAAAAAATAACACATAGGTCATGGCTTATAGCAATGAGTTATGTTCGTTGGCCTGTTTCGCATCGAATTAAGTCCAAACAGACTCAAACCTAGCCCAAAAGTTTTTCTTCAGTTTTTATCACACTTACACTTTTTCACATATTCTAAGTCCTGTTGGCTCGTATCTTCTTGAAAAACTTTGAAGGCTAATTTTAAGGGCCTAAACTATATTTTTTCACAAAAATAACTCATAGGTCATGGCTTATAGCGATGAGTTTTTTTCGTTGGATCGTTTCATATCGTACTAAATCCCAATAGCTCAAACCTAGCCGAAACGTTTTTCTTTAGTTTTTATCGCACTCACACTTTTTCACGTATTCCAAATCCAGTTGGATCGTATCCTCTTGAAAAGCTGTGAAGGCTGATTTGAGGGCCTAAACTATATTTTTTCATAAAAATAACTCGTAGGTCATGGCTTATAGCGATGAGTTTTGTTCGTTGGCTCGTTTCACATCGAATTAGGTCCAAACAGACTCAATCCTAGCCAAAACATTTTTCGTTAGTTTTTATCTCAATCACACTTTTTCACGTACTCGAAGTCCGAGTTACACCGTATCTTCTTGAAAAACTTTGAAGGCTTATTTTGAGGGCCCAAACTATATTTTTTCACAAAAATAACTCATAGGTCATGGCTTATAGCGATGAGTTTTTTTCGTTGGACCGTTTCATATCGAATTAAATCCAAATAGCTCAAACCTAGCAAAAACGTTTTTCGTTAGTTTTTATCGCACTCACACTTTTTCACGTATTCCAAGTCTACTTGCATCGTATCTTCTTGAAAAAACTATGACGGCTGATTTAAGGGCTAAAACTATATTTTTTCACAAAAATAACTCATAGGTCATAACTTATGGCTATGAGTTTTGATCGTTGGCTTGTTTCTCATCGAACTAGGTCCAAACGGCTCAAACTTTGCCCGATAATTTATCGTCGGTTTTTATCGCGATCATATTGTTTCACGTATTCCAATTCTAGTAAGCTCGAATCTTCTTGAAAAACTATGAAGGTTGCTTTTGAGGGCATAAACTACATTTTTTTAGAAAAATCACTTATAGGTCATGGCTTATAGCGATGAGTTTTGATCGTTAGCTCGTTTCACATCGAACTAGGTCTAAACTGACTCAAGATTAGCTCGATGGTTTTTTGTCGGCTTTTATCGCACTTACATCGCTTCACGTATTCCAAGTCCCGTTGGTCCGTATCTTCTTGAAAAACTTTGAAGGCTGATTTTGAAAGCCTAAACTATATTTTTTCACCAAAATAACTCATAGTTCATGGCTTATAGTGATGAGTTGTGTTCGTTAGCCAATTTCACATTGAATTGGGTCAAAACAGACTCAAACCTAGTCTAAAAGGTTTTTGTCGGTTTTATCGCACTCACACTTTTTCACATATTCCAAGTCTCGTTGGCGCGTATCTTCTTAAAAAACTTAGAAGGTTGATTTTGACGAACTAAACTATATTTTTTCATGAAAATAACTCGTAGGTCATGGCTTATAGCGATGAGTTTTGTTCGTTGGCTCGTTTCACATCGAATTAGGTCCAAATAGCTCAAACCTAGCCAAAACATTTTTTGTTAGTTTTTATCGCAATCACACTTTTTCACGTATTCTAAGTCCAGGTTGCACCGTATCTTCTTGAAAAACTTTGAAGGCTGATTTTAAGGGCCTAAACTATATTTTTTCACAAAAATAACTCATAGGTCATGGCTTATAGCGATGAGTTTTTTTGTTGGACCGTTTCGTATCGAGGCTAAATACAAACGACTCAAACCTAACCGAAAATTTTTTCTTTTGTTTTTATCACACTCACACTTTTTCATGTATTCCAAGTCTAGGTGGATCGTATCCTCTTGAAAAATTATGGAGGCACATTTGAGGGCCTAAACTATATTTTTTCATAAAAATAACTCGTACGTCATGGCTTATAGCGATGAGTTTTGTTTGTTGGCCTGTTTCACATCGAATCGAGTCCAAACAGACTCAATCCTAGCTAAAACGTTTTTCGTTAGTTTTTATCGCAATCACACTTTTTCACGTACTCCAAGTCCAGTTATGTACCGTATCTTCTTGAAAAACTTTGAAGGCTGATTTTGAGGGCTTAAACTATATTTTTTCACAAAAATAACTCATAGGTCATGGCTTAAGCTTTTAGGTGACATGGTGCTTTAATATGGTATCGAGCTTGGTTGACCTTGAGGTCCCGACTTCAACTCTCACCATCCCTAATTTCTCAAGTATTAAGCACAAGGCAATGTTGACTCGTGCAAGTTTCATGCCCCAAATGTTGAGCTTTTCACTTGAGGGGGTGTTTTAGAGACTAGTATAAATTATATTCTAGGGCCCCACCTATAAGCTTAAGCTTTTAGGTGAGATAGTCATTTAATATGGTATCGAGCCCGGTTGACCTTAAGGTCCCGAGTTCAAGTCTCACCATCTTCAATTTCTCAAGTATTAAGCACAACACAATGTAGACTCGTGCAAGTTTCATGCCTCAAATGTTGGGCCTTTCACTTGAGGGGTGTGTTAGAGACTAGTATAAATTATATTCTAAGGCCTCACCTATTAGCTTAAGCTTTTAGGTGAGATGGTCCTTTAGCCCAAAAGTTTTGCATCGGCTTTTATCGCACTCATACTTTTTCACGTATTCCAAGTCTTGTTGGCCTATATCTTCTTAAAAAACTTTGAAGGGTGATTTTGAGGGCCTAAATCATATTTTTTTGCAAAAATAACACATAGGTCATGGCTTATAGCAATGAGTTTTGCTCGTTGGCTCGTTTCACATGGAATTAAGTCCAAACAGACTCAAACCTAGCCTAAATGTTTTTCATCAATTTTTATCGCACTCACACTTTTTCACGTATTCTAAGTCCTGTTGGCTCGTATCTTCTTGAAAAACTTTGAAGGCTGATTTTGAGGGCCTAAACTATATTTTTTCATAACAATAACTCATAGGTCATGGCTTATAGAGATGAGTTTTTTTGTTAGACCGTTCGTATCGAACTAAATCTAAACAGACTCAAACCTAGTTGAAAAGTTTTTCATTAGTTTTTATCGCACTCACACTTTTTCATGTATTCAAGTCCGAGTTGGATCGTATCTTCTTGAAAAGCTGTGAAGGCTGATTTGAGGGCCTAAACTATATTTTTTCACCAAAATAACTCTTAGGTCATGGCTTATAGCAATGAATGTTGATCGTTGACCCGTTTCGCATCGAACTAGGTCCAAACGAGCTCAAACCTAGCCCGATAGGTTTTTGTCGGTTTTATTGCTCTCACACCATTTCACGTATTCCAAGTCCAGGTTAGCTCGAATCTTCTTGAAAAACCATGAAGGATGATTTTGAGGGCATAAACTATATTTTTTTTACAAAAATCGGTCATAGGTCATGGCTTATAGCGATGAGTTTTGATCGTTAGCTCGTTTCACATCGAACTAGGTCCAAATAGCTCAAGATTAGCTTGATGGTTTTTCGTTAGTTTCTATCGCACGTACACCGTTTCACGTATTCCAAGTCCCGTTGGCCCGTATCTTCTTGAAAAACTCGTAAAAGTTGATTTTGAGGGCTTAAACTATATTTTTTCAACAAAAGAACTCATGGGTCATGGCTTATAGCTATGAGTTTTGATCGTTGGCTCATTTCGTATTGAACTAGGTCCAAACAACTTAAGCTTAGCCTAATAGTTTTTTGTCAATTTTTATCACACTCACACCATTTCATGTATTCCAAGTGCGGTTAGCTCGATGGTTTTCCATCTATTTTTATCGTACTTACACCATTTCATGTATTCTAAGTCCTGTTGGTCCGTATCTTCTTCAAAAACTTTGAAGGTTGATTTTGAGGGCCTAAACTAAATTTTTTCACCAAACTAACCAATATGTCATCGCTTATAGCGGTGATTTATGTTCATTGGCCCATTTCAAATCGAATGAGGTCCAAACAGGTCAAACCTAATCAAAAAGTTTTTCATCGGTTTTATCGCACAAACTTTTTCACGTATTCCAAGTCTTGTTGGCTCATATCTTCTTGAAAAACTTTGAAGCTTGATTTTGAGGGCCTAAACTACATTTTTTCACCAAAATAACTCATAGGTCAAGGCTTATAGCTATGAGTTTTCGTTGTTGGTCCGTTTCCTATCGAACTAGGTCAAAACGATCTCAAACCTAACTTCGATAATTTTTCATCAATTTTTATCGCACTCACACCGTTTCGGGTATTCCAAGTCCCATTAGCTCGAATCTTCTTGAAAACCATGAAGGATGATTTTGAGGGCATAAACTATATTTTTTTTTATTAAAATCACTCATAGGTCATGCCTTATAGTGATCGGTTTTGATCGTTGGCTCGTTTCGCATCAAACTAGGTCCAAATAGCTCAAACTCGGCCCGATTGTTTTTTCTCGGCTTTTATCGCACTCACATCGTTTCACTTATTCCAAGTTTAGTCGGCCCGTATCTTCTTGAAACACTATGAATGCTGATTTTGAGGGCTTAAACCGTAGTTTTTCACCAAAATAACTCATAGGTCATGGCTTATAGTGATGAGCTTTGGTCGTTGGCCCGTTTCATATTGAAATGGGTCCAAACAGACTTCAAACCTAACTCGATGGTTTTTCATCAATTTTTATTGCACTCACATCGTTTTACGTATTCCCGATCCAATTAGCCCGTATCTTCTTGAAAAACTATGAAGGCTGATTCCGAAGGTCTAAATTATTTTTTTTTTTTACTAAAATCACTCATAGGTTTGGCTTATAGCGATTAGTTTTGATCGTTGGCCCGTTTCGCATCGAAATTGGTCCAAACATCTCAAACTTAGCTCGAAAGTTTTTCGTAAGTTTTTATCGCACTCACACAATTTCATGTATTCCAAGTCTAGTTGGCCCGTATCCTCTTGAAAAATCATGAAGGCTGATTTTGAGGGCCTAAACTATAATTTTTGACAAAAATAACCATAGGTCATGGCTTATAACGATGAGTTGTGTTTGTTGGCCCATTTCACATCAAATTAGGTTCAAACACCTCAAACCTAATGATAAGTACCAAAGTATGCATAATTTTAGTGTCAAAAGTTCCTATATTTCAATTACCTTTGGTGATAAATGGTACAAGTTTGGCACTTATCTTGTCTAAATGATGTTCTACGGATCGTACTATATTATTTTCGTAAAAAGGAATGTAAACGAAGTAAAAAGAAGCAAAATTTATGAGTTTCGAAGGTCAAATGGGTTACACGGCCGGGGACATGGCCGTGTAATTAAAGAAGAGCCGATACGTAAAACGGAAAGTTACACGAGAAAGTACACGACCGTGTACTAGGCCGTGTAACCGTCCGCTTCGAGGAAAATTACATATGTACTACACGGACAAAGACATGGTCGTGTACTTAGCCGTGTCTTATGAAATACGATATTCTACTCCTATTTAATCGAAACTTGACCAAGAAAGAGGGGGGAGATATGAGAGGACGATTGAGAAGCATGAAAAGAACTAGGGTTTTTTAGCAAGATAACGCCATTGGAGTGGATTCTCATAGATTTTGAACGAGATTGCATCAAGATCAAAATGGTTACAATGTTTTCCTTTAATCCGAATTGTTTTCTATTTAAGATTTATGTATTCCTTGCCTTGATCATGAACTAAATTATTTTGGTACCTAGATACGATGAACTTTAAGATTGATTATGTAATTTGATATCTTCATTCAATTCAATCGTTATTTTTATTATGATTCGGTTATGTCATTTTTATTATTAAATTGAGTTAACACAAGCTAGCATGTTGATTTATATCGATTTCATTCCGTGAGACTCGAAAAGTCCTAAATATGATTAGATTAACCATGATCGAAAGGAGTTGCATGTAATCCTAGAGATAGGATGACATAAATCCTTTGGATTAGAGTCAAATCTAATAAAGGGATTCATAGAATGGATTAATGCAATCTTAGGGGTGTTAATTAGAAAGAGATTTCAATTAATCAACTCGGGATTAGGTGTTAGTTAACTTGAGAAAGTATTTAGCATAATTCAAGAATTCCTATGGTCCAATGAATATAAAGAATGATTGAGTAAAAGATATCGCGATTACATAGAAGATCTACGGGGGATTCGCTATCCGGGTACTACCTTCACCATTGATTACTTATCCGGTTATTATCATTATTCTCATTGAAATTTTGTAATCTTGCTTTAATTATCGGTGCTTTTATTTGATTCATCATCACTGTAATTCATCGATTAGATAATAAATAAGAGGTAATTACTAGTAATCTTAGTCTATGTGGGATCGACACTCGATACTCTATCAATTATACTACAAAACGATAGGTGCACTTGCCTAAAGTCTATAGGTTAAGAAAAGGGCTATCACTTAGCCTAAAAGTTTTTCATCAATTTTTATCACACTCACACTTTTTCACGTATTCCAAGTCCTGTTGGCTCGTATCTTCTTGAAAAATATTGAAGGCTAATTTTGAGAGCCTAAACTACATTTTTCATCAAAATAACTCATAGGTCATGGCTTATAGCGATGAGTTTTGTTCGTTAGCCCGTTTCACATCCAATTAGGTCCAAACGACTCAAACCTAGGCCAAACATTTTTCGTCGGTTTTATCGCACACACTTTTTCACGTATTCCAAGTCCGAGTTGGCTCGTATTTTCTTAAAAAGCGTGAAGGCTGATTTTGAGGGCCTAAACTATATTTTTTTCATAAAAATAACCATAGGTCATGGCTTATCACGATGAGTTGTGTTTGTTGCCCATTTCAATCGAAGGAGGTCCGAGCGACTCAAATCTAGCCCAAAAGTTTTTTGTAAGTTTTTATCATTCTCATACTTTTTTCACATATTCCAAGTCTTATTGGCTCGTATCTTCTTGAAAAACTTTGAAGGCTGATTTTAAGGGCCTAACCTACATTGCTTCCCCAAAATCCCTCATAGGTCATGGGTTATAGCGATGACTTTTTTTGGTTGGCTCGTTTCACATCGAATTAGGTCCAAATAGCTCAAACCTAGCCCAAACGGTTTTCGTCAATTTTTATCGCACTCTCATTTTTTAACGTACTCGAAGTCCAGTTGGCCCTTATCTTCTTGAAAAGCTGTGATGGGTGATTTTGAGGGCCTAAACTATATTTTTTCACCAAAATAACTCATAAGTCATAGCTTATAACGATGAGTTTCGATCATTGGCTCGTTTCGTATCAAACTAGGTCGAAACGACTCAAACCCGACCCAAAGGTTTTCATCGGTTTTTATCGTACTCACACTCTTTCATGTATTCCAAGTCTTGTTGTCCGTATCATCTTGAAAAACTTTGAAGGCTGAATTTTCACAAAAATAACTCATATGTCATAGCTTATAGCGATGAGTTTTGTTTGTTAGCACTGTTTCACATCCAATTAGGTCCAAACGACTCAAACCTAGCCTAAACATTTTTCGTCGGTTTTATCGGACACACTTTTTCACGTATTCATAGCCCAGTTGGCTCGTATCTTTACGAAAAATTGTGAAGCCCGATTTTGAGGGCCTAAACTATATGTTTTCACCAAAATAACTCATAGGTCATGGCTTATAGCTATGAGTTTTGATCGTTGGCCCGTTTTACATTGAACTAGGTCCAAATAGCTCAAAACTAGCCCGATAGTTTTTTGTAAGTTTTTATCGCACTCACACCGTTTCACGTTTTGTAAGTCCAGTTAGATCGAATCTTCTTGAAAAACCATGAAGGATGATTTTGAGGGCATACACTATATTTTTTTTTTTTTACAAAAATCACTAATAAGTCATGGCTTATAGCGATGAGTTTTGATCGTTAACTCGTTTCACATCACACTATGTCCAAAGAGCTCAAGATTAGCTCGATGGTTTTTCGTCGGCTTTTATCGCACTTACACCATTTTACGTATTACAAGGCCGGTTGCCTCGTATCTTCTTGAAAAGCTTGTGAAGGTTGATTTTAAGGGCCTAAACTATATTTTTTTCAAAAAAATAACCATAGGTCATGGGTAATAGCGATGAGTTGTGTTTGTTGCCCGTTTCATATAGAATTAGGTTCAAATAACTCAAAGCTAGCATAAAAGTTTTTTATAAGTTTTTATCACACTCAAACTTTTTCACGTATTCCAAGTCTCGTTGGCCCGTATCTTCTTAAAAAACTTTGAAGGCTGATTTTACGAGCCTAAACTATATTTTTTCACCAAAATAACTCATAGGTCATGGCTTATAGCGATAAGTTTTGTTCGTTGGCCCGTTTCGAATCGAATTAGGTCCAAACAGACTCAAACCTAGCCTAAAAGTTTTTTGTCGGTTTTATCGCACTCGCACTTTTTCATGTATTACAAGTCCGGTTGGCCCATATTTCCTAAAAAGCTGTGAAGGCTGATTTTGAGGTCCTAAGCTATATTTTTTTACAAAAATAACTCATAGGTCATGGCTTATAGCTATGAGGTTTTATCGTTGGCCCGTTTCGTATCGAACTAGATCCAAACAGACTCAAACCTAGCCCGATAGTTTTTCATCGGTTTTTATCTCACTCACACCGTTTTACGTATTCCAAATCCAATTAGCTTGAATCTTCTTGAAAAACCATGAAAGATGATTTTGAGGGCATAAACTATATTTTTTTACAAGAATCACTCATAGGTCATGGCTTATAACGATGAGTTTTGATCGTTAGCCTTTTTCACATCTAACTATGTCTAAAAAGCTTAAGATTAGCCCTATGGTTTTCCGTCACTTTTTATCACACTTACAACGTTTCATGTATTCCAAGTCCGAGTTGGCTCATATTTTCTTGAAAAGCTCGTGAAGGCCGATTTTAAGGGCCTAAACTATATTTTTCACAATAATAACCATAGGTCATGGCTTATAGTGATGAGTTGTGTTCATTGCCATTTCAATCAAATTAGGTCCAAACATACTCAAATCTAGCCCAAAAGTTTTTTGTAAGTTTTTATCACACTCAAATTTTTTTCACATATTCCAAGTCCTGTTGGCCCGTATCTTCTTAAAAAACTTTGAAGGTTGATTTTAAAGGCTTAAACTATATTGTTTCCCAAAAATAACTCATAGGGCATAGCTTATAGCGATGAGTTTTGTTCGTTAGCCCGTTTCACATCCAATTAGGTCCAAACAGACTCAAACCTAGCCCAAACGTTTTTCGTCAATTTTTATCGCAAACACTTTTTCACGTATTCAAAGTCCAGTTGGTTTTTATCTTTTTGAAAAGCTGTGAAGGCTGATTTTGAGGGCCTAAACTATATTTTTTCACCAAAATAACTCATAGGTCATGGCTTATAGCTATGAGTTTTGATCGTTGGCCCGTTTCCCATCGAACTAGGTCCAAACATCTCAAACCTAGCCCAATAGTTTTTTGTTAGTTTTTATCGCACTCACACCGTTTCATGTATTACAAGTCCAGTTAGCTTGAATCTTCTTGAAAAACCATGAAAGATGATTTTGAGGGCATAAACTACATTTTTTTTTACAAAAATCACTAATAAGTCATGGCTTCTAGCGATGAGTTTTGATCATTAGCACTGTTTCACATCACACTATGTCCAAAGAGCTAAGATTAGCTTGATGGTTTTTCGTCGGCTTTTATCGCACTTATACCGTTTTACGTATTCCAAGGCCGATTGGCTCGTATCTTCTTAAAAAGCTGTGAAGGCTGATTTTAAGGACCTAAACTATATTTTTTCACAAAAATAACCATAGGTCATGGGTAATATCAATGACTTGTGTTCGTTGCCCGTTTCCAATAGAATTAGGTTCAAATAAATCAAAACTAGCACAAAAGTTTTTTGTAAGTTTTTAACGCACTCACACTTTTTCACGTATTCCAAGTCCCGTTGGCCCATATCTTCTTGAAAAACTTTGACAGTTGATTTTACGAGACCTAAACTATATTTTTTCACCAAAATAACTCATAGGTCATGGCTTATAGCGATAAGTTTTGTTCGTTGGCCCATTTTGAATCGATTTAGGTCCAAACGACTTCAAAGCTAGCCTAAAAGTTTTTCGTTAGTTTTTATCACACTCACACTTTTTCATGTATTACAAGTCTAGTTCGCCCATATTTCCGTAAAAGCTGTGAAGGCTGATTTTGAGGTCCTAAGCTATATTTTTTCACCAAAATAACTCATAGGTCATGGCTTATAGCTATGAGTTTTTATCGTTGGCCCGTTTCGTATCGAACTAGGTCCAAACGACTCAAACCTAGCCCGATAGTTTTTCATTAGTTTTTATCGCACTCATACCGTTTCACGTATTCCAAATCCAATTAGCTCGAATCTTCTTGAAAAACCATGAAGGATGATTTTGAGGGCATAAACTATATTTTTTTATAAGAATCACTCATAGGTCATGGCTTATAGTGATGAGTTTTGATCGTTAGCCTTTTTCACATCTAACTATGTCCAAACTGACTTAAGATTAGCACGATGGTTTTTTCGTCGGCTTTTATCACACTTATGCCGTTTCATGTATTCCAAGTCCGGTTGGCTTGTATTTTCTTGAAAAACTATGAAGGCTGATTTTGAGGGCCTAAACTATATTTTTTCATAAAAATAACCATAGGTCATGGCTTATAGCGATGAGTTGTGTTCGTTGCCCGTTTCAATCGAATTAGGTCCAAACGAGCTCAAATCTAGCCCAAAAGTTTTTCGTAAGTTTTTATGACACTCAAACTTTTTTCACGTATTCCAAGTCCCGTTAGCCCGTATCTTCCTAAAAAACTTTGAAGGTTGATTTTAAGGGCCTAAACTACATTGTTTCCCCAAAATCTCTCATAGGTCATGGCTTATAGCGATGAGTTTTTTTGGTTGGCTCGTTTCACATCGAATTAGGTCTAAATAACTCAAACCTAGCCCAAAATTTTTTCAACAATTTTTATCGCACTCATATTTTTTAACGTATTCCCGGTCTAGTTGGCCCTTATCTTCTTGAAAAGCTGTGATGGGTGATTTTGAGGGCGTAAACTATATATTTTTCACCAAAATAACTCATGAGTCATAGCATATAGCGATGAGTTTTGATCATTAGCCCGTTTCGCATCGAACTAGGTCAAAACGACTCAAACCCAGCTCAAAAGTTTTTCGTCGGCTTTTATCGCACGCACACTCTTTCACGTATTCCAAGTCCTGTTGGTCCGTATCATCTTGAAAAACTTTGATGGCTGATTTTGAGGGCCTACACTATATTTTTTCATAAAAATAACTCATAGGTCATAGCGTATAGCGATGAGTTTTGTTCGTTAGCCCGTTTCACATCCAATTAGGTCGAAACGTACTCAAACCTAGCCCAAACATTTTTCGTCGGTTTTATCGCACACACTTTTTCACGTATTCAAAGTCCAGTTGGCTCTTATCTTTTTGAAAAGCTGTGAAGGATGATTTTGAGGGCCTAAACTATATTTTTTTCACTAAAATAACTTATAGGTCATGGTTTATAGCTATGAGTTTTGATCGTTGACCCGTTTCACATCGAACTAGGTCCAAACGACTCAAACCTAGCTCGATAGTTTTTCGTCGGCTTTTATCACACCACACCGTTTCATGTATTGCAAGTCCAGTTAGCTCGAATCTTCTTGAAAAACCATGAAGGATGATTTTGAGGGCATAAACTATATTTTTTTTACAAAAATCACTAATAAGTCATGGCTTATAGCGATGAGTTTTGATCATTAGCCTATTTCACATCACACTATGTCCAAAGAGCTCAAGATTAGCTTCGATGGTTTTTCGTCGGCTTTTATCGCACTTACACCGTTTTACGTATTCCAAGGCCAGTTGGCTCGTATCTTCTTAAAAAGCTCGTAAAGGTTGATTTTAAGGGCCTAAACTATATTTTTTCACAAAAATAACCATAGGTCATGGGTAATATCGATGAGTTGTGTTCATTGCCCGTTTCACATAGAATTAGGTTCAAATAACTCAAAACTAGCACCAAAGTTTTTTGTAAGTTTTTAATGCACTCACACTTTTTCACCTATTCCAAGTCTCGTTGGCCTATATCTTCTTGAAAAACTTTGATGGCTGATTTTACGGGCCTAAACTACATTTTTTCACCAAAATAACTCATAGGTCATGGCTTATAGCAATAAGTTTTGTTCGTTGGCCCATTTCGAATTGAATTAGGTCTAAACGACTTCAAAGCTAGCCTAAAAGTTTTTCGTTAGTTTTTATCGCACTCACACTTTTTCATGTATTACAAGTCCAGTTGCCCCATATTTCCGAAAAATTATGATGGCCGATTTTGAGGTCCTAAGCTATATTTTTTCACCAAAATAACTCATAGGTCATGACTTATAGCTATGAGTTTTTATCATTGCTCATTTCGTATTGAACTAGGTCCAAACAGACTCAAACCTAGCCCAATAGTTTTTCATCGGCTTTTATCGCACTCACACCGTTTCACGTATTCCAAATCCAATTAGCTCGATTTTTCTTGAAAAACCATGAAGGATGATTTTGAGGGCATAAACTATAGTTTTTTACAAGAATCACTCATAGGTCATGGCTTATAGCGATGAGTTTTGATCGTTAACCTTTTTCACATCTTACTATGTCCAAACAGACTTAAGATTAGCACGATGGTTTTTCGTCGGCTTTTATCACACTTATGCCGTTTCATGTATTCCAAGTCCAGTTGGTTTGTATTTTCTTGAAAAGCTGTGAAGGCTGATTCGAGGGCTAAACTATATTTTTTCACAAAAATAACCATAGGTCATGGCTTATAGCGATGAGTTGTGTTCGTTGTCCGTTTCAATAAAATTAGGTCCAAACATGACTCAAATCTAGCCCAAAAGTTTTTCTTAAGTTTTTATCACACTCACACTTTTTTCATGTATTCCAAGTCCCGTTGGCCCGTATCTTCTTTAAAAACTTTGAAGGCTGATTTTAAGGTCCTAAACTACATTGTTTCCCCAAAATCACACATAGATCATGGCTTATAGCGATGAGTTTTTTTTTTGTTAGCTCGTTTCACATCGAATTAGGTCCAAATAGCTTAAACCTAGCCCAAAAGTTTTTCGTCAATTTTTATCGCACTCACATTGTTTAACGTATTCCAAGTCCAGTTGGCCCTTATCTTCTTGAAAAGCTGTGATGGGTGATTTTGAGGGCCTAAACTATATTTTTTCACCAAAATAACTCATAGGTCTTAGCTTATAGCGATAAGTTTGGATCATTGTCCCGTTTCACATCGAACTAGGTCAAAACGACTCAACCTGACCCAAAAGTTTTTCGTCGGCTTTTATCGCGCTTATATTTTTTCACGTATTCCAAGTCTTGTTGGTCCGTATCATCTTGAAAAACTTTGAAGGATGATTTTGACGGACTAAACTATATTTTTTCACAAAAATAACTCATACGTCATGGCCTATAGCGATGAGTTTTGTTTGTTAGCCCGTTTCACATCAAGTTAGGTCCAAACGGCTTAAACCTAGCCCAAACGTTTTCGGTCGGTTTTATCGCACACACGTTTTCACGTATTCAAAGTCTTGTTGGCTCGTATCTTTTTGAAAAACTATGAAGGTCGATTTTGAGGGCTTAAACTATATTTTTTCACCAAAATAACTCATAAGTCATGCCTTATAGCTATGAGTTTTGATCGTTGGCTCTGTTTCGTATCGAACTAGGTCCAAACAACTCAAACTTAGTCGATTGTTTTTTGTTAGTTTTTATCACACTCACACCATTTCGGGTATTCCAAGTCCAGTTAGCTCGAATCTTCTTGAAAAACCATGATGGATGATTTTGAGGGTATAAACTATATTTTTTTACAAAAATCACTCATAGGTCATGGCTTATAGCGATGAGTTTTGATCGTTAGGCATTTTCACATCGAACTAGGTCCAAACGTACTCAAGATTAGCTCGACGATTTTTCATCGGCTTTTATCGTAGTTACACCGTTTCACGTATTCCAAGTCCTATAAGTTCATATCTTCTTCAAAAACTTTGAAGGTTGATTTTGAGTGCTTAAACTACATTTTTTCATAAAAATAACCCATAGGTCATGGCTTATAGCGATGAGTTATGCTCGTTGGCCCATTTCCCATCGAATTAGGTCCAAACGACTCAAACGTAGCCCAAACGTTTTTCGTCGGCTTTTATTACAATCACCCTTTTTCACGTATTCTAAGTCCCGTTGAACCGTATCTTCTTGAAAAACTTTAAAGGTTGATTTTGAGGGCCTAAACTATATTTTTTCATAAAAATAACTCATAGGTCATGGCTTATAGCGATGAGTTTTTTTGTTGGCCCGTTTCACATCGAATTAGGTCCAAACAATTTGAAACCTAGCCAAAAAGTTTTTCATCGGCTTTTATTGCATTTACACTTTTTCATGTATTCCAAGTCCAGTTGGATCGTATCTTCTTGAAAAGCTCGTGAAGGTTGATTTTGAGGGCCTAAACTATATTTTTTTCACCAAAAGAACTCATAGGTCATGGCTTATAGGGATGATTTTGATCGTTTGCCCATTTGGAATCGAACTAGGTCCAAAGAGCTCAATATTAGCTCGTTGGTTTTTTATCGGCTTTTATCGCACTTACACCGTTTCAAGTATTACAAGTCTAGTTGGATCGTATCTTCTTGAAAAACTATGAAGGTTGATTTTAAGGGCCTAAACTATATTTTTTTTCACCAAAATCACTCATAGGTCATGGCTTATAGCGATGAGTTTTGATCGTTAGTCGAGTTTCAAATCGAAATAGATCCAAATAGCTCAAGATTAGCTCGATGGTTTTTCGTCGGTTTTTATCATAGTTACACCGTTTCACGTATTCTAAGTCCTGTAAGTCCATATCTTTTTAAAAAACTTTGAAGGTAGATTTTGAGTGCTTAAAGTATATTTTTTCACCAAAATAACCCATAGGTCATGGCTTATAGCGATGAGTTATGTTTTTTGGCCCGTTTCACATTGAAATAAGTCCAAACAACTCAAACCTAGTCCAAAAGTTTTTCATCGGTTTTATCGTACTCACACTTTTTCATGTATTCTAAGTCCTATTGGCTCGTGTCTTCTTGAAAAACTTTGAAGGTAGATTTTGAGGGCTTAAACTATATTTTTTCATAAAAATAACTCATAGGTCATGGCTTATAACGATGAGTTTTGATCATTGTCTCATTTCGCATCGAACTAGGTCCAAATAGCTCAAACCTAGCTCGATAGGTTTTCGTCGATTTTATCGCACTTACATTGTTTCACGTATTCAAAGTCCGAGTTGGATCGTATCTTTTTGAAAAATTGTGAAGCTTGATTTTGAGGCCCTAAACTATATTTTTTTCACCAAAATCACTCATAGGTAATGGCTTATAGCGATGAGTTTTGATCGTTAGTCGGTTTCAAATTGAACTAGATCCAAACAGTCTCAAGATTAGCTCGATGGTTTTTCGTCGGTTTTTATCGTAGTTACATCGTTTCACGTATTCCAAGTCCTGTAAGTCCGTATCTTCTTCAAAAACTTTGAAGGTAGATTTTGAGTGCTTAAAGTACATTTTTTCACCAAAATAACCCATAGGTCATGGCTTATAGCGATGAGTTGTGTTTGTTGGCCCGTTTCACATTGAAATAAGTCTAAACAACTCAAACCTAGTCCAAAAGTTTTTCATCGGCTTTTATCGCACTCACACTTTTTCATGTATTCTAAGTCCTATTGGCTCGTGTCTTCTTGAAGAACTTTGAAGGTAGATTTTGAGGGCTTAAACTATATTTTTTCACAAAAATAACTCATAGGTCATGGCTTATAGCGATGAGTTTTGATCATTGGCCCATTTTGCATCGAACTAGGTCCAAACTGACCTAAACCTAGCCCGATAGGTTTTCATCGATTTTATCGCACTTACATCGTTTCATGTATTCGAAGTCCAGTTAGCTCAAATCTTCTTTAAAATCATGAAGGATGATTTTGAGGGAAAAAACTATATTTTTTTACAAAAATCACTCATAGGTAATGGCTTATAGCGATGAGTTTTGATCGTTAGCCTATTTCACATCGAACTAGGTCTAAAGAGCTCAAGATTAGCTCGATGGTTTTTCATCGGCTTTTATCGCACTTACACCGTTTCACATATTACAAGTCTAGTTGGCTCGTATCTTCTTGAAAAACCATGAAGGATGATTTTGATGGCATAAACTACATTTTTTTACAAAAATCACTCATCATTAATAGCTTATAGCGATGAATTTTGATCGTTAGCCTGTTTCACATCGAACTAGGTCCAAACGACTCAAGATTAGCCCGATGGTTTTTCGTAAGTTTTTATCGCACTTATATCGTTTCACCTATTTCAAGTCCGAGTTGGCTTGTGTCTTCTTAAAAAACTATGAAGGTTGATTTTGAGGGCCTAAACTATATTATTTCACCAAAATAACTCATAGGTCATGGCTTATAGCTATGAGTTTTGATCGTCGGCTCGTTTCGCATCGAACTAGGTCCAAATAGCTCAAACTAAGCTCGATAGTTTTTTATCAATTTTGATCACGCTCATATTGTTTCACGTATTCCAAGTCCACTTAGCTTGAATCTTCTTTAAAAACCATGAAGGATGATTTTGAGGGCATAAACTACATTTTTTTACAAAAATCACTCATAGGTCATGGCTTATAGCGTTGAGTTTTGATTGTTAGCTCGTTTCACATCTAACTATGTCCAAACGACTTAAGATTAGCCCGATGGTCTTTCATCGGCTTTTATCGCACTTACACCGTTTCATGTATTCCATGTCCAGTTGGCTCGTATCTTCTTGAAAAGCTGTGGAGGCTGATTTTGAGTGCCTAAACTATATTTTTTCACAAAAATAACCATCGGTCATGGCTTATAGTGATGAGTTGTGTTCGTTGCCCGTTTCACATTGAATTAAGTCTAAACGGCTCAAATCTAGCCTAAACGTTTTTCGGAAGTCTTTATCACACTCATAATTTTTCACGTATTCCAAGTCCTGTTGGCCGTATCTTCTTGAAAAACTTTGAAGGTTGATTTTAAGGGCTTAAACTACATTGTTTCTCCAAAATAACTCATAGGGCATGGCTTATAGCGGTGAGTTTTTTTGTTGGCTCGTTTCACATCGAATTAGGTCCAAATAGCTCAAACCTAGCCCAAAATGTTTTTGTCAATTTTTATTGTACTCATATTTTTTCACGTATTCCAAGTCCATTTGGCCTATATCTTCTTAGAAAGCTGTGATCGCTGATTTTGATTGCCTAAACTATATTTTTTCACCAAAATAACTCATAGGTCATAGCTTATAGCGATGAGTTTTGATCGTTGGCCCATTTAGCATCGAACTAGGTCCAAACGGCTCAAACCCGACTCAAACGTTTTTCGTTAGTTTTTATCGCACTCACACTTTTTCACGTATTTCAAGTCCTGTTGGCCCGTATCATCTTGAAAAACTTTGAAGGATGATTTTAAAAGCCTAAACTATATTTTTTTACAAAAATAACTTATACGTCATGCCTTATGGCGATGAGTTTTGTTCGTTGGTCTATTTCACATCGAATTAGGTCCAAACGACTCAAACCTAGCCAAAAAGTATTTTGTCATTTTTTATCACACTTATAATTTTTCACGTATTCCAACCCCGGTTGGACCGTATCTTCTTGAAAAGCTGTGAAGGTTCATTTTAAGGCCCTAAACTTTATTTTTTCACCAAAATAACTCATAGGTCATGGCTTATAGCGACGATTTTAATCATTAGCCCGTTTCGCATCGAACTAGGTCCAAGTAGCTCAAACCTAGCTCGATAGATTTTCTTCAATTTTTATCGCGCTCAAACCATTTCACGCATTCCAAGTCCGAGTTAGCTCGAATCTTCTTAAAAAATCATGAAGGATGATTTTGAGGGCGTAAATTATATTTTTTTACAAAAATCACTCATCAATCATAGCTTATAGCGATGAGTTTTTATCGTTAGTTTGTCTCACATCGAACTAGGTCCAAATAGCTCAAGCTTAGCCCAATGGTTTTTTGTCGGTTTTTATCGTACTTACACCGTTTCACCTATTCCAAGTCCGGTTGGCCGTATCTTCTTACAAAATTGTGAAGGTTGATGTTGAAAGCCTAAACTATATTATTTCACCAAAATAACTCATAGGTCATGGCTTATAGCTATGAGTTTTAATCATTGGCCCGTTTCGTATCGAACTAAGTCTAAACGACTCAAACTTAGCCCAATAGTTTTTTGTCGGTTTTATCGCGCTCATATGGTTTCACGCATTCCAAGTCCGAGTTAGCTAGAATCTTTTTGAAAAACCATGAATGATGATTTTGAGGGCATAAACTATATTTGTTTTTACAAAAATCACTCATAGGTCATGCTTATAACGATGAGTTTTGATCATTAGCCTATTTCACATCGAACTAAGTCTAAACAACTCAAGATTAGCTCGATGGTTTTTCGCCGATTTTATCACGGTTACACCGTTTCACGTATTCAAAGTCTTGTTAGTAAGTATCTTCTTCAAAAACTTTGAAGGCTGATTTTGGATGCTTAAACTACATTTTTGCACCAAAATAACAAATAGGTCCTGGCTTATAGTGATGAGTTATGTTCGTTGGCTCGTTTCACATCGAATTAAGTCCAAATAACTCAAACCTAGCCTAAAAGTTTTTCATCAATTTTTATTGCACTCACACTTTTTCACGATATTCCAAGTCCTATTAGTCCGTATATTCTTGAAAAACTTTGAAGGCTGATTTTGAGGGCCTAAACTATATTTTTTTACAAAAATAACTCATAGGTCATGGCTTATAGCGATTAGTTTTGTTCGTTGGACCGTTTTAAATCAAATTAAGTCAAAACAACTCAAACCTAACCAAAAAGGTTTTCGTCGGTTTTATCGCACTCACACTTTTTCACATATTCTAAGTCCAATTGGCCCGTATCATCTTGAAAAGCTGTGAAGGCTGATTTTTTTAGCCTAAACTATATTTTTGCACCAAAATAACTCATAGTTCATGGCTTATAGCGTTGAGTTTTGATCGTTAGCACGTTTCGTATCGAACTAAGTCTAAACGAGTTAAAACCAAGCTCGATAGTTTTTCATCGGTTTTTATCGAACTCACACCATTTCACTATTCCAAGTACGGTTAGCTCGAATCTTCTTGAAAAACCATGAAGGATGATTTTGGGGGCATAAACTATATTTTTTTCACAAAAATCACTCATAAGTCATGGCTTATAGCGATGAGTTTTGATCGTTAGCTCGTTTCACATCGAACTAGGTCTAAACGACTCAAGATTAGCTTGATGGTTTTTCATCGGTTTTTATCACACCTACAACGCTTCACGTATTCCAAATCCTATTGGTCCGTATCTTCTTCAAAAACTTTGAAGGCTGATTTTGAGCGCTTAAACTACATTTTTGCAAAAAACTAACCCATAGGTCATGGCTTATAGCGATGAGTTAAGTTCATTGGCTCGTTTAACATCGAATTAGGTCCAAACAGACTCAAACCTAGCCCAAACATTTTTCGTCGGTTTTATCGCACTCACACTTTTTCACATATTCCAAGTCTTGTTGGCCCATATCTTCTTGAAAAACTTTGAAGGATGATTTTAAGGGCCTAAACGATGTTTTTCCCCTAAAATAACTCATACGTCATGGCTTATAGCAATGATTTTTTTGTAGGATCGTTTCACATCGAATTAGGTCCAAACTACTCAAACCTCGCACAAACATTTTTCGTCAATTTTTATCGCACACACATTTTTTCACGTATTCCAAGTCCGGTTGGCCGTATCTTCTTGAAAAATTGTGATGGCTGACTTTGAGGGCCTAAACTATATTTTTTCACCAAAATAACTCATAGGTCATAGCTTATAGCGATGAGTTTTGATCGTTGGCCCGTTTCGCATCGAACTAGGTCCAAACGAGCTCAAACTTAGCCCGATAGTTTTTGTCAATTTTTATCCCACTCACACCATTTCACGTATTTCAAGTCCAGTTAGCTTGAATCTTCTTAAAAGACCATGAAGTATGATTTTACGGGCATAAATTACATTTTTTTTACAAGAATCACTCATAGGTCATGGCTTATAGCAATGAGTGTTGATCGTTAGCCTATTTCACATCGAACTAGGTACAAACATGCTCAAGATTAGCCCGATGGACTTTCGTCCGTTTTTATCGTACTTACATCGTTTCATGTGTTCCAAATTCGGTTGGCCCGTATATTCTTGAAAAGCTGTGAAAGTTGTTTTTGATGGCCTAAACAATATTTCTTCACCAAAATAACTCATAGGTCATGGCTTATAACTATGAGTTTTGATCGTTAGCCCATTTCGTATCGAACTAGGTCTAAACGGCTCAAACTTAGCCCAATAGTTTTTTGTCGGTTATTATCACACTCGCATCTGTTTCACGCATTCCAAGTCCAGTTAGCTTGAATCTTTTTGAAAAACCATGAATGATGATTTTGAGGGCATAAACTACATTTTTTTACAAAAATCACTCATATGTCATGCTTATAATGATGAGTTTTGATCATTAGCATGTTTCACATCGAACTAAGTATAAATAGCTCAAGATTAGCTCAATGGTTTTTTTCCGGTTTTATCGCGATTACACCGTTTCATGTATTCAAAGTCTCGTTAGTCCGTATCTTCTTCAAAAACTTTGAAGGCTGATTTTAAGTGCTTAAACTACATTTTTACACCAAAATAACCCATAGTTCCTGGCTTATAGTGATGAGTTATGTTCGTTGGCCTGTTTCACATTAAATTAAGTCCAAATAACTCAAACTTAGCCTAAAAGTTTTTCATTAGTTTTTATTGCACTCACACTTTTTCACGTATTCCAAGTCCTATTAGTACGTGTATTCTTAAAAAACTTTGAAGGCTGATTTTGAGTGCCTAAACTATATTTTTTCACAAAAATAACTCATAGGTCATGGCTTATAGCGATGAGTTTTGTTCGTTGGACGAGTTTCACATCAAATTAAGTCCAAACAACTCAAACCTAACCAAAAAGTTTTTCGTCGGTTTTATCGTACTCACACTTTTTCACATATTCTAAGTCCGGTTGGCAGGTATCATGTTGAAAAACTATGAAGGCTGATTTTTGAGCCTAAACTATATTTTTTCACCAAAATAACTCATAGTTCATGGCTTATAGCGTTGAGTTTTGATCGTTGGCCCGTTTCGTATCGAACTAGGTCTAAACGAGCTCAAACTTAGCCCGATAGTTTTTCATTAGTTTTTATTGCACTCACACCATTTCACGTATTCCAAGTGCGGTTAGCTTGAATTTTTTGAAAAACCATGAAGGATGATTTTGAGGGGATAAACTATATTTTTTTAAAAAAAGCACTCATAAGTCATGGCTTATAGTGATGAGTTTTGATCGTTAGCTCTGTTTCACATCGAACTAGGTCCAAACAGGTTCAAGATTAGCTCGATGTTTTTTCATCGGCTTTTATCGCACCTACACCGCTTCACGTATTCCAAATCCTATTGGTCCGTATCTTCTTCAAAAACTTTGAAGGCTGATTTTGAGCACTTAAACTACATTTTTTCAAAAAACTAACCCATAGGTCATGGCTTATAGCGATGAGTTGAGTTCATTGGCTCGTTTAACATCGAATTAGGTCCAAACGAGCTCGGACCTAGCACAAAAATTTTTCGACAGTTTTTATCGCACTCACACTTTTTCACGTATTCTAAGTCTTGTTGGTTTGTATCTTCTTGAAAAACTTTAAAGGATGATTTTAAGGGCCTAAACTACATTTTTCCCCAAAATAACTCATAGGTCATGACTTATAGCAATGATTTTTTTGTAGGCTCGTTCCACATCGAATTAGGTCCAAACAGACTCAAACCTCGCACAAACGTTTTTCATCAATTTTTATCGCACTCACATTTTTTCATGTATTCCAAGTCCAGTTGGCCGTATCTTCTTAAAAAACTATGATGGCTGATTTTGAGGGCCTAAACTATATTGTTTCACCAAAATAACTCATAGGTCATAGCTTATAGCGATGAGTTTTGATCATTGACCCATTTCGCATCGAACTAGGTCCAAATAGCTCAAACTTAGCTCGATAGTTTTTGTCAATTTTTATCCCACTCACATCATTTCACATATTCCAAGCCCAGTTAGCTCGAATCTTCTTGAAAGACTATGAAGTATGATTTTACGGGCATAAATTACTTTTTTTTTACAAGAATCACTCATAGGTCATGGCTTATAGCAATGAGTTTTGATCGTTGGCTCGTTTCACATCGAACTAGGTACAAACGACTCAAGATTAGCCCGATAGACTTTAGTCGGCTTTTATCGTACTTACATCGTTTCATGTATTCCAAATCCAGTTGGCCCGTATCTTCTTGAAAAGCTCGTGAAGGTTGATTTTGATGGCCTAAACAATATTTCTTCACCAAAATAACTCATAGGTCATGGCTTATAGCTATGAGTTTTGATCGTTGGCCCGTTTCATATCAAACTAGGTCTAAACCGCTCAAACTTAGCCCAATAGTTTTTTATCGGTTTTTATCACACTCACACCGTTTCAACCATTCCAAGTCCGAGTTAGCTCGAATCTTCTTGAAAAACCATGAATGATGATTTTGAGGGCATAAACTACATTTGTTTTACAAAAATCACTCATAGGTCATTCTTATAGCAATGAGTTTTAATCATTAGCTCTGTTTCACATCGAACTAAGTCTAAACAACTCAAGATTAGCTTGATGGTTTTTTGCCGGCTTTATCGCGAGTTACACCGTTTCACGTATTCAAAGTCCTATTAGTCCGTATCTTCTTTAAAAACTTTGAAGGCTGATTTTGGGTGCTTAAACTATATTTTTGCACCAAAATAACCCATAGGTCCTTGCTTATAGTGATGAGTTATGTTCGTTGGCACGTTTCACATCGAATTAAGTCCAAATAACTCAAACCTAGCCCAAACGTTTTTCATCGGCTTTTATTGCACTCACACTTTTTCACATATTCCAAGTCCTATTAGTCCGTATATTCTTGAAAAACTTTGAAGGCTGATTTTGAGGGCCTAAACTATATTTTTTCACAAAAATAACTCATAGGTCATGGCTTATAGCGATGAGTTTTGTTCGTTGGACCATTTCACATCAAATTAAGTCAAAACGACTTAAACCTAACCAAAAAGTTTTTCGTCGGTTTTATCGCACTCACACTTTTTCACATATTCTAAGTCCAGTTGGCCCGTATCATCTTGAAAAGCTGTGAAGGCTGATTTTTTTAGCCTAAACTATATTTTTTCACCAAAATAACTCATAGTTCATGGCTTATAACGTTGAGTTTTGATCGTTGGCCCGTTTCGTATCGAACCGAGTCTAAACGACTCAAAGCTAGCTCGATAGTTTTTCATCTATTTTTATCGCACTCACACCGCTTCACGTATTCCAAGTGCGGTTAGCTTGAATCTTCTTGAAAAACCATGAAGGATGATTTTAAGGGCATAAACTATATTTTTTACAAAAAGCACTCATAAGTCATGGCTTATAGCGATGAATTTTGATCATTAGCACTGTTTCACATCGAACTATGTCTAAACGGCTCAAGATTAGCTCGATGGTTTTTCATCGGTTTTTATCGAACCTACACCGGTTCACGTATTCCAAATCCTATTGGTCCGTATCTTCTTCAAAAACTTTGAAGGCTGATTTTGAGCGCTTAAACTATATTTTTTCAAAAAACTAACCAATAGGTCATGGCTTATAGCGATGAGTTGAGTTCATTGGCCCGTTAACATCGAATTAGGTCCAAACGGCTCAAACCTAGCCCAAACGTTTTTAATCGGCTTTTATCGCACTCACACTTTTTCATGTATTCCAAGTCTTGTTGGCCCGTATCTTCTTGAAAAACTTTAAAGGATGATTTTAAGGGCCTAAACTATATTTTTTCTCGAAAATAACTCATAGGTCATGGCTTATAGCAATGATTTTTTTGTAGGCTCGTTCCACATCGAATTAGGTCCAAACACCTCAAACCTCGCACAAACATTTTTCATCAATTTTTATCGCACTCACATTTTTTTACGTATTCCAAGTCCGGTTGGTCCGTATCTTCTTGAAAAACTATGATGGCTGATTTTGAGGGCCTAAACTATATTTTTTTCACCAAAATAACTCATAGGTCATAGCTTATAGCGATGAGTTTTGATCGTTCGCCGTTTCGCATCGAACTAAGTCCAAACGAACTCAAACTTAGCCCGATAGTTTTGGTTAATTTTTATCCCACTCACACCATTTCACGTATTCCAAGTCCAGTTAGCTCGAATCTTCTTGAAAGACCATGAAGTATGATTTTACGGGCATAAATTATATTTTTTTACAAGAATCACTCATATATCATGGCTTATAGCAATGAGTTTTGATCGTTAGCCTCGTTTCACATTGATCTAGGCACAAACTGATTTCAAGATTAGCCCGATGGACTTTCGTCGGTTTTATGGTTCTTACATCATTTCATGTATTCCAAATCCAGTTGGCCCGTAAATTCTTGAAAAAGCTGTGAAGGTTGATTTTGATGGCCTAAACAATATTTCTTCACCCAAATAACTCATAGGTCATGGCTTATAACTATGAGTTTTGATGGTTAGCCTATTTCGCATCAAACTACATCCAAACAGACTCAAACTTAGCTCGATAGTTTTTTGCCAATTTTTATTGCACTCACACCATTTCACATATTCCAAGTCTAATTAGCTCGAATCTTCTTGAAAAACCATGAATGATGATTTGAGGGCATAAACTATATTTTTTTTTTACAAAAATCACTCATAGGTCATGGCTTATAGCGATGAGTTTTTATCGTTAGCTCTGTTTCACATCGAACTAGGTCCAAACATGTCTCAAGATTAGCTCGATGGTTTTTTGTCGGCTTTTATCGCACTTACACCGTTTCACGTATTCCAAGTCCAGTTGGCTCGTATCTTCTTGAAAAGCTCGTGAAGGTTGATTTTGAGGGCCTAAACTATATTTTTTCACCAAAATAACTCATAGGTCGTGGCTTATAGTGATTAGTTTTGATCGTTGGTCTATTTCGTATCGAACTAAATCCAAATAGCTCAAACCTAGCTCGATAGTTTTTCGTCGGTTTTATCTCACTCACACCATTTCATGTATTCCAAATCCAGTTAGCTCGAATCTTCTTGAAAAACCATTAGGATGATTTTAAGGGAATAAACTATATTTTTTTTTTACAAAAATCACTCATAGGTTATGCCTTATAGCGATGAGTTTTGATCGTTAGCTCTGTTTCACATCGAACTAGGTCCAAACGACTCAAGATTAGCTCAAAGGCTTTCCGTCGGTTTTTATCGCACTTACATCTGTTTCACGTATTCCAAGTCTAGTTGGCTCGTATCTTCTTGAAAAGCTCGTGAAGGTTTATTTTGAGGGCCTAAACTATATTTTTTCACCAAAATAACTCATAGGTCATGGCTTATAGCGATGAGTTTTGATCGTTGACCCGTTTCTTATCGAACTAAATCCAAACGACTCAAACCTAGCTCGATATTTTTTTCGTTAGTTTCTATAACACTCACATCGTTTTACATATTCCAAGTCCAATTAGATTGAATATTTTTGAAAAACTATAAAGGATTATTTTGAGGGCGAAACTACATTTTTTTTATAAAAATCACTCATAGGTCATGGCTTATAGCGATGACTTTTGATCGTTAGCTTGTTTCACATCGAACTAAGTCCAAACAGTTGAAGATTAGTTTGATGGTTTTTCATCGGTTTTTATCGCACTTACACCGTTTCACGTATTCCAAGTCTAGTTGGCCCATATCTTCTTGAAAAGCTGTGAAGGTTGATTTTAAGGGCCTAAACAATATTTTTTACCAAAATAACTCGGAGGTCATGGCTTATAGCTATGAGTTTTGATTGTTGGCCTATTTCACATCGAACTACGTCCAAACAGTTGAAACTTAGCCCGATAGTTTTTTGGTAATTTTTATCACACTCACACCATTTCACGTATTCCAAGTCCGAGTTAGCTTGAATCTTCTTGAAAAATCATGAAGGATGATTTCACGGGCATAAACTACATTTTTTTTTACGGGAATCACCCACGGGTCATGGCTTATAGTGATGAGTTTTGATCGTTAACTCGTTTCACATCGAACTAGGTCCAAACAGTCTCAAGATTAGCTCGATGGTCTTTCATCGGCTTTTATCGCACTTACACCGTTTCATGTATTCCAAGTCCAGGTTGGCCGTATCTTCTTGAAAAACTATGAAGGTTTATTTTGAGGGCCTAAACAATATATTTTCACCAAAATAACTCATAGGTCATGGCTTATAGCTACGAGTTTTGATCGTTAGCCTATTTCGCATCGAACTACATCCAAACAGACTCAAACTTAGCTTGATAGTTTTTCGTCAATTTTTATCGCACTCACACCATTTCACGTATTCGAAATCCAGTTAGCTCGAATCTTCTTGAAAAACCATTAGGATGATTTTGAGGGCATAAACTATATTTTTTTTACAAAAATCACTCATACGTCATGGCTTATAACAATGAGTTTTGATCCTTAGCTTCGTTTCACATCAAACTAGGTTCAAACAGACTCAAGATTAGCTTGATGGTTTTTTGTTCGTTTTTATCGCACTTACACCGTTTCACGTATTCCAAGTCTAGTTGGCTCGTATCTTCTTGAAAAGCTGTGAAGGTTTATTTTGAGGGCCTAAACTATATTTTTTCACCAAAATAACTCAATAGGTCTTGGCTTATAGCGATGAGTTTTGATCGTTAGCTCGTTTCGTATCGAACTAAATCCAAACGACTCAAACCTAGCTCGATATTTTTTCATTAGTTTCTATCGCACTCACACCATTTCACGTATTCCAAGTCCAATTAGCTTGAATCTTTTTGAAAAACCATGATGGATGATTTTGAGGGCATAAACTACATTTTTTTTACAAAAATCACTCATAGGTCATGACTTATAGCGATGAGTTTTGATCATTAGCTCTGTTTCACATCGGACTAGGTCTAAACGACTCAAGATTACTTTGATGGTTTTTCATCGGTTTTTATCACACTTATACCGTTTCACGTATTTCAATTCTAGTTGGCTCGTATTTTCTTGTAAAGCTTGTGAAGGTTGATTTTGAGGGCCTAAACAATATTTTTTCACCAAAATAACTCATAGGTCATGGCTTATAGCTATGAGTTTTGATCGTTGGCCTATATCGCAACGAACTACATCCAAACAGACTTAAACTTAGCCCGATAGTTTTTTGTTAATTTTTATCGCACTCACACCATTTCACGTATTCCAAGTCCGAGTTAGCTCGAATCTTCTTGAAAAACCATGAAGGATGATTTTGCGGGTATTACAAGAATCACTCATAGGTCATGGCTTATAGCGATGAGTTTTGATCGTTAGCCTGTTTCACATCGAACTAGGTCCAAAGAGCTCAAGATTAGCCCGATGGCTTTTCGTCGGTTTTATCGCCCTTACACCATTTCACATATTCCAAGTCCGAGTTGGCTCGTATCTTTTTGAAAAACTATGAAGGTTTATTTTGAGGGCGTAAACTATATTTTTTCACCAAAATAACTCATAGGTCATGGCTTATAGCTATGATTTTTTATCGTTAGCCTATTTCGCATCGAACTACGTCCAAACAACTCAAACTTAGCCCGATAGTTTTTTATCAATTTTTATCGCACTCACACCATTTCACGTATTCCAAGTCCGAGTAGGCCCATTTCTTCTTGAAAAAAATCATGAAGACTGATTTTGAGGGCCTAAACTACATTTTTGGATAAAAATAACCATAGGTCATGGCTTATAGTGATAACTATGTTCATTGGTTCGTTTCACATCGAATTATGTCCAAACAGACTCAAACCTAGCCCAAAAGTTTTTCTTTAGTTTCTATCGCACTCACACATTTTCACGTATTCCAAGTCCTATTGGTCCGTATCTTCTTGAAAAACTTTGAAGGCCGATTTTGAGGGCCTAAACTACATTTCATCACCAAAATAAATCATAGGTCATGGCTTATAGCGATGAGTTTTGTTCGTTGGACCGTTTCCCATTGAATTAGATCCAAACGACTCAAACCTAGCCTAAACGTTTTTTATCGGTTTTCATCGCATACAATTTTTAACATATTCCAAGTCCAGTTGGCTTGTATCTTCTTGAAAAGCTGTGAAGGCTGATTTTGAAGGCTTAAACTATATTTTTTTTACCAAAATCAATCATAGGTCATGGCTTGTAGCGATGAGTTTTGATCATTGGCTCGTTTGGTATTGAACTAGGTCCAAACAGACTCAAACCTAGCCCGATGGTTTTTTATCAACTTTTATCGCACTCACACCATTCACGTATTCCAAGTCCAATAGGCCCGTATCTTCTTGAAAAACATTGAATGTTGATTTTGAGGGCCTAAACCGCATTTTTTTGCCAAAATAACTCAAAGGTCATGGCTTATAGTGATGACTTTTGATCGTTAGCCCGTTTCGCATCGTAATAGGTCCAAACGACTCAAACCTAGCTCGATAGTTTTTCATCAATTTTTATCACACTCACACTTTTTCACGTATTCCAAGTCTAGTTGGCCCATATCTTCTTGAAAAACCATGAAAGCTAACTTTGAGGGCCTAAATTAAATTTTTTTTTACCAAAATCGCTCATAGGTCATGGCTTATAACGTTTAGTTTTGATCGTTAGCCCGTTTCCCATCGAAATAAATCCAAACAGACTCAAACCTAGCTCGAACGATTTTTGTCATTTTTTATCGCACTCACACCATTTCATGTATTCCAAGTCCACTTGGCCCGTATCTTTTTGAAAAATCATGAAGGCTGATTTTAAAGGCCTAAACTATATATTTTGACAAAAATAACCATAGGTCATGGCTTATAGCGATTAGTTATGTTTGTTCACCCCGTTTCATATCAAATTAGGTTCAAACAGACTCAAACCTAGCTCAAAAGTTTTTCATCGGTTTTTATCGTACTTATGCTTTTTCACGTGTTCCAAGTCCAATTGGATCGTATCTTCTTGAAAAATCATGAAGGCTGATTTTAAAGGCCTAAACTATATACTTTGACAAAAATAACCATAGGTCATGGCTTATAGCGATGAGTTTTGATCATTAGCCCGTTTTACATCAAACTAGGTCCAAACAGACTCAAACCTAACCCGATAGTTTTTCGTTAGTTTTTGTCACACTCACATTGTTTTACATATTCTAAGTCCAATTGGCCCGTATCTTTTTGAAAAACCATGAAGGCTAATTGTGATGGCCTAAACTATATTTTTTTTACCAATATAACTCAAAGGTCATGGCTTATAGCGATGAGTTTTGATCGTTGGCTCGTTTCGCATCGAACTAGGTCCAAATAGCTCAAACTTAGCTCAAACGTTTTTCATCGGCTTTTATTGCACTCAAATCGTTTCACGTATTCCAAGGCCGGTTGGCCCATATCTTTTTGAAAAATTATGAAGGCTGATTTTGAGGGTCTACACAATATTTTTTTGACAAAAATAACTTATAGGTCATGGCTTATAACTATGAGTTTTGTTTGTTGGCCCGTTTCGCATCGAACTAGGTCCAAACGAGTGCAAAACTAGCCCGACGAGTTTTTCATCGGTTTTTATCGCACTCACACCATTTCACGTATTGAAAGCTAGTTGGCCTATATATTCTTGAAAAAATATGAAGGCTGATTTTGAGGGCCTAAGCTGCATTTTTTCATCAAAATAACTCATAGGTCATGACTTATAGTGATGAGTTTTGATCGTTGGTTCGTTTTCGCATCCAACTAGCACCAAATAGCTCAAACCTAGCTCGATAGTTTTTCATCGGCTTTTATTGCACTCACACCATTTCACATATTTCAAGTACGAGTTGGCTCGTATCTTCTTGAAAATCACTCAAACCTAGCTCATAGGTTTTTTTCTCACAAAAATCACTCATAGGTCATGGCTTATAGCGATTAGTTTTTATCATTGGCTTGTTTCGCATCAAAATAGGTCCAAATAACTCAAACCTAGCTCGAACGTTTTTTGTCGGCTTTTATCGCACCGACACTATTTCACGTATTCCAAGTCCGAGTTGGCTCGTATCTTCATGAAAAACATTGAATGCTGATTTTGAGGGCCTAAGCTGTATTTTTTTCACCAAAATAACTCATAGGTCATGGCTTATAGCAATGAGTTTTGATCGTTAGCACTGTTTCACATCAAACTAGGTCCAAACATGTCTCAAGATTACTTCGATGGTATTTCATCAATTTTTATTACACTTACACCGTTTCACGTATTTCAATTCTAGTTGGCCCATATCTTCTTGAAAAGCTGTGAAGGTTGATTTTGAGGGCCTAAATTATATTTTTTTAACAAAAATCACTCATAGGTCATGGCTTATAGCGATTAGTTTTTATTATTGGCACGTTTCGAATCGAAATAGGTCCAAAATGCATAAACCTAGCTCGAACGTTTTTCTTCGACTTTTATCGCACTCACACTATTTCACATATTCCAAGTCCAGTTGGCCGTATCTTCATGAAAAACATTGAATACGGATTTTGAGGGCCTAAATCGCTTTTTTCACTAAAATAACTCATAGGTCATGACTTATAGCAATGAGTTTTGGTCGTTGGCCCATTTCACATCGAAATAGGTCCAAACAGACTCAAACCAAGCTCGATAGTTTTTCATCAATTTTTATCTCACTCAAACCATTTGACGTATTACAAGTCTAGTTGGCCCGTATCTTCTTGAAAAATCATGAAGGATGATTTTGAGGGCCTAAATTATATTTCTTTTTACAAAAATCACTCATAGGTCATGGCTTATAGTGATTAGTTTTGGTCGTTAGCCTAGTTTGCATCGAACTAGGTCCAAACAGTCTCAAACTAACTCGATAGTTTTTCATCAACTTTTATCGCACTCACACAATTTCACGTATTCCAAGTCTAGTTGGCACGTATCTTCCTAAAAAACTATGAAGGCTGATTTTGAGGGCCTCAATTATATTTTTTTTTACCAAAATCACTCATAGGTTATGGCTTATAGCAATTAGTTTTTGTCGTTGGCCCTTTTCGCATCGAACTAGATCCGAACGAGCTCAAACTTAGCTCGATAGTTTTTCATCGGCTTTTATCGCACTCACACTCTTTCACGTATTCTAAGTCCGAGTTAGCCCGTACCTTCTTGAAAAACTATGAACGCCGATTTTGAGGGCCTAAACTGCATTTTTTCACCAAAATAACTCATATGTCATGGCTTATAGCGATGAGTTTTGGGCATTGGCCCATTTCGCATCGAAATAGGTGCAAATAGCTCAAACCTAGCCTAATAGTTTTTCATCGGCTTTTATCATACTCACGCCATTTCACGTATTCCAAGTCCGGTTGGTCCGTATCTTCTTGAAAAGCTGTGAATTCGATTCCGAGGGCCTAAACCGCATTTTTTCATCAAAATAATTCATAGATCATGGTTTATAGCAATTAGTTTTGATCATTGGCCTGTTTTGTATCGAACTAGGTCCGGAAAGCTCAAACCTAGCCCGATAGTTTTTCATCGGCTTTTATCGCGATCACACCGTTTCACATATTCCAAGTCCGAGTTGGCCGTATCTTCTTAAAAAACCATGAAGGCTTATTTTGAGGGCCTAAACTACATTTTTTTCTACCAAAATCACTCATAGGTCATGGCTTATAGTGATGAGTTTTGATCATTAGCCCGTTTTGCATCGAACTAGGTCGAAACGACTCCAACCTATCTCGATAGTTTTTCATAAGCTTTTATCACACTCACATCGTTTCACGTATTCCAAGTCTAATTGGCCCATATATTCTTAAAAAACATTGAATGCTGATTTTGAGGGCCTAAACCGTATTTTTTCACCAAAATAACTCATAGGTCATGGCTTATAGCGATGAGTTTTGGTGTTGGCCCGTTTCGCATCGAAATAAGTCCAAACAGACTCAAACTCGGCTAGAACAATTTTCATCGGCTTTTATCGCACTCACACTTGTTTCATGTATTCCAAGTCTAGTTGGCACGTATCTTCTTGAAAAATCATGAAGGTTGATTTTGAGGGCCTAAACTATATTTTTTGACAAAAATAACAATAGGTTATGGCTTATAGCGATGAATTGTGTTCGTTGGCCCGTTTCACATCGAATAAAGGTCCAACAAGCTCAAACCTAGCCCAAACGTTTTTTGTCGGCTTTTATCACACTCACCCTTTTTCACGTATTCCAAGCCCCGTTGGACCGTATCTTCATAAAAAACTTTGAAGGTCGATTTTAAGAGCTTAAACTATATTTTTTTCACCAAAATAACTTATAGGTCATGGCCTAAAGCTATGAGTTTTGATCGTTGGCACGTTTTGCATCGAAATAGGTCCAAATAGCTTGAACCTAGCAAGAAAGTTTTTTATCGGCTTTTATCGCACTCACATCGTTTCACGTATTCCAAGTCCAGTTGGCACGTATCTTCTTGAAAAATCGTGAAGGTCTGGTTTTGAGGGCCTAAACTACATTTTTTAACAAAAATAACAATAGGTTATGGCTTATAGTGATGAGTTGTGTTTGTTGGCTTATTTCACATCGAATAAGGTCCAAAAAGCTCAAACCTAGCCCAAAAGTTTTTCGTCGACTTTTATCGCACTCATACTTTTTCACGTATTCCAAGTCCCGTTGGCCCGTATCTTCTTGAAAAAATTTGAAGGCTGATTTTGAGGGCTTAAACTATATTTTTTCACCAAAATAACTCATAGGTCATGGCTTAAAGCTATAAGTTTTGATCGTTGGCCCATTTCGTATCAAAATAGGTATAAATAGTCCAAACCTAGCTAAAACATTTTTAGTAAGTTTTTATCGCACACACACCATTTCACATATTTCAAGTCCGAGTTGGCACGTATCTTCTTGAAAAATCATGAAGGCCGATTTTGAGGGCTCAAACTACATTTTTTTGAAAAAAATAACAATAGGTTATGACTTATAGCGATGAGTTGTATTCATTGGCCCATTTCACATCGAATTAGGTCTAAATAGCTCAAACCTAGCCTAAAGTTTTTTGTCCGTTTTTAGCGCATACACACTTTTTCACGTATTCCAAGTCCTGTTGGCTCGTATCTTCTTGAAAAAAATTTAAAGGCTGATTTTGAGGGCCTAAACTATATTTTTTTACCAAAATAACTCATAGGTCATGGCTTATAGCCATGAGTTTTGGTCGTTGGCCCGTTTCGCATCGAACTAGGTCCAAACAGACTCAAACCTAACCCAACGAGTTTTTCATCGGTTTTTGTTACACTCACACTATTTCACGTATTCCAAGTCAAGTTAGCCCGTATCTTCTTGGAAAACCATGAAGGCTAATTTTGAGGGCCTAAACTATATATTTTTTTTTACCATAATCACTTATAGGTCATGGCTTATAGCGATGAGTTTTGGTCGTTATCCATTTCACATCGAAATAGGTCCAAACAGCTCAAACCTAGCCCCGTAGTTTTTTATCGGCTTTTATCGCACTCACACAATTTCATGTATTCCATGTCCAGTTGGCCCGTATCTTCCTAAAAAAACTATGAAGGATGATTTTGAGGGCCTCAATTATATTTCTTTTTACCAAAATCACTCATAGGTTATGCCTTATAGTGATTAGTTTTTATCGTTGGCTCGTTTCGCATCGAACTAGATTCGAACGACTCAAACCTAGCCCGATAGTTTTTCATCGGCTTTTATCGCACTCACACTCTTTCACGTATTCTAAGTCTAGTTAGCCCGTATCTTCTTGAAAAACTATGAACGCTAATTTTGAGGGCCTAAACCGCATTTTTTCACCAAAATAACTCATATGTCATGGCTTATAGCGATGAGTTTTGGGCATTGGCCCATTTCGCATCGAAATAGGTGCAAACAACTCAAACCTAGCCTAATAGTTTTTCATCGGCTTTTATCGCCTCACACCTTTCACGTATTCCAAGTCCACTTGGCTCGTATCTTTTTGAAAAAGTATGAAGGCTAATTATGAGGACCTAAATTTTTTTTTTTTACCAAAATCACTTATAAGTCATGGCTTATAGCGATTAGTTTTTATCACCGGCTTGTTTCGTATTGAAATAGGTCCAAAAAGATTAAACCTAGCTCGAACGTTTTTCATGAGCTTTTATCGCACTCCCACCGTTTCATGTATTCGATGTCTAGTTGGCCCATATCTTCATGAAAAACATTAAATGTTGATTTTAAGGGCCTAAACCGTATTTTTCACCAAAATAACTCATATGTCATGGCTTATAGTGATTAGTTTTGGTTGTTGGCTCGTTTCGCATTGAAATAGGTCCAAAAAGCTCAAACGAAGCCGGATAGTTTTTCATCAATTTTTATTGCACTCAAACCGTTGGACGTATTCCAAGTCCAATTGGCCCGTATCTTTTTGGAAAAATATGAAGGCTAATTTTGAGGGCCTAAATTATATATATATATTATAAAATCATTCATAGGTCATGGCTTATAGCGATTAGTTTTGATCGTTGGCTCGTTTCGCATCGAAATAGGTCTAGAAAGCTCAAAGCTAGCTCGAACGTTTTTTGTCGGCTTTTATCACACTCACACCATTTCATTTATTCCAAGTCTAGTTGGCTTCGTATTTTCTTGAAAAATCGTGAGAGCTAATTTTGAGGTCCTAAACTACTTTTTTTTGACAAAAATAACTCATAGGTCATGGCTTATAACGATGACTTGTGTTCGTTGGCTCGTTTCACATCGAATTAGGTCCAAACATCTCAAACCTAGCCTAAAAGTTTTTCATTAGTTTTTATTGCACTCACACTTTTTCACGTATTCCAAGTCCTGTTTGCCCGTATCTTCTTAAAAAACTTTAAAGGTGGATTTTGAGGGCCTAAACTATATTTTTTCACCAAATTAACTCATAGGGCATGGCTTATAGCGAGGAGTTTTGGCCGTTGGCCCGTTTCGCATCGAACTAAGCCCAAACGACTCAAAGCTAACCCGATAGTTTTTCTTCGACATTCACACTATTTCAAGGATTTCAAGTCTAGTTGGCCCATATGTTCTTCCAAAACCATGAAGGCTAATTTTGAGAGTCTAAACTATATATATAATTTTTTTTTTTTGCTAAAATCACTCATAGGTCATGTCTAATAGTGATGAGTTTTGATCATTGGCCATTTTTACATCGAACTAGGTCCAAACTGACTCAATCTAGCCCGATAGTTTTTCATCATCTTTTATCGCACTCACGTCGTTTCACGTATTCCAAGTCTAGTTGGCCCGTATCTTCTTGAAAACCGTGAATTCCGATTCCGAGGGCCGAAACCGTATTTTTTCACCAAAATAATTCATAGATCATGGCTTATAGCGATGAGTTTTGATCATTGACCCATTTTGCATCGAACTAGGTCCAAAAAGCTTAAACCTAGCTCGATAGTTTTTCATCGGCTTCTATCATAGTCACGCCGTTTCACATATTCCAAGTCCAGGTTGGCCCGTATCTTCTTGAAAAACAATGAAGAGTTATTTTGAGGGCCTAAACTATATATATTTTTTTTACCAAAATCACTCATAGGTCATGGTTTATAGTGATGAGTTTTGATCATTAGCTCGTTTTGCATCGAACTAGGTCCAAATAGCTCAAACCTAGCCCAATAGTTTTTCATAAGCTTTTATCACACTCACATTGTTTCACATATTCCAAGTCCAATTGGCCCATATCTTTTTAAAAAACATTGAATGCTGATTTTGAGGGCCTAAAATGTATTTTTATACCAAAATAACTCATAGTCATGGCTTATAGTGATGAGTTTTGGTCGTTGGCCCGTTTCGCATCGAAATTGGTCCAAACAGACTCAAACCTAGCTAGAACATTTTTCATCGGCTTTTATCGCACTCACACCGTTTCACGTATTCCAAATCCAGTTGGCACGTATTTTCTTGAAAAATCATGAAGGTTGATTTTGAGGGCCTAAACTATAATTTTTGACAAAAATAACAATAGGTTATGGCTTATAGTGATGAATTGCGTTTGTTGGCCCATTTCACATCGAATAAAGGTCCAACAAGCTAAAACCTAGCGTAAAAGTTTTTCGTCGGCTTTTATCATACTCACACTTTTTCACGTATTCCAAGTCCTGTTGGGTCTTATCTTCTTAAAAAAACTTTGAAGCTGATTTTAGGAGTCTAAATTATATTTTTTCACCAAAATAACTCATAGGTCATAATGGCTCGAAGCTATGAATTTTGGTTGTTAGCACTGTTTCGTATCGAAATAGGTCCAAATAGTTTGAATCTAGCTGGAAAGTTTTTTATCGGTTTTATCACGCTCGCACCGTTTCACGTATTCCAAGTCCAGTTGGGACGTATCTTCTTGAAAAATCGTGAAGGCTGGTTTTGAGGGCGTAAACTATATGTTTTAACAAAAATAACAATAGGTCATGGCTTATATCAATGAGTTGTGTTCGTTGGCCTATTTCACATCGAATAAGGTCCAAAAAGCTCAAACCTAGCCTAAAATTTTTTCATCGGCTTTTATCGCACTCACACTCTTTTACGTATTCCAAGTCCTGTTGGCCCGTATCTTCTTGAAAAACTTTGAAGGCTGATTTTGAGGGCCTAAACTATATTTTTTTTACCAAAATAACTCATAAGTCATGGCTTAAAGCTATGAGTTTTGGTCGTTGGCCCGTTTCGTATCGAAATAAGTCTAAATAGTTCAAACCTCGCCGAAACATTTTTAGTCGGTTTTGATCGTACACACCATTTCACATATTCCAAGTTCGGTTGGCACGTATCTTCTTAAAAAATCGTGAAGGCTGATTTTTAGGGCTCAAACTACATTTTTTTGTCAAAAATAACAATAGGTCATGACTTATAGTGATGAGTTATATTCGTTGACTCGTTTCACATCGAATTAGGTCCAAATAGCTCAAACCTAGCCCAAAGTTTTTCGTCGGCTTTTATCGCACATAATTTTTCACGTATTCCAAGTCCTGTTGGCCCGTATCTTCTTGAAAAAACTTTGAAGGCTGATTTTGAGGGCTCGAACTACATTTTTGTCACCAAAATAACTCATAGGTCATGGCTTATAGCCATGAGTTTTGGTCGTTGGCCCATTTTGCATCGAACTAGGTCCAAACAGACTCAAACCTAACCCAATAGTTTTTCATCGGCTTTTGTTGCACTCACACTCGTTTCACGTATTCCAAGTCCAGGTTAGCTCGTATCTTCTTGAAAAACCATAAAGGCTAATTTTGAGGGCCTAAACTATATATTTTTTTTTTTACCAAAATCACTCATAGGTCATGGCTTATAGCGATGAGTTTTGATCGTTGGCTCGTTTCGCATCTAACTAGGTCCAAATAGCTCACGATTAGCTTGGTGGTTTTTTGTCGGTTTTACCGCACTCACACCGTTTCATGTATTCCAAGTTCAATTGACCTAAAATTCTTGAAAAACTATGAAGGATAATTTTGAGGGCCAAAACTACTTTTTTTTCCGAAATAACTCATGGCATAAAGCTTTGAGTTTGGATCGTTGTCTGTTTTGCATCGACCTACTTCCAAACAGACTTAACCTAACTCGATAGTTTTTTGTCATTTTTTATTGCACTCACACTCGTTTTACATCTCTAAGTCCAGTTGGCCCGTATCGTCTTGAAAAACCATGAATGCTGATTTTGAAGGCCTAAACTAATTTTTTAACCAAAATAACTCATTGGTCATGGCTTATAGCGATGAGTTTTGATCGTTGGTCATTTCGCATCGAACTAGATCCAAATATCTCAAACTTAGCTCGAAAGGTTTTCGTCGGCTTTTATCAAATTCACACCGTTTCACGTATTCCAAGTCCGAGTTGGCCCATTTATTCTTGAAAAATCGTGAAGGTCGATTTTGAGGGCCTAAACTACATTTTTTTTGACAAAATAACTTATAGGTCATGGCTTATAGCTATGAGTTTTGCTCGTTGGCCCGTTTTGCATCGAACTAGGTTCAAACAGCGCAAAACTAGCCCAACATTTTTTATCAATTTTTATCACACTTGCACCGTTTCACGTATTCAAAGCCCAATTGGCCCGTATATTCTTAAAAAAATGTGAAGGCTAATTTTGAGGGCTAATTTTGAGGGCCTAAACTATATTTTTTCACCAAAATAACTCATAGGTCATGGCTTATAGTTGAGTTTTGTTCGTTGGCACGTTTCGCATCGAATTAGGTCAAAACGGCTCAAACTTAGCTCGACGAGTTTTTGTCGACTTTTATCACACTCACGCCGTTTCACGTATTCGAAGTCTAACTAGCTCGTATCTTTTTGAAAAATCATGAAATGATATATTAAGGGTCTAAACTATATTTTTTGACAAAATTACTCATAGATCATGGCTTATAGCTATGAGTTTTGGTCATTCGCCCATTTCTCATCGAACTAGGTCCAAACAGACTCAAACCTAACCCAATAGTTTTTTGTCAATTTTTATTGCGGTCACATTATTTCACGTATTCGAAGTTCGGTTCGCTCGTATCTTCTTGAAAAACCTTGAAGGCTAATTTTGAGAGCCTAAACTATAATTTTTTTTACCAAAATAACTCGGAGGTCATGGCTTATAGCGATAAGTTTTGGTCATTGGGCCATTTTGCATCGAAATAGGTCCAAACGGACTCAAACCTAGCTCGATAGTTTTTCATCACCTTTTATCGCACTCATACTTGTTTCACGTATTTCAAGACTAGTTGGCTCGTATCTTCTTAAAAAGCCGTAAATACCGATTTTAAGGGCCTAAACTCGTATTTTTTTGCCAAAATAACTCATAGGTCATGGCTTATAGCGATGAGTTTTGGTTGTTGACTCGTTTCACATCGAAATAGGTCTAAACGACCTCAAACCTAGCCCGATATTTTTTCATCAATTTTTATCGCACTAACACCGTTTCACGTATTCCAAGTTCGGTTGGCCCCGTATCTTCTTGAAAAAAGATGAAGGATGATTTTGAGGGCCTAAATTATATTTTTTTACCAAAATCAGTCATAGGTCATGGCTTATAGTAATTAGTTTTGATCGTCGGCTCGTTTTGCATCGAAATAGTTCCAAACAGACTCAAACCTATCTCGAAAGTTTTTCTTCGGCTTTTATCACACTCACACCGTTTCACATATTCCAAGTCCAGTTGCCTCGTATCTTATTGAAAAATCATGAAGGCTGATTTTGAGGGCCTAAACTATATTTTTTTTTTTACCAAAATCACTCATAGATCATGGCTTGTAGCGATGTGTTTTGATCATTGGCCCATTTAGCATCGAACTAGGTCCAAAAAGCTCAAACCTAGCTCGAAATGTTTTTTTCAGCTTTTATCGAACTCACACCGTTTTACGTATTCCAAGTCCAGTTGGCACATATTTCTTGAAAAATCATGAAAGCTGATTTTGAGGGCTTAAACTATATTTTCTTTTTGACAAAATTAACTTATATGTCATGGCTTATAGCTATGAGTTTTTTATAATAGCCGAGTTTCACACCGAACTAGGTCCAAACAGGCGTAAATTTAGCTTGATAGTTTTTCATCGGCTTTTATTGCACTCACACCATTTCACGTATTCAAAGTCCAGTTGGCTCATATCTTCTTGAAAAAATGTGAAATCGATTTTGAGGGCCTAAACTATATTTTTTCACCAAAATAACTCATAGGTCATGGCTTATAGCGATTAGTTTTGATTGTCGATCGGTTTTGCATCGAAATAGTTCCAAACAGACTCAAACCTATCTCGAAAGTTTTTCTTCGCTTTTATCACACTCACACCGTTTCACGTATTCCAAGTCCAATTGGCTCGTATCTTATTGAAAAATCTTGAAGGCTAATTTTGAGGGCCTAAACTATATTTCTTTTTACCAAAATCACTCATAGATCATGGCTTATAGCGATATACTTTGATCATTGGCCCGTTTAGCATCAAACTAGGTCCAAAAAGCTCAAACCTAGCTCGAAATTTTTTTTCGGCTTTTATCGAACGTACACCGTTTTACGTATTCCAAGTCCGAGTTGGCCCATATCTTCTTGAAAAATCATGTAAGCTGATTTTGAGGGCCTAAACTACATTTTTTTTGACAAAATTAACTTATATGTCATGGCTTATAGTTATGAGTTTTTTGGTTAGCCGGTTTCACATCGAACTAGGTCCAAATAGCGTAAAATTAGCTTGATAGTTTTTCATCGGCTTTTATTGTTCTCACACCATTTCACGTATTCAAAGTCCAGTTGGCCCATATCTTCTTGAAAAAATGTGAAAGCTGATTTTGAGGGCCTAAACTATATTTTTTCACCAAAATAACTCATAGGTCATGGCTTATAGCGATTAGTTTTGATCGTCGATCGGTTTTGCATCGAAATAGGTCTAAACGACTCAAACCTAGCTCAAAAGTTTTTTGTCGGTTTTTATCACAATCACACAATTTCACGTATTTCAAGTCCAGTTGGCCCGTATCATATTGAAAAATCATGAATGCTGATTTTGAGGGCCTAAACTATATTTTTTTTTACCAAAATCACTCATAGGTCATGGCTTATAGCTATGACTTTTGATCGTTGGCTTGATTTGCATCGAACTAGGTCCAAGCGAGTTAAAACCTAGCTCAAAAGTCATTTGCCAGCTTTTATTGCCTTCATACCATTTCACGTGTTCCAAGTCCAGTTGACTCATATATTCTTAAAAAATCATAAAAGCTGATTTTGAGGGCCTAAACTACATTTTTTGAGAAAAATAACCATAGGTCTTGGCTTATAGCAATGAGTCGTGTTCGTTGGTCCGTTTCACATCGAATAAGTCCAAAAAGCTCAAACCTAACCCAAACATTTTTTGTCAATTTTTATCGCACTCACACTATTTGATGTATTCCAAGTCCCGTTGGCTCGTATGTTCTTGAAAAACTTTAAAGGTTGATTTTGAGGACATAAACTACTTTTTTTACCAAAATAACTCATAAGTCATGGTTTATAGCTATGAGTTTTAGTTGTTGGCTCATTTCGCATCGAACTAGGGCAAAAATGCTCAAACCTAATCGACGAGTTTTTCATTAGTTTTTGTCGCACTCACACTCGTTTCACGTATTCCAAACCGAGTTGGCCGATATCTTTTTGAAAATCTATGAAGGCTAATTTTAAGGGCCTAAACTATATGTTTTTTTTACGAAAGTCACTCATAGGTCGTGGCTTATAGCGATGAGTTTTTATCGTTGGCCCGTTTCACATCGAACTAAGTCCAAACGAGCTCAAAGTTAGCTCAAAAAGTTTTCATCGGCTTTTATCGCACTCACACCATTTCACGTATTTCAAGTCCAATTGGCCCGTATCTTTTTAAAAATCGTGAAGGCTGATTTTGAGAGCCTAAACTATATTTTTTTGACAAAAATAACTCACGAGGTCATGCTTATAGCGATGAGTTTTGGTCGTTGGCCCATTTCACATTGAAAGAGGTCCAAACAGACTCAAGCCTAGCCCGATAGTTTTTTATCAATTTTTATCGTACACACACCGTTTCAAGTATTCCAAGTCTAGTTGGCCCGTATCTTCTTGAAAAACTATGAAGGCTGATTTTGAGGGTCTAAATTATTATTTTACCAAAATCACTCCTAGGTCATGGGCTATAGCGATTAGTTTTGATCGTTGGGTCGTTTCGCATCGAAATAGGTCGTAAAAGCTCAAACCTAGTGCAATAGTTTTTCATCATCTTTTATTGCACTCACACTCGTTTCACATATTCCAAGTCCAATTGGTCCGTATCTTCTTGAAAAATTATGAATTCCGATTTTAAGAGCCTAAACTCGTATTTTTTTTATCAAAATAACTCATAGGTCATGGCTTATATCGATGATTTTTTATCGTTAGCCCGTTTCGCATCGAAATAGGTCCAAAAAGCTCAAACCTAGCCCGATAGTTTTTCATCAATTTTTATCGCACTAACACCATTTTACGTATTTCAAGTTCGGTTAGCCCGTATCTTCTTGAAAAATAATGAATGATGATTTTGAGGGCCTAAATTATTTTTTTTATCAAAATCACTCATAGATCATGGCTTATAGCGATTAGTTTTGATTGTCGGCTCGTTTTGCATCGAAATAGTTTCAAACGAGCTCAAACCTATATCGAAAGTTTTTCTTTAGTTTTTATCACACTCACACCGTTTCACGTATTTCAAGTCCAGTTGGCTCGTATCTTATTAAAAAATCATGAATGCTAATTTTGAGGGCCTAAACTATATTTTTTTTACCAAAATCACTCATAGGTGATGGCTTATAGCTATGAATTTTTATCGTTGGCCCATTTCGCATCGAACTAGGTCCAAAAAGCTCAAACCTAACTTGAATGTTTTTTGCCGCTTTTATCGCACCACACCATTTCACGTGTTCTAATTTCGGTTGGCCCGTATATTCTTGAAAAATCATGAAGGCTGATTTTGAGGGCCTAAACTATATTTTTTGAAAAAAATAACCATAGGTCATGTCTTATAGCGATGAGTTATGTTCGTTGGCCCGTTTCACATCAAATAAGGTCCAAACAGACTCAAACCTAGTCCAAAAGTTTTTCGTCGGCTTTTATCGCACTCACTTTTTCACGTATTCCAATTCTTGTTGGCTCGTATCTTCTTGAAAAACTTTGAAAGCTGATTTTGAGGACCTAAACTACATTTTTTTCACCAAAATAACTCATAGGTCATGGCTTATAGCCATGAGTTTTGGTCGTTTTCCCGTTTCGCATCGAACTAGGTCCAAACAAGTTGAAACCTAACCCGACAGCTTACGTCGGCTTTTCTCGCATTCACACTCGTTTCACGTATTCCAAGTCTTGTTGGTTCGTATCTTTTTAAAAATCCTTAAAGGTTGATTTTTACGGCCTAAACTACATTTTTTGATAAAAGTAACCATAGGTCATGCTTATAGCAATGCCTTGTGTTAGTTGGCCCGTTTCACATCGAATAAGGTCCAAACAGACTCAAACCTAGCCTAAAAGTTTTTCGTTAGTTTTTATCGCATCCACACTTTTTCACGTATTCCAAGTCCTATTAACCCATATATTCTTGAAAAACTTTGAAGGCTGATTTTGAAGACCTAAACTATATTTTTTCACCAAAATAACTTATTGGTCATGGCTTATAGCCATGAGTTTTGGACGTTGGCTCGTTCCGCATCGAACTAGGTCCAAACAAGTTGAAACCTAACCCGATAATTTTACGTCGGCTTTTATCGCATTCACACTTTTTCATGTATTCCAAGTTTAGTTGGCTCGTGTCTTTTTGAAAATACTTAAAGGCTGATTTTTAAGGCCTAAACTACATTTTTTGATAAAAATAACCATAGGTCATGCCTATATCGATGCCTTGTGTTAGTTGGCCCGTTTCACATCGAATAAGGTCCAAACAAGTCAAACTTAGCCGAAAAGTTTTTCGTTAGTTTTTATCGTCCTCACACCTTTTCACTTATTCCAAGTCAAGTTAGCCCCTATCTTTTTGAAAAACTTTGAACGCAAATTTTGAGGGCCTCAACTACATTTTTTTACTAAAATAACTTGGCCCGTATCTTCTTGAAAACCCGTGAAGGCTGATTTTAAGGGCCTAAATTATATTTTTTTCCAAAATCACTCATAGGTCATGGCTTATAGCAATTAGTTTTGATCGTTAGCTCGTTTCGTGTCAAAATAGGTCCAAACAGACTTAAACCTAGCTCGAACGTTTTTTGTCGGCTTTTATCGAACTCACACTTTTTCAAGTATTTCAAGTTCGGTTGGCCCATATATTCTTGAAAAACTTTAAGGGCTAATTTTGAGGACCTAAACTATATTTTTTCACCAAAATAATTCATAAGTCATGGCTTATAGCTATGAGTTTTAGTCGTTGGCCCGTTTCGCATCAAATTAGGTCCAAAGAGCTCAAACCTAGCCTAAAAGTTTTTTGTCGGATTTTATCGCATTCACACTCGTTTCAAGTATTCCAAGTCCAAGTTGGCTTGTATCTTCTTGAAAAACCTTGAAGGCTAATTTTGAGGGCCTAAATTATATATATATTTTTCTACCAATATCACTCATAGGTCATGGCTTATAGCGATGAGTTTTGATTGTTGGCTTGTTTCGCATCGAACTAGGTCCAAACAGACTCAAACCTAGCTCAAAAGTTTTTCGCCGCTTTTATTGCACTCAATCACTTCACATATTCCAAGTCCGAGTTGGCCCATATTTTCTTGAAAAGTCGTGAAAGCTGATTTTAAGAGCCCAAACTATATTTTTTTGACAAAAATAACTTATAGGCAATAGCTTATAGCGATTAGTTTTGATTGGTGGCTCGTTTCACATCTAAATATTCTAAACGACTCAAACCAAGCTCAAAATTTTTTCATCCATTTTTATCAAATTCATACCGTTTCACGTATTCTAAGTCCAATTAGTGCATATCTTCTTGAAAAATAGTGAAAGCTTATTTTGAGGGCCTAAACTATAGTTTTTTGACAAAAATAACTTATAGGTCATGGCTTATAGCTATTAGTTTTGTTCGTTGGCCCGTTTCGCATCGAACTAGGTCCAAACGACTCAAACCTTGCCCTACAGCTTTTCGTCAATTTTTATCACACTCACGTCGTTTCACGTATTCCAAATTCAATTGGCCCGAATGTTCTTGAAAAACTATGAATGCTGATTTTGAAGGCTTAAACTACATTTTATTTTTTTACCAAAATAACCGATATGTCATGGCATAAAGTTATGAGTTTTGATCGTTGGCTCGTTTTGTATCGAACTAGGTTCAAACAGACTCAAACCTAACCCGATAGTTTTTCATCAATTTTTTTCGCACACACTATTTTACATATTCTAAGTCCAGTTGGCCCATATCTTCTTAAACAACTATGAAGGCTGATTTTGAGGGCCTAAACTACATTTTTTGACCAAAATAACTCATAGGTCATGGCTTATAGCGATGAGTTTTGATCATTGGCCCGTTTCGCATCGAACTAGGTCCAAACAGACTCAAAGTTAGCTCGAAAGTTTTTCACTAGTTTTTATCGCACTTACACCGCTTCACGTATTCCAAGTCCAAGTTGACCCGTATCTTCTTGAAAAATCATGAAGGCTGATTTTGAGAGCCTAAACTACATTTTTTGAAAAAAATAACTCATAATTCATGGCTTATAGCGATGAGTTGAGTTTGTTGGCCCGTTTCACATCGAATTAGGTCCAAATAGCTCAAATCTAGCCCAAACGTTTTTCATCGGCTTTTATCGCACTCACACTTTTTCACGTATTCCAAGTCCTATTGGCGTGTATCTTCTTGAAAAACTTTGAAGGTTGATTTTGAGGGCCTAAACTATAATTTTGCACCAAAATAACTCATAGGTCATGGCTTAAATCTATGAGTTTTGGTCGTTGGCCCGTTTTGTATCTAAATAGGTCTAAATAGTTCAAACCTAGCTAAAACATTTTTAGTTAGTTTTTATCGCACACACACCGTTTTACGTATTCCAAGTCTAGTTGGCACGTATCTTCTTGAAAAATCGTGAACACCGATTTTGAGGGCTCAAACTATATTTTTTGACAAAAATAACGAGTAGGTCATGACTTATAGCGATGAGTTGTATTCGTTGGCCCGTTTCACATCGAATTAGGTCCAAACAACTCAAACCTAACCTAATGTTTTTCGTCGGCTTTTATTGCACACACACTTTTTCACGTATTCCAAGTCTTGTTGGCCCGTATCTTCTTCAAAAAACTTTGAATGCTGATTTTGAGGGCCTAAACTACATTTTTTTCCAAAATAACTTATAGGCATGGCTATAGCCATCGGTTTTGGTCGTTGGCCCGTTTCGCATCGAACTATGTCCAAACAAGTGAAACCTAACCCAATAGTTTTTCGTCGGCTTTTGTTGCACTCACACTCGTTTCATGTATTCCAAGTCCAATTGGCCCGTATCTTCTTGAAAAACCATGAAGGCTAATTTTGAGAGCCTAAACTATATATATTTTTTTTACCAAAGTCACTTATAGGTCATGGCTATAGTGATGAGCTTTGATCGTTGACCCGTTTCGCATCTAACTAGGTCTAAACGACTCACGATTAGCTTGATGGTTTTTCGTCGCTTTTACCGAACTCACACCGTTTCACATATTCCAAGTTCAATTGACCTAAATATTCTTGAAAAACTATGAAGGCTAATTTTGAGGGCCAAAACTTCTTTTTTTCTCCAAAATAACTCATAGGTCATGTCATAAAGCTATGAGTTTTGATCATTGACCCGTTTTGCATTGAACTACTTCCAAATAGCTTAAACTTAACTCGATAGTTTTTTGTCATTTTTTATCGCACTCACACTCGTTTTACATCTCTAAGTCTAGTTGGCTCGTATTGTCTTGAAAAACCATGAATGCCGATTTTGAGGGCCTAAAGTATATTTTTTAACCAAAATAACTCATTGGTCATGGCTTATAGCAATGAGTTTTGATCGTTGGCCCGTTTCGCATCGAACTAGATCCAAATATCTCAAACTTAGCTTGAAAGGTTTTCGTCAATTTTTATCGAATTCACACCGTTTCACGTATTCCAAGTCCAGTTGGCCCATTTATTCTTGAAAAATCGTGAAGGCTAATCTTGAGGGCCTAAATTACATTTTTTGACAAAAATAACTTATAGGTCATGGCTTATAGCTATGAGTTTTGATCGTTGGCCCATTTCGCATCGAACTAGGTCCAAACAGCGTAAAACTAGCTCGACATTTTTTATCGGCTTTTATCGCACTCGTATCGTTTCATGTATTCAAAGTCTAAGTGGCCCATATATTCTTAAAAAAATGTGAAGGCTAATTTTGTGGGCCTAAACTATATTTTTTCACCAAAATAACTCATAGGTCATGGCTTATAGCCGAGTTTTGTTCGTTGGCACTGTTTCGCATCGAATTAGATCAAAACAGCTCAAACTTAGCCCGATAGTTTTTCATCGGCTTTTATCGCACTCACGCCGTTTCACGTATTCAAAATCAACCTGGCCCCGTATCTTCTTGAAAAATCGTGAAGGCCGATATTGAGGGTCTAAACTACATTTTTTGACAAAATTACTCATAGGTCATGGCTTATAGCTATGAGTTTTGGTCATTCACCCGTTTCTCATCAAACTAGGTCCAAATAGCTCAAACCTAACCCGATAGTTTTTTGTCAATTTTTATCGCAATCACGGTATTTCACGTATTCGAAGTTCAGTTGGCTCGTATCTTCTTGAAAAACCTTGAAGGCTAATTTTGAGGGCCTAAACTATAATTTGTTTTTACCAAAATAACTCATAGGTCATGGCTTATAGTGATAAGTTTTGGTCGTTGGGCCGTTTTGCATCGAAATAGGTCCAAACAGACTCAAACCTAGCTTGATAGTTTTTCATCACCTTTTATCGCACTCATACTTGTTTCATGTATTTGAAGACTAGTTAGCCCGTATCTTCTTGAAAAGCTCGTGAATGCTAATTTTAAGGGCTTAAACTCGTATTTTTTTTGCCAAAATAACTCATAGGTCATGGCTTATAGCGATGAGTTTTGGTCGTTGACACTGTTTCACATCGAAATAGGTCCAAACAGACTCAAACTTAACTCGATAGTTTTTCATCAATTTTTATCGCACTAACACCGTTTCACGTATTCCAAGTTCAGTTGGCCCGTATCTTCTTAAAAATCAATGAAGGATGATTTTGAGGGCCTAAATTATATATTTTTTTATACCAAAATCACTCATAGGTCATGGCTTATAGCGACTAGTTTTGATCGTCGGCTCGTTTTGTATCGAAATAGTTCCAAATAGCTTAAACCTATCTCGAAAGTTTTTCTTCGAGCTTTTATCACACTCACACCGTTTCACGTATTCCAAGTCCAGTTGGCCCGTATCCTATTGAAAAATCATGAAGGCTGATTTTGAGGGCCTAAACTATATTTTTTTACCAAAATCACTCATAGATCATGGCTTATAGCGATGTCTTTTGATCGTTGGCTCGTTTAGCATGGAACTAGGCCCAAAAAGCTCAAACCTAGCTCGAATTGTTTTTTCAATTTTTATCGGACTCACACCGTTTTACGTATTCCAAGTTTAGTTGGCCCATATCTTCTTGAAAAATCGTGAAGGTTGATTTTGAGGGCCTAAACTACATTTTATTTTTGACAAAATTAACTTATATGTCATGGCTTATAGCTATGAGTTTTTTTCATTAACCAGTTTCACATCGAACTAGGTCCAAATAGCACAAAATTAGCTTGATAGTTTTTCATCAATTTTTATCGCACTCACACCGTTTCACATATTCCAAGTCCAGTTGGCCCGTATCTTCTTGAAACAATGTGAAAGCCGATTTTGAGGGCCTAAACTATATTTTTTCACCAAAATAACTCATAGGTCATGGCTTATAGGGATTAGTTTTGATCGTCAATCGATTTTGCATCGAAATAGGTCTAAACGAGCTCAAACCTAGCTCAAAAGTTTTTTCGTCGGTTTTCATAACAATCACATCGTTTCACGTACTCCAAGTCCAATTGGCTCATATCATATTAAAAAATCATGAATGCCGATTTTGAGGGCCTAAACTATATTCCTTTTTACTAAAATCACTTATAGGTCATTGCTTATAGTTATGAGTTTTGATCATTGGCTCGATTCGCATCGAACTAGGTCCAAACATGACTAAAACTTAGCTCGAAAGTTTTTTGCCAATTTTTATTGCCTTCATACCGTTTCACGTGTTCCAAGTCTAGTTCGCCCGTATATTCTTGAAAAATCATGAAGGTTGATTTTGAGGGCCTAAACTACATTTTTTGACAAAAATAACCATAGGTCATGGCTTATAGCAACAAGTTGTGTTCGTTAGCTCGTTTCACACAAAATAAGGTCCAAAAAGCTCAAACCTAACCCAAACGTTTTTTGTCAATTTTTATTGCATCACACTATTTCGCGTATTCCAAGTCCTGTTGGCCCGTATGTTCTTGAAAAACTTAAAAGGCTGATTTTGAGGACATAAACTACCTTTTTTACCAAAATAACTCATAGGTCATGGTTTGTAGCTATGAGTTTTGGTCGTTGGCCCGTTTCGCATCGAACTAGGGCCAAAATGCTCAAACCTAACTCGATAGTTTTTCGTTAGTTTTTTTCGCACTCACACTCGTTTCACGTATTCCAAATCCGAGTTGGTCGGTATCTTTTTGAAAATCCATGAAGGCTAATTTTGAGGGCCTACACTATATGTTTTTTTTACCAAAATCACTCATAGGTCGTGGCTTATAGTGATGAGTTTTGATCGTTGGCCCGTTTCACATCGAACTAAGTCCAAACAGACTCAAACTTAGCTCAAAAGTTTTTCACTAGTTTTTATCGCACTCACACCGTTTCACGTATTTCAAGTCCAATTGGCTCCGTACTTCTTAAAAAATCGTGAAGGCCGATTTTGAGGGCCTAAACTATATTTTTTTGACAAAAGTAACTCACGAGTCATGGCTTATAACGATGAATTTTGATCGTTGACCCATTTTGCATCGAACTAGGTCCAAACAACTCAAATCTAGCGCGATAGTTTTTCATTAGCTTTTATCACACTCACACCGTTTTACGTATTCCAAGTCCAATTGGCTCGTATCTTCCCGAAAAACTATGAATGCTTATTTTGAGAGCTTAAACTCGTATTTTTTCACCAAAATAACTCATAATTCATGGCTTATAGCGATGAGTTTTAGTCGTTGGCCGTTTCGCATCGAAAGAGGTCCAAATAGCTCAAGCCTAGCCCGATAGTTTTTTATCAATTTTTATCGTACACACACCGTTTCACGTATTGCAAGTCTAGTTGGCTCGTATCTTCTTAAAAAACTATGAAGGCTGATTTTGAGGGTCTAAATTATTTTTTTTTTACGAAAATCACTCTTAGGTCATGGGTTATAGCGATTAGTTTTGATCGTTGGCCCGCTTCATATCGAAATAGGTCCAAAAACCTCAAACCTAGCCCGATAGTTTTTCATCATCTTTTATTGCACTCACACTCGTTTCACGTATTCTAAGTCCAATTGGTCCGTATCTTCTTGAAAAATTATGAATTCTGATTTTGAGGGCTAAACCGTATTTTTTCATCAAAATAACTCATAGGTCATGGCTTATATCGATGATTTTTGGTCGTTGGCCCATTTTGCATCGAAATAGGTCCAAAAAGCTCAAACCTAGCTCGATAGTTTTTCATCAATTTTTATCGCACTCACACCGTTTCATGTATTCTAATTCCAGTTGGCCCGTGTCTTCTTGAAAAACTATGAAGGCTGATTTTGAGGGCCTAAATTACATTTTCTTTACCAAAATCACTCACGAGTCATGGCTTATAGTGATTTTTTTAGATTATTGGCCCGTTTTACATTGAAATAGGTCTAAACGACTCAAACTCGGCTTGAACATTTTTCTTTAGTTTTTATCGTACTAACACCGTTTCATGTACTTCAAGTCTAGTTGGCCCTTATCTTCTTGAAAAACTATGAAGGTTGCTTTTGAGGGGATAAATTATATTTTTTTCACCAAAATAAGTCATAGGTCATGGCTTATAGCGATTAGTTTTGATCGTCGGTCGGTTTCGCATCGAAATAGGTCTAAATAGATCAAACCTAGCTCAAAATTTTTTCGTAGTTTTTATCGCAATCACACCGTTTCATGTATTCTAAATCCGGTTGGCCCGTATCATATTGAAAAATCATGAATGCTAATTTTGAGGGCCTAAACTATATATTTTTTGTTTTTACCAAAATCACTCATAGGTGATGACTTATAGCTATGAGTTTTGATCGTTAGCCCATTTCACATCGAACTAGGTCTAAAAAGCTCAAACCTAGCTTGAATGTTTTTTGCTAGTTTTTATCACACTCACACCGCTTCACATGTTTCAACTTCGGTTGGCTCGTATATTTTTGAAAAATCATGAAGGTCGATTTTGAGGGCCTAAACTATATTTTTTGACAAAAATAACCATAGGTCATGGCTTATAGCGATGAGTTATGTTTGTTAGGCCGTTTCACATAGAATAAGGTCCAAATAGCTCAAAGCTAGTCCAAAAGTTTTTGGTCGGCTTTTATCGCACTCAAATGTTTTCACGTATTCTAAGTCCCGTTGGCTCGTACCTTCTTGAAAAACTTTGAAGGCTGATTTTGAGGACCTAAACTACATTTTCTTCACCAAAATAATTCATAGGTCATGGCTTATAGCCATGAGTTTTGGTCGTTGGCCCGTTTCGCATCGAACTAGGTCCAAACAGGTTGATACCTAACTCGATAGTTTGCACCGGCTTTTGTCGCATTCACACTCGTTTCACGTATTCCAAGTCCAGTTGGCTCGTATCTTTTTGAAAATCCTTGAAGGTTGACTTTTAAGGCCTAAACTACATTTTTTTGATAAAAATAACCATAGGTCATGCTTATAGCGATGCTTTATGTTAGTTGGCCCATCTCACATCGAATAAGGTCCAAACAGACTCAAACCTAGCCCAAACGTTTTTCGTCGGCTTTTATCGCACTCACACTTTTTCACGTATTCCAAGTCCTGTTGGCCCATATCTTCTTGAAAAACTTTGAAGGCTGATTTTAAGGACCTAAACAACATTTTTTTTACCAAAATAACTCATAGGTCATGGCTTATAGCCATGAGTTTTGGACGTTGGCCCGTTTCGCATCGAACTAGGTCCAAATAGTTGAAACCTAACTCGATCGTTTTGCTTCAACTTTTGTCGCATTCACACTCGTTTCACGTATTCCAAGTCCAGGTTAGCTCGTATCTTTTTGAAAATCCTTGAAGGCTGATTTTTAAGGCCTAAACTACATTTTTTGATAAAAATGACCATAGGTCATGCTTATAGCGATGCTTTGTGTTAGTTAGCCCGTTTCACATCGAATAAGGTCCGAACGACTCAAACTTAGCCTAAAAGTTTTTCGTCGGCTTTTATCGCCCTCACACTTTTTCACGTATTCCAAGTCAAGTTGGCCCATATCTTCATGAAAAACTTTGAAGGCAAATTTTGAGGGTCTCAACTACATTTTTTTACCAAAATAACTTGGCCCGTATCTTCTGAAAAACTATAAAGGCTAATTTTGAGGGCCCGAATTATATTTTTTTTCCAAAATCACTCATAGGTCGTGGCTTATAGCAATTAGTTTTGATCGTTGGCTCGTTTCGTGTCGAAATAGGTCTAAACAGACTTAAACCTAGCCCGAACATTTTTCGTCGGCTTTTATCGCACTCACACTTTTTCAAGTATTTCAAGTTCGGTTGGCCCGTATATTCTTGAAAAACTTTGAAGGCTGATTTTGAAGGCCTAAACTATATTTTTTCATCAAAATAATTCATAAGTCATGGCTTATAGCTATGAGTTTTAGTCGTTGGCCCTTTTCGCATCGAATTAGGTCCAAACATGCTCAAACCTAGCCCAAATGTTTTTTGTCGGATTTTATCGCATTCACACTCGTTTCATGTATTCTAAGTCTAGTTGGCTCGTATCTTTTTGAAAGACCTTGAAGGCTAATTTTGAGGGCCTAAATTATATATTTTTTTTACCAATATCACTCATAGGTCATGGCTTATAGCGATGAGTTTTGATCGTTGGCTCGTTTCGCATCGAACTAGGTCCAAATAGCTCAAACCTAGCTCGAAATTGTTTTGCCGCTTTTATTGCACTCAACCGCTTCACATATTCCAAGTCCAGTTGGCCCATATCTTCTTGAAAAATCGTGAAAGCTGATTTTGAGAGCCCAAACTATATTTTTTTGACAAATATAACTTATAGGTAATAGCTTATAGCGATTAGTTTTGATCGTTGGCTCGTTTCACATCGAAATAGTCTAAACAAGTCTCAAACCTAGCTCAAAATGTTTTCATCACTTTTTATCAAACTCATAATGTTTCATGTATTCTAAGTCCGAGTTAGCTCATATCCTCTTGAAAAATAGTGAAAGCTTATTTTGAGGGCCTAAACTACATTTTTTTGACAAAAATAACTTATAGGTCATGGCTTACGGCTATTAGTTTTGTTCGTTGGCTCGTTTCACATCGAACTAGGTCCATACAACTCAAACCTTGCCCTAAAGTTTTTCGTCAATTTTTATCACACTTACGTCGTTTCACGTATTCCAAGTTCAATTGGCCCGAATATTCTTGGAAAACTATGAAGGCTGATTTTGAAGGCTTAAACTATATTTTATTTTTTACCAAAATAACCGATAGGTCATGACATAAAGCTATGAGTTTTGATCGTTGGCCGTTTCGTATCGAACTAGGTTCAAATAGCTCAAACCTAACCCGATAGTTTTTCATCGGTTTTTGTCTCACTCACATTATTTTACATATTCTAAGTCCAGTTGGCCCGTATCTTCTTAAAAAACTATGAAGGTTGATTTTGAGGGCCTAAACTACATTTTTGACCAAAATAACTCATAGGTCATGGCTTATAGTGATAAGTTTTGATCGTTGGCTCATTTCGCATCGAACTAGGTCCAAACAACTTAAAGTTAGCTCGAAAGTTTTTCACTAATTTTTATCACACTCACACCGCTTCATGTATTCCAAGTCCAGTTGACCCGTATCTTCTTAAAAAATCATGAAGGCTAATTTTGAGAGCCTAAACTACATTTTTTGAAAAAAAAACTCATAATTCATGGCTTATAGCGATGAGTTGAGTTCATTGGCTCGTTTCACATCGAATTAAGTCCAAATAGCTCAAACCTAGCCTAAATGTTTTTCGTCGGCTTTTATCGCACTCACACTTTTTCACTTATTCTAAGTCTTGTTGGCCCATATCTTCTTGGAAAACTTTGAAGGCTGATTGTGAGGGCATAAACTATATTTTTTCACCAAAATAACTCATAGGTCATGGTTTATAGCTATGAGTTTTGGTTGTTGGCTCGTTTCGCATCGAACTAGGTCCAAACAACTCAAATCTAACTCGATAGTTTTTCGTCGCGTTTTTCGCACTCACACTCGTTTCACGTATTCCAAGTCTAGTTGGCTCGTATCTTCTTAAAAAACCATGAAGGCTAATTTTAAGGGCCTAAACTATATATATATTTTTTTACCAAAATCACTCATAGGTCATTGCTTATAGCGATGAGTTTTGATCGTTGGCCCATTTCGCATCGAACTAGGTCCAAACAGACTCAAACTTAGCTCGAAAGTTTTTCATCGGCTTTTATCGCCCTCACACCGTTTCACATATTCCACGTCCGGTTGGCCCGTATCTTCTTGAAAAATTATGAAGGCCGATTTTGAGGTCCTAAACTATATTTTTTTACAAAAATAACTCATAGGTCATAGCTTATAGCGATGAGTTGTGTTTGTTGGCCCGTTTCATCTCGAATTAGATCCAAACAGACTCAAACCTAGCCTATACGTTTTTCTTCGGTTTTATTGCACTCACACTTTTTCACATATTCGAAGTCCAGTTGGCTTGTATCTTCTTGAAAAATTGTGAATGCTGATTTTGAGGGCCTAAATTGTATTTTTTAATTAAAATAACTCATAGGTCATCGCTTATAGCGATGAATTTTGATCATTGGCCCATTTCGCATCGAACTAGGTCCAAACGACTCAAACCTAGCCCGATAGTTTTTCATCGGCTTTTATCACACTCACATCATTTCACGTATTCCAAGTCCGGTTAGCTCGTATCAATTGTGAATTTTGATTTTGAGGGCCAAAGCTGTATTTTTTCACCAAAATAACTCATAGGTCATGGCTTATAGCTATGATTTTTGGTTATTGGCACATTTCGCATCGAAATAGGTCTAAACGACTCGAACCTAGTCCGATAGTTTTTCATTAATATTTATCACACTCACACCGTTTCAAGTATCCAAGTCCAGTTGGCCCGTATTTTCTTGAAAAACTATAAAGGCTGATTTTGAGGGATTAAATTATTATTTTTTTTTACCAAAATCACTTATAGGTCATGGCTTATAGCGATTAGTTTAGATTGTTGGTCCGTTTCGCATCGAAATAGGTACAAACAGACTCAAACCTAACTCGAACGTTTTTCTTCGGCTTTTATCGCACTAACACCGTTTCATATATTTCAATTCCAATTGGCCCGTATCTTCTTAAAAAACTATGAAGGCTACTTTTGAGGGCCTAAATTATATTTTTTTACTAAAATCACTCATAGGTCATGGCTTATAGCGATTAGTTTTCATTGTTGGCCCGTTTCGCATCCAAATAAGTCCAAACGAGCTCAAACCTAGTTCGAAAGGTTTTCGTAAGTTTTTATCACACACACCGTTTCATGTATTCCAAGTCCAGTCGCCAGTATCTTCTTGAAAAATCATGAAAGTCGATTTTGAACGGCTAAATTATTTTTTTGACAAAAATAACTCATAGGTCATGGTCGATAGTGATGAGTTGTGTTCGTTGGCCCATTTGACATTGAATTAGGTCCAAACAGACTCAAACCTAGCCCAAAATTTTTTCGTCGGTTTTATCGCACTCACACGTTTTCATGAATTCCAAGTCCTATTGGCCCATATCTTCTTGAAAAACTTTGAAGGCTGAATTTGAGAGCTTAAACTACATTTTTTTCATTAAAATAACTCATAGGTCATGGCTTAAAGCCATGAGTTTTTGTAGTCGGCTACTTTCGCATCGAACGAGGTCCAAATAGCTTAAACCTAACCCGATAGTTTTTTATCATCTTTTTTTTATCGCACTCACATTGTTTCATGTATTCCAAGTCCAGTTGCCTCGTATCTTCTTGAAAAAACAATAAGGCTAATTTTGAGGGCCTAAACTATATTTTTTTTACCAAAATCACTCATAGGTCATGGCTTAAAGCGATTATTTTTTATCGTTGGCTCGTTTCGCATCAAAATCGATCCAAACAGCTCAAACCTAGCTCGAACATTTTTTATCTATTTTTATCGCAATCACACCGTTTAACGTATTTCAAGTCCAGTTGGGCCGTATCTTCTTGAAAAATCATGAACGCCGATTTTAAGGGCCTAAACTACATTTTTAAACAAAATAACCATAGGTCATAGCTTATAGCGATGAGTTGTGTTCATTGGCTCGTTTTGCATCGAAATAGTCCAAACGAGCTCAAACCTAGCTCAAAAGTTTTTCGTCGGTCTTTATCGCACTCACACCGTTTCACCTATTCCAAGTCTAGTTGGCCCATATCTTCTTGAAAAATCGTGAAAGCTTATTTTGAGGGCCTAAACTATATTTTTTGAAAAAAATAATTTATAAGTCATAGCTTATAGCTATGAGTTTTGTTCGTTGGCCGATTTCGCATCGAACTAGGTCCAAATAGCTCAAACCTAGCCTTATTGTTTTTCGTCGGCTTTTATCGTACTCACATTGTTTTACGTATTCCAAGTCCAAGTTGGCTTGTATCTTCTTAAGAAACCTTAAAGGATAATTTTGAGGGCCTAAACTATATTTTTTTTGTTGAAACCACTTATAGTTCATCGTTTATAGCGATGAGTTTTGATCATTGGCCCATTTTGCATTGAACTAGGTCCAAACAGTTTCTTCCATATTTATAGCTAAGGTTTTCCCTTCAAATTAACCCAAGTGTGTCACACTTATATTAATCTTAAGATTGATCATTAATGGCATCTCTTGATTTTTCATGATTTTTCTCTTTTCTTCCTCCTTTTCCTTTAGATTTTTCTCTTCCTCACTTCTCATCTCTTCACCAACTTTGCTCTTCTCTTTTTCTATCAATTTTTAGAGATTATCTTTCTGGAATTAGTCTCTGAAAATAAATTATTAAGTCCTCTAAAATCATCATTTTACACTTTAGTTCCTAACTATTAAATCTTTATAAATGAGCCCGCCAATTTTAGTCCATAACTACACAATTTCCCTTAAATTGACCCTTATCCTAGACCTTTTTTGTGGGTAATTTAAGTCACTAAAGTTTATTAATCATTTCAATCAAGTACCTAAACTTTTAATTTTTTTATTATGCTCCAAGGTTTTGCAATTGCATCTCTAGGTTGAACATAGCCATGTCGGTTAAGGTTACCAATCTCTAATTCTAGCCTCAATGATTATGTTAACCTTCCTTTTTAATCATACATATGTGTATTTCATTCTAAATTAAAGTTTAAAGTTTATTCCTCATATTTAATAAACATCCTTTTATTAATTAAATAAACATCGTTTATATCTTTATATTAATTGATAAACACACATCCACTTTCCCTTTATCTCTCTTTCCCCCTTTCTCTCCCTCATCCCTCCCTCCCTCCCTCAACCCCTCTTCCTTTCTCCCTATCTCCCTCTCTCTCCCTCTCTCCTTACCTCTGTATCCTTTTCTCCCTCTCCCTTTTTCTATCTCTCTCCCTTTTCCTCTCTCATTTTCTCCCCCTCTCTCCCTCTCTCTCTCATCTTCTCCATGTTCCTCTCTTTCCCCTTCCCTCTTTCTCCTTCTTACCCTCGCTCCCTCCCTTCTTATCTCTCTCTTTCTTCTTTTCCATTTTTTTCTCTCACTCTCCCTCTTTTCCCCTCATCCTGTTCTCCCTCTCTCCCCTCCTTCTCTTTCACTCCCTCTCTCTCTCTTCCTCTCTCTCCCTTTCCCTCACTACCTCTCTCCCACTCTATCTCTCCCTCTCTCTTTTCCTTACTTTCTTAGTCTCTCTCTACTCTTCTTCTCTTTACCCCTTTCTCTCTTTCCCATTTTCTTAGTCTCTCTCTCCTCTCCTCCTCTATCTATCCCTTTCTCTCTCTCCCTCCCTTTCTTTATCTCCATCTCTTGTTCACTCTCTTCTTCCCTCCCTCCCTTTCTCTCTCCCTCTCCCTCTCAAACTTCTCCCTCTCTCTATTTCTCTCTACCTTTAACTCCTCTTCTCTCTCTCCCTTCCTCCTTTCCTTCTCTCTTTCTGTCCCTCTATCTGCCTCATCTCCCTCTCTCCTTATCTCCCTTTCTCTCCTTATCTCTCCTTCTTTCTCTCTCCCTCTCTCTCTCTCTTTCTTTATTTCTCTTTCTCCTTTTCGCTCCCTATCTCCCACTCTGTCCTTCTCTCTCTCCCATTCTCTCTTTGTCTCTAACTTTATCTTCTCTCTCTCCCTCTTCTCTAACCCTTCCTCTCTCTCTCCTCCTCTCTCCCTATCTATCTCCCTCTCTTTATCTCTCTCCATTTCCCTTTCAACCTCTCTCCCTCTTTATCTCTATTTCTCTTTCTCTCTCCCTTCGTCTCTCCCTTTGTTTCCCCTTTTCCCTCTCTTTTAAACTCCTTCTCTCTCTCCCTTTCCTCCTTTATCTCTCCCCCTCTATCCTTCTCTCCTTATCTCTCCAACTCTCTCTACCTATCTCTCTCTCCCTTTCCTTCTTTATCTCTCCCCTCTATCCTTCTCTCCTTATCTCTCCAACTCTCTCTACCTGTCTCTCTCCTCCTCTCTCTCCTTTTCTCTATCTCTCTATCGCTCGGAGAGAGAGGAATAGAGAGGGGGTAAGGGAGATGAGAGGGTGTGAGAGAGACAGAGAGAGGGAGAAAGGGATAGGGAGAGAGAGAGAAGGGAAAGGTAGAAAGAGGATGAGAAAGATAAGGATGGAAGAGGGAGAGGGAGGAAGAAAGAAGGAGGAGGAGGAGAGAGTGATTGAGTGAGTGAGAGAAAAGAACGAGGATGGAGGAAGAGAGTAACAAGGAGAGAGGGAAAGGAGGGGAGAGGAGAAGAAAGAGAGAGGGAAAGAGTGGGAGAGAGGGAGAGGTAGAGAGAGAGGGAGGAGGAGTAGAAAGAGAGAGAGAAAGAGAAAGGAAGGAAGAGAAGAGGGAGGGAGGAAGAAAAAGAGAAAGGGATAGAGAGAGAGAGAGAGGGTGGGAGGGAGAGAGGCGAGTGAGGGAGGGAGGAAGAAAGAAAGAGAAAGAGAGAGAGGGATGGACTAGAGAGATAAGGGGAGAGAGAGGGGGAGAGTGAGAGGGAGAGAGACGGGGAGAGGAGAGGGAGAGGGAGAGAGGGAGATAAACGGTGAGAGAAAGAGATCAAGGTAGAGAGGGAGAGAGCGAGGAGTGAGAGAACAAGGAAGAGACGAGAGGGAGAGAGAGGGAGAGATCGAGGGAGAGAGAGATAGAGAGGGAGAGAGGGAGAGGGAGGGAGGGAGAGAGGGAGAGTGAGGAAGTGAGAGAGAGGGAGGGAGGAAGGGTGTTAGTGAGAGAGAAATAGAGAGAGAGGAAGTGAGTGAGTGAGAAAAGGAAGGAAGGGAGAGAGCAAGAGGAATAGAGGGAGGGGAGGAAAGGAGGGAGAAGGAAAGAGGGAGAGAAAGTGGGAGAGAGTGAGTGAGTGAGAGAGGGAGAAAGAGGGAGAGAGAGATGGAGAGAGAAGGAGAGGGAGAGGGAGAGGGTGGGAGAGAGGGAGAGATAGGGAGGGAGGGGGAGGGGAGAGGGAGAGAAGAAAGGATAAAGAGAGAAAGAGAGAGAAAAAAGAGAGGAAAAGGGAGGCGAGAAATGGTAAGAAAGTGTGAGAGAGAGAGAAAGAGAGAGGGAGAGAGAGAAAATGCGAAAGGATGAGAGAGAAAGAGAGAGAAAAGGAGAGAGGAAAAGAAAGAAAGTAAAGGAAAGAGGGAGAAAGAGTGAGAGAGGGAGTGAGGGAGAGAGAGTAAGAGAGGAGAGATTAAGGAAGAGGGGGAAAGAGGGAGGGATTGAGATAGATGAGGAAAAAGAAAGAGAGGGAGAGAGAGGCGGGGAGAGAAAGGGAGAGAGAGGGAAAGAAGGAAAAATAGAGGGATGTAGAAAAGGAGAGAGATAGAGGGAGATGGAGATATGAAGAGAGGGAAAGAGGGAGAGAGTGGGAGAGAGTCGGATGGAGAGAAGGAAAGGGAGAGCGAGAGAAGGAGAGAAAGAGGGAGAAGGAGAGAGAAAGAGGGTGAGAGAGGCAGAGGGAAAGAGGGAGAGAGGGAAAGGGAAAGAGGGAGAGAAGGAGTCAAACACGGAGAGATGGAGAGTAGGTGAGGGAAGTAGAGGGAGATGGATAGAGATGGTTAGAGCGAGGGAGAGAGGGGGAGAGAGAGAGAGAAAGGGATAGAGGGAGAGAGAAAGGAGGTGAGAGGGAGGGAGGGAGAGAGAGAGTGAGGGAGGGAGGGTGAGGGAGAGGGAGAGAGTGAAGGAGAGAGAGGGTGGAGGGAGGGAGAGGGATGGATATAGAGGTGGGGAGGGTGAGAGAGGTAGCAAGAGAGAGAAGGAGAGTGGGGGAGCGAGATAGGAAAGATAGAGGGAGAGAGAGAGAGGGGGTTAGGGAGAGAGGCATAGAGAGGGAGAGAGGGAGGTAGGGAAGGGGAGAGAGAGTGAGAGGGAGTGGGAGAGAAAGGGGGAGAGAGTAGGAGAGAAAGGGGTAGAGGGATGGAGAGAGGGATAAAAAGATGGAGAAAGAGGGAGAGAAGGAGATAATGGAAGAGGGAAAGAGAGAGAGAGGAAGATAGTAGGATATAAAGAACGAGAGGAGATGAGAGGGAGAGAGGGGGAGAGAGGGTGAAAGGTGAAGAGAAAGAGGAAGAGGTAGATAAGGAGAGAGGGAGAGGGATAGAGAGGTGGAACAATCAATGTAAGAGAGGGAGAGAGAGAAGGAAAGAGAGGGAAAGAGAGAAGGAAACGAGAGGGAGAGAGAGGGAGAGAGGGAGATGGAGTGGGAGAGAGAGGGATAGAAGGAACAAGAGAGAGAGAGGGAGAAGGAGAGGAAGGAAGAGAGGAGAGGAAGTGGGAGAGAGAGAGAGAGGGAAATGGAGAAAAAAGAGAGAAAAAAAGAGCTAGAGAGAAAGAAAGGGAGAGAGAGGGAGGGGGAGAGATAGAGAGAAGGAGAGTGGAGTAAGGGAGTTAGAGGGAGAGAGGGAAAGAGAATGTGTGTGTGAGAGAGAGAGAGAGGTAGGGAGAAAGGAAAAGAGAGATGGAGAGGGGGTTAGAGAAAAAGAGAGATAAAAGAAGAAAAAGATGGAGAGGGGGAAAGAAAAAGGGAGATGGAGAGGGAGAGAGCGAGAGAAAAGGGGAGAGGTAAAGGGAGAGGGAGAGGGAGAGAGGGAGAGAGAAAATGGGAGAGGTCAAGGGAGAGAGAGAGAGGGATAAACGGGGAAAGAGAGGGAGAGTGTAATGCCTTAGGTCACTTACTATTACCCAAATAGGAGTGGCTAGGTTCGTTACATTGATATGACCAAAATCTCGACTAATCTCTAGATGTACATTTTTGTAAATAAACAAAATATTAAGTAATAAAGTGCATACAATAAAATTTACATAACATTAATAAATACACCTACGAGTAATTACAAAATATCTAAGATTCCATTTACCCACAAATATAAATCATATCCCTTACCTACAATCTAAAGAGATTTTTATATTTTCGTGTAATACATAGCCCCTTTTTAGTGAGAACCAGTAGCATCCTCAATCAAACTATCTTTACTCATACCTGTTGCACCACACAATTGCAATAATAGAATGAGCCAAAGCTTAGTAAGTAGGGTGATGCATGTGATATGCAATGTTTTCCTATATCTCTTCCTTCGCTCATCAATTTTAGTTCGGGTACCTTAGGTATTAGCAAGTTCGCTCTAGTTTCATCTCTTCATGATTGCCAAATCACCTACTACTAACAATAGAATTATCCCTCATTGTAGCATACGGTTATTAGGATTATCCATCGCTTAGCGATGTAATCAAGTAATAGAGTACACACACGGCTTCATTGCTAATACCTATTTAATCTAGTTTGGTTACCAAACCTCATCAATTGTCGGTCTAATGATTTTTCTCAATTCAAGCCACCCTCAAATGCATATGATGCACATGATGATTTAATTACCACATCCATCAACTCATGGGTACCAAACCCTACATTCTCAAACCATTCTTGAAATCGAATCCGCACATAGGATTTCATATATCTTACATAGTATTCACCTAAGAAAATCAATTACCACCAATTAGTATTAATCAATCCATAGTACGTAAGTACCTTCCTTTCATATAATCGGTACATCTTATCATAGATTTCAACCTACCACTTAGCTTACATAAACATTAGTCCTAAGGACCAATTTAAAACATAAGAAAGGTGTAATTTCTTTGCTAACTCGCATTTTAGCTCTATTGGCTAAAATTGGCTCTTGAAATTTTAGGTCCTAATTTCAAATTTTCTTGACGTTTCACCTCACTATGCTTCAAAATATACTTATTTAAGTACACTAGAAGCATCAATTCTAGAGTTGAATGAGTGGAATTCAAATCTTAAAAATTAGGGTTTAGGTCGAAAGTGACTTAGGGATTTCAAGAAATTTTCTTTGATTGATGTGAAGTTTCTTTTCATCCTTAACTACTAATCCATATATAATTGGTTATAATTAAGTTTTATGACATTAATTACATGAAAATATCAAAACCTTTCCCATTTTAGCATTTAGGCCGAATAGGTTTCCTTAGGGAAAACCTTAGGAGCTCATTCTCTACCTTGTTCTAAATTGTTTCTTCCAAGTCCACATCAACCATAATTTACTCCAACTAAATTTCGGCCAAGCCCATTCATTTCATAACCAAACCCAACAACAATAATTGAACATACACAAAACTTTATGAATACACATACCAACAATTCATCATATACACCATACCAACAATTAGATGCATGTCAAACCAACAAACACAATACAAACTCAAGCAACCCATACCAACGTAATCAATAGCTCAAGTTAATGACATAATTTAAACACTTAGAAATAGATTTTATGGCATGAAAAAAAACCTACTTACTTAGTTCAAGTTTTCTAGAAAATTCCTTAGTCTTTTATTCTCCTTCCTTCTTTGTTTCTTTCCTCTTTTTCTTTTCTCATTTTTCCCTCTCCCAATTCCGTTTCCTCTCTTTTTAGTGGGCTAAAATTTTCTAAAGAATGGCCAACCATTTAGCTCTCTTTTATATATTTATATATATCTAACTTTCTTCCTTCGTTAATTAGCATAACAAGAATGATAAGTGTCTTAAGTTAAACTTATAAGGTGTAAAGTGGTGGAAGGTTTTGGAAAGCTAGGTGGTAGGTTTAGAAGTCAAAGGAGGTGAGGTGTAAAGTAATGGGAAAAGTTTGGAAGCTTAGGTGTCAATTTACAACTAAAAGATGGGTAATGAGAATAAAAGCAATTCTAGAGGAATTTGGTTCAAGAAATTAGGTATTTCCCCACAATTTTGGCATTCTCCTAATGTTAAGGTAATTTTAATTTTTTTTTCACTTACATAGCATATTCTAAAAGAGTGTTAAGGGAAATAATTTCTAACTAACTAAGTTACCCAAAATTTATTCACTTAAATACTCACTTAAACACCAAATATATTCACACCACAAAATATTAAAATGTCACATAAATTACACCCACACTTAATATAGAGATATATGAATATTCCGGTACGTATTTTTATATGATTAAGAATTTTCATAGGGGTGACATTTCTCTCCTCCTTAAGAGAAATTTCATCCTCGAAATTGACTCATTCGAACAATTACGGGTATTTATCTTTCATTTCTTCCTCTTGTTCCCACATCAACTCTTCGAGGTTGTGATTTTCCCATAAAACCTTGACTAAGGCATTTCCTTATTCCTTAGTTGTTTGACTTGTCGATCCGGAATCTAGATTGGTCTTTCCTCATATGTTAAATCTATAGTCGAGTTTGGTGGTGTCATCCCCAAGACTCGGCTAGGCTCTCCAATGCATTTTTTTATCATGGACACATGAAATACATTATGAACTCTTGATAGCGAGGGCGATAGCAATAGATAATACGCCTTATCGCCTATCCGATCAAGTGTCTTGAATGGTCCAATGTATCATGGAATCAACTTTCCCTTCTTTTCAAACCGTAATACACCTTTCATTGGTGCAACCTTTAAGAAAACATAATCACCGACTACAAATTCCAAATCCTTCCTCCTTTTGTTAGCGTATCTCTTCGTCTACTTTAAGCCATTTTCATCCATTGGCGGATTTTATCTACTACCTCAATCATTTGTTGCACTAGTTCGGCCCTAATAATTTTCTTTCCCCTATTTCATCCCAATGTATTGGAGATCTACACCATCGTCCATATAAGGCTTCATAAGAAGCCATCCTAATTGACGATTAATAGCTATTGTTATATGCAAACTTTGCTAGTCATAAATATTTTTCCCATTTCCTGGACCAATCTAGAACACATACTCGCAACATGTCTTCGAGAATCTAAATGACCCATTCGGATTGTTTGTTAGTCTATAGATGGTAAGCCATGCTAAAGTTTAAGCTCATACCCATGGCTTTATGTAATTCCTTCTAGAATGCCGAGGTAAATCTAGGATCTCGATCCGATACAATTGAGATTGGAATCCCATGCAACATTACAATTTCATCAATATACGACTGGGCGTACTAGTTTAGGTCGTAAGTTGTCCCGATCGGGAGAAAATGTGCTCGACTTAGTAAACCTATCCATAATTATCCGGATGGCATTTTTCCCCTTCTCGGATCTCAACAAGCCTATAACAAAATCCATAGTTATATGCTCCCACTTCCATTCCGGAATTACTAATGGTTTTAACATTCACAAGGGTCTTTGATGTTTCGATTTCACTTGTTGATAGATCCGACACCTTACCACATAATTAGCCACGTCTTTCTTCATTCCCGGCCATCAATAAATCGACTCAAGTCATGATACATTTTCATACCTCTTGGATGTATTAAGTATGGGGTTGTGTTTGCCTTCTTTAGTATCTCTTCGTTCAAATCTTCCACCGATTGGACATATAGCCTTCTCTTAAATCTAACTACCCTTTTACCGTCAATAACAAAATCTGTTTCCTTTCCCATCTTTGTACTTTTTTTCAATCCCCTCAGCCTTTCATCCATTTATTGCCCCATTTGAACTCTTTCTTGTAAGGTTGGCTAGACTAACAAGGCCGACAAAGTGCTTCTATGGCCTCGTTGGGATTATCTCTAACTCTAACCTTTGTAAATCCCTTAATATTGCCAATCGAATTGTCTACATCGCTACCACATATTTTTTACTTAAAACATCGACAATGACATTGGCTTTTCTCAAGCGATGGTTGATTATGCAATCATAGTCTTTAACCAACTCCAACCATCTCCGTTGCCTCATGTTTAACTTCGTTTATGTGAAAATATCTCATAAAATTTTATGGTCCGTATATATCTCACATCTTGCTCCATATAAATAATGCCTTCAAATTTTCAAGGCAAAGACTATTGTCGTTAATTCCGGATCATGCTTTGGATAATTCCATTTGTATTCTTTCATTTTTCATGAAACATAGGTCACCATCCTTCTATTCCGCATTAACACCACTCCTAACCTATTCTTAGAAACGTCACTATACACCATAAAGTTCCCATCTTCGGATGGAATGGTTAGTACTAAGGTTTGATTAACCTTCGCTTTAATTCTTGAAGCTCTTCTCACAAGCATCTATCCATTGAAATTTAACAATTTTCTTCATCGAGTTAGTAAGAGGCATTTCTATCTTAGAGAAGCCCTAAAAAATCTCTCGATAATAATCAACCGGACCTAAGAAACTTCATACCTCTAACACATTCTTAAAAGTAGACCGAGTTTTGAATGGCTTCTATCTTCTTTGGATCTACTATTATGCCTTTTTTGTTACTATGTGGCCTAGAAAAGTTACTTATTCTAGCCAAACTCACACTTCTTTAACTTAGCATACAACGACTACTCCCTTAACATCTACAAGGTAGCTCTTAAATGCCCCTTATGCTCCTCTACACTTCAAGAATACACTAGAATCTCATTAATGAATACGATGATAAATTTATCTAAAAATTCCTTAAAGACTCGATTCATCAAGTCCATAAAAGCAACTAGGGCATTAGTTAGTCCAAACGGCATCGGTAATAATTCATAGTGATCGTATCTCGCTCTAAACGCTGTTTTTCTTACATCTTTTGACCTTATCCTTAATCGATGATACCCCGATTGCAAATCTATTTTGAAAAACACCATCGTGCCTTGTAATTGATCAAACAAATCATCAATCCGGGGTAATGGATACTTATTTTTAATCGTCACTCGATTCAACTCTCGATAGTTGATAGATAGCCTTAGGTTACCATCCTTCTTCTTTACAAACAATACCGGAGCTCCCCAAGGTGAGAAACTAGGGCGTATAAATCCCTTATCCAGTAAGTCCCGTAACTACATCTTCAACTCTTTCACTCGATCGGGGCCATACTATAGGGAGTCTTAGAAATTGGAGTCATGCTCGACTCTAGTTCAATTTCAAATTCTATCTCCCTCTATGGTGGTAACTTAATAAAGTTTTCTAAGAATACGTGTAAATACTCTCGCACAACCTCTATATCTCTTAGTTTTGGCTTTTGTTCTATCTAGCTATCCAAGCACATGTGATAGGTATCCCATACATGCTTTTCCTAGTATCCTTTGATCCTTTAAGGCCTAGATGATGATACGATTTAAAGCTTCGAGTCAGCCTTAAACTCTAATGGTTGACTCCCAAGTAGATCAAAAACTACCTTTTTTCCTTGACATTTTATATTGGCACCATGCCTTGTCGACCAATCCATCCCTAAAATCAAATCAAAATCTTGAAGATCCAACACTATCTAATCTACCTCTAAACTTCTATCCTCATCCCTGCACTGGACACTTTCCGATTATACTTGTCGACTCTATAAATTCTCCGAAATGATCGTTATAAGATACCCTACAACTAATGTCCGAGGTTTAACACTTAGGCTTTTCACTAATGTTTTTGATATGGATGAATGTGTAGCACTAAAATCAATTAAAACATAAGTAATCAAGCCAAGGATTGAGACATTATCATAAACACCTCGCATCCCTTATGTCGACCTCCTCTTGCATCATTGTGTAAACTCGAGTAGGTATCTTTCTCGGTCTTGGTTTTCACACCTAAGGGCGATCGTAAGATATGTGCCCTCGCTTATGAAAAATATAACAAGTCCTCAAGTCAAGTTGGCACTCCCCTATATGGAACCTCCCACATTTGTAACATCGAGGTTGGTTATCCATCATCGGTCATGGCCGATTATCCAACGAGCGGCCTTGGAACGTACGGTGCTTGGTCCGGTGACTCGTACATTTCCTTGACCATCACCTCGATTAAAATTCCTAGTCGGGGCTCACCTTATTGGCCGGACGAAGAGGCCCCCGACTTAAATGCTTGCCTCTTTTGCTATACTTCCTTTACAATTTCCTTCGATCCTTATCTGCTAACATTGCCTTATTTACCATTTCTAGAAAAGTGTTGGCGATCGACATCCGCACCATACTCCGAACTCTTAGGTCTAGCCCTATTAAGAATCGATTCTTTTTCAAATTTTCATCCCCCGTAATGAATGGGACAAATATACATCCTTGTTTGAATCTCCGTACATATTCACCCACGGACATCCTATCCTATCTTAATTCCAAGAACTCATGAGTCTTCCTAGCCTTCACATTTGTAGTAAAGTATTTATTGTAGAAAACTTTCTTAAAGCCTTTCTAGGTTAAAATAGGCAAGTCTATCATGAATCATGCATTTTCCCACCATGTGCTTGGCGTGTCTAGTTAGCATAAAAATAGCAGACGACACTCACTCATTATTTGGTGAATTGTAGATACTCAAATATCACCTCGAGGGATTTGATCCATTCTTAGCTACCATTAGATTAGCACCCCTAGCAAACTCTTAAGGATTCATTTTTTGAAATCTTTCCATCTGCGTCATTCCTATGCTCGAGGCAAAGGCTACGGTTGTATAGCTAGGAGTCGCCTCATTTGCTCCGTATGGGTTTGTTGTTTTTGTTGCATCGCTTGTTGTAGTTGCTACATTATCTCTATCATAGGATTCAAAGCTTCTTGTTGATTATCGCTATCATTTTCGGAGGTCTCTTCTCTTTCTACTCGTACTTGGATTTTTTCTTGGCATGGTTTGACTTTGTAAATATCACGTTACATTCGAGTTAGTTTTGGTATCGAAATCCTTTCCTTATCATATATGACGCATAATATAAGACATTCATGTATATATAAAATTACATAAATGTTTATTAGATATATAAGCATATCATACAAAACATACATTCACATTGATAAGCACATTTACATCCAAAGGTTTCCATGCCATATTTACAATCAAAAGGCACTCCTATTCACACCAAAAGACGTACAAAGTCGATACACCATATAATTTTTTTCTAGTAGTATGTCTAATGCATCGGATTAACATATCGAACTCAACGGGGAAAGGAATGCTCTACTCTTTACCAATCAATGACATCAATTGATATGGAATGTACTATCACACGAGCAAGGCATAATGGTAGACCCTAGTTATACATTAATCTAGTGATGGTCCGCCTAACTTGAGTCGGTAAAAAGGCTCGAATAAATTTTCAATAAGAATTTTGATCCGCCTTATTTTCTCAAACCTCATCCAATAACTATTGGTCCCTCGATAGAAGAGTCCGACGTAATGTCATCCTCATAAAATCCACACTATGATATTGACCAAGTGAGGCATCGAGAAACACTATTCGTTGAATCAAATCATGTACCCTAATAATGTGTGCCATCAAGTCCTAGTCTAGTGTCATAGTAAGGTCTGTTTAGTTCAACCCAGTAAGTCGCTAGGGTGGCTCTCTATCGATGGGTCCTAGCGAGCTTGAGGAATACAACATATGTATGGCATCTACAATGATAGCATTTACAATCAACAATATTTCCAAGAAATGGCTATATACTATATAAAAGCACATAATAAACACACATATGTAGTAGAGACAAAGAATTGGATTTTACTTGTTGAGTAGTGCACCGATCCTTAGGCTCATGTTACGGTTAAACTAAACCAAGGCTTTGATACCACCTTGTAACACCCCTAGCTCACTTACTATTACCCAAAAAGGAGTGGCTAGGTTCATTACTGCTGATATGACCAAAATCCCGACTAATCCTTATATGTACATTTCGTAAATAAACAAAATATTAAGTAATGAAGTGCGAACAATAAAATTTACATAAAGTTAATAAATACAGCTATAAGAACTACAAAATATCTAAGATGACATTTACCCACAAATAGACACCGTATCTATTATCTACAATCAAAAGAGATTCTTATATTTTCGTGTAGCACATGAGCCCCTTTTTAGCGAGAATCGGCGGGATCCTCAACTGAATTATCTTTACTCTTACTCGTTACACACACAATTGCAACGAGTAAAATAAGCCAAAGCTCGGTAAGCGGGGTGATGCATGTGATATGCAATGCTATCCTATTTCTCTGCCTTCACCCATCAATTTTAGTTCGGGTACCCTAGGTATTAGCAAGTCCGCTCTATTTTTAACTCTCAATGATTTCCAAATCACCTACTGCTAACAAAAGAATTATCCATTGTTATAGCACATGGTTAGCGAGGATTATCCATTGCCTAGTAGTGCAATCAAGTAATAGATTATGCACACGACTTCATTGTTAATACCTATTTAATCCGAGTTCGATGACTAAACCTCATCAATTTTTAATCCAATGATTTTTTCTTACTTCAAGCCACCCTCAAATACATATGATACACATGATGATTTAATTACCACATCCATCCAGTCATGGGTACCAAACCCTATATTCTCAAACCATTCTTGAAATCCAATTCCCACATAAGATTTCATATATATCTTATATAGTATTCACCCAAGGAAATCAATTACCACCAATTAGCATTAATCAATCCATAAACTTTATTCCATACGTAAGGAACTTCCTTTTGTATAATTAGTACTTCTGATTATAGATTTCATCCTACCACTTAGCTTACATAAACATTAGTCCTAAGGACCAATTTAAAAGATATGAAAGGTTTAATTTCTTTTCTAACTTGCATTTTATCCCTATTGGCCGAAATTGGCTCTTGAAATTTTAGGTCCTAATTTCAAATTTTCTTGATGTTTCACCTGTATATGCTTTAAATTATACTTATTTAAGTATACTTGAAGCATCAATTCTAGAGTTGAGTGAGTGGAATTCAAATCCTAAAAATTAGAGTTTAAGCCAAATGTGACTTAGGGATTTCAAGAAATTTTCTTTGATTGATGTGAAGTTTCTTTTCATCCTTAACTACTAATCCATATATAATTGGTTATAATTAAGTTTTAGGACATCAAATACATGAAAATATCAAAACCCCGCCCATTTTAGCATTTATGCTGAATAGGTTTCCTTAGGGAAAACCTTAGGAACTCATTCTCTACCTTGTTCTAAATTGTTTCTTCTAAGTCCACATCAACCATAATTTACTCCAACTAAATTTTGGCCAAGCCCATTCATTTTCTAACCAAACCCAACAACAATACTTGAAGATACACAAACCTTTATGAATACACATACCAACAATTCATAATACACACCATACTAACAATTAGATGCATGTCAAACCAATAAACACAATACCAACTCAAGTAACCCATAACAACATAATCAATAGCTCAAGTCAATCATATAATTTAAATACTTAGAAATAGACTTTATGGCATGAAACAAAACCTACTTACTTAGTTCAAGTTTGCTAGAAAATCCCTTAGTCTTTTCTTCTCCTTCCTTCCTTCTTTCTTTCCTCGTTTTCTTTTGCTATTTTTTCTTCTCCCAATTCAATTTCCTCTCTTTTTAATGGGCTAAAATTTTCTAAAGAGTGGCCGACCATTTAGCTCTCTCTCTTATATATATATATATATATCTAACTTTCTTACTTCATTAATTAACATAACAAGAATGGCAAGTGTCGTAAGTTAAACTTATAAGGTGTAAAGTGGTGGAAGGTTTTGGAAAGTGAGGTGGTGGTGGGTTTAGAAGTTAAAGGAGGTGAGGTGTAAAGTAATGGGAAAAGTTTGGAAGCTTGGGTGCCAATTTGCAACTAAAAGATGGGTAATGAGAATAAAAGTAATTCTAGAGGAATTTGGTTCAAGAAATTCGACATTTCCCTAAAATTTTGTCATTCTCCTAATGTTTAGGTAATTTAAATTTTTTTTTCACTTACATAGCATATTCTAAAGAAGTGTTAAGGAAAGTAATTGCTAACTAACTAAGTTACCCAAAATTTATTCACATAAATACCCACTTAAACACCAAATATCTTAACACTATAAAATATCAAAATGTCACATAAATTACACCTACACTTAATATAGAGATATATGAATATTTCCGTACGTATTTTTATATGATCAAGAATTTTCATGATGGTTACTGAAAGAGGGAGGGAGAGAGAGGTATAGAGGGAAAGGGGTGGGGAAAGAAGGAGGGAGAGAGAGGGATTATGAGAGAAAGGGGAGAGAGAGAGGTAGAGAGGGAGAGAGAGATGAAGAGAGTAAGAGATAGATAGATGGAGTGCGGGAGATAGAGGGAGAGAGGAAGAGATAGGAAGAGAAAGGGAGAGGAAGAGAGAGGGACATGGGGATGCATAAATAGAGAGGGAGAGAGAGAGTTTGGTAGAGGTAGAAAGAGAGAGAGAGAGAGAAGGAGAAAATGGAGAGAAAGGGATAAAAAGAGGGAGAGAGGGGGAAAATAGGCTAGTATGGAGTATTACACATTATCTTTCATATGTAAAATTTTATATTTAGAGTCATAGTGATGTAGACTATTAGTGACTTTTTTACATATTCAAAGCTATCCGGTTTGAGTACTGCAAGAAAAATTAACTTGTCCCTTTCTAATGCAAGGAAGACTTCTTGGTTTGACAATCACTAAAATTTTTTTCCTTAAGTTCATCTCGTTTAAAAGAAAAAGACATGCTAATTTTTCATGTCCTCACTCCCTACTTCTCTCTCTCCCTTTCCCTCTCTTCCTCTCATGACTATCTCTCTACCTTCCCCTCTCTCTCCCCCTCTCGCCCTCTCACTTTTTCCTCTCCTTCTCTCTATCTCTCTCTTCCTCTCGTATTGCTTCCTCCCTCCCTCTCTCCTTCTTCCTCCTTCCTCTTTCTCCCTCTCTTGTTCCCTCTCCCTCTCTCTATCTTCCTCTCTCCCCTTTTCTCTCTATCTCTCTCTCCCTTTACTCTCTTTATATCTTTATCCCTCTTTTCCTCTCTCTAGCTCCCTCCCTATCTCTCCCCATCTGCTTTTCATCTCTCCCTCCTTCTCTCTCCCTCCATCTCCCTCCCTTTTATCTCACACCCACTCTATCCCTTTCTCCCTCTCTTTCCTTCCTCTTTCTCCCTCTCTCACCCTCCTCTTTTCTCTCTCTCATTGTTTCTCCCTTTCTCCCTCTCTCTCCCTCTTTCTCTCACTACAGACTCCCTCTCCCTCTCTCTCCCTCCATCTCTCATTCCCTCTCTCCATCTTCCTTTCCCTCTCTCCTCACATATCTCTATCTTGCCCCCTTTCTCTTTATATCTCTCTCCATCCCTCCAACTTCCTCTCTCTCCCTCCCTTCTCTCTCTCTCTCTCCCTTTCTCTCCTCTCACCCTTCCCTTTTCTCTCCTTCCCTCCCTATCTCTCCATCTCCCTCTTCCTCTCTCTTTACATATCTCTATCTCTCTCTCTATCCCTCTAACGTCCTCTCTCTCTCCCTTCCATTCTCACCCTCCCTCCCTCTTCCTCTCTCTCTTTCCCTCTCCCTCTCTTTGTATTTCTCTACCCTTCCCTCCCTCTCTCTCTCCTTCCTTCCTTCTCTTTCCCTCTCCCTCTTTCTCTCTCTCTTTCCCTCCCTTTCTCCTTCTCTCTCCTTCGTTCCTTCTCTTTCCCTCTCCCTCTCCCTCTCTCTCTTTCCCTCCCTTTCTCCTTCTCTCTCCTTCCTTCCTTCTCTTTCCTTCTCCCTCTCCCTCTCTCTCTTTCCCTCCCTTTCTCCTTCTCCCTCCTTCCTTCCTTCTCTTTCCCTCTCCCTCTCCCTCTCTCTCTTTCCCTCCCTTTCTCCTTCTCTCTCCCTCTCCCTCTCCTTCATCCTCCTCTCTCCCTTTCATTCCCTCTCTCTCCTCTTTCTCCTTTCCTTTCTCTCCCTTTCTCCCTTTCAATATCCCTCTCTCCCCCTCTCTCCCACTCTCTCCTCCCTCTCCCTTTCCCTTCCTATCTAACCCTCTCTCCATATTCCTCTTGTTCTCTCCCTTTTATCTCTCCCTCTCTCTACCTCTCTTTCTCTCTCCTCTCCTCTCTCTCTCCCTCTCTCCCCCTCTATCCTTCTCTCTTTCCCTATCCCTCTCTCTCCTCCTCCTCTCATTCTCCCTCCCTCTCTCTCTCTCTCCTTCTTTCTCTCACTCCAACTCCCTCTCCCTCCCTCTCTCTCATCTCTCATTCCCTCTCTCCATCTCCATCTCTATCTCCATCTCCCTCTCTCTATATAGTTCTCTCTTCCCCACTCTCTCTCAATATATATATATATATATATATATATATATATATATATATCCATCCCTCTAACTCCCTCTCCCTCTCTTTCCCTCTACCTCTTTTCCTCTCTCTCGCCCTTTCTCTCTCTCTCGCCCCTCTATTTGCTCCCTCTCTTAAACTTTTTACCCTCTTCCTCTCCCTGTTGCTCCCACACTAATTCTCTCTCCCTCTTTCTCCCCCACTCTCCTTCTCTCTTTCCCTCCCTTTCTCTCCCTCCCTCCCTCTCCCACTCTTTCTCTCTCTCCCTCTCTTTCTACCTCACTTTCTCCTTTTCCCTCTCCTTCTCTCTCCCCCTAATCACTTGATCTCCTTCTCTCTCTCTCCCCCTCCCTCTCTCTCTCACTCTCTCCTTCTCTCTCTCCGCTTCTCTCTTCTTCACTATCTCCCTCTCTCTCCCTCTCTCCCTCCCTCTCTCTTCCCTTCTCTTTCCACCTCTTTCTCTCCCTCTCTCCCTTTATCTTTCCCTTCATCTCTCTCTATCTTTCCACCTGTCTTTCACACTCATCCTTCTATCTCCCTCTCCCTCTCCCTCTACCACTCTATAAACCTCTCTCTATCTCCCTTTGTCTCTTTGTCCTTTCACCCTAACTTTCTTACTCTCTCCCCTATTATCCCTCCCTCCCTTTCTCCCTCCCACTCTTGCTATATCCTTTTCCCTCTCTCACCCTCTCTCTCTCCTTCGTAACTCTCTCCTTCTTCCTCTCTATATCTCTCTATCCTCTCTCCCCCGTCTCTCTACTTTTCTCACTCTATCTCTTTCCCTCTCTTTATCCTTTTATCCATCCCTCTCCCTCTATCCTTCTCTCTCCCACTCTCTCTCACTCCCTCCCTCTCTCTATCTCTCTCTCTCTCTCTATCTCTCTCTCCCTCCCTCCCTCTTCCTATCTCCCTCTCCATCTCTCTTCCTTTCTCTCCCTCTCTATCTAACTCATTCTTTTTCTTTATCTCTTCCCTATTCTCTCTTTCCCTCTATCTCTCTTTCCCTATCTCTCTATCCTTGTTCCTCTCTCCCTCCCCGCCTTTCTCACTTTCACTCTCTCTCTATGTCCTTCTCCCTCTCTCACCCTCTATTTTCCTCTTTGCTTTTCTCATTTTATTTGTTTCCCTCTCTTCGTCCTCTCCATCCCTCTCCCTCTCTTCATACTCTCCATCCCTCTCCCTCTCTCCTTCTCTCTCCCACTCTCTCTCGCTCCTTCCCTCTCTCTATTTCTCTCCCTCTCTCCCTCTCTATCTCTTCCTCTCTCATTCTCTCCCCTCTCTATCTCATATTCTCTCTCCTAATCTATCTCTCATACTATCTTTCCCTCTGTCTCTCTCTCCTCATCTCTCTATCCTTATCGCTCTCCCCCACCCTCCCTCCCTATCCCTCTCTACCTCTCTCTCTCTTTCCTTCTCCCACTTCTATACTCTCTTTTCCTCTATATTTCCCCTAATTTCTTTCTCATTCCCTCTTTTTCTTCCTCTCTCTATCTTCTTCCCTCTCTCTCTCCCCCGTCTCCCTCCCTCCATCTTCCTTCCTCCCCCTCCCTCTTTCTCCCTCTTCCTCTTTCTCCCTCTCCCTCTCTCTCTATCTCCATCTCTCTCTCGCCCTCCTTCCTCTCTCCCTCTCAATCTCTACCTCTTTATGTGCCTCCCTTTCTCCCTTTTCCTCCTCCTTTTTGCCTACCTCTCTCTCTCTCCCCTTTTCTCCCTCTTTCCGTCCACCCTCTCTCTCCTCTTCTCTCCCTTTCTCTATACCTACCTCTCTCTCTCTGAATCCCTTTCTCTCTCTCTCCACCTCTCCCACTCCCTACCTCTCCCTCTCTCTCTACCTCTATCCCCTCTCTCTCTCGCCCTCACTCTCCCTCTCCCTCTCCCTCCCTCCCTCCCTCCCTCTCTCTTTTTTTCTCTTTATCTCTTTCCCTTTCACTACCTTCCTCTCCCTCCATTTATCTCTTTCTCTCCTCCTTTCTCTCTCCTTCTCTCTTTTTTCCTTTTATCTTTTTCTCTCTCCCTCCATCCCACTCTCCTTATTCTCTCACTCTCTCTCTCTTTCTCTCCTTTTTATCTCTCTCTCCCTTCCTCTCATTTTCTCTTTACCTCTCTCTCTCTCTCTTCCTCTCTTCCCCTCCCATCTCTCTCTCCCTCTCCCTATCTCCCTCCCTCTCTATCTCCCTCTTTCTCTTCTCTTCTCTCTTTTCCTCTCTCTCTCTCCTTCTCTCTCACTCACCCTCTTTCACCTCCTCTCTCACCCTCCCTCCCCTTCTCTCTCATTCCCTTCTCTTTCTCTTTCTTTCTCCCTCCTTCCCTACCTCACTCCATCTATCTCTCTCTTCCTTGCTCTCTAGCCATCTTACCCTCTCTTTTGCTCCCTCTTCCTTTCTCTCTCATTCTCTCCTCCTCTCTCCCCTCTCCCTCTTTTCCTCTCTCTCCCTTTCTCTCACTCTTCCTCTCTCTTACTTTTTCTCTCTCCCTCCCTTCCCTCTCTCTCTCTTTCCTTCTCTTTCTCTTTCCTTCACCCTCCCTCCCTCTCTCTCTCTCTCTTTCACTTCCTCTCCCTCTCTCTTCTTTCACTTCCTATCTCCCTCTACCTCTCCCTTCCCCCTTTCCTTATCACTCTACCATCTTTCTCTCCCTCTCTCTATCCTCACTCTCTCTCACATTCTCTCCTCCTTTCCCTTTCCCTTTGTCTCCCTTGCCTTCTCTTTCTATATCACTTTCTCCCTCTCTCTTTCTCTCTTCCATTTTATCTCTTTCTATTTCCATTTTATCTCTTTCTCTCTCCCTCTACCTCTTTCTCCCTCTTCCTCTCCCTCTCTACCACCCCTCTCTCCCTTTTCCTCCCTCTCTCACCCTCCCTTCTCTCCCTCTCCTCTCCCTCTCTTCCTCTCCTCCTCCCTCTCTCTCTTACTCTCTCCCTCTCGTGCTCTTTTCCTCTCTCGCCCTCCCCCTCCCTCCCTCTCCCATTAGCTTGCTCCATATCTCCCTCTCCCTCTTTTTCTCTCTACCTTTCTTCTTTCTTATCTTCTCTACCCCCTCTCTTTTCCTTTCCCTCCCTTACTTTACCCTTGTCTCCCTCTCTCTCCCTCTCTCTATCTTCCACTCTCCCTCCTACTACCTCTATCCCACTCTCTTGCCTTTTCTTCCTCTCCCTTTCTTCCTCTCTCCTTCTCTTTCTCTCCTTCTCTTTGTCTCTTACTCCCTCTTTCCCTTCCTCTCCCTCCTCTCCCTCTCTTCCATCCCTCTATCCCTTTCTCTCCCTCACTCTCACCCGCTCTCTCCCTCTCTCTCCCACAGTCTCATTCTCTACCTCCCTCTTTCTCTCTCCCTCTCCCTCCTTCTCTCTCCTCTCTTTCCCACTCTATCTCTTCCCTCTCCCTCTCCTTTTTCATATCTCCCTCAATCTCTCTCCCTCTCCCTCTCTCTCCCTTCCTACCCTCTCTCTCTCTCTCTCTCCATATCTCTATGTATTCTTCTTTCTTTTTACCTCTTTATTTCCCTCTCTCCCATCTCCCCTCTCTCTCCCTTCTCTGTTCCTCTCTCCTACTCTCTCTCCTTTTTACTCTCCCTCCATTTCCCTCTCTTCCTCTGCCCCTCTCTTCCCTGTCTCCTACTATCTCCCTTTCTTTCCCCCTCTCTTTATCCTACTCCCTCACTCTCTCTCCCTCTCTTAATCTCCCTCACATTCCATCTTACTATCTCCCTCTTCCTCTATCCCTCTCCTTCTTTCTCCCCTTTTAACTCCCTCTCCCTCACTATCTCCCCATTTCCCTCTTGCTCCCTCTCTTCCTTACTCTCTCTCTCTTCTCTCTCTATCTCTCCACCCCCTTTCAATCTTCCTCTCTTTTCTCATCTTTCTCCCTCTCCTCCTTTCTCTCTCCCTCTCTTTCTCTTCTTCTCTCATCTTTACCTCTCACTCTCTCTATTTCACTCCTTTTCTCTTCCTACCTCTATCTCTTATGGGTGAGGACCCAAGGAAAAACCAAAAAGAGACCTAGGCCCATTAAAGAGTTAAATTTGATTATGAATACCAAAACTAGGGTTGGAAAAGAAATCCTATTCCAACCTCATGGGTGAAGATTAGTTGTATTATAATATATATAAATGAAGTAAAGGAAAAAGAGAACTCAAGCAAAACTAGAATTAAAACTTAGACCCATTATGAGTCAACTTCGACTACTAAGATTAAAGGTTCGGATTAAACAAGAGTTCAACTTAAGTATGTCACACATAAATTCTTATGATTAATCGAGTCTTGTAAACAAAGTAATACACTAGAAATCTTAGCCTAGACTTGCTAGGTACATGAGAAGGAAAACTCATAAGTACGAAGTAGATTTATGAAATGAATAATCCCAATGAATGGAATTTGTATTATCGGTTTGAACATTTTAAATGGTATATAAAACACCTATGAAGTCCCGAGTGTGCGTCGAGACACGAGAATGGTCCGAGAAGAAAAGGTTGATAGCATAATTAGTTGAATGTGTTAAACATAATATCATGTGCATCACGTGCATTCGAGGGTGGTATGAAATCAAGAAAAATCATTGAGTCGTGAGATAATGCGGTTTGGTAACCAAATTGAATGGAATGGATAACGGCATGAAAACATGTACATGCTCTATTACCGACACCGTTAAGCAAGGAATAATTTTGCTATCTTTGTGCTACAATAAGGGATAATTCCATTATGAGCGAGTGGGTGATAATGGGATCACCGAGAGGCTAATAGAGTAGCAGGTGATAACACGATCATCGAGAGATATAACGCACAATCTTATTAATACTTAGGATACCCGGATTAAAATCAATGGATAGAATGGGAAATAAAACTTCATTTCATATCACATGCATCACCCTACTTACTAAGCTTCGGCTCATGGCATTGTTGTTTTTATGTTATGACAGGAAAGAGTCAAAGTAGTAAGGATGCTATCGAGTCCTCCAAAAAGGCTTACGTGTGACACAAGTGTATCAAAATTCCTTTTGATTATAATTTTTAGGGTTGGGGTATCGATAAATATTCTAATGGTATTGTAAATAAATTTTGTAATTTCTTTCGCCGTATTTGTTAATATTATGTAAATTATCTTGTACGCATTTTGTTATATGATAAGTCCTTAATGTATGAGTACATATGTGTTGGGGTTAAGTTGGGAATTGGTCATGTCGGTGTGAGAAGATCCTCACTAGCCACTCGTTTTTGGGTAATTAGCTAGTCGGCAGGGAGGGGGTACACACTACCTCTCACCATCTCAATTTCTTCCTTTCTCCCTCTTTACCTCTATCCCTCCCACCATTTCTCTCTCTTTTCTTCCTCTCTACCCCTTTTTCCCTCTCTATCCCCTTCTCTCCTTCCCTCTCTCTCTCTCTCTCCCCATCTCACTCTCTCTCAAACTTTCCCACTATCTCGCTCTCTCTCCCTCTCTTTATCTCCCTCACTCTCCCTCTTCCTCTCTGCCTCTCTCTCTATCTCCCCTCTTATGCCTCGCTTTTTCTCTCTTTCTCTCTCTCCCTCTCTCCAACTCCCTCCCCCTCTCTCTCCCCCCGTCCCTCACCCTCTCCTTTCCTCTATTTCTCTATCTCCCTCTCTCTCTTTCCATCTCTCTCTCTCTTTCCTTCTCCTTTTGTCTTTTTTCTCTATCTATCTCTCTCTCTTTTTCCCTTTTATTTTATCTCCCTCTCCCTCAATCTCTCTTCCTCTTTTCTCTCCCTACCTCATCTCCCTCTCTCTCCCTCCCCGCCTTTTCCTTCTTCACCTCCCTTTCTCCCCCTCTAACTCCCTAACTTTTTCCCTTCTCTCCCTTTCCCTCTCACTCTCGCACTCTTTTACTCACCGGCCCTCTCCTTTTCTCTCCCACTCCCACCCTCTCTCTCTCCCCTATCTCTCTATTATTCTCTACCTGTCTCTTTCCCTTTCTCTCTATCTTTCCCTCCCTCTCGTCTCTTTCACACTTTGTTGCTCTCTCTCCCTCTCTCCCTCTCAATCTCCTACATACTCTCTCTCACTATCTCCCTTCCTTCCCTCTCCCTCCTTATCTTAAACCCCCTCTTTCTCTCTTCCCCACTCTTCCTCTCTACCTCTCTTTATATATCCTTCCCTCTCTCCCTTTCTCTCTCTCTCCCTACTCTTCCCCTCTCTTCCTCCATCCCTCCCTCTCTATCGCCCCTCCTTCTCTCACCTTCTTTATTTCTCTCTTTCCCTCTCCTTCTCTTCCATTCTCCTTCCCTTTCTCTCCCTCTCTCTCTCCTTCCCACCTTTCCCTCCCTCCCTCTATTCTTTCTCTCCCTCTCCCTCTCTTTCCCACTCTCCTTCTATTTCCCTCTCTCTCCCAATCCCCCTTTCCCTCTTTCTCTTTCACTCCATCTAACCATCTCACTCTCTATATCTTTCTCTCCCTTACTTTCTCCACCTATCCCTTCCTCTCTCTATCTCTCTCCATCTCCCTTTCTTTCTCTTCATCTATCTTTCTCTTTCTTTCTCTCCCTCAACCTCCCATCCTCTCCTTCTCTCCATTAGTTCCTCTCTCCCTCTCTCTCTTTCTCTTTCCCTCTCCCACTCTACCTTCCTCTCCCACCCTTTCTACTTCTCCCTCCTTCTCTCCCCTCTCCCTCCATCCCTATCACTCCCACTCCTTCTCTCCCTATCTTGCCCTCTATCGCTCTCTCTCTCCCATTCCCTCTTCCTTCCGACTCTCTCACTCCCTCTTCCTCCCTCTATCTTGCTTTCTTTCCCTCTAACTATCTCCTTTTCTTCCCCTCTCCATCTCTTTCTCTCCCCTACTTTCCCCTCTATCTCTCCCTCTCTCACTCCTTCTCCTTCCCTTGCTTTTTTACACTCCCTCTTGCAATCTCTTTCTCTTCCTTTATCCCTCTCCCTCCTCCCTCCCACTCTTTTACTCTCCCTTCTTTCCTCTCTCTCTCCCACTCTCTCACTCTCTCCCCTCTCGCTCTATCTCCCTCATTATCCCTTTCATTATCTCCTTACCTTTATCTCTCTCTATCTCCTCCTCCTATCCTTCTCTCTCTATACTCTCTCCCTCTCTACCTCTCTCTCTTTCCCTCTCCCCCACTCTCTCCTTTTCTAACCTTCCCTCTCTTTCTCCCTCCTTGCCTCCCTCTCTCCCTCTCTTTCTCCCTCCTTGCCTCCCTCTCTCCCTCTCTATCTCCCTTTATCACTCCCTCTCTCTCAATCTCTCCTATACACACACACACTCTCTCTCATTCTCTCTCTCTATATATATATCTCTCTCTCCCTCTATCTATCTCCTCTCTACCTCTCACTATATCCCTCTCTTTCTCTCTCCCTCTCTCTCTCTCTCCCTCCACCTCTTCTCTCTCCCTCTTTCTCTCCTCTCTCTCTCTATCTCTATAGCATTCTCTCCCCCTCTCAGCTCTCCCTTCTCCTTCCACTATCTCCTTCACTCTTCCTCCCCCTATCTCTCCCTCTTTCCTTTTCTCTCTTTCCCTCTCTCTTCCTATCTCTCCTCTTTCATCCCTCTCCCCCTCCCTCCCTCTCTTCCTCCCTCTCACCCTTTCGCTCTCTCTCGCCTTACTCTCTTCTTCCTTCTTTCTTTCTCACTCTTTCTGTCACTCCCTCTAGCTCTCTCCCTCTCTCTCTCTCTTCCCCTCTCCCTTGTATTTTCTCCTTTACTCCATCTCTACCTCCCTCTTGCTCACTCTCCTTATCTCTCTTTCCCTTTTTCCCTTTCCCCCATCTCTCCCCTACTCTCTCTCCCTCTCCCTCATTCTCCCTTCCACTCTCCCTCTATATTCCCCTCTCTATTTCCACCATTTACCTCTCCCTTTTTTCCCTCTCTCCCTCTATATCTCATCCCTACCCTCTCTCCCTCCCACACTCTCTCTCCCTTTCTCACCCTCTCTCTCTTTCTCTCAATCTCTTTAATTCTCTTTCCATCTCCCTCTCTCCCTCACTTCATCTCTCCCTCTTCTCACTCTCCCTCTCTCATTCTCTCTTCCATCTACCTCTCCCCCTCTATATTTCTCTCTCCCCCACTCTCTGTCTTCCTTTCATCTCTCTCTCCCTATATCCTTCTATAACCTTCGTGAAAATTCTTAATCATAAAAATATATGTACCAAAATATTCATAGATATATATACTAAGGATGGGTGTGATCTATGTGACATGTCAATTTTTTTTTATGATCCGAATATATATGGTGGTTATAGGAAGACTTTGGTGTTAATGTAAGATTTCAAGGGCATAAATTTTGGGTAAGTTAACTAGTTATTTATTTCCTTTAACACTTATCAAGAATATGCCATGAAATGGAAAAATTGTCTAAATAAATGGAGAGGGCTGAAAGTTTGGGGGAATGCTGAAATTCTTAGCTTAAAATACCCTTAAGAACATGTTTAAGTTCATAACCCATCCTTACAATTTAACTTGACACCTAAGCTTCTTCATTCTTCCATTTAAAGGACACCTCATCCCTTTGACTTCCAAACCCACCACCTAGCTTTCCATTATCTCCCATCACTTTACACCTTATCAACTTAGTTTAGGACACTTGTTATTGTATTAAATGAAGGATGAAAGTTGGGAATATATATATAAGAGAGACCTAATGGCCATCCACACTTTGGAAATTTTAGCTCACAAAAATTGAGAGAAAACCAAATTGAGAGATAGAAAAACAAAAAAGAAAAGAGGAACGACAGAAAGAAGAAAGGAGAAGAAAAGACTAAGAGATTTTCTCCTAACTTTGAACTAAGTAAGTAGGTTTTTTTTATGTCCTCCAATGTTGTTTTTATGTATTTAATTTATGTGAGTAACTTGAGACATTGGTTATATTGTTATGAGTTGCTTGTGTTGGTATGATGTGTTAATGGTTTGATGTGGATCTACATGTTGGACTTGTGTATGTGATGAATTGTTGAAGCCTATAATGGTGTATGTCCAAGTATATGTTGATAGGGTTGGTATAAACAAAGGGGCTTAGATCAAAATTTGGTTAGAATAAACTATGGTTGAGATGGACTTGGAAGGAATGAGTTTCTAGGGCATGTTTTAGGAAACCCATTCGGCCTAAATGTCAAAAAGGGAAAGATTGGACCTTTTTATGTAATTAAGAACCTAGGACTTAAATTCTCACTCACCTAGATATACTTTAGGATGAAACAAAACTCCATTATAATGAAAGAAAATTCCTTGCCATGTTTTGGGAGCCATTCGGCCTAAATCCTAATTTTTGGGATTTGAGGCCCACTCATCCAGATGGATAATTAATGGTTCAATTAGACCTAAATATATATAAATTAAAGTGTAGAAAGGTTAGAATTAAAGGAAAATTGGAATTTTAGCTTAGACTAGTTAGAACCTAAATTCGACCATCCATGCCAAAATACGAGCTAAGAGAGAAATTCCACCTTAGATGCGATTTAAATTGGACCGTAAGGCTAACATCTATGTAAGCTAAGTGTAGGTTGAATTTTATGATAAGACTTACTAATTACACGAAGGGAAGGTACTTACGTACGAAGTAAAGTTTAGATCGAATACAAATTGGTGATAATTGTTCTTTGGATGGATACTATGTAACCAATATGAACTATATATGAAATCTTATACATGGATTGAATTCCAAGAATAGGTTGAGAATATAGGGTTTGGTAACCATGATTGCGTGAGTGTGATAATTAAAACATCATATGCATCTATGCATTTGGGGTGGATTGAATTGAGAAAGAACATTTGATTGAGAATTGATGAGTTTTGGTAATCGAACTGGAGTAAATGGGTGTTAGTAATGAAGCTCGTGTGCATGCTATATTAATTAATTACATTGTTAGGCGATGGATAATCCTACTAACCATGTGCTACAATGAGGGATAATTTCGTTGTTAATGATAGGTGATTCGATAGTCACCGAGAGATGAAAATAGAACGGACTTGCTAATACCTAGGGTACCTAAACTAAAATTGATGGGGAAAGGTAAAGTAATAGGAAAGAATTGCATATCACGTGCATCACCATACTTACCGAGCTTTGGCTCATTCATTTTTTGTACATGTGTGGTGTAACGGATAAGGGCAAAGATAAGTTAGTCGAGGATGCTATTGGTTCTCACTAAAAGAGGCTCATGTGTTACCTAAAAATATAGGATTCTGTTTTAATTGTAAATTAGGGGGTACGATGGCTATTAGTGGATAAAGGGCATCTTAGACATTTTATAATTTCCCGTAACTATATTTATTAACGGTATGTATATTGCATTATACGTACTCCATGGTTATGTATTATGCAAGTGAGTTGGGATTTTAGCCTTAACAATGTAACGAACCTAGCCACACCTCTTAGGATATTGGTAAGGGAGCTGGAGGCATTACACTTTCCCTCTTTATCTTCATCTTTCTCCCTCTCTCTATCTCCCTCACTCTCCATCTCATAATCTACCTCTCTATCCCTCACCCACCCACATCTCTCTCTCCCTCTTTCCCTCTCTACCTCTCTCTCCCCTATCTCCCTCTCCATATCTCCCTATCTTCCCCGCTCTCCCTCCCTCCCTTCCTCCTTCTCTTTCTCTCCCTCCTCTCCCTTTCTCTATGTCCCCCTCTTTCCCCCTCTCTTTCTCCCAATCTCCCTCCTTCTCTCTCCCACCCTCTCTCTCTCATTCCTCATGTTCTTCTCCCGCTCTCTCCCTCCCTCTCCCTCCCTCTCTTTCATTCTCTTTCTCTCTCACACTCTCTCTCACACACTCTCACCCCTCCCTCTCTCTATCTCTCCCGCCCTCTCACTCTCTCCCTCCCCCTCCCTCTCACTCTCATTCCTTCCCTCTCTCTCTCCCCCTCTCTCTTTCTCCTCTCCCTTTTCACTATTTTCTTACGCTCGTCCTCTCTCCCTTCCGCCCTCTTTCTTGCTATCTCTCCCCTCTACTTCTCTCTTTTTTCCCTTCCTCCCCCCTTTCCATCCCTCTCTATCCCTCTTCCTCACTCCTTCATATAACTTTATCTATTTTTCTCTCTCTCTCTCTCCCTTGCTCTCAATCTGTCTCTCCCTCTCCCCCTCTCTCTCTCCCCCTTTTCCTTGCTCTCTGCCTCTCTCTCCCTAGCTTTCTCTCTCCTTCTCCCTTTTTCTCCCCTCTCTCTTTTTTCCTTATCTCTCTAGCTCTCTCTCTCCCTCCTTCCCTCCCCCTCTCCCTCTCTCTCCCTTCTTTAAATATCTTTCCCTCTCCCTGTCTCCCACTTTCTCTCCCTCCCTCCCTCTCTCTTTATTTCCTTTCTCTCTTATTCCCTCCCTCTCCTCTCTCTACCTCTCGTTCTCCCTCTCTCCCTCTCTCTATCTCTCTTTCTCCCTCTCCCTCCCTCTCCTTCTAACTCTCTTCTCTCTTTCCTCTTTTTCCCTACTCTCTCTCCCTTTCTCTTTCTCTCTCCCTATTTCTTTCCCACTTTCCCCCCACTCTCTTCCTTTCTTTCCTATCTCTCCCTCTCTCTTATCCATTCTCTCTCCCTCCCTCCTACTATCTCACCCTCTCGCTCTCTATGCTCCCTCTCCCTCACTCTATCCCAATATCTCTCTTTCACTCCCCGTCTATCCCTCTCACTCACTATCCTTATCTCCCTTTCTCTCTCTCCCACTCTCTCTCTTTCACCCCTCCCTCCAACCTCACACTCTCTCTCCCTCCCTCCCTCCCTCCCTCCATCATTCTCTCCCCAATTCTCCCACTCTATCCATCTCTCCCTCTTGCTCCCTTTCTCTTCCTCCCTCACTCCCTCTCCTTTTCTCTCTATCTCTCCCTCCCTCTCCCTCTCCCTCTCCCTCTCTCTCCTCTTTCCATCTCTCTCTTTCTTTCCACCCCTCTCCCTCTCTCTCTTATGCCCTCTTTCTCCCTTCCCCTTTATCCTTTTTCCCTTTCTATTCTACTATATCTCTCTCCCTCCCTCCCTTTCTCTCTCTCCACCTCTCTTCCTCTCTCCCTCCCTCTCCCACTCTACCTCCATCTCTCTTCTTTTACCACACTCTCTCCCTCTCCCTCTCTCTCCTTTTCCTCTTCCACTCTCTCTCCCTCTCTCTTTCCATCTCTCTCTTTTGTTTTACCTCTCTCTTTCTCCCTTTTTTGCTCTCTCCCTTTTTCTTTTCATCTTTCCCTTACTCTCTCTCATTCACTCTTTCTCTCTCATTATCTCTCTCACCTCGACTTTCCTCTACTCTCTTTGTTTCTCTTCCTCTCTCCCTTTCTTTATCCCTCTCACTCTCTCTTTCTCCCTCTTTATCCTCACACTCCCTCACTCTCTCCCTCTTCTCTCTTTCTCTCCCCCTATCTATCCCTCCCATTCTTTAGCCCTCTCTCCTATTCTCTCTCTCCCACTCTCTCCCTCTCTTTATCTATCTCTCTCTCCCCTCTCTCACTCCTCTTCTCTCCCTTTCTCTCCTTGTCCCTTTATTCCTCCCTCTCTCTCCCTTCCTCTCTCTCACCACCTACCCCTCTCTTTCTCCCTCTCTCTTACTCTCTCCCTCTCTCTTACTCTCTCCCTCTCTCTCTCATCCTATCTCTTTCACTATCTCTTTCCCCCTCTTCCTCTATCTCTCCCTCTCCTACTATCTCCCTCTCCTACTCTCTCCCTCCCTCTCTCTCCTTCCTTCCCTCCCTCCCCCTCTCGTTCCTCAACCTCTCTTCTCTCTCTCACCCCTTCCCTCTTTCTCTCTCATCCCTTTCCCTCTCTTTCCCTCTCTCCCTTTCTCACCCTTTCTCACTCTCTTCCTCTTACTCTTTATCTCTCTCTCCTTTCTATCTCCCTCCCTCCTCTCTTTTTATCTCTTCTTGTCCTTCTCTCCCTTCCTTTCTCTCACTATCTCTCACTCTCCCCCTCCCTCTCTCCTCGTTTCTCTCCCTTTCCCTTCCTCTCCCTTTCTCTCTCTTACTCTACCTCTCCCATCACATCTCTCCCTCTTCTTCTCCATCTTTCCCTTTCTCTCCCTCTCCTTCTCCCTCTCTCCTTTCCCTCTCACATCCTCTCCCTCCCTCTCCCTCTCTAACTCTCTCCCTCTTTTCCTCTCTCTCTCTCTCACACACACACACTCTTTGTCTCTTTCCCTCTCTATCTATCCCTTTTTTCCCTTTTCTATCCCTCTATCCCTCTCCTTATCTCTCTCTCACTCCCCCTCTCCTTCTCTCTCTTTTTTCCCTTCCTTTCGTTCTCTTTCTCTCTTTATCCCTCTCTCTTTATACCTCACCTTGTCCGTCCTCTCCTTCTCTCTCCTCCTCTCTTTCTCTCTCTCCCTCTCTCTCACTCCTCCTACATTCCACCCTCACACTCCCTCTCTCCCTCCCTCCCTAATCTCTCCCTCCCTATCCCTCCCACTCCCTCTCCCTCTCTCCCTTTCTCTTTTCCTCCCCCTTTTCCTCTCCTTTGCTCTCTCTCTTCCCCTTTCCCTCCCCCCTACTCTCCCTCTCTCTTCTTCTCTATCTCCCTCTTTCCCTCCCCTTTCCCTGTCTCTCTATCGCTTCCTCTCTCTCTCTCCCCGTCTCTCTATCCCTTTTCCTTTTCTTTTCTACTATAACTCTCTCCCTCGCCCTCCCTCTCTCTCCCTCTCTCGTTCTCTCTTTCCCTCTCCCTTTTCTCTGTCCGAATTTCTCTCTCTCTCTCTCCCTCCACTCTATTTCCTTCCCTCCCTCTCCCACTCTACCTCCATCTATCTCCTTCTACCACACTCTCTCTCCCTCCTTCTCTCTCTTCTTCTGATGCTCTCTCCCTCTCTCTATCTCTCTTCTCTTCTCCATCTTCTTTGCTTTTTCCCTCTTTCCCTTCCTCTTTCCCTCACTCTCTCTCCTTCACTCTTTCTTTCTCCCTCTCTCTCACCCACCTGTCTCCCTCGATCTCTCTCCCTTAATGTGTTTTCTCTCTCTACCCCCTCTCTTTTTGTCTCTCCATCTCTCTATCTCTCTTCTTCTCTTCCTCCATCTCTTTACCCCTCTCCCTCTCCCGTTATCTATGCTCTCTCTCCCTCTCTCTTCCTTTTTCCTTTCCTTTCTTTCCCTAACTCTCTCCCCCTCTCTCTCCCATACTCTTCCTTATTCCCTCTCCCTCTCTCTTTCTCCCATCACTCTCTCTATCACCCTCTCCCTCTCTCCCTTCCCCTCTCTCTTTCTCTCTCTCTCTCTATCCCTCTTTCCCTCCCTCATTCTCTCCCCCTCTTCTCTTGTTCCCTCTCTCTTCATCCCTTTCTCCCTCTCTCCATTCCTCTTTATCTCTCTATCTTTCTCCTTGTATAACTCTCTTTCAATATCTTTGTTTTTCTCTCTATAACTCTCTTTCTCTTGCTCTCTCTCCCCCTTTCCCTCTTTCTCACTCTCTTCTACTCACTCCCCGTCCCTTTTTCCTTTTCACTCTCTCATACTCCCCCTCCCCTCTTTCCCTCTCCCTTTCCCCCTCCTCTCTCTCTCTCCCACTCTCACTCTCTCTTGTTCTCTCTTCTTCTCTCTCTCTCTACCTCTCTTCCTCTTTCTCTCCCTTCATCCCTTCCTCTCCCACTCTCTACCTCTCCCACCCTTTACCTCTATCTCTCTCCCTTTCTCTCTTCCCTCTCCCTTACTCTTTCTTTCTCTTTTCCCTATGAATCTCTCCCTCTATCTCTCTCCCTCAATTTTTTCTTTCTATCTCCCTCTATCCCTCTCTCCCCTCTTTTCATCCATTTCTCTGTCCTTCCTTCCTTTATCCCTCTCTCCCTTTCTCTCTCCCTCTCCCTCTCCTTTTTTCTCTCTTTCCCTCTCCCTTTTCTCTCTCTCCCACCCTCTTTCCCTTCCTCCCTCCCTCCCTATCTCTCTTTAACTCTCTCTATCTCCTTTTCTACCCCACTCTCTCTCTCCCTCTCCCTCTCTCCGACTCCTCCCCAATATCTCTCTCTCCTTCTCTTCCTCACTCTCCTTTGCCCTCCTTTAATTCTATCTCCCTCTTCCCTCTCCCTCTCTATCTCTCTCCCTCCATCTCTCTCTCACTCTCTATCACTCTCTCTCCCCCTCTTATCCTCCCTCTCCTTTCCTCTCACCCTCCCTCTCCTTTCCTCTCACCCTCCCTCTCCCTCATTCAATCATTCCCTCACCCTCTTCCTTTCTCTCCCATTCACTCTCTCCTTCTTGATCCTTCTACCTCCCTCCCTCTCTCCCTATCTCTCTCCCTCTCTCTCCTTCTCCCTCACTCTTAATCTCTACTCTTTCTCCCTCTCTCCCTCTCTCTCTTTCTGCTTCTACCTCTCTCTCCTTTCCCTCTCTCCCTCTCTCTCTTCCTCCTAACATCTTTCTCTCTCCTTCTCTTTCCCTCTCTCTTTCTCACACTCTTTTTTCTTCTTCTCCCTCCCACTCCTAACCTCTCTCACCTACTATCTTTCTCTCTCTTTCCTTTCCTTCTCTCTCCCTCTCTCCCTCTCACTCTCTTACCCCTACCTCTCTATTTCGACCCTTCTCTCCCTCTCTCCCTCTCTCACTATTTCTTTATCTCTTCCTTTATCCTTCTCTCTCTCCCTACCTCTCTCTCCGTCTCTCCTTACCTTTCTCCTTGCCTCTTTCTCCCTCCCATCTCTCCCTCTTTCTCCCTCCCTCACCCTCACCCTTTCTCTCACTCCTCTCTCCCTTACCCTCTCTCTTTCTCCTCTCTCTTCCTCCTCTCCCTATCTCCCTCCCACTCCCTCCCCTTTTATTCTTCCCTTCCTCTCTCTTTCTCACTCTCCCTCTCTTTCTCTCTCCCACTCGGCCTCTCTCGCTCCCTATTCCTTTCCCTCTCTCCCTCCCTCTCTCTCTCCATCCCTCCTACTCTCCCTCTCCATCTCTCTTTCCTTTTTCTCCCTCTCTCCATTCCTCTATCCTTGTCTTCCTCTCCCATACTCCCTCTTCCACTCCGTCTCTCTTTCTCCCATTCTAACTCTCTCACCTGCTCCCTCCCTCTCCCGCTCCCTCCCTTCCTCTCCTTCCCTCTCTCCTTCGATCTACCTCTCTCTCCCTTTCTCTCTCCATTATCTCTCTCCCTATTTCACTCCTTCTCTCTCTTGTTTCCTCCCTCCATATCCCATCCTCTCCCTCTCCCTCTATTTCTCTCTCCTTGTCTCCCTCTCCCTCTATCTCTTTCTCTCTCTATCTCTCTCCCTCCCTTTCTACCTCTCAATTCTTCTTGCCTGCTCTCATGCTCTCTCCCTCTCTCTCCTTCCTCTATCTCTCTTCTTCTCTCATTCCCTCTCCCTCTCCCTTTCTCTCTCATATGCTCTTTCCCTTCCTCTCCTATGCTTTCTCCATCTCTCCCTCTCCTACTATTTCTCTCACTCTTTCTCTCCCTCCCCTCTCTCTCCATCGTTCCCTCTTCTTTTTATCTCTATCTCCCTTCTTCTCCCCCTCTCTCCCTCTTTCTCTCCCTCTACCCCCTTCTCCTTTTCTCGCCTTTCTCTCTCTCCCTATCTCTTCCACTCTCCTTCTCCTCCCCTTCCATTTACCTCTCTCTACCCCTCTCTCTCCCTCCCTTTCTATCTCTCTCCCTCTAGCCCTCTCCCATACTCTCACCCTCTCTCTAACTCTCCCTCCTCTATCCCTCTCTCAACTCTTTATTCTCTCCTTTTCTGATTCTCTTTCTCCCTCTCACTCTCTCTCCCTCTTACTCTCTCTTCCTCTCTCTCTCTCTTTCTCTCTCCCTCTCTCTCCCTTCTTCCGTCTCCCCGTCTCTTTCCCTCACCCTCTCTCCCTTGCTCTCTCTCTCTCCCACTATTGCCCTCTCTCTCCCTATACCTCTCTCTAGATCCTTTTCTCCCTCTCTCTCTATGATGCCCCTACCCCGGTTCACTCTCTATTACCCAAATAGGAGTGGCTAGGCAAATAGCGCATCATGCCGACATGACCAATTTCCGAATTAACCTCAAACACATATGTGCTCATACATGAAGGACTTATCATACAATGAAACGCATATAAGACAATTTACATAATATTAACAATACGATGGAAGGAATTACAAAATTTATTTACAATACCATCAAAATCTTTATCAACACCCCACACCCAAAAATTACAATAAAAAGAAATTTTGGTACACTTGTGTCACCCGTGAACCTTTTTGGGCATCCTTAGTCAACATTATCAATCGTGCGCTCTCCCACCATGTTTGGGCATCCTTAGTCAACATAAAAATGGCACACGATACTCGCTCATCGTTGGTAAATTGCAAGTATTCGAATATCACTTCTAAAGACTTAATCCATTCCTCTCGCTATCATTGGGTTAACACCCTCGGAGAATTTCCGAGGACTTATCTTACGAAACCTCTCCACCACATCATTCCTATGCTCGGGGTGACGGAGGTGGAGGCTATTGATGAATAGCCGGGAGCTCGTCTCATTTGCTCTGTATGATCTTATTGCTTGTTGTTACATTGCTTGTTGTTGTTGCTTGTATGTCCATCATACGACTTAAAGCATCCCGTTGATTTCGTTATGATCATTGGAAGTCTCTTCACCTCCCGCTTGTGGTGGCTCCTTTCTTGGCATGCTTGGACTTTATACATGCCATGTTGTGCTCGTGTTAGTTTTGGTATTAAAAACGATATATAATGTAAATTATCCACTTACGCATGAAATTATAGATATTTATATATGAAGCATTTTGTATGCAACGGTATTTACAAGCACCTCTACCTTTTAAAAGTTTTTGTCCTCTATTTACAATCAAAAGTGTACTTATTTACATCAAGAAATACATAACAAGTACTACATCATGTGATAGAGTTATGATCTATTATGTCCAACCAACATATCGGACGCATCGTGGGAAGGAGTGCTCGACCCTCCACTGATCAATAACATCATCCGATGTAATATGTACTATCTCGCGAGCGAGGGGCAATGGTAGACCCTAGCTATACATCAATCGGGTATGGATCTACCTAACCTATATCGAAAAGAAGGCTCGGACCAAGTCTTGATAACAAAATCAACCCATCAACCCTCCCAAACCTCATCAAGCAACTGCCGATCTCTCGGTAAAAGTGTCCAACGTAGAGTCGGTCGTAGGAAATCCATACTGCGGCATCGTTGGAAAGAAGCATCGGCGAATGTTATTGGTTAAATCGAGTCATGCACCCGAGTGATATGGGCTACGATATCCCGATCTAAGGTCATAGTTAGGTTTTTTAGTTCAACCGAGTAGGCGGTTAGGGTGGCTCGTTGTTGGCGTGTCTTAGCAGCGCAGGTGTATGAAATAAATACGGCATCTACAAGCAACGGTAATTACTAGTATTAAGATTTCTAGAACATAATTATATACCAAGCATGAAAATCACATAATAATAATCATACATATTTAAAAAAATCAAGAATCAAATTGTTACTCGTCGAGTAGCACATCGGTCCCGAGGCTCGGGTGACCTTAAGGTACTACCCAGCTTAACTAAACCATAGCTCTAATACCACCCCAGGATGCCCCCACCCTAGTTCACTCTCTATTACCAAAATAGGAGTGGCTAGGCGAGGAGTGCGTAACGCCGATACGACCAATTTTTGAATTAACCTCAAACACATATGTGCTCATATATGAAGTACCTATCATACAATGAAACACATACAAGAAAATTTACATAATATTAATAATACAATGGAAGAAATTATAAATTTTATTTACAATACCATCAAAATGTTTATCGACACCCCAACCCCAAAAATTACAATCAAAATGAATTTTGGTACACTTATGTCACACGTGAGCCTTTTTGGAGGATCCGGTAGCATCCTTACTACTTTGACTCCGTTCGTCATAACATGAAAACAACAACGGGGTGAGCCGAAGCTCGGCAAGTAGGGTGATACATGTGGTATGCAATCAAGTTCTATTTCTCATTTTATCTATCCATCTTAGTATGGGTACCCTAGGTATTAGCAAGACCGTTCGTTCTATCTCTTGGTAATCGTATTCTCACCTACTACTCTATTACTCTCTCTTAGTGATCTCATTATCACCTACCGCTCATAACTCGAATTCTCCCTCGTTGTAGCACACGGTTAGTGGAATTATCCCTCACTTAACGGTGTTAGTAATAGAGCACGCATATGGTTTCATGTCGTTACCAATTCTATTCAATTCGGTTACCAAACCACATTATCTCACGACTCAATGATTTTTTTTCTTGATTTTATACCACCCTCGAATGCACGTGATGCACATGGTATTATGTTTAATACATTTAACTAATTACACTATTAACATTTTCTTCTCAAACCATTCCCGTGTCCCGAAGCACATTCGAGACCTCACAGGTGTTTCATGTACCATTCAAAGTATTCAAAACGAGAATACAAATTCCATTCATTTGTAGCATTCATTGTATAAATCTAGTTCGTGCTTATGAGTTTTCCTCCTCGTGTACCTAGCAAGGCTAGGCTCGGATTTTCGATGTATTACTTAGTCTACAAGATCAGCTTAATCCTAAGGATTTATGTGTGACATACTTAATCTAAACTTTTGTTAAATCCGAACCTTTAATCTTAGTAGTTGAAGTTGACTCATAATGGCTCTAAGTCTTAATCCTAGTTTTTCTTGAATTCTCTTTTTCCATTACTCCATTTATATTTCTTATAGTAATTGATCTCTACTTGAGTTCACATTTACTTCTTGATCTCTAATTACACAAAAGGATTCAATGTTAGTCATTTTCTCTCCTAGGCCGAATGGTCCCATAGGAGCAAGAAATTGTTTTTTCATTTCTAGATCAATTCTTTTTTATACTAACTTACCAAACCATACTTAGAAGGGTTACTAAGGAGATCGAAACCTTAAGGTCCACAAAGGAAACCAAATTTAGCCATCAAATATCCAATTTTACCTAATGAAGTCCAAAACACTATTTTTTTCTTTTAGTTGGGCCGATTGGTTTTTATTTTTTTTTTAAGATGGCCATGGATTGCCTTTTATGTCTAGTGGATTTATTTCCACCCTAAACTATTAACCCATTCCTAATTGAGTTACCATGATATTCTAGGCCCTTAATTTCCTTAAAAGATCCATTCTTTCCCAATTTTCCCTACTTGGCCAAATGGTTTTAACCTAGGGCAACTTTAGAAGTGTATTTCTTTCCTTTCCAAGTCATGCTCACCAAATCTAGTTTAGCTCTAACCAATTCACTCCATACCCTTTTGTTTTGTTTTTCTTTCCAAACCATACACACATTTAAACACATCAAACAAACTTTGGATCACAACACAAACACATAGATCCATCACAATTTACCAAATCCTAACACCAACACAAACAACCATAGCAACCCATTGCAAAATTATTACAAACCCATGAAATAAACACTAAAAAAAAAAAATTAACTTAAGATAGAAAATAACTAAAAATGGAACCTACTTACTCTGTTTTAATTTCCTAAAGATTGTTTAGGCTTTCCCTTTCTTTCTTTTCTTTTTTCTATCTTTTTCTTTTCATTTCCTCCTCTCTTTCCTTGCCGTTTTCTTTCCCTTTTGTGTAGCTACTCGGATGCCTAAAAATTTTCTTGCCATTTTTCACTTATTCTATTTATATACATGCTTAAAATATTAGCACTAATTAAGTGGAAAAATGTCTTAATTTAATTTGGGAGAGTGGAAAGTAGTTGGTGAGTCAAGAGAGAGAGAGTGGCGGGTTTGATGGGTTTAGGGTGAGTCGGCCTTAATTCATTAATTAAGGGGGCGTATGTGTCCTAAATAATTTCTTAGACTAACTAAACACCCTAAATAATCTAGTTCAATTAAATAAAAATCCCTCCCTCTCACAATTTTTGGAAATTCCTCACCATAAACTCGGATTCCTTCCCCTAAAAATATTCCAGCAGTGATGCCTCTAAAGCGATCCGTACTAAAATGGCCATAAATCTTTTTAAATAGGCCTAAAAATAACAAACTTTTAAATGGAGTTAGTTGAAACATAGATAAACAATGTTTATTCTTTAGGATTTACCCAAAAATCACTCTAAAGTCCTTGAATAAATCACACAAAATTCGGACAGAATATAGTCTTTAAAACACCGATTTTACATATTTGATTTCTTTAATAATTAAACCATCAATCTCAAGCAAAATAACTTTAATTTAACATAAATCATACCTTTCAAGCATTAATTTCTCATGGTGTAATGATAATTATACTTACACTTAATATATGCATATATATAAATATTCTAATACATGTCGCTTTACGCTTAAAGACTTTTTTTTTTTTACGCGGGTTACACTCTCTCCCTCTCATTCTCTCCTTCTCTATTGCTCTCTCTCCCTCCCTCTCTTTTCTTCCCTTTCACCCCCTCTTCTATCTCTTCCTCTCTCTCTTCCTCTCATCTCCATTCCTCCATCTCTATCTCCTTCTCTTTCTCCCTTTCTCTCTCCTTTCATCTCTCCCTCTCTTTATCTCCCTCTCTATCTCCCTCACCTTCTCTCCCTCTATCCTTATTTCACATTCCCTCTCTCTTTTCTCCCTGCCTCCCCCTCTCTCTCTCTGTCCATCCTCTCACTCTCTTTCTCACCCTCTCCCTCTCTTCCTATCCCTCTATCTCTCTCCCTCTTTCCCCCATCCCTATCCCTCTCTCTCGTCGCCCTCTCTTCCGCCTCACCATATCTCCCTCTCCCTATCTCCCTCTACCTCCCTCCCCTTTCATTATTTCTCTCTTTCCTTCACACTCACTCTCCCTCTCCCTTCCCCCTCTCTCTCCCCTCCCTCCCTCTTCCTCATTCTCTCCCTCTATCCCTACCTCTCTCTCTTCTTTTTCCCTCTATCCCTCTCTCTCACCCCCTTTCTCTATCTCGCCCTTTCCAAATCTTTCTACCTCTCTCTCTATCCCTTTTTATATCTCCTCTTTCCCTCTTTCTACCACTATCTCTCTCCCTTTCTCTCCCTCTCTCTTTCTCTCCTAATCTCTCTCCCTTTCTCCCTCTCTAACCTTCTATCTCCCCCTTCCCTCCATCTCTCTCTTACCCTCTCCCTTTCTCCCTCTCTATCTCCCTTCCCCTATTTCCCCTCCCTCCCTCCTTTATCCTTATTTCTCTCTACCTCTTTCTCTCACCCTCTCTCCCTCACTCTCTCTCCCTCTCTCCCTATCTCTCCCTTAAACTCTCTCTCTCTCTCTCTCTTTCTTCCTCTTTTTCCTCATCCTTCTTCCTCTCTCCCTCCATTATACTATCTTACTCTCCCCCTCTCTCCCTCTTCCTCTCCCAATCTCTCTCCCTTTCTACCTCCTCTTTTTCCATCTCTTTCACCCTCCCTCCCTCTCCTTTTCTCTCTTCCTCCCTCTCTTTTTATCTCTCCCTCTCTCTCTTTCTCTATCTCTACCTCTCCTCCCTCCCTCTTTCTTCATCTGTCTCCCCCTCACCCTTTCTCCCTTCCCATTCTCTCCCTCCTCGCTCTCCCTCTCCCTATCTTCCTCTCTCTCTCCTCTCCCTCTACCTTTCTCCTTCTATTTTTATATCTCTCTCCCTCTCCCTCACCCTTTCTCCCTATCTCCTTCTCCTTTGCAATCCCTCCTTCATTCACACTCTTTAACACTCCTTCTCCCTCCCTCCCCCTCTCTCTCTCTCTCCCCCTCCCTCTATCTTTCTCCTTCTTTCCCTCCCTCTCTCACTCTCGTCCCTCCGTCCCTCATTTTTTCTCTCACTCTCTCACTCTCCCTCTCTCCCTCTCCCTCTCCCTCTCTCCCTCTCCCTATCCCTCTCTCTCTCTCCTCTAATCTCCCTTTCTCTATCTCCTCTAATCTTCCCCTCTCTCTCTCACCCTCTCTTTATCTCTCCCTCTCTCCCCTCTCTTCTTCCTTCTATCACTCCCCCTATCTCATTCTCTCTCCATCCCTCCCTCTTCATCCCTCCTTCTCTTACTCCCCTCTCTCATTCTCTCTCCTTACCATATCCTTATTTTTCTCTTCCTTTTTCTCTCTCACTCATCCTTTCCCTCTAGCCCCTCTCATTCTCCATCTCTCACTCTTATTATCTATCCCTTATTACCTCCCTCTATCCCCCTACCCTCCATCCATCTCCCCTCCCCTCTCTTCCTCTCCCTATCTTTCCCTCCATCTCTCTATCTCCCTCCCTCTCCCACTCCCTCCCTTCCCAATCCTTATTTCTCTCTCCCTCTCTAACCCTCACCCTCTCCCTCACTATCTCCCTCTATCTTCCCCCATCCCTCATTCCTTCTCTCTCTTACACTCTCCCTCCCTCCTTATATCTCTCTCTCCTTTCCTTTTATTTCCCTCTCTCCCTGTTTCCCTTCCTCTCCATCTCTTTATCGCTCCTTTCCTCTCTTTATTTCCCTCTCCCTCTCCCTCTCACACCATTTCTCTCTATCTCTCCCAATCTCCATCTCTCATTCTACCTCCCTCCATCTCTATACCTTTATTTATCTCTCTCATTCTCTCCCTCTCTCTCCCTCTCTCTTCATCCCTTTCTCCCTTACACTCCTTTTCCCTACCTCCCTTTCTCTTTTCCCTCCTTCTTTCTCTCACTCCCTCCCTCCCACCCTCTCTCAATCTCTCTCTCCCTCTCTCTCATTCTCTTTCTCTTTCTCCCTCTCTCTCCCTATCTCCCTCTTGCTCCTTATCTCCCTCTCCCTCTCCCTCCCTCATTTTCTCCTCTTCTTTCCCCCTCTCTCCTTCTTTACCTCTCTTTTGCTCTCCCTCTCCCTCTCCCCTCTCCCTCCCTCCTTCCCTCTATCCCTCTTTCCCTCTCTCCCTCTCCCCCTCTCTATCCCTCCTTCCCTCTATCCTCTCTTTTGCTCTTCTCTCCCCTCTCTCTCGATCTCCCTCCCTCTTTCCCCTCTCCCTCTCCCTCCTTCCCTCTATCCTTATCTATTTCTCCCTCTCTCACCTCTCCCTCCCTCTTTCTCTTACTCTTCCTCCCCTTCCCCTCTCTCTCCCCCTTTCTATCTCTCTCCCTCCCTTTCTTTCTCCCTCCCTCTCTATCTCTTTCCTTCCGTCTTTCCCTTCTATTCATCTCCCTCTTCCCCTCTCTCCCTCTCCATCTTCGTCTCCCTCTCTCTTCCTCCCTCACCCACTCTCCCTCTCCCTCTCTCTCCCTCTCTCTTCCTCTCTCCCTCTTACCCTCTCTCCCTCTCCCTCTCTATCTCTCTCCCTCTCTCCCTCTTTTTTCTCCTCTCTCTCTCTTCCCTCTCTCACTTTGTCTCCACCTCTATATCCCTCTCTCTCCCTGTATATCTCTCCCTTGCTCTTTCCCTCTCTCTCCCTCTCTCTTTTTATCTCTCTCTCTATCTCTCCCTCTCCCTCCCTTCCTTTCTCTCTCCCTCTATCTCCCTCTATAGACTTTCTCCCTCTCTCTCCCTCTATAGACTTTCTTCCTATCTCTTCCTCCCTCCTCCTCTCTCTCTCTTTTCCTCCCTCTCCCTCTCTTTTCCTCCCTCTCCCTCTCTCTCCCTCTCTCTCCTTTTCTCCTAAGAGAGAGTGAGAAAGACAATGAGAGAGTGAGAAAGACAATGGGAGAGTGGGAGGGTGAGATAGATGTAGAGAGAAAGGGTGAGAGAGGGCAAGGATGAGAAATTTGAGAGCTATTGAAGGTACATATATGTATGATCTTCTCCTCTATGTAGATAAATATCTAATGTTGGATGCGGTGATTCCTTGAAAGTTTAAGGTGCCTAAACTTACCAAGTACACCAGGAGTTAATGTCCTAGGACCTACCTAAGGATCTATTTGAACAAGATGACCGATGTGGCATATCACAAAAGCTACCGATCCATTTCTTTCTCGAGAGTCTCATTGGGTCTACTCTCGGTTAGCTTATTGACCTAAACTAGACTAAGATAAAAAAAAATGAAAGGATTTGGTAGATGTATTCATCGTGAAATATAAATTTAATTTAGAGATAACACTAGATAGATCTAGCCTATAGTTTATGGAAAAAGGCTAAATGGAATCTGTTCGGGAGTATGCTCAATGATGGTGAGAAACAACTTCTTATATTCATCCTCCCCTTCTGAGAGAGAATTGGTTACCTTTTTGTCAGCACTTTCAAGGCTTTGTATTATGATTATTTGTTGAGTAATGGGTAAGATAATTTTGTTGACATATTAACTGTTGCCGATTAGATTGAACAAGCCACCAAGTTAAGAAGGATAGCCGACCCTTGAAAATCCGAGCATATGAAAAGTAAATATAGCTAGAGAGAAAACCTAGAGGTACACCAAATTAGAGGATCTTCTTTCATTCCTAGAGGGAAATGGAATAACTCTTAAAGGAATAACAATTGGTTCATCACTTAAAACAATATGCCAAACCTAATTGTATAGTTCATGATTCTTACAAATGTCAATGTGACCAATGTAGTCGGACCGACATCATAAACACCAACCTTCCCACAAAACCAAATGATGTATATAATTCTCTCAAATACCAAATAATCTCTACCAAACCACTCAAACACTTACCTTACCCCTACTTCAACCCCAAACACATTACCAAAGCCACAAGAATTCATCAACCAACCAAGATCATCCAATCAAAAATTTCTCATGAATACCAATAACGATTAATTCAATAACCCATATCTCTTGGTAATCTCTTTGAGCACTTAGTGATCATTAGCTAAATAGCTCCTGTGTCACTCACACCACTTCAATCACCATTCCTTCATTGGTATAAGCCAAATGAAGTTTGTGTCTATCATAGTGATGCCAATGGTCATAATATTGAAAATTGTATGAACTTTAAGAAAAAGGTGTATAATTTGATTGATCAAGACATGATTCCATCTAAAGATTCCAAATCCCCCAAACATTAATTCCAATCCTTTATTGAATCATGCATTTACCGAGGGAGTGAACATGCTATCATTGGATGACACGAAATTAGCCAAGGAGAGGAGCTAAGCAATTAATTTAATGAAGGAGTGCCTATTGTTTCCAAAAGTGGTTCTTTTATTGTGATTATCTTTGCTTTTTTTTTTCATTATAGTCGATAAGTACATTGTTTGAACCTTTTATCATGTTTTCAAAATAATGTTATTTTATGGGGACATATAATTTTTTGACATCTCGATTTGCTTCTTTCGATTCTTCTTATTTGCATTCTCTCTTCGGGACATCCAATATGATCACCAAATGATTTTTATAAAAAATTATTAGCCTAACTCTAACGACATAGAACAAAGAAAAAGTGTTATGATTTTCTTGGATTGAGCCATTTCTTTGAATATAAGAGAAATCTACTATCTTACCATAGTTTGTTATTAATTTGAAGTCGAGAGATTTTATTTGAAAGTATCATATATCGTTTTATGCCATCCAATTTAAAAGAAGTAAAATGGTGAATGCATTCAAAATATTTCAAAAATTAGTCGATTTTTAAAACATGTCATGTAAATGCCGGGGCAATTCTTTTTATCAAAACCAAAAATGTCTTTTCTCAAAGAGTTTTTTTACGATAACCTTTCCTATGATAATATAATAATGCCCTAAATAAGAAGCCAAATGATTTGATATCTTAAATGATGATACGTGGTGCATACTCGGGTCATGATACCATTTGATCCGTCATTTCTTCTTCACAAATAATGATTGTCAAATGAAACTAAAGCCTATCAACTTGAGCAATTTATACTAGACATGAAGAAAGACTATTTTTGATATATCCTTCACAAACAAACTTTACCCTTCGTCATCCCACTTTGAGCCTTTAATATTTTTTTTCAATAAAAATCCAGATCGGGATTAACCGTGACATTGAAGGAATATAGAGGTGTGTGAAATCAATGATGTTCTCCTAAAAAATTAGAGATTCGATTCATAAAATCAAGAAGAGCCTTGATGATTATTCTAGAATAATGAGGGCAAATAAAAAATTAATAACAAAATGATACAAAATGAAAGAAAATGTTATCTAAGTGGCCGTTGTTGGATTTAGAGCTAGAAAAGGTTATAGGATCCCAAAAATGATATGAGTGAACATAAAAGGAGTATTAAGATTAAAACATGAGATCAATCATTAAAATGTCGAAGTCAGTATGGCTCGACCAAAAATAATTTTGATGGTGATTACATGATCCCGAGTTTACCCTCAAACACCTTTTGAGTCTTTTTATATCTTTTTGTTCATGAGCTAAAGCCTTAGCCTACATTACAAGCCTTCAAAAGCCCTTTCGATCGAAGATGACTTGCTTTGTGTTGATAAGTTTTAACATTAAAAAAAGCATTAAAAATGAGAAATAAAATTTGCTTGTGCATCACCAATCATCATTCATGGCATTGGATTACTAATTTTTCCACTAAATACTTAGGGGTAAGGAACAAACAAATGAAGGTCTTTCTCAAAAAAACCTACCCAGTTGAGCCTAATTTTCTTACAAAGCCTTTGATCTCGGGAAGCCACTCTAGCCTACCCGAAAAGCCTCCGAGTAAAAAAAAAACACATTTGAGCCTATCTTTCTTGAAAACCACTTGAGCCCATGACCTTCATTTGAACATCTCAATTCCTTTAAGCCAACATTCGACACTTGTCCGTCCAAAAACTAATTTCTTTCAAAGCCTTTGATGTGAACCAAATACATTCCATTCACTTAGCCTAAAAAGGATCAACTTGAGGATTGTATCATGACATTTGCATGTTATGTTTTAGCTTTTGACCATATGAGTCAAATATTTTCTTAAATGAGATTGCATTCTTGTAAACATCTCTCTAATTTCTTTTGAGTAATTCAACTTGCTTCGATGAAAATTATTCGAACATATGACTTTATTCATGAAAGTCAAAATAAATAAAAGTTGAGTCTTCTAAAACAAATCAAAATCAAATCAAATTAACTTCACTTTTATCTAGAGAAAAAAATCATCTAAGTTATGGCCAAAATTCATTATAACAATCATTTCAAATTTACTTATCTTATTCTTACTTTGCCCGACATAACATGATTTGCTCTCTTTTGTCTTTTAAAATAGCACAATTTCTACAAATATGAATAGTCCATACAAAGCATTTTCTTTGGTCAAATGCATGACCTTATGATTGAGATCATTTATGAAATATAATGATGCAAAAAATCAATAAGTGATAACATGATAAGAGTTTTACTCGATGCTTGGTAGACAAGAAGGCTTTCTTTATGAAACCAAGCATAAGATCTTTTCCGTTGAATTAAGAACATCGATGATGAAAACTATCTCCATGATTTCGAGTCAACATTTTTTATATGTGTTGACAAAAGCTTGAACACTTGGAGGCAATACTCTAGGAGGATGAAATGATGAACAACTACCCGCCTAACCACAAAAACAAATGTCATTTAGACGATATGAATGATAGTTAGGTCGAAATTTCAAAAAGGGACGCAATCAAAAGACATATGATTAAGTAAATAAAAATCTACAAGAGTAGCTAGCCTACAAACCATGAGCCTATTCAAATGAGAATGGATTATAGTTAAGAGGGAAGTATATGTTTCAAGCAATGATAATTTATTTTTCTTCGAAGACAAAAAGATAAGTCACTTACTTTCTCATGCATTATGAGGGAAGGTCACCTTCTTGACTCGGGGATAGTTGTTTGTCTTATTCCGTGTTTTGAGAAAAGTCCTTCATAATTTACCAATGACTAAAAGGAAGTCAGTCATCATTTGACCTTGTTAATTGACCTATTTATTATGTTCTATTTGCTTATCATTTTTTATGATTTTACTTGCAAGCTTACTAAACAAAGCCAAAGAAAAGGTAGTTTTTCAATGGCTCGCATCGTAAGCATTGTAAAGAGGGGGCAATCTGTTAGCACCTAATTTTTTGATTAAAAAAAAAAAAGAGACTCGAAAAAATAAAATCGAGGGGGTGTAATTGAAAATAATTAAGGAAAATGACCAAAATATAGCAAGTTGGCAAGATGAGGGACCAAGCTATTTTTAGCTAAAAAACCCTAAAAATTGGTATGAAAGCCACTTTTTTCTCTAAAAGTTGGTAGCCACTATCTCCTTAGAAAATTTTGGATTTTGACAAGCTCTCCATCAAAAAAATCTCTAATCGACCCTTCCCTCCTTAAGAAAATTCAATCGACCATCCCTCTTTAAAAAATTTCGATCGGACCCGATTTCCTCTACCAAAGCCAACTACCTAACCCCTTCCTCTAGCTAGTCTAACCACTCCAAACCAAACCAACCCCTCCTAAAAATCAAACCAATCGATCGATAGTAGCCTATGTAGTCGACAATCCCACTCAAGCGATCAATTCAGACTCGATCTAGTCCAGGTTTGTTTGATCCGCACATCTAGCCGTTGATCCAGACTGGTTCGGGACCAATTAGTAGCCCGATCTAACATGACAAGTAGCCACTTGATGCTTAGCCCATCTTGCTCTATCATTGTCCATCATTTTCACTATCGCCTAGCCCGATCTCCTCCACCAACGTCTAACACTCATTACTACCCATTGCAGCTTGTGTCTTAGCATCTCTAGCTACCCAAGTTGATAAAAAATAGGCCTCTAGCCTAACCTAGTGTCTCGATCCACCCACAACGAACCTAGATCGGTCTAGCCTAGCCTAGTCCGATCTAGCAGCTTATAGCAACCTAGGTCAACAATCATAGTAGCTTTGATCCAACAGCTATTCCATCGGTAGCCATTCGATCTAAATCGCTAATGCACAATCATCCCTCTTTCTTGATTGACTAATAATCAGTCTCCATCGGTATTGAAAAGGTTGAAACTAACCCTAATTTGAGGGTCAAATCTATTCAACCTTTTCAAAATAAAATTTTTAATCCTTTTAATTTAATTTATCTTAAATTTAATTCATATAGATCTAGAGGGAGAGCTAGAGAGAGGACCAAAAAGGGAGAGAGGGAGAGATAAAGCAAAAGGGTGAAAGAGAGAGATTGAGAGAGAGAGAGAGAAAGAGGGAGAGAGAAGAGGGAAGAGAGAGTGTGTGAGAGAGAGGAAGAAGGAGAGGAAGATCACGAGGGAGGGAGACATAGAGAGAGGGAGAGAGGGGGATGAGGTAGAGAGAGGAAAAGGGAGGGACGAATTATGAGAGAGAGGGAGAGAGAGAGGGAGATAGAAGGAGAGGGAGAGAGACGAAGAGATTAAGGGGAGGGAGAGACCAAGAGAAAGGAAAGGAAAGGGAGAGAGAGGAAAATAAGAGAAAGAAGTGAGAGGGAGAGGGAGGGATAGAGAGGAAGGGAGAGAGTGAGGGGAAAGAGGATGGGGGAGGGAGAGAAGGAAAAAGGGACAAAGAGAGAAAGGGAGAGGGAGAGAGAAAGAGAGAGGGAGGAAGGGAGAGAGATAAAGAGGAAGAGAGAGTGAAGGAGAGAGGGGGAGAAAGAGAGAGAGAGAGATAGAAAGAGTGAGGGAGAGAGAGAGAGGGAGGGAGAGAGGGGGAGAGGGAGAGAGAGAGATAGAAAGAGTGAGGGAGAGAGAGAGGGAGAGAGAGAGGTGGAGGGAACGAGGGAGAGATAGAGAGAGACAGAGAGAAAGAGGGAGGAAGGGAGAGATATAAAGAGGAAGAGAAAGTAAGGGGAGAGATGGAGAAAGAGAGGGAGGAGGAGGGAGAGAGAGAGATAGAGGAATGAGAGAGAGATAGAGAGGGGATAAAGAGAGGGCAAGAGAGAGAGGGAGAGGGATTGGAAGAGAGAGAGGGAGAGAGATAGGGAGAGAGCGAGGAGAGAGCAGGAGAGGAGAGAAAAAGGGAGAAAGAGAGTGAGGCAGAGAAAGAGAAGGAGAGGGAGAGGGAGAGGAGGAGAAAAATAATGAGAGGGAGGGAGTGAGAGAGGCAGAGAGAGAGGAATAAAGAGGGAGAGAGAGAGAGGGAAAATGGGTGGAAGAGATAGAGGGGACAAAGGGAGAGATAGGGAGAGGAAGATACAAAGGAAAAGGGAGGAAGAGAGAGATAAAGATCGTGTGAGAGAAGAGGAAAGAGAGGGGAGAGAGAGTGAGAGAGAGGGAGAGGTAGAGGAAGAGAGGGAGAAAGAGGGAGGGAGAAAGAGATGAAAAGAGGGACAGATGAGGAGAGATAGAAAGAGGGAGAAGGAGAGAGAAGAAATGGGAGGAAGGGAGTGAGAGAGAGGGAGAGAGTGAGGGAAGAGAGTGAGAGAATGAGAGAAAGAGGGAGAGGGAGGGAGATATAAGAAGGGAGAGAAAGATAGAGATAGGGAGGGAGGGAGAAAGAGGGAGATAGGGAGGGAGGGAAAAAGAGGGAGATAAAGAGAAAGATAGGGAGAAGGATAGGAAAAGATAAAAGTGAGAGGGAGGGAGTGAGAGAGGAAGAAAGAGAGAAGAAGGGAAAGGGTGAAAAAGGGAAAATGAGAGGGAGAGCAAGAAAGTGAGTGAGAGAGAGGAAGGGAGAGATAAGATAAAGTTAGAGGGAGGAAAATATAGATGGAGAGGGTGAGAGAGAAAGGAAGAGTAGGAGAGAGTGAGAGAGTATAAGAGAGAGGAAGAAGAAGAGGTAGAGAGCGAGAGAGGTAGGGAGAGAATGAGAGAGCTTGAGAGAGGGAGAGAGATGGGGAGAGGGAGAGGGTGGGAGAGGGAGTGAGATTGAGAGGGAGAGAGAAAGAGGTAGATAGAAGAAAGGGAGAGAGAAAAGGAGAAAGAGAGAGAGAGAGAGAGAGATAGAGTAGAAGGAGAGAAAGAAGGAATTGCAAAGGGAGTGGGAGGGGAAGGAAGAGGGGGAAGTGAGATGAATAGAGAGGGATATTAGGAAAGAGGGGGAGAGAGATGAAAGAGGGAAAGAGAGAGAGAGTGTGTGAGAGGCAAAGGGAGAGAGGAGAGAAAGAGGGAGAGCTAGGGTAGATTAAGAGAGGGAAAGATAGAGAAGGAGTAAGAGGGGGAGAGAGAGGGAGAGAGTGAGAGGGAAAGACATAGGGAGAGGGAGAGGGAGAAAGAGAAGCGAAGAGAGAGAGTGGGAATGGGAGAGAGAGATATAGAGAAGGATATAGAGTGGGAGAGGGAGAGGGAGAGTAAGGGGAGAGAGGGGGAGAGAGAGAGGGAGAGGGAGTGGGATCGAGAGGGAGGGGGAGAGGGAATAAGGGAGGAAAGAGAAGCATAAAGATGGAGTCGGGAAGGGAGGGAGGGGAGAGAGGGAGAGCGAGAGAGAGAGATGGAGAGGGAAAGGGGGAGAGGGGAGAGGGGATGAAGGAGAGCGAGAAAGAGATAGAGAGGGAAAGGGAGAGATAAGGAGAGAGGAGGAGGGAGAGTGAGAGAGGAAGTCCGAGAGAGAGATCGAGTGAGAGAGAGGGAGCGAGAGAGAGATCAAGAGAGAGAAAGAGAGGGAGAAAGAGAGGGAGAAAAGGAGAGGGAGAGGGAGAGGGAAATAGGGGATAGGAGAGGGAGAGAGAGGGAAAGAGGGTAGAGGGAGAAAGGAAATGGTAAAGAGGGAGAGAGAGATGGAGAGGAAAAGAGAAAAAAGAGAGGGAGGAAGCGGGGGATAAGGGAGAGTGAGGGAGTGAGAGAGAGGTAGGGAGAGAGAGAGATGGAGTGAGGGAGCAATTAAGAGAGAGAGGAAGAGGGAGAGGGAGATAGAGAGGGAGTTAGAGAGAGGGAGAGATATTTTAAGATAGGGAGAGAGGGAGTGAGAGGAGAGAGATAAAGAGGGAGAGAAGGAGAGTAGGAGTGAGAGAGATGAAGGAAAAAGAGAGGGAGACAGAGGGATAAGGAGAGAGGAAGAGAAAGGGAGAACTAGAGAGAGGGGAGAGGGAGATTGAGAGAGATAGGGAGAGAGGAGGAGAGAGGAAACAGGAGCGAGGAAAGAGAGAAAGAGAGAGATGTAAAGTGGGAAAAGGGGGAGAGAAAGAGAGGGAGGGAGAGGATGAGTGAGAGGGAAAGAGGGAGACATGGGAGAGAGAGGGAGGAAGCGAGAGGGAGTGAGAGCGAGAGAGGAGGGAGAGAAAGAGGGAAAGTGAGAGATAAGGAAGAGAGGGAACGAGGAGGGATGGAGAGCGAGAGGAAGAAGGGTGGAGAGAGAGGGATGGGAGAAAAGGATAGAGAGGGAGAAAGAGGGATAGAGAGAGGGAGGGAGGGAAAGAGAGAGGGAGAGGAGCGGAAGAGGGGGAGATATAGATATAATGAGGGAGACAGAGTGAGAGATGGAGGGAGGGAGGGAGGACAAAGAGAAGGAAAGAGAGAGGAAAGAGAGAGAGGGAGAAATGGGAGAGAGATGGAGAGGGAGAGAGAGTGTGAGAAAGGCTGGGAGGAGAAAAGGAAGGGGGAGAGAGAGTAAAAGAGTGTGAGAGAGAGGGGGAAAGAAGGGGAGAGGGAGAAGGGAGAGAGAGAGAGAAGAGAGAGAGGGCAAGAGCGATAGGTAGGGTGAGGGAAAGATAGAGGGAGAGAGGGAGAGACGAGTGGGATAAGGAGAGAGGAAGGAAGATAGAGAGGGGGATGTAGAGAGAGAGAGAAAAGGAGAGAGAGATAGTGAATGGGAGAGGTCAAAAGAGAGAGAGAGGGTGATTGAGAGAATGAGAATGTAAAAGGGAACGAGAAGGTAAAAGAGAGGGAGAGAGAGAGGGAGAACGATAGAGAAGGGGGAGAGAGAGACACATATAGAAAGAGAGAGGGAGGGAGGGAGGGAGGGAGAGAGAGGGAGTGATTGAGAGGGAAAGGGAGAGGGTGAGGGTGAGGTTGAGGGAGAGAGAGGGAGAGGGTTAGAGAAAGGGAGAGAGAGGAAGATAGTGAGAGGGAGTGATGAAGACATAGAGAGAGCGAGAAGAGGAAGAGGGAGAGGGAGAGGGAGAGAGTAAAAGGAAAGAGAGGGTAAGGGATAGAGAATAAGGGATGAAGATAGAATGAGAGTAAAGGAGAGAGTGGGATAGAGAGGAAGAGAGAGGGAGAGAAAGAGTAAGGTATAGAGGGAGAGCATGAGGAAAGATTAGGAGAGGTAGATAGAGAGGGAGGGAGAGGGAGAAAGAGAGAGAGATGAAAAGATAGAAAGAAAGAGAGAGAGATAGTGAGAGTAGGAGAGTGGGAGAGCTAGAGAGAGAGAGAGAGGGAGAATGGGAGGGATATAATGTAAGGGAGAGAGATAAAGGGGACAGAAAGAGAGGGAGGGAGGGAGGAGGGAGGGAGAGAGTAAGGAGGAAGGGAGGGAGGGAGAGAGAGGGAGTGAGGGAGAAGGAGAGAGTAGGAGGGAAGAGAGGGAGGGAGAGGAAGGGAAAGGGAGATGGAGAGAGAAAAGGGGAAGGGGGAGGGAGAGAGACGAAGGGAGGAAGGAGAGGAAGAGAGGAGAGGTAAGGAGAGTGAGGGTGCATTATTGAGAGAGGGAGGGGGAGGGGGAGAGAGAGAGGGAGAGGGAGGGAGAGAAAGTGAGAGAGAGAGAAAAGGGGAGAGATGGAGAGAGGGAGAGGGAGATAGAAAGAGAGGAATGGTGAGGGAGAGAGAGAAAAATGGATGATGGATAAAAATGAGAGAGAGGGAAAGAGAGAGAGAAGGAGAGGGAGAGGGAGAAAGAGGGGGAAATAAAAAGGGAGGAGGGAGAGAAAGAGGGAGGGAGAGGGAGAGAGAGAGGGAGAGAGAATAAAGGATGATGGATAAAAGAGAGAGAGAGGGCAAAGAGAGAGGAAGGGAGAGGGAGAGAGAGAAAGAGGGAGAAATAGAAAGGGAGAGAGGGAGAGAAAGAGGGAGGGAGAGGGGAGAGAGAGAAAGAGAGAGAAGGTGAGGCAAACAGGTAGAGGAATGAAGAGGAAGGGACACAGGGGAGAGAGTGAGGAGAAGAGAAGAATATGGTTAGATCGAACATAGGAGAGAGATAGAGGTAGAGAGTCGGGGAAGGAGAGAAGGTGAGAGAGTAGGGGAGAGTGGGAGATGGAGAGAGTGGGGAAGGAAGAGTGGGAGATAGAGAGAGTGGGGAAGGAAGAGAGGGAAAGTGAGAGATGGGGACTCTTTTCCTATCTTCCACTTTATCCCTCCCTCTCTCTCTCTCTCCCCCTCTCCTTTTTGCTCACACTTTCTTTATCTCCCTCTCCTTCCCTCCCTCATTCTCTCTCCCCGTCCCTTACTCTCTCTTCCTCTCTCTCCTAACTTCTCCCTCTCCTTTCACTCTCTTTTTCTCTCCCATCCTTTCTCTTATTTTCCCTATCTTTACCCCATCTCCCTCTCTCACTCTTATATTTTATCTCTCACTCTCTCAATCCCTCTCTCTCCACCTCTATCCCTCTCTCCCTCCTTCTCTCTCCCTTTCCCTCTCTCTACCTCTCCCTCCCTCTCTCACCCCTCTATTCCCCATATTTCCTCCCTACCTCTTCCTCTCTCTCTTCGCCTCTATATATCCCTTTATTTCCCTCTCCTTATCTCTCTCTTCCTTTATTCTTTCTCTCCCTCTACCTCTCCCCTTATCTCCTTCCCTATCTCTCCCTTTCTTCCTACTTCTCTCCCTCTCTCATCCTCTCCCTCTCTCGTCCCTATTTCCCTTTTTCTTGCTCTCTATCCACGCTCTCCCTCTCGCCTCTCTCTTTTGCTCTCTCTAAAGAGTAAAGGAGAGGGAGATAAAAAGGGAGAGAAGGTAAGATAGGAAGGGAGAGGCTATAGCGCCTCTCCCCAGCCCCACTCGTTAATTACCCAAAAATGAGTGGGCAAGCAAGGAACCTATCATGCCGACTAACCAAATCCCGACTTAATCCCGACCAAATCAATTTGAGGAAATGGATACTTCTTTTTGATTGTCACCTGGTTCAACTCTTGATAGTTGATACATAGTCATAGGCTACCATCCTTCTTTTTTACAAACAATACCGGAGCTCCCAAAGGTGAGGAACTAGGGCGTATAAATCCCTTATCTAGTTAGTACTACAACCGCACCTTCAACTCTTTCAACTCTATCGGGGCCATTCTATAGGGAGTCCTAGAAATTGGAGTCGTGTCGGACTCTAATTCAATTTCAAATTCTATCTCCCTCTCGGGTGGTAACTTAATCAAGTTTTCTAGAAATACATCTAAATAATCTTGTACAACCTCCAGATTTTTCGATTTCGACTTTCATTCTACCTAGCTATCTACCACATGCACTAGGTACCCCATACATCCTTTTCCTAGCATCTTTTTAGCTTTTAATGCCGAAATGATCGATACGGCTTAAAGCTTCAAATTAGACTTAAACTCTAACTAGCTGATCCCCAAGTAGATCAAAATTTACCCTTCTACCTCGATAGTCTATATTTGCACCATGCCTTGACGACCAATCCATCCCTAAAATTAAATCAAAATTTTAAAGATCTAACACTATCAAGTTGGCCTCTAAACTTCTATCCTCAACCCATATGGAACAATATCTAACCATACTTGTTAACTCCATAAATTCTCTAGAAGGGATGACTATAAGGTATCCTACAGACTAATGTCTCTAGTTTAACCCCTAGGTTTTTCACTAAGGTTTTTGATATGAATGAATGTGTAGCGCTAGAATCAATCAAAACATATGTAATCAAGCCGAGAATTGAGACATTATAACAAATGACCACCATATCCCTTCGGTCGGTTTCTTCTTGCATCATTATATAAACCCGAGTAAGTACTTTCCTTGGTCCGGACTTAAACGTCCGAGGGGAGTTATAGGATACGTGTCTTGGTTGATGACAAATATAGCAAGTCCTCACGTCCGGTCGCACTTCTCGATATGGAACCTCCCACACTTATTGCATCGAGGTTGATTACTCATCACTAGTCCCGATTGAGTACCTAGTAGTGGTCTAGAATCATAGGGTACTAATCCGATGGCTTGTACATTCCCTTAACCATCGCCTTAATTAAAATTCCTAAGTGGAACTCTCCTTACTACTCCGGACAAAGAGGTTTTGAATTTAAATGCTTGCCTTTTCTACTTTACTTCCTTTCCAATCTCTTTTTGATCTTCATCTACCAACATTGCTTTATCCACCATTTTTGGAAAAGTATTAACGAGTTGACTTTCGAACCATACTTCGAACCCTCGGGTTTAACCCCGTTAAAAACTCGATTCTTTTTCAAATTCTCATCCTCTATAATGAACGAGACAAATCTACATCCCTATTCGAATCTCCATACATATTCACCCATAGACATTCCATCCCGTTTCAATTCTAGGAATTCTTGAATATTTTTAGCCTTTACAACCGTGGTGAAGTACTTGTTATAAAAGACCTCCTTAAATCCTTCCCGAGTTAAACTTGGCATGTTGAACGTTAATCGTGCACTTTTTCACCATGTGCAAGTGTCTTTGGTTAGCATAAAGATAGCACATGACACTCATTCATTATTGTTGAATTGTAGATATTCGAATATTGCTTCTAAAGATTTAATCCATTCCTCGGCTATCATTGAATTAACACCTCTAGCAAACTCTTGGGGATTCATTTTTTGAAATCTTTCTACTCGCATCATTCTTATGCCGAGGTGGAGGCTATTGTTGCATAGCTAGAACTCGCCTCATTTACTTCACATGGGTTTGTTGTTGTTGTTACATCATTTCCTGTTTTTGTTGTATTATCTCTATCATATGATTCAAGGCTTCTTATTGATTATCACTATCATTTTTGGAGGTCCTTTCTCCTCTTGCTCATACAGGATTTTTCCTCGGCATGGTTTGACTTTGTACATATCATGTTATGTTCAAGTTGGTCTTGGTATCGAAATCCTTTCCTTATCACATGCGACGCTTCATATAAAACATTCATGTACATATAACATTCCATAAACATTTCATAGATATCATACAAAACATGCATTCACATTGACAAGCACATTTACATCCAAAGATTTCCATGCTATATGTACAATCAAAGGCATTCCTATTCACACCAAAAGGCACTCCTAGTAGTACGTCTAAAGTAGTACATCTAATGCACCAGATTAACATATTAGACTCGACGAAGAAAGGAATACTTTATGATTCACCAATCAATGACGTCGATCGATGCGAATGTCCTATAATATGAGCAAGACATAAAGGTAGACCCTAGTTATACATTAATCTAATGAGGGTCCACTTAACTTGTATTGATAAAAAGACCAACTTAAGCTTAAGTCTCGTAAGACGGTCGATCCATCACATTAGCCCAAACTTCATCCAATAACCGTTGATCCCTCGAGAGAAGAGTCCGATATAATCTCATCCTTATGAAATCTACACTATGGTACCGATCAAAAGAGGCATCAGCAAACACTATTTGTTGGATTAGATCATGTACTCTAATTATGTGAGCCATCATGTCCCGATCCAAAATCAAATTCGATTGCTTAATTCAGCCCAAGTAAGCGGCTAGAGTGACCCACTATCGATGGGCCTAGCAACACGAAGAACACAAAATAGGTACGGTATCTATATCGATAACATTTACCATCAATACTATTTCGAGGAATAATTATATACTATATAAAAGCACACAATAAACACACACATTTAAAAGAAACAAAAAATCAAATTTTACCCATCAAGTAGCGTATCGATCCCTAGACTCATGTGACACTTAAGACTCTACTTGGTTTCCTAAACCAAGACTCTAATACCACCTTGTAACACCCTCGGCTCCCTTACCAGCTTCCTAAAAGGTATGGCTAGGTTTAATACATTGTTAAGGAAAAAAATCCCAACTAACTTCCATAATACATAACCATGGAGTGCGTACAATACAATTTACATACCGTTAATAAATACGAGTTATAGAAAAATACAAAATATCTAAATGCCCTTTATTCACTAATAGACATTGTACCCTTTAATTTACAATAAAAAAAGAATCCTATATTTTCAAGTAACACATGAGCCTCTTTTAGTGAGAACCGGTAGCACCCTCGATTGAACTATCTTTACCCTTACTTGTTACACCACCAATGACAATAATAGAATGAGCCAAAGCTCAATAAGTAGGGTGGTGGACGTGATATATAGGATTTTCCCATTACTCTGCCTTTCCCCATCAATTTTAGTTCGAGTACCCTAGGTATTAGCAAGTTCATTCTATTTTCATCTCTTGGCGATTATCGAATCACCTATCGCTAATAACAAAATTATCCCTCATTGTAGCATATGGTTATCGAGATTATCCATTGGCTAACGGTATAATCAATTAATAGAGCATGCACACGACTTCATTGCTAATACCCATTTAATCCAGTTTGGTTACCAAACCTCATCAAATCTCAATCAAATGTTCTTTTTCAATTCAATTCAATCCATCCCAAATGCATATGATGCAAATGATGTTTTAATTATCATATTCATTCAATCACGGTTACCAAACCCTATATTCTCAACCCATTCTTAGAATTCAATCTACGTATAAGATTTCGGATATAGTTCATATCGCTTACATAGTATTCATCCAAAGAACAATTATCACCAATTTGTATTTGGCTAAACTTTTACTTCGTATGTAAGTACCTTTCTTCATGTAATTAGTTAGTCTTCTCATTAAATTTGACCTACACTTAGTTTATGTAGATGTTATCCTTATGGTCCAATTTAAATCGCATCTAAGGTGGAATCTCTCTCTTAGCTTATATTTTGTCATGGATGGTCGCATTTAGCTACTAACCGACTCTAAGTCGAAATTTGAAATTTCCATTTTCCTTGAAGTCTAACCTTTCTACACTTCAAATTATATATATATATAGGTTTAATTGAACCATTAATTATCAATTTGGATGAGTGGAACTCAAATCTCAAAAATTAGGGTTTAGGCCGAATGGTTCCCTAAACATGGCAAGGAATTTTCTTTCATTACAATGGAGTTTTTTTTTCATCCTAACGTATACCTAGATGAGTGAAAATTAAGTCCTAGGTTCTTAATTACATAAAAAGATCCAATCTTTTCCTTTTTGACATTTAGGTCAAATGGGTTTCCTAAAACATGCCCTAGAACTCATTCCTTCCAAGTCCATCTCAACCATGATTTAATCTAATAAAATTTTGATCCAAGCCCCTTTGTTTATACTAAACCTATCAACACATACTTGGACATACACAAGGCTTTATAAGCTTCAACAATTCATCACATACACAAGTCCAACAAGCAGATCCATATCAAACCATCAACACATCATACCAACACAAGCAACTCATAACAACATAACTAGTGTCTCAAGTTACTCACATAAATTAAATACATAAAAACAAAATTCTAGAAAATAAAAAAAAACCTACTTACTTAGTTCAAATTTGGTAGAAAATCCCTTAGTCTTTTCTTCTCCTTTCTTCTTTCTTTCTTTCCTCTTTTTCTTTTTCATTTTCCCTCTCTCAATTTAGTTTTCTCTCAATTTTTGGGAGCTAGAATTTCTAAAGTGTGGCCGACCATTAGCTCTCTCTTATATATATATTTCCAACTTTCTTCCTTCACTAAATACAATAACAAGTATCCTAAACTAAGTTGATAAGGTGTAAAGTGATAAGAGATAATGGAAGGCTAGGTGGCGAGTTTGGAAGGCAAAAGTCAACTTGGAAGAATGGAGAAGCTTAGGTGTCAAGTTGACTTTTAAGCATGGGTAATGGAATTAAACATAATCTTAAGGGTATTTTAGTACATAAATTTTGGCATTCCTCCAAAATTTTGGCCCTCTCCAATTAGGTAGAAAATGTTTTCCATTTCATAACATATTTTGGGTACATATTAAAGGAAATAAATAACCAGACTAACTTATCCGAAGTTTATCCCCTTAAATTCTTACATACACACCAACGTACTCCTATAACTACCATATATATTAATACCACAAAAATATTAAAATGTCACATAGATCTATGAATATTCCATTACATGTATTTATATGATCAAAAATTTTCACGGGGGTTCCAAAGAGATACACGAGGATGAAGATGGGGGAGAGAGATAGAGAGAGTGAGAGGGAGAAGGAAAGAGAAGCAAAGATAGGAAGAAAGAAAGGGAGAGAGGGAGGTAGAGAGAGAGGGAGGGAGGTAGAGAGAGATAGTAAGGGAGAGAGGGAGGGAGGGAAAGAGGGATAGTAAAGGAGAGAAGGAGGGGGAGAGAGAGAGGGAAAGCAATAGGGAGAGGGATAGAGAGGGAGAGGGGAAGAGAGGGAGCGAGTGGCGGGGAGCTATCGAAAGAGAGAGAGATAAGAAGGGGAGAGGGAGAGTGATAGCAAGGGAGGGAGAGTGAGGGGGAAGAGTGGGAGAGTAAGGGAGAGAGAGGGTAGGAGGGAGGGAGAGAGAGGTATAGAGAGGGAGGGAGGGAGAGAGGGAGAGAGATTGAGGGAGAGGGAAAGAGAGAGGAAGAGAGAGGTGAGGGGGAGGGAGATATTAGGATGGGGAGAGAGAGTGGGAGAGGAGAGAGAAGTGGGGTAAGAGTGAGAGAGGCATAAAGTGGGACGAGAGGGAGAGGGAGGGAGGAGTAAGGGGGAGAGGGAGTGGAAAAGAGAGGGAAAATAATAGAGGGGAAGAGAGAGGGAAAGAATGGGATAGAGAGGGATATAAAAGGATAGTGAGAGAGGGAAAGAGAGAGTGAGAGAGACCGAGATCAAGAGAGGGGACGAGAGAGCAAGGAAGAGAGGGGAAAAGAGAGGAAGAGAGAGGGATAGAGAGGATAGGGGAAAAAGTGAGTGAGGAAGAGATAGATAGATAGATAGAGAGAGAGAGAGAGGTAGAGAGATAGGTAGATGGGGGAGAGAGTGGGAGGTAGGGAAAGTGGGGGAATGAGAGAGGGGGAGAGAGGGAAGTAGCGATAGAGGGAGATAAGGATAAAGAGAGGAAGGGAGAGAGTGAGCAAGGGAGAGAGGGAGAGAGAAAAGGAGAGGGAGAAAGAGTAAGGGAGAGAGGGAGAGAGACGGGGAAGGAGAGAAAGAGAGAAAGAGAGGGGAGAGAGAGGGAGAGAAGGACGGAAAGGAAATGAGGGAGTGCGAGAGAGAGGAAAAAAGAGTAGAAGAGGGAGAGAGAGAGATAGGTAGAGGCATTAGGAGATAAAGGAGTAAGAGGAAGAGAGGGAGTGAGAGGAAGAGAGGGAGAGGGGAAGAACAAGAGATGGGGAGAGAGGGATGGAGATAGAGAGATTGAAGGAGAGCGAAAGAGGGATTAGAAGTGGAAGGGAGAGAGGGATAGAGAGAGTCGGAGATAGAGAGAAAAGGTGAGAGGGTGAGAGAGAGTCAAAGATAGAGAGAAAAGGTGAGAGGGTGAGAGAGAGTATGAAGAGAGAGGGAGAGGTAGAGAGGGATTGGGAGGGAAAATAGAAGAGAGAGGGAAAGAGGGGAGCGAGAGAGAGGGATGAGGGGGTAAAGATAGAAAGAGGGAGAGGGTGATATGTAGAGAACAATGGAGAGGTAGAGAGGGAGAGAGTTAGTGTGAGAGAGAGGGGGAGAGAGGAGGAGAGAGGAGGAGGAGAGAGAGATGGAGATAGAGGGAGATAAAGAGATAAAGAAAGAAAGAAAGAGAGGGGAGAGGGGGAGAGAGGGAGGGAAGGAAGAAGAGAGAGGGAAAGAGATAGAGAGGGAGAGAGAGGGGGAAGAGGAAAGAGGGGGAGAGAAAGTAGGTAGTGAGAGAGAGAGAGATAAGGGAGAGAGAGGTAGAAGGAGAGGGAGATAGAGTGTGAGGGTAGAAGAGACAAAGAGAGTGAGAGGGAGATCAAGAAGGAGGGAGGAAGAGAGATGGAGAGGGAAAGAGGGAGAGAGGGAGAGATATAGTGAGGGAGAGAAAAGGAGAGGAGGAAAGAGGGAGAGAAAGAGGCGAGAGAGAGATAGAAGGTAGAGAAGGAGATAGAGAGAGGTGGTGGATAGAGATAGGGAGAAGGGGAGATGGAGAGAGGGAGAATGAGGGAAAGGGAAAGAGTGGGAGTGAGAGAGAGGGAAAGGGAGAGAGAGAGTGGGAGAGAGTGACCGAGAGGGTAAGGGAGAGAGCGAGCGGAGCAAAAAATAGAGAGAGGGAAGGAGATTGAGATATGGAGAAAGAAGAAGAGAGCAAGTAAGATGGAAAGGGAGAAAGGAAGGGAAGTAGAGGGATGGAAAGGGAGAAAGGGAGGGAGAGATAGAGATGGAAAGGGAGAGAGGGAGAGAGATAAGAAGAGAGAGAGAAAGGAGGGAGAAAAAAAGGAGAGGGAGACGGAGAGGGAGAGAGGGAGTGAGAGAGGGGAAAAGAGATTGAGAGAGAGATAGGGAGATAGAAGGTGAGAAGAGAAGAGAAGAAGAAGTGGAGGGATAGAGAGATAGGGAGAGAGAGTAAGAGAGAGAAGAAGAGGATGGAGAGAGGATAGGGTGAGAGAGGGAGAGGGAGAGAGAGAGGGAGAGGGAGATAGAGAGTGAGGGTAGGAGAGTTAGAGAGAGAGATGGAGAGTGGGAGGGAGAAAGAGAGATGGAATGGAAAAGAGGTAAATAGAGAGATGGAGGGAGAGAGGGAGAGGGAGAAGGTAAGAGGGAGAGAGCAAAGAAGAGAGAGTAAGAAGGGGAGGTTGAGAGAGGGAGAGATAGAGTGGGAGAGGGAGATCACAAGATTGTTAGAGAGGGAGAGAGAGTTACATCAAGAGGTAGGGAGAGGTAGAGAGAGGGAGAGAGAGAGTGAGAGTGAGAGGAGGAGAGAGGGGAAGAATGAAGAGAGAAAAAAACGAGAGGGAAGGTGATAAAGGGAGAGAGGGAGAGGGAGAGAGACAGAGAAAGAGCGTGAGGGAGAGAAAAAGGGATAGAGAGGGATAAAGAGAGAGAGATAGAGAAAGAGGTAAGAGAGGGGTAGAGTGGGAGAGAGGGAGAGAGAGGGAAAGAGTGAGAGTGGGAGAGAGAGAGTGAGAAAGAGGGAGCATAAGAGAGAGAGGGGGAATAGAGGGAGAGAGGGGTAGAGATAGAGAGGGAGAGAGAGAAATAAAGAGAGAGGGCTTAAGAGAAGGAGGGTAAGAGGGAGGGAGAAGGAGAGGGAGGGAGATGGAGAGGGAGGGAGAGGGGGAGAGAGAGAGAAAGAGGGAAAAGGGAGTGAGAGAGTAGAGGGAGGAGAGAGGAAGAGGGAGAGAGATAGAGAGGGAAAGCAAGAGAGAGAGAGGGACACAATGATAGATTAATAGAGAAAGGGAGGGAGAGAGAGGGCGACGGGGGGAGAGAGAGGGAGAAAGAGAGGGATGGAGAGTAAGAGAGTGAAGGAGTGCGAAAGAAGGGGAGGGAAAGGGAGAGATGGAGATAGAGGGAGAGGGAGGGGGAGAGAGGAAAGAGAGTGGTAGAGGGAGTGGGAGAGAGAGCGAAAGGGAGGGAGAGAGAGAGAGAGTGAAATAAGAGGGAGAGAAGGATAAGGTGGGAGAGAGGAAAAGGGAAGGAAGGATAAGGTAGGAGAGAGGGAAAGAGGGAGAGAGGGAGAGGGAGAAAGGAATAGAGGGAGAGGAAGAGGGAGGGAGTGAGGAAGTGGGAGAGGGAGATAGAGAAGGTGAGAAAGAGGGAAAGAGAGTGAGTGAGTGGGAAATGGAGAGAGAGGGGGAGGGATGGGGAAAGAAAGGGAGAGAGAGTGAGAGGGAAAGATAGGGATAGGAGTAGGGATTTGAAACAACATAAAAGGAATTAATGGATAAAAAATAATATTGTAAGGAAAAATTTTGCTTTCAAACTCCATAGGATCCATGCAAATACAACAAAGTCAAAGGATCGGATTATCGCCTCTTATAGCACGGATCATATCTCTTACATGTGGGATGCCCGAATCATGAGCACATATGTATGAATGGTGCCTCTATCGGTATCCACATGAATGTCTCAATCACTAGAACAATTCTAGAATGGAGACTCACCTCAAGTTAAAGTGCTAGCCATCGGATGTGATGTTTAAAGCCTAGATCACTCTTTCACTAAAGGTGGCTAGGGTTTCTTGTCAAAGTTGCTAGGGTTTTTGTCTTCATAGTTACAGGAGTTTTAGTCTCGTAGTTACACTTATATAAGTAAATATTGAGTGCTGGTTGTATTTTACAACAACCATAACTCGTGTGAGCCATAGTCCCACTAGAGAACTAATTTCCTAACCCTAAGGAGAGAGAAAAATATGGGTTGTTTACTTCCATAAATTAATGTCCAATAGCCTTGGATTTGGACTTCATTAAGCCCATTTGGTATGTCTTAAATGAATGAGTCTATTGGTGTAATTAAATACCATAATCTAGAATGTATCCTAGTCTCACTAGGAATCTTAACCTAATTTGGAATCCTAACCAGATTAAGACTTTCGATCATCTAAAATGAGCCTAATGGTGTAAGTCACTCTTTGTGTGTGACCCTATAAGTTCTTATTACATTGGTAGCGACGTTAAAATCATAATTTAGAATCATAAATAGTAAATGGTATCTAGCAATGTATCACTACTACCCAAGTAATAAGAATGTCAATGATTTCACATAACCTTGTCCGTGATATATGTTATCATGTAGCCTAGTCTCTTTGTCCTAGATGTCTAGATTAAATGTGAGACATGGAATGTGTCATCCGCATATAGTTTAATCCTATCATTTCTTGATCCATGAGTTGACTACTCCAAACAAATAAGATTGATATTTCATATCAATTCATATGAGCATGGTCATCCATATCACAATCTCACTTGATCAAAGGGCCTATAAACATCACTACTATTATATAGGAGGGACAAATCCTATCTAAATCACTCACATCTCGTTCCATGATTCATGATATATCCAACAACCAACTTTATAGCCCATCTAGTTACGGATGACATTTGATGGCATCAAAATATATGACTTTTCATGTAGGGAATCATAATGACTTCAAGTCAAAAGACCATGTACACCGCAATCATAACGAGACCAACTTATGACACTCATATAATTATTCATACGGTGATCTCATAACGAGTTAGTCCAGATGCATGTTCTCTAACATGTACCCATATGTTGACTTGATATCTCATATCAATAACACATTGTTATCATGTTGACTTGATATCTCATATCCATAACACATTGTTATCGGTCAATACACATACCGGTCTCAACACTTTATTATCATCCCTTTAATATATTGATGATAAAACACTTGACTGGGGACATTTAAGAATAATAATATTCTTAGGACTTTATCATGTTCATTTAATAAATGCAAGAATAAATTAACATAATAAATGAAATGCCTTATATATATATATGACATAATAAGTGTATACTAGTACAATCAAACTATGATTGGCTTCAGGGCAAACTCTAACTAGAGGGAGAGAATGAGGGAGAGGTTGGAAGAGAGGAAGACGAAGGGAGACATAAAGATAGGAATAAAGGGAGAGGGGAGAGAGAGAGAGGTAAAGAGAGATGCAAAGAGAGAAAGGGAGGAAGGGAGATAGTAGGAGAGGAAGAACAAGAAGAGATGGAGAAAGAGGAAGAGTGGGAGAGAGAGAGGGACGGGGAGAAGGAGAGAGAGAGGGAGAGAACAATAGGAAAGGGGTGGAAGAGAGACTTAATAATTAGGAATCCTAATTTAGTGAGGACTTCTTATCATGCTCTAATTTTAAGTCACGTTTTATGTGTGACCATATAGGTTCTTATTACATTGGTAATGATATTCAAATCATAATTTAGTATCATGAATAGTGAGTAGCATCTAATAATGCATCACTACTACCTAAGTAATAAGAATGTCGGTGATTCGATATAACTTTGTCCATGACATATGCAAGCATGTAGTCTATTCTATTTTTCCTACATGTCTAGATTAAACAAGAGACCTGGAATGTGTCATCTTTATATAGTTTAATCATAACATTCTTTTTCTATGAGTGGATTACTCCAAACAAATGAGATTGATATCTCATATCGATTCATTTGAGAATGGCCATGCATTTCATAATCTCACTTGATCAAAGGGTTCATAGACATCATTACTATTTTATAGGGGAAATCCTATCTACATTGCTCACATCCCTTTACATGATTCCCGATATATCCAAGAACCAACTTTATAGCCCATCCTATTACGGATAATGTTTGATGGTATCAAAATATATGACTTTTCATGTAAATAATCTCGGTGTCTTCAAGTCAAACAACCAACTACAACATAATCATAATGAGACCAACTTATGACACTCATATAACGATCAACATAGTAATCTCATGGTGGGTCGATCTAGTACATGTTCCGCAACATGTATCAATATCTAATATCCATAACACATTATTATTAGTTAATACACATACTAGTCTCAATGCTTTATTGTTACCCCTTTAATATATTGATAATAAGAAACTTGATTGGAACATTTAAGAATAATAATATTCTTGGAACTTTATCATATTCTCCCTCTCTCCCTCACTTCCTCTCTCTCCTTACGCTCCCTCTCTCCCTCCCTTCTCTCCCTCTCTACGTCGCTCTCCCTCCCTTCTCTCCCTCTCTACGTCGCTCTCCCTCCCTCCCTCTTTTTCTCTCTATCCCTCTCTCCCTCTCTCTTTTCCTTTCATCTCTCTCTCCCCCTATATCCTTCCATCTTTATCTCAATCTTTTTCCGTCTCTCTTACTTTCTCTCTCTCAAACTCTCCTACTCTCTCCCTCTCACTATCTCCCTCACTCTCCCTCTCACTATCTCCCTCTCTCCCTCTCCCTCTCTCTCTCCCCCACCCACCCTTCCCTTCTCTTTCTCCCTACCTCCCACCTTTTCTTTCTCTCTCTCCCTCCCACCTTCCCTCTCTCTCCCTCCCTCCCACCTTCCCTCTCTCTCCTTCTCTCTCCTATTCTTTCTCTCGCTTTCTAATTCTCTCCCTCTCTTTCCTTCTCTCCTTCTCTTCATCTCTCACACTCTCTCTCCCTGTCTCCCTCTATCTCTCCCTTCTTCTCACTCTCTCGCCTCCTCTTCCCTCTCTATCGCTCCCTCCCTTTCCTCTCCCTTCATGTCTCTCTCTTTTTCCTTCTCTTTTTCCTTCTTTTCTCACCCTCTCCATCTCCCTCTTCCTCCTCTTTCTTGCTTTCCCTCCCTCTCTCTCCCCTCCCATCCTCCTTATCCCTCTCCCTCCCTCCCTCCTTCCCTCTATTTCTCCCTCTCTATCCCTTTCTATCCCTCTTCCTCACTCCCCTATCTCTGTTTTCCTCCTTTTATATCTCCCTCTCCCTCTCCCTCTCCCTCTCCCTCTCTCTTACTCTTTATCTCTATATCCCTCTCACTCCCTTTCCCTCCTTCTTTCCCTCCCTTGATTTCTCTTTCTCCCTCTCCCACTCTCCTATTTCGTTATCTCTTTCACTTTGACTAGGGAGAAGGAGAGGGAGAGGTAGAGAAGGATATAAGGTAAGAGGAAGAGGTGAAGAGGGAGACAGAGGGAGGGAAAAGAGAGATAAGAAGAGAAAGGAGAGGAGAGGGAGGAGCAAGGCTAGAGAGGAGAGAGGGAGGGGGAAGGAGGGAGACATGGAATGGAGAGGGAGAGAGGAAGAGAGAGATATAGAGAGGGAGAGAGGGAGAGGAAGAGGGAGAGGGAGAGGGAGAGAGAGGTAAAGGGAGAGGGAGAGAGGCAGAGGAGAGAGGAAGAGAGAGTTAGTGGAGAGATGAGAGAGGCGAGTGAGAGAGAGAAAGAGAAGAGGGAGAGGGGTAGAAAGGAGGGAGAGAGAGGAAAGAGTATAGAAGGAAAGCCATAGAGGGTAGCATTAAGAGAGGGAGAGAAGGAGAGGGAGAAAGGGAAACAGAGGCGAAATGGAGAGGGAGAGCGAGAAAGGGAGAGAGGGAGAGGAAGAAGAGGGAGCGAGGGCAAAAGAGAGAGAGATAGAGAGGGAGAGAGGGAATTTAGGGAGATAGGAGAGGAGGTGAGAGCGAGATAAAGAGTGATGGAGGAAGAGAGAAAAGATAGAGAGAAAGGGGAGTAGAGAGGGAGAGAGAGGTATGGAGAGAGATAGAGAGGGAGAGAGAGGGACGAGCAAGGATAGAGACAAATTGAGAGATAGTAAGGGAGAGAGGGGGAGGAGGGGGTAAGAGAGAGGGAGAAGGAGAGGGAAGAGAGAGGGAGGAGGAGAGGGAGAGAGGGAGGAGGAGAGGGAGAGGGAAAGAGATAGAGGAAGATAGAGAAGGGAGAGAGAGAGGGAGCATAGAGGGATAGAGAGATGGAGAGGAAAATAGAGGAGTGAGAGAGGAAATTTAGGAGGCAAAGAGGGAGGGACAGAGTGAGAGGGTGCGATAAAGGAAGAAAGAGGGAGAGAGACAAAAAGAGAGAAAGAAAGTTAAAGAGAAAGATAGTGAGGGAGAGATAGGGAGAGATAGAGATAGAGGGAGAGAAAGTTAGGGAGGGTGAGAGAGATAGGGAGAGGAAGGGAGAGGGAGAGAGGGACAGAGAGATAGAGGGGGAGAGGGATAGAGAGATAGAGGGGGAGAGAGAGGCATAGAGAGTGAGGAAAAGAAAGGGATAGAGAGGGCATCGTTGAGAGAGGGAGAGAGAGAGATGAAGAGAGGAAGAGGGAATGAAGGGGAGAGAGGGAGAGAGGGAAAAGGAAAGGGAGTGTGGAAGTGAATGGGAGGAAGAGAGAGATGGAGAGGGAGAGAGACAAAGAGAGAGATAGGTAGAATAAGAAAGATAGAGATAGAAAAAAATCCAGAGAAAGGAAGAGAGAGATGGAGATGGAGAGAGAGGGATAGGGAAAGGAAGAGAGAGGGATAGGGAGAGGGATAGAGGGAGAGAGAGGGAGTGATAGGGAGAGAGAGGTTAAGAGAGGGTGAAAGGGAAAGATAGAGGGATAGAGAGAGGGTTAAAGGGAGAAAAGAAGAGAAGGAGAGAGATAGAGAGAGAGGGAGATAGCAAGAAAGAGATAGAGAGGGGAGATGGAGACAAAAAGAGAGAGGGAGAGAGGAAGGAAGAGAGACACATGAGAGGGAGAGAGAAAGGGAAAGAAAGGGAGAGAGGTAGGAAGAGCAAGAGAGAGATAGAGAGGGGGAGAGAGAGATTGAGAAAGAGAAAGAGATGGTGAGAGGGAGAGAGAAAAAGAGGGAAGGACGGAGAGGGAAATAGGGAGAGAATAAGAGAGAGATGGAAAAGAAGAGAGGAAAAGAGAGAAGGAGGGAAAGAGAGATAGAGGGAGTGGGCGAGAGGGAGAAGTAGGGAAGATGAAGGAGAGGGGGTAGAGGGAAAGAATAAGAGGGAGAAAGAGTGAGAGAAAGAAAGCAAGAGAGAGAGAAAGAGGTAGGAGAGGGAGAGTGTGGGAGATGGAGAAAGGGTGACATAGAGAGTGGGAGAGAGGGAGAGGGAGAGAGAAAAAGAGAGAGAGGGAGAGGGAAAAAAGAGGGAGGGATCAAGAGAGAGTAAAAAGAGAAGAAAGGAAAGTGAGAGAGAGGGAGAGTGAGACGGAAAGGAAGTGGGAGAAAGGGGGAGAGAGGGAGAGAGGGGGATCGAGGGGGATAGAGAGAGTGTGGGATAGAGAGAAGGAAGGAAAGAAGGAGAGAGAAAGAGGGAGAGAGGGGAAGAGGGATAAAGAGAGAGAGGAAGTGAAATAGTGATAATGGGAGAGAGTGTGAAATGAAGAGAGAGGGAGGGATGGAGAGAGAGGGAAAGAAAGGAAGGGAGAAGGAGGGAGGGAGAGAGAGAGGGAGAGAGAGAAGGAGATAGAATGGGAGTGGAAAAGAGTGACAATGAGGGAGTGAGGAGAGGAAAAGGGGGAGAGAGAAGGATAACAAGAGGGGTAGCGAAAGATCGGGACAAAAAGGGAAAGAGAGAGAGAGATAAAGCAAAAGAGTGAAAAAGAGAGATAGAGAGGGAGAGATAGAAGGGGAAAGAGAGAAGAAGAGAGGGAGGGAGAGAGAGTGAAAGAGAGGAAGATGGAGTAGAAGAGAGGAATGGAGGGAGAGATAGAGAGAGGGAGAGGGGGAGGTAGATGGAGGGAGAAAGGGAGAGGGAGAGAGAGGGAGAAGAGGAGAGGGAGAGAGAGGGGGAAAGAGAGAGAAACTAAGTGAGATGGATAATGGGAGGGAAAGGTAGGGAGGAAGAAAGAGAGAGGGAGAGATAGGGAGGGAGAGAGAGGGAGGAAGAGAGAAAGAGTGAAAGCGAGAAAGTGAGAGAGTAGGAAGAGAGAGAGAGGAAGGGAGAGGGAGAGAGGGAAAACGAGAGGGAGAGCAAGAGAAAGGGAAACAGGGAGAGTATAAGAGAGGGAAAGAGGGAGGGATAAAGAAAAATTAAAAGGAAGGAGAGGAGAGATAAAGAGGGAGAGAGAGAAGGAGATAGAGGGGAGAGAGAGTGAGGGATGGGGAAGAAAGGGAGAGTAGGAGAAAGGGAGAGAGTAAGAGATAAAGAGGGAGAGGGAGAGGATAAAGGTATATAGAGAGGGAGGGAGGGAGATTAGAAGAGAGAGAAATATAGAGTGAGGGAGGGGGAGAGAGAAAGAGAGAGAAGGAGAGCAAGGTAGAGATAGAGAGTGGCGGAGCAAGGCAAAGATAGAGAGAGGTAGAGCAAGGCGAGAGATACGAGAGAGGAAGAGAGGGAGAGATAGAGAGGAAGTGAGAGGGAAAGAGTGAGAGGGAGAGAGAAAGGGAGAGAGAATAAAGAACACAAAGAGGGAAGGGAGAGAGAGGAAGAGAGGGAGAGGGAGGGAGATGAAGATAAAGAAGGAGAGAGGGTAAGATAGAGAGAGGGGGAGAGAGAGATAAAGAAGGGAGAGGGAGAGAGAGAGAGAGATAAAGAAAGGAAGGGAGAGTGGAACATAGGGGAAGCAAGAAGGAGGGAAAGGGAGTAAGAGAGAGGGATATTAGGTGGGAGAGGGAGAGGGAGGGAAAGAGGGAGAAAAAGAGAGTGGGAAAGGAAGAGAGAAAGTCATATGAGGGAAGAGAGATATATAGGGAGAGAGAGAATGAGAAAAAGAGAGAAAGGAAGAGGGAAAGAGAGAAAGGAAGGAAGGTAGAGAAAGGGAGAGAAGGAGGGAGAGAGAGATGGAGAGAGATAGGGAAAAGAAAGGTAAAGGGAGAGAGGTTGAGGGATTGGAATAGAGAGGGAGAGGGAGAGAGGCAGAGGGATTGGAAGAGAGAAGGAGAGAGACGAGGAGGGGGAGGGAGATAGAAAGAGTGAGATAGAAAGAGTGAGTGAGAGAGGTGAAGAGAGGGAGAGAGGCGGAGGGATTAGAAGAGAGAAGGAGAGAGACGAGGAGGGGGAGGGAGATAGAAAGAGTGAGTGAGAGAGGTGAAGAGAGGGAGAGAGAGAGTGGGGGAGAGAAAAAGAAGGAGAAGGTGAGGGATAGGAGGAGAAAAAGAATAGGGAGGGAGTGAGGGAGAGGAAGAGAGTGAGAGGAAAGGAGAAGGAGAAAGAGGGAAAATGAGAGGAACTTGATATATTGTAATGGGTGGTCTTATAGGTCATTCTAATGAGGCTTGTCAAAAGAAGTTCAAGGGGCTTCGGGTAGGAGGGGTACCAAAACGGAATGGGAAGGTCGGGTGATATAAGTACAAACAAGATAGCAAAGCGAGCATGAGTCTATTCGGTGGGTTCAAGTGTCCAGCAAAAAGATTCTAACATCTTGGGGATGAGGAATCTATTTAAGGGAGCCGATAGGAATCCCATAAGAATATTAGAGCGGGGAGCATAACATGACATTCTCTATGAGTATTCAAAGGGAGATATGGTGGCTATACTAAATACTATGCATTGGAAGACAAAGGTAGTTATGGGTGGGGGTAAACCGAGTTAGTTAACGGAATCAATCACAATGGCTAAAAATCATTTTACGAGTCTTGGAAGTGTAAGAAGACATGTAGTGAGTGGATTTGGAAACCATAAGGAAATTGAAGAAGGTGTATGGCTTTTATTGTGTTAATAATCTAGAGCATAAAGTAGGGAGGCACAACCATAGGCTAATAATTTGTACATCAATAATATTGTTAGTAAGTAAGTCAAGTTAGTGAAAACTTGTAAGAAAAAGGATGAGATGTTGGGAAAAAGGGATATGGTGGAGCACCAAAAGGATAGGGTATAAAATTTAAGTGACCTAAACATGAATGTTGACGAGTTGAGGCAACACCGAGGTGAAGTTAGCTTCGGTAGCATCTAAGGATTTAAATACACCGGATGACAAGATCGAGTCTATGAATGTTCCTTCTAATAGTTTAAATATCATAGATAATGAATAAGAGATGAGTAAGGCAACAAAAGGGAATGAAGGATCAATGATTGATTCATGGGTAGCGGGCACAACTCATAGAAGGCCAAATAATTCATCCTACGGATCGTTAGGTAGTGGGCCATATTGTGATGCTTAGGTAGTTAGTGGGATCTAATAAGGATAAGATGTGTGGGCTGCAATATATTAGGGTGGAAGAGGTTACCAAGCAAGGTTTAGAGTACAATGAAGAAGTAGGGTGGAAAGGATCAATTTTAGGTACAAAGCATGAAAGAGAGGCATATAACTTTCCTCATTTATCTTTAGGAATTATAGATGTTCAAGGGGCTGATTTGGAAAAAGCAAGGAAGAATTTTAAGATGTTTCAAAAATTAGCCAAAATCAAGAAACTTCAACTCATTGGACTATGGTAGAAAGACAAGCTCAGCTTTTAAAACACTAGTTTCTACATCTACATCAATTTAATCATTTCGAGTATTTTCTAGAATGTTAGAGGTGTGGGAAACATTGATTCAATTAATTATGTTAGAATTTTCAAGAAACAGACATAGGCTAAAATTTTTTGCTATTATCGATCCCAAGATGGGAGGATAAAATAGATAACATTGCTAAGTCTATCAAATACAAATGTTAAAAGCATTTTAACATAACAAATATTCATATATGGTTATTTTGGGATTAGGACATTTCCATGACTTGTTAGGCAATTCATTAATAAGTAGTCATTATTAGTATTTTGGGTTATCAAGGGGGTAAGTTATGGGTTTCGGTAGTATGTGGTAGCCATAATAGGAGGGAGAGGTAGGATTTATGGACTGAATTGGATAGGCTAACATCCATTTCTTAGGACCCATGGCTTAAGGGTGGTGATTTTAACATTATATCAAATACCGATGAGAAGAAAGGTAGGAATAGTATGGATATGCAAGGTATGCTTGAGTTTAATAATTGTTGTGATATAATTAGTATGTCGGATTTGGGTTACCGGGGTAGCAAATTTACTTAGTGCAATAATCAATTGGGTTTAGCGATAATTTGAGAGAGACTGGAAAGAGTTATGGCTAATGGTTCATATAATGCTACAAGGCCAAACCTTGTTATTGAGCACTTGGTAAGAACAATGTCGGATCATAGTTTAGTGTTAATTCAGGTGCCACGATAATGAGTAGAGAGGGACACTTTTGGTTTCGGTAAATGTGGATGGAACATCATAATTTTTAGGAATTTGTAAGGTACTCATGGAATACTATAGCTCGGGGTTCGCCTATGGAAATTCTTCATCAAAAGCTTAAACATTTGAGGAGTAAGTTGCATGTGTGGAATTAAGAGGCTTTTGGTAACATTCATTGGAAAATGGAAGGGTTGCAAGATGAAATTTATCGAGTTGGATATGGAATTGGGGCGAGTTGGAATGTTCACTCAGCTGATATTGTTTAGGATAGAAAAGTTGAATTAGCTCGATTAATCTGTTGGGATGAGGACATGTTGAGACAAAAAGTATGAATTAAATGGGTTGTTGAGGGGGATAGAAACATAAAGTTCTTTCATGCTTGTATTAAAGATAATGTGAGGAAGATGACCTTCGACTATAAAAATAGGATGGAACTTTTATGCAAGATGTGTCCGAGATAGTGACTAAGGTGGTTAGCTATTTCCAGTCTCTATTTTCGATTGGACCCATCCCAAACTATGATTCCTTATTTACAAGGGCTCCAAGGAGCATCACGAGAGGATATAAATGTACGGCTAACAAGTCTTTTTTAGAACTAGAAATTCTAAATGCCATTGATGGATCGAATACATCTAGTGCACTTGTTTGGGATGGGTTTACTTGTAGGGGTGTTCGTTCGGTAATTCGATTCGGTTTTGAACTTTTTTTACTAGTTTTCGGTTAACCGAATTGTCTAAAAAAATAACCGAAATCGAACCGAATTATTATTCGGTTTTTCGGTTCGGTTTTGAAATAACCAATTTTTTTATTCGGTAATTCGGTTTTCACCTTTAATTAATACTCAATATCATATGTTTATTCGATCGATGACTTAATTAAAATTGCATCGATTTCATGATCTCGATATTCATTCAAAGATCAATTTTTTTTAATGACAAGCCATAATAACACATAGACCCCATCCAAATTTCAAATAGACTACAATGTTATACTATTCTCTACACTTTAATAATGAAAAAGCAAGAATGTCAAACAACAATTCAATTTCAAGTATGCAACAAAATAAAAAGTTAAAAACAATAATTCAAGTATTCAACATTCCCAAATTACCAAGTAACATAAGTAATTTATAATAGTAAAAGCAACAAACCAACAACAAGAAAGCAACAATAAGAAGCCAACAATACAAAACTAAGTCACTAATAACTTGCTAAGTAAAATAATTCAAAAAACTCCAACAAGTCACAACTCACAATCACAAATAGACAAGTTCAAGGCTTTAAGCAAAAGGTTCACTAAATGATAAATTCTGCAAAGAAGAGAAAAAAATGTCAATTCTATAAATATAAAGGCATTTACAAACATACATGGACACACATAAAGATAATTCATTAGAAATTTACCCATGTCACTCAAAAGATCAAACCACTATCCATTCATCATATATCTATCATAGGTGCATCCGTTGATAGTTTTAATAAATCTGAAAAAAAATCAACACTTTAAGTCTTTAATATTAATTTGGAAGGAAAAAAGACAAATAAAAATATAAGAATTGAAAAACTTACCGGCTTCAAGTTTCTCAACATCTTGCAAATCTTCTTCAGTAGTAATTGGCATGGAATTTCGAAGCCAATCTTGAGCACATACAAGAGCTTGCACAATGCTAGGAGTTAAAGAACTCCTAAAGGCATCGAGAACTCTTCCTCCAAGTGCTAAATGCCGATTCCGAAGGAACGAGTAGATATTCGAACAACTAACACATCACGAGCCATTTTTGAAAGGATAGGAAACCGAAGAGAATTGTTTTTCCACCACTCCAAAATATTAAAATTTTCATCTCCAATTTCGACAGATTCACGAAGATACTTATCTAATTCTGATCTTTTATCTCCATCTTCACTTTCATTGAATTTTTGAAATCATGACATCCTCGCAAGTGTCTTGTTTTTTCTCTTTATGGCATAATTAGTGTCCATTCTATCACTTGCACTTGAAACTTCGTAATCCCATTACTTTGACCACTAAGACCTTGATTTGGTGATAAATTACAATATGAAGCATACAAGGCATATGTACATCCTTTCACATCATTTGTCATCTTTTCTCTAAGGCAATCACCATGCAATTCATTTAATGTAAATGCAACATAAGTAAGTTTATGTGTTGGATCAAGCACGGCTCCAATATAAATCAATTTATTCATTTTCTTCATATCCCCCCAATACTTATCAAATTTTTCTCTCATTTTACTAGCCAATGAACAAGTATCATCATCGGCACACTCTTGCCATTCTCTCAAATCAGCTTCAAACGTACAAATTTCATCAAAATAATTATTAGAAGTGACATATGAATGACCTAAAATAGACAAAGTAAGGTCATAGAAATTTTTCAATATTGTCACCATTTTCCTACAAGTCCTCCAATCTCCGACACTAGGTGGCTCAAATGCCCCATCACCAAGATCCACATTAAGTTCAATACTATTTAAATGATCAATTTGCTCATATCTCTTAAATGCTCTCTCAAACTTTTGAGCTGAATCTAACATCAAATAAGTTGAATTCCATCTAGTTGAAACATCTAGATGTAATAAACTTTTAGAATCAATCTTTTCAATCTCTGTGCATTCCTTAAATTTTCTCAACCTAGCGGGAGATTGTCTAATATACCTCACAATTGCTTGAACATGAAGGATCGAAGGATTTGCATTTTTTAACCCATCGAAACAACAAGATTCAAAATATGAGCCATACACCTTATATGAAGTAATTTCCCATCTAAGATGCTATTACCCCAATTATTCAAAACATCTCTCAAATATCTAATCGCCACATCATTTGAACTTGCATTGTCTACGGTAATAGTGAAAACTTTTTCAATCCCCCAATCAATCAAACACTTTTCAATAGCACTACCCAAATCAATAAGACCATCAAGTGGACAAAAATTTAGAATCTTTTTTTGCAACTTCCAATCATTGTCAATAAAATGAGCTATTAGACACATATAATTAACTCTTTGAATAGACGTCCATGTGTCCATAGGAAGATAAACTCTTTGACAATTATTTTTCAAAAATTGGTTCAACTTTAATTTCTCATACATATAAAGTTGATATCAATCTCTTGAAATGGTAACCCATGATGGAATTTTAAACCTAGGTTGTGCAATTGACATAAACTACTTAAACCCCACATTCTCGACAAATTTGAAAGGAAGTTCATCCACAATAATCATGTAAGCTAAAGCATTTCTAATGCAAGTTTGATCAAACTTCCATGTGCTATGAGTGCTTTCTCCCATTTGAACACTTGAATTAGATTGAAGGTTCAATTCGATTGGGTAAGGTCAAGCCTATGTGGGTGTTTTTTGCATTTGGCCATATGAGATTTAAGTGCGGTAGTACCATTTCTAATAGGATGAGCGAGCAAGTACCTTATCACGAGTAATTACATCTCCTCTTGATGTCTTTATTTTCATCTTCAAACTTTGTGAAATGGTCCCATACAACTAACCTTGGCCTCATTGCTTTTCTCTTCATCTTTGTGCTCACTTGTGTGTTTGATGAAGAGCCAATAGCAATTGTATCCGTTGTTGGACTCGGTTTTGGATGAGTTGAACTCGCAACTTCAGCATCCGAGGATCCTAACATCTATACAAATTCAAGAATATATTTGATTAGAAATGATTATTAAATACAATTTTATAGTATTAAAAATTTAAATTTTAAAAGTTAAAACGAGTGGGTAGTGTCCATCGTCAATCGGCCGACTACGGGCCTATTGGCTCGTGCTCGCGAGCCGATAGGCTTATTGGTCCGAGCCGGCGGGCCGGTAGGCCTATCGGCTCGTGCCCACGAGCCGGTGGCCGCTTGCCACTCGTAGGGCGATAGGCCTACTAGCACCGTGCCCGTCGGCCACCCGCTAGCCGGTAGGCCTACCGGCTCGTGCTCGCGAGCCGGTGGCCGCTCGTCCACCCGAAAGCCGGTAGGCCTACCGGCCACCCACGACCACCCACAAGGTAGTAGGCCCACCGGCTCGTACCGAGCGAGCCGCATGCCGCCGGCCACCCGCGAGGCGATACGCCTACCGGCCACCCTACCGTCTAATCCCAATTCCAAAATGAAAAAAATCAAAAATTTTACTCATGAAAACCTAAAAGCAAATACTATATAATCAATTACTAACTACTCATATAGTCATATGAGGTTTCGAATGAAAAAGAGACGGAATCATAGAAACTTCAACAATAAAAGAAGTTGCAGGACCCGAAGCATTAAACCCATTAACAACCCAATGGTTTCATTTTAATTACACAAATTTATAAATGGTTTAAGAAAAAAATGAAATTAATCAAAAATCTAGCATTTAACCACAAAAAAAAAAAATTGACCTTTTGAGTTTTGCTAGACTGGAACTAGAAGTCCGGAAGCACCGAAGTAGTGAAGGTGTGAAGCACTCGATTGTGAAAGTCTAAAAGAGAAGGATTGAAGTTTGAACTTTGAAGGAAGCAGGCAAGCAACAAGTAGGAGGCGGGAAGGCAGGAACTCGGGAAGGAGTAAGGAATTAGGGAGACGAGAGTTAGGGTTTTAAGTCTTCCGATGTTTTGTAACTTTTGTTACTTTTGTCCGTTACAAAATTTAACTTTGCTTAACATTCGATTTCCGGTGGAAACCGAATGTATTTAAAAAAAATCAAACCGAATTGAAATAATTTTAGTTTTTTGATTTAGTTTTTTACTATATTTAAAAAAAAAGCCAAAATTGTTAATTCGGTTCGGTTTGATTCGGTATTTTGGTTTTAATCGAATAGTGAACACCCCTAGTTTACTAGACACTTTTACAAAGAATGCTGGAATGTGGTTTTGTCCGAGATTATTGCATAGTGTAAGATTTTTTCAAGGGAGGTTAGATCCCTAGGGGTATGTCTTCTTGCATCCTAGTCTTGATTCCAAAGGTGGAAAACCCGAGTTCCCTAAGTGACTTGAGATCGATAAGTCTATCTAATTTCGATTGTAAAAGTATTTCAAAAATTTTAGCTAATAAGTTGATCGTAGTCCTTCCTAGTTTAATTGATCCAAAACAAGCTTGTTTTGTTAAAAGATAAAGCATCACAAAAAATACAGACTCTAGCACAAGAGATGGTAGTAAGCTTAAACCGAAGGTTCATAGGGATAACCATATTTTTAAACTCGTATATGTCGAAAGCTTATGATAGGGTTGAGTGGCATTTTCTTTCGAAGTCATGCATGTGATGGGGTTTAGTGAAAATTTATGTGACTTGGTGTATAGAAGTCTCAATAATGTATGGTATACAATTTGAATTCAAGGAAGGAACTTCAAATTCTTTAAATCATACAAGGGTGTTCGACAAGGAACCATCTACAACCTTTACTATTTATTTTGGTGTAGTAAGTCCTTTCGGTTAACCTTAAACAATAAATGGTGGAAGGTCTAATTCGGCCGTATAGGTTGCAAAAGGGAGCTTTATTAATTTCTCACTTGTTCTATACAAATGACATGTTATTGTTCACGAATGGATCTAAATGATCTCCGACATAATTGAGGGGTTTTTTTTAGGCATGAGGAGTTCGAAGGAAATTACTTAGTGTGGCTAAGAGTGGGTTCTACACCCCTAAAAATATGTCAAGCACAAAAAATAGTTTCGGTAAAGCAAGTATACGGGATGTGGTCATTTCCAATTCCCATTGTAGTTTTTGGGTGTTCCTCTCTTCATAAGTAGAATGAGTCAAGTTTATTTTCTACCATTAAAGATGAAGATTAAGTGGTAGTTGTGTGGTTGGAAGGTAAATTTATTATCCTTTAGTGCCGATTGACTTTATTCCAATTAGTTATTAACAAGTATACCGGTTCATGTGTTAGCTACTATCGTAGTGCCTAAGGGCACACTTTGGAGAATTGAGAGTTAGATGGCTAATTTTTTATGGAGCTCTTCTAGGTAAAACTACCGTCACTAGATTTTCTAGTGGTAGGTCTATTCTCTTTTTTGAGAAAGGTGGATTGGGGATTCATGGATTGGAGCAAGTGATGGTAGCTCTAGAAGCAAAGTGAGAGGAAGAGAGAGATTGAGTTAGGGATGAGAAAGAGGGAGAGGGAGAGGTAATGGGAGAGAGAGGGAGAAAGGAAGAGTAAGAGATATAAAGAGAGAGAGATGGGGAGGGGGAGAGGGATGGAGAAAGAGAAAATGATGGGAGAGGAGGGGAGAGAGGGAGGGGAAGAGGAAGAGGAAGAAAGATAGAGGGAGAGAGAGAGGGAGAAAAAGAGGGGAAGATATAAAGAGAGAATAAAGGAGATAGAGTGGGAGATGGACGAGAGAGGGAAAGAGAGAGGGAAAGGTAAAGAAGCGAGAAGAGGGAGAGAGAGGAGAGAGAGAGAGGAAAAGAGAGAGTGAGAGGGAGGGAGGGATGGAGGGAGAGTGTGGGAGAGGGGAGAGGGAGGAGAGGGAGAGAGGGGAATAAAGAGAGATGGGGAGATGGAAAGGGTAAGAGTGAGAGGAGAGAAAGAGATAGAGATAGAGAGGGAGAAAGGGGGATGAAGAGAGAGGGAGAGGGAGAGAGGTAGAGGGAGAGACCGGGCGAGGGAGAGTGAGAGAGAGAAAGAGAGGGGTGGGAGTGAGGGAGAGGGATGAAGAGAGAGAAAAGGATGTGAGAGAGGGATAGAGAGGGAGAGGAAGAGGGGGAGATATAGAGAGAATAAGGGAGATAGACCGGGAGATGGTGGGAGGGAGAGCGAGGGAGGAAGAGATAGAGAGAGGGAAAAAGAAATGAAAGAGAGAGAGGAGAGATTAGATGTAATTGGTAAGGAATTACCTACCTAATCCTTCATGTTTTAGCTATAACTCTCAAATGTATAGCATAAATACTAGAAGACTCAAATGATCTAAACAATCATTAATTAGTAAGAAAATGTCAAAATTACTCATATAAGCAAGAATCTCATATCTAACCTACTTATACAAAAGGATATTTAGAATCATTTAATGATGTCTAAGAAATCTTATTTACTTGACAAAAGGACATGTATCCCTTTTTAGTTGAAAAGGACAAAGAGTTACTAATCAATATAGTCTTTACACATAGAGATGTATATGGGCATATGTTCACCCAAGGAAAAAGGGAACATGTTTGTCACATGACCATTAATGATAGTGGATCCTGTTAGGGTTATAAGACATAAGTTCAAAACATTTAAAATATTAAAAAGTTTAGACTTGAAAATTTATGTGACGAACTGAATACTTAAATACTAAAATGTTAGATCACTTAAAAGAGAATGAGATTCTCTACGTACATCGCAGATTAGACATGATCGGCCCATGATGACTTGAATTAATATCCCTAATTATAAATGAATACACCTTATTGCGGCCTTTGAGATGAATAGGATTCTAATCTATTGAAATAGACCACATTTGAGATATGGAAAGGGAAAGAAAATGAACTAATCTTCCCTTATGATTTAAGGATATAGCTGGAGGAAATTTGTTTTGTTTATTTTGCACCTTTATAGGATGCATGATCCTTCATCTACCTCTCTCCCACTTTCTCTTTCTTTCTTTCTCTCTCTTCCTCTCACTCTCTCTTTTTATCTCTCGTACTCTCTCTCTCCCTCTCCCTTTGTCTCCCACTCCCTCTATCCCTCTCCCTCTCTTTCTCTACCTCCATATCTCTCCCTCTCTACTTCTCTCTCTTCCTCTCTCTCCTCATCTCTCTCTCCTATTCTCTCCTTCTCCCTCTTCCTCTCCCTCTCTTAGTCTCTCTCTCTCCCTCCCTCATTCTATCTCCCTCACTCTTTCTCCCTATTTCTCCCCCTCTTCCTTTCTCTACCTCTCACCTTTTTTCTCTCCCTCTCTCTCTCTCTCCTCTTCTCACTCCTTTTATTTTTCTCTTCATCTCTTTCTCACTTCCTCTCACCCTCTATCTATCTTTGCCTCTCTCCCTCTCTCGTAGCTCCCACTCTCTTCTTCCGTCTCCCCCTTATCTCCTCCTCTCTCCCTCTCTCCCCATCTCTCCCTCTCTCCCCTCTCTCTATAACCCTCGTAACGTCCTTAACCATATCAATATGCGTATAAGTATATTCGAACATACATCCATTAAGCAAGGGTGTAATTTATGTGCCATTTTAATGTTTTGGTAATATTATTATTCTTAGTGTTTATATGAGGAATTAGAGGATGAATTTTCAAGTAATTTAGCTAATTATCGTTCATTTCTCTCTAGTATGTATATAGAACCTATTATACAAGTGAGAAAGGTATTTTAAAATGTGGGGAATGTTAGAAAATTTTTGGGAAGGAAATTGTTGAATTATTGGGAAGGAAACTGCCAAATTTTTCTAGGAAAGAAATGTCATGTTACTTGAACTAAACTAGTTTAAGGGATTTAGTTAGCCTAACCACCATCTTTAGAAAATAATTAGACACCTAAGCTTTCATTTAATGCAATGGAACCTAACTCATTCCTTTGACTAAGCAAAACTCACCACTTGTCCCTCTTAGTCACCATTTACTTTACACTTGATAAATTAAATCAAGACACATGTAAACTAATTAAAATGGAAGAAAATGGAGCATGTATATATACATGATCTGCATTTTGGGTAAAATCCGTAGCTCACCCAAAAGAAGAAAAAAATGTCATTGAGAGAGAGAGAAACACAAAAAAGAAAGAGAGAAAAAGAAAGGAAAGAAAGAAAGGAGAAAAAGAAGAAAAAAGCTAAGGAAATCCTTAACAAACCTAAACTAAGTGGCTTTTTATCTATGCCATCTATTTGATTTTTAAATGTTAATTTATGTAATTGATTAAGCTTTTGATTATGTTGTGTTGTGTTGTTGTGTTGGTATTGTGTTGGATGGCTTGGCATATAATTGTTGATTGTTATGGAACATGTAACGAATGGTTGATATGTTGCATATTAAGTGTGGAAAGCCTTGTGCGTGGCTATGTTTATGTATTGATAGGTTTGATTGAAAGAATTAGGGCTTGATCAAAACATGGTGGACTAAATTAGGATTGATACGAACTTGGACAAGGTAAAATAGAAAGGAAGAAAAAATTAAATTTTAGGGTTTTTCCTAAGGTGACTTTCGGCCAAAATGGGAAAGATGGAACCTTTTTTATACTTAAAGACTTAAATTTTAATGGTAAATAAATTAGGTTTGATTAATCATTTTGAACAAAAAGGAAACTTCATATAAAAGCAAAGAGCATTTCTTGCAAAATTAAGCAACCCATTCGGCCCAAACTTAGAAAAATGGGATTTTGGGTTCTATTAAATTAATTTGGTTTTTAATGGTTCAATTAAGTCCAAATAGGAATTAAAATTGAAATTAGAAAGGTAAGATTGTTAAAGAAAACGAGATTTTGACTTAAGAACTAAATTTGGCCTAAAAGTGTTAAAATCGGGCTAAAAGGTAAAATTATACCTTAAAATGTTGAAATTAGTCCAAATGCTAATAACTATGCAATTAAATTGTGGAATGATTTAACGATGAGATTTACTAAAAGAAACAAAAAGGAAGTATGAAAATATATGAAATCGAATCCTGTATGGGTTGGATATGTTTAATATGGTAAACGTAACATCACGTGCATCATGTGCATTGTGGGGCGGATTGAGAAAAGTTAGTTGATCAAGAATTGGCTTGCAACCTAGTTGGAATAAATGGGTATTAGCGAGTCTAGTTGTGTGTGTGCTCTAATCCGTGTGACTACAATGTTAGGTGATGAATTCTCGCCAACGATGGCTACAATGAAGGATAATTTCATTGTTAGTATTAGTTGATTCAAGTAATCACCAATAGAGGTGACTTGTTAATACCTGTGGTACTCGGAACTAAAATCTATGAGTATGGTGGGAAAGTTTGAAAAGCATTGCATATCATGTGCATCACTCTACTTACTAAACTTTGGCTCACCTCATTATTATTTCCATTATTATGACATGAAAGGGTCAAAGTAGCAACGATGCTATCGATTCCTCCCAAAAAGAGGCTCATTCGTGACACAAACGTAATGAAGTTTATTTGATTGTAATTTTTGGTTAGGGTGTTGGTGGACATTTTAATGGTATTGTAATTAATTTGTAATTTCTTCAGCTATATTTGTTAATGTTATGTAATTTTTACTCGTATGCGTTTCATTATATAATTACCCTTAATGTATGAGTACGTATGAATTGGGGATTAAATCGGGATTTGGTCATGTCGAGTGTGATGCATTCTTTGCCTAGCCACTCGTTTTTGGGTAATTAGTGAGTGGGTCGGGGAGGGGCACCACAAGGTGGTATCGAGCTTTGGTTTAGTTAATCAAGTAGAAACCTAAGTGTCACATGAGCCTAAGGATCGGTACGTTATCCAACAAGTAAGAATTTAATTATTCCTTTCTTTGAATGTGTATGATCATTATATGGCTTTATGTTAGCATATTGACGATTAGTAATATTATTGTTGTAGATGTCATGGTTATTCCGTGTACCCAGCGTCGCTAGGACACATCATCGATGGGCCACCCTAGCCGCACATTGGGCTAAACAAAATATCCTCATTATGGCCTGCACCGGGATATGGTGAACCATGTTATTTAAGTACACGACTCGATACAACGGATAATGTTCATCGATTCCTCTTTTGACCATTATCATAGTCTCTATTTCCTACGACTAACCTTATGATAGACTCTCTTACCGAGAGATCAGCAGCTACTAGATGAGGTTTGGGGAGTCCGATAAATTGATTTTCTTATCAAAACCTAATCCGAGCCTTCCTACCAAGTACAGGTTAGGTAGAATCTTACTCGACTAATGTATAATTAGGGTCCGCTTTTGCCCTTCACCCGTAAGATGGTACACATTATGCTCGGTTGATGCGATTGATCGGTGCGAGTGGATTACTCCTTTCCCCACCATGTTTGGTATATTAACCTAGCCCAATAGAGGTGTTACTAGGGGAAACCTATCATGCGTCTTGTGAATGTAAATAGGAACACTTTTTGATTGTAAATATAGCACAAAACCTTTATAAGGTAGATGTACTTGTAAGTGCCTATTTTTTATGAAATGCTTACTATGTATATAAATATAATCTCGCACGTACGTGGATGATTTACATTATATGTTGATTTCGATGCCAAAACTAACTTGAGCATAACATGGCATGTACAAAGTCAAAGCATGCCAAGAAAGGATCCAAGTATAAACAAGAGGTGAAGGGACCTCCAACGATAATAATAGATAGCAACAAGACGCTTTAAATCGTATGATGGACATGATACAATAACAACAAGAAGTCCATATGAAGCAAATGAGACAGACTCTAGGCTATGCATCAACGACCTCCACCTTTGCCGCCCCGACATAAGAATGACGTGGTGCGGAGGTTTCATAAAATGAATCCCCGGGAATTCTCCGAGGGTGTTAATCTAATGATAGCCGAGGAATGGATTAAGTCTTTAGAGGCGATAGTCGAATACTTACAATTTACCAACAATGAGCGAGTATCCTATGCCATCTTTATGCTAACCAAGGATGCCCGCACATGGTGGGAGAGCGCACGAATGACAATAGATGTGCCTAACTTAACTTGGGAAGGATTTAAGGAAGCCTTCTACAACAAATACTTTATCGTAGATGTGTGGGCTAAGAAAATTCAAGACTTCCTAGCACTAACGTAAAATGGAATGTCGATGGGTGAATATATACGAAAATTAGAACATGGGTGTAGATTCATCCCATTCATTACAGGGGATGAAAATCTCAAAAAGAATCGCTCTCGACAAGGTTAAACCCTAGAGTACGAAGCATGGTACGTATGTCGGATGTAACACCTTGTTGAAAATGGTGGATAAGGCAATGATAGCAGATGAAGATCGAAGGAGATTGCAAAGGAATTACGACCAAAGAGGCAAGCGTTTAAATCGAGAGCCTCTTCGTCGGGACCGATAAATAGGGTTTCGCCTAGAAATTTTAATCGAAGTGGTGGTCAAGGAAACACATGGACCATCGTGCCGGCGCCATATGTTCCTAGACCACTATCGAGTAATTAGCTAAGATCGGCAATAAGTAATCAATCTCGTTGCAATAGGTGTGGGAGATTCCATATCAAGGAATTTTGATCGGATGTCGTGACATGCTATATATGTCACAAGCTAGGGCACGTATCCTACATTTATCACTAGGTGCGTAGATTAGGATCATGAAAGGTCCATACTTGGGTATACATTATGACACGTAAAAAGGCTAATCGAGGGAATGCAACAAGTAATTTATGGTAATGTTTTACTCCTTAGCTTAATTACTTATGTTTTGATTGATTGTAGTGCTACACATTTATTTTTATCAAAAACATTAGTAAAGAGCCTAGGCATCAAACCCGAGACATTAGTTATAAGGTATCTCATAGCGGTTCCCTTTGGAGAAATTTTGGAATCAACGAGCAAAGTTAAAGAGTGTCTAGTGCAAATCAAGAATAAGAGTCTAGAGGCCGATATGATAGTATTGGATCTCCAAGATTTTGATTTGATTCTAGAAATGGGTTGGCTAACAAGGCATGGTGCCACTATCGATTGGCAAGGTAGAAAGGTAATTTTTGATTTATTTGGAAATCGACCATTAGAGTTTAAATTTGATATGATGTTTTGAGTCGTATCGATCATCTCAACCATGAAAGCTCGAAGGATCCTAAGAAAAGGATGTATGGGGTACCTAGCACATATGGTAGATAGTCGAGTGGAACAAAAGTCAAAACCAAGAGACATAGGGGTCATACAGGAGTATTTAGACGTATTTCTAGAAAGTTTGACTATGTTACCATCGAAGATGGAAATAGAATTTGAGATTGATTTGGAGCTAGGCATGACTCTAATTTCTAAGAGTCCCTATAGAATGGCCCCAGTTGAGTTGAAAGAGCCGAAGGTTCGGCTATAGGACTTACTAGATAAGGGATTCATTTACCCTAGTTCTTCACCTTGGGGAGCCCTAGTATTGTTCGTGAAAAAGAAAGATGGTAGTCTACAGCTATGCATCGATTATCAAGAATTGAATTGGGTGACGATTAAAAATAAATACCCATCGCCCGGATTGATGATCTATTCGATCAATTGCAAGGTGCAATGATGTTCTCCAATATAAACTCGTAATCAAGGTATCACTAGCCGAGGGTAAGATTCGACGACGTTTAGGATGAGATATTGCCACTATGAGTTCCTAGTAATGTCGTTTGGATTGACTAATGCCTTAGTCACCTTTATGGACTTGATGAATTGAGTCTTTAAGGGATTCTTAGATAAATTTATCATCGTATTAATCGATGATATTCGGTTTATTCTTAAAGTAAGGAGGAACATAGAAAGCATCTAAAAGCTACTTTGTAGATGCTAAGGGAGTAGTAGCTATATGCCAAAGTCAAGAAATGTGAATTTTGGCTAGAGTAGGTAGCTTTTTTAGGTCATGTGGTGACGAAGAAAGACATAGCAGATGGATCCGAAGAAAATAGAGGCTATCCAAAATTGATCTACTTTAAAGAATGTGATGGAGGTACGAAGTTTCTTAGGGCTAGCTAGTTATTATCGAAGATTTATGGAGGCCTTATCCGAGATAGCTAGGCCTCTTACTAACTTGATGAAAAAGAGTGTTAAGTTCCAGTGGATGAATGCTTGTGAGGTGTAACCCTCATGAAATTCCTTAACCTAGCTATACGTATAGATATATTATATATGTATATGAAGTATTTAGTGCGATTAATAGTTGGAGATAGTAATACGCTTTGTGCTTATGTGAGGAGTTATGGGATTCAATAAATAAAAGAAAAAAAATTTGGCACTTCGTAATTTTAATTCCCAAGCCAAAATATCTCTTGAAATATCCATAATTATGTGACTATAGACTATGTGCCATTTTTTTATATTTGTGGTGTGAATATAGTTAAGGTTTATGAAAGTTTTCATAGGAATACTCTTTTTGAAAATTTAACTAGCCATTATTTATTTTTTCATAATGTTATATTTAAAATGACCATGCAAGTAAAAGAATTACCAAACAAGGTGTATAGCTGAATTTTAGGAACCAATGAGGTAAGGAAGTTGTTTAGTTTAGTTAGTTTAGTTATCTCTTTAGTTCCCATAATTAGTAATTGATTTCACATCAAATCTATCACTTTTTTCTAAAAGTGTGACACCTAGCCCACTTGGATTTTTAAATGGTCAACTTGTTTCCCATTTAGTCCCATCATTTGACCTTTGTTTACCACAACTTTTTGACACTTGGACTATTAATAAATGAAGGGAAAAGTGTGATATAAGATTTAAAAGAAAGGTTAAGTCTTGCCATTTTTCTCGACAAAAACCATAGCTTCCAAGAGAGAGAAGAGAGGCGGCTTTGTGAGAGAAAGAAAGAGATAAAGGAAAGGAGAAAAAAGAAGGAAAGAAAGAAAAGAGAAAAAGAAGGAAAAGTCTAGGAAATATTAAGCAAGCTTATATCATTGTAAGTAGGTTTCATTTAGCTTTATTCATGCCCTAAAATTCTAATTTGCATATTCATTTTATGAATTTTGTTTTGAGCCATGTAATATGTGGCTAGGTTAATTTGTGTTGATGTTATATATGATGCCTTTGGTGATGGATCTATGATGTTTTTTATGATGGATCTAGTATAGTTGTTGGATGTACATTTAATGGTAAACTTTAAGTTGAAATGTATAAGTATGCAATGTAAAAATATGATGATGGATGTTTATGCATGTGTTATGGGTTGATTTGTTTATAACCATATGGGCTTGGAAGATATGTGAGGATGAGCTTGGATTAAAATAAAATGGGCTTGGATTAAAATAAAATGGGATTGGATATCCTAAGAACACTTATTGGGCCTTGGTACCAAAATGGTCAAGTTGGATTTATGTTTATGGACCTAAAAATCTAGACTTCGAGGAAATCCACTTAAGTATAATTTAGTACCTTAAGATGGAAAGAAAGGACTTAGGAAAAACGGACAAACCTTTGCCCCTAATTAACCATTTGGCCAAAAACCCTAGAATTTTGGTTTTGAATATCATTCACCCAAATTATGAATCAATGGTTTAAATGTATTTAAATAAGCATAAAATAAAGTGTAGAAAGGTTAGATCCTAAGAAAAATGAATTTGTTTTTTCTAGGAAACACTCAGCTTAAACCCGACTTTTAGAGATTGAGTTCCAAACACCCAACTTTATGAGTAATGGTTTCTTTATACTCTAATAAGTATAAAATGAAGTGCTAGAAGAAGACGATTCAAGAAAAACCAAAATTTTTACTTTAAACCACTAAAATTATAAGTCGACTATTAAGGCTCATATTAAATGCCATTTAAACAAGGACTAAAATATGGGACTTGAGTAAACCTAATGGATGGGTTATGTATTTCATATGAGAATACCATGAAAATATTGATGAAGTCCTAAGTGTGGAGTGAATTTCCAAAATGGTAGACATAAAGAGTTTAGTGCTTATGAGATATAAAATATGATTTATGATACATCACGTGCATCATATGCATGTGAAAAATGGTTTGACTTAAGAAAAATAAGTGAGTGGGAAACGATGAGGTTTAGTAACCGAATCAAATTGAATTGGATAGGTTTGGTAACCTACCGAAATAAATGGGTATTAGCGATCCAACTATGTGCCTACACTATTAGACGATGGATTCTTACTAATAGTGGCTACGAGTAAGGGATGATTTCATTGTTAGTAGAAGGTGTTTTGGTAATCACCTGGATTAAAAATAGAGTAGACTTGCTAATTACCCAAAGTACCCGAAATTAAAATTTGATGAGTCAAGATGGGGGAGTCGGAAAATCATTACATATCACATACATCACCCTCCTTACCGAGCTTCGACTCACTCTATGTTTAATTTCATGATATGACAGGGAAAGATGATAATAATGCCGATAATGAAGCTACCGGTTCCTCTCGAAAAAGGCTCATGTGTGACCCGACAATTATAGGATCTACTTTTGATTGTAAATTATATTTTGTAACTTTTGTAATGATATTCAGACCTTGTGATATGTATGGGATTAAAATTTGAGACTTCGACTCGTAAACTATATTGCACTAAGCCACGCCTTTCGTGTAATCGACAAGGGAGATGGGGGTGCCACGAGAGGTGGTATTAGAGCGTTGGTTTAGTTATTTGGGTAGAAACCTAAGTGTCACATGAGCCCGAGGATCGGTGAATTACTCAATAAGAAAAGTTTACTTCTTGGTATTTAATAAATGTGAAGTGTTTATTGTGTGTGTTTATTGTATGGTTTATATTATGTAGCCCTCGCTTAGACATATGGTTAATAAGAAGTATTTATATTGTAGATGCCGATTAATTATTGTGTTCTCAACATTGCTAGGACTCGCCGACGGTGAGTCGCCGTCGCTACCTATTGGGCTGAGCTAAATAGCCTTACCATGGCCCCGGACCGGGATTTAATGGCCCATGTGATTCGAGTCCATGACCTAATTTAGTGAATAGTATTCACCGATGCTTCCTTGAACCTATACCGTAATGTCACATTTTTTATGACAATAATGCGTTAAACTCTTTTGTCACGAGATCAATAATTACTCGGATACTATCGGGGAAACATGATAGAGCAATATTCCTATCGCAATGTGATACGAGCCTTCATGTCGATACAGAGTTAGTGCGGACCTACATGAGGTTGATGTATAACTCGAGTCTACCCTTGTCTTTAGCTCGCGACATTGCACGGATCACATGAGTTGGTGCTATAGACTAGTGGAGAGTCAAGGTTTCCTTTCCACATCTTGTTCGCTTTGTTGATTGGTAATTAGATGGAGTAGATGTATGTTTAGGAAATGTATCGTACGATCTAGTGTCCCGTGCACCTTTTGAGATCTTGTGCACCTTTTGATGTAATTGGAACTATCCCTTTTTAAATGTAATGATGACATGAAAACCTTTTAGGATGTAACCATGTATGTCACTACGAATGTTGGGCATGTATGCTATGATTTGTTTCCTAGATATCCTTGACTTATCTCTATTATGTGACATCCGACATTAAGACTTTCGATACAAAAAATAACTCGAAAGTAACGTGACATGTATAAAGTCAAAGCATGTCAAGATGAAATCCTGTACGAGTAGGAAGAGAAGGGACCTCCTGTGCGAACAATGAGAATGTTCAAGACGTGTTGAATCATCCGATAGACGTAATGCAACAATAGCAAGAAGCAATGCAAGAACAATAACGAGCCTATATGGAGCAAATAAGACGACTCCCGACTATGCATCAACGACCTCCGCCTCTACCTCAACATAGAAACGATGTAGTAGAAAGATTTCGAAAGATGAATCCCCAAGAGTTTACTAGAGGTGTCAACCCACCGATAACAAAGGAATGGATTTAGTCACTAGAAGTGATCTTTGAGTACCTATAATTCACCAATAATGAGCGAGTATCATGCGATATCTTCATGCCGACTAAAGACGCTTGCACCGTGTGGGAGAGCGTACGAATAATGGTAGATGTGCCTCATTTGACCGGGGAAGGATTTAAAGAGGTCTTTTATAACAAATTCTTCACAATGGACGTGAAAGTCAAGAAAATCTAAGAATTCCTATAATTGAAGCGGGATGGTATGTCCGTGGGTGAGTATGTGCGGATGTTTGAACAAGGGTGTCGGCTTTTCCTTTTCATATCGGGGGATGAAAATCTAAAGAAGAACCGATTCTTAGGAGGGTTAAACCCAAGGGTTAGGAGTATGGTGCGGATGTTAGCCACCCGGACCTTTTCGGAGATGGTAGACAAGGCCATGCTTGGTGGATGAAATTCCTTAACCTAGCTATACGTACGGATATATTATATTTGTATATGAAGTATTTAGTGCGATTAATATTTAGAGATAGTAATATGCTTTGTGCTTATGTAAGGAGTTATGGGATTCAAAATAAATAAATAATAAAATAAAATTTCAGCACATTGCAATTTTAATTTTCGAGCCAAAATATCTCTTGAAATATCCATAATTATGTGAGTATAAATTATGTGCCATTTCTTTTATATTTGTAGTGTGAAAATATTTAAGGTTTATGGAAGTGTTCATAGGAATACCCTTTTTGGGAATTTAATTAGCCATTATTTATTTTTTTAATAATGTTATATTTAAAATGATCATGCAAGTAAAAGATTTACCCAAACATGGTGCATGGCTGAATTTTAGGAACCAAATGAGGTAAGCAAGCTTATATCATTGTAGTAGGTTTCATTTAGCTTTATTCATGCCCTAAAATTCTAATTTCCATGTCCATTTTATGAGTTTTGTTTTGAGCCATGTAATATGTGATTATGGTAATTTGTGTTGATGTTATATATGATGCCTTTGGTGATGTATCTATGATGTTTTTTATGATGGATCTAGTATAGTTGTTGGATGTGCATTTCACGAGTAAACTTTAAGTTGAAATATATAAGTATGCAATGTAAAAATATGATGATGGATGTTTATGCATGTGTGATGGGTTGATTTGGTTATAACCATATGGGTTTGAAAGATATGTGAGGATGGGCTTGGATTAAAATAAAATAGGCTTGGATATCCTAAGAATACTTATTGGGCCTTGGTAATAAAATGGCCAAGTTGGATTTATGTTTATGGACCTAAAGAGCTAGACTTCTAAGGTAATCCACTTAAGTATAATTTAGTACATTAAGATGGAAAGAAAGGACTTAGGAGTAAAAGAAAAACCGTTGCCTCTAATTAACACATGCGACCAAAAACCCTAGAATTTGGGTTTTGAATATCATTCACCCAAATTATGAATCAAAGGTTTAAATGTATTTAAATAAGCATAAAATAAAGTGTAGAAAGGTTAGATCCTAAGAAAAATAAAAATTTTGGTTTTTACTAGGAAACACTCGGCTTAAACCCGACTTTTAGAGATTGAGTTCCAAACACCCAACTTTATGAGTAATGGTTTCTTTATACTCTAATAAGTATAAAAAGAAGTATTAGAAGAAAAGGATTCAAGAAAAATTGAAATTTGGACTTGGAACCAATGAAATTATAAGTCAACTATTAAGGCTTATATTAAATGCCATTTAAACTACGACTAAAATATGAGACTTGAGTAAACTTAATTTATGGGTTATGTATTTCATATGAGAATACCATGAAAATATTGAGGAAGTCCCAACTACGGATTAAATTTCCAAAATGGTATGGACATAAAGAGTTTGGTGCCTATGAGATATGGAATATGGTTCATGATACATCACGTGCATCATATGCATACGAGAAATGATTTGACTTGAGAAAAACAAGTGAATAAAAAACAATGAGGTTTGGTAACCGAATCGGATTGAATTGGATAAGTTTGGTAACCTACAATAAATGGGTATTAGTGGTCTAGTTGTGTACGTACTCTAAGTTGTGTGCGTGCACTATTAGACGATGGATTCTTGCTAACGAGTGGCTACAATGAGGGATGATTCCATTGTTAGCGAGAAGATGATTTGGTAAACACCGGATTAAAAGTAGAGTAAACCCGCTAATTACCTAGGGTACCCAAAATTAAAATTTGATGAGTCTAGGTGGGGGAATCGGAAAAACATTGCATATCATGTGCATCACCCTACTTACTAAGCTTCAGCTCACTCTATGTTTATTTCATGCTATAATAGGGAAATACGATAATAATGTTGATAATGAAGCCATCGGTTCCTCCCAAAGAAAGGCTCATGTGTGACCTAACAATTATATGATCGACTTTTGATTCTAAATTATATTTTGTAACTTTTGTAATAAAATTCAGTACCTTGTGTATGTGTATGGAATTAAAATTTGAGACTTCGGTCTCTAAACTATGGTGCACCCGACCATGCCTTTTAGGTAATCGACAAGGGAGCCGAGGGTGTTTCATGAAGAGAGCTTCTAAGAGCCGAGACGAAGGTTAATCACGGCCCCAATCTTAACCATTATGTTCGAGGCTGGAAACTTCATGGTGTATAATGGCGCTTCGAAAATGGGCTAAGAGTGGTGTTGATGCGGAATGGAAGAGTAGTAACCTATGCGTCATGGCAATCGAAGGAATATGAATGGAATTATCTAACACACGATTTGGAGTTAGCGATAGTAGTGTTTACCTTAAAAATCTAGAGACTTATTTATACGATGTAAAATGTGATATATACACGAATCATAAGAGTTTGTGGTATATTTTCACGTAGAAGGAGCTAAACATAAGGCAAAAAAGGTGATTGGAGTTAGTGAAAGACTATGATTGCATAATCAACTACCACTCGGGAAAGGCCAATGTTGTTGTCGATGCTTTAAGCCGAAAATTAGTTACAACAATGTAGGTAATCTAGTCATCAATAGTGAGGGATCTACAAAAGCTAGAACTAGAAATAATTTTGATAGGTCATGCGAGCATTTTATTAGCTTTATTAGTCTAGCCGACTCTACAGGAAAGAATTTAAATGGAGCAACGAAACGGACGAAAAGTTGAATGAATTGAAGAAAAATGTAAAAGTTGGGGAGGAAATTGATTTTATGATAGATGACAAAGGTGTAATTAGATTTAAAGGGAGGTTGTATGTTCCCTCAATGAAGGATGTGAAGGAAGAAATACTGAAAGAAGCACACACAACTCCTTATTCGATACACACGGGAAGCATGAAGATGTATCGAGACTTGTGACAAAGTTATTTATGGCCTAGAATAAAGAAAGACGTAGCTAATTTTGCGGCAAGGTGTCAAGTCTTTCAACGAGTAAAGGTGGAACACCAAAGACCATCAAGAATGTTAAAACCATTGGCAATTCCATGTGGAAGTAGGAGCATATAACTATTGATTTCATCATGGGATTACCAAGATCAAAAAGAGGGTCGGATACCATTTAGGTGATCGTGGATAGGTCGACCAAATCAGCATACTTTCTTCTAGTCGAACCACCTATAATTTGAACTACATGGGATTCGATCTCAATGGTGTTAGATTGAGATCCTAGATTCATCTCCATATTTTGAAAGAGTCTACATAAAGCCATGGGCATGAAGCTAAAATTTACCACGACTTATCATCCGTAAACCGATAGACAATCCGAACGAGTGATTCAAATACTTGAAGATATGTTTTGAGCATGTGCTCCGGACTAGTCCCGAAAATGGGAGAAACACTTGCGCTTAGCTGAATTTACGTATAACAATAGCTATAAAGCTTCAATTGGGATGGCTCCTTATGAAGCTTTGTATGGGAGACAATGTAGATCTCTTGTCCATTGGGATGAAATAAGGGAATGAAAGTTACTAGGACCGTAACTAGTGCAACAAACAATCGAAGTGGTAGATAAGATCTACCAACGGATGAAAATAGCTCAAAGCGAGATAACAAAGCTATGTTAATAAGAAGAGGAAGGATCTCGGAGTTTGTAGTCGGTGACAATGTATTCCTAAAAGTTTCATCGATGAAAAGTACACTACGATTTAGGAAAAAGGGAATGTTAAGTCCATGATACATAGGACCATTTGAAATACTCGGATTGAGTAGACGATAAGGCCTATAGCCTAATGTTACTACCATCGTTGGTCGGAGTACATAATGTATTTCAAGTATCCATGCTAAGAATGTGCATAGGAGAGTCGAGTCAAATTCTAGAGACAGAGCTACCAAAACTTACCCTAGATTAAACATATGAAAAAAGATCGATCTAGATTCTTGATAGGCGAGATCAAACAATTAAGGAATATGGAGATTTGTCCGGTTAAAGTTTTATGGGAAAATCATAACATCAAAGAGATGACTTGGGAACGGGAGGAAGAAATGAGAGATAAATACCCGAGTTATTCAAATAAGTCAATTTCGTGAACAAAATTCCTTTAAGGGGAGAGAAATGTAACCCCCATAAAGTCCTTAACCATATCAATATATGTACAAGGATATTCGAACGTACATACATTGAGCAAGGGTGTGGTTTAAGTGCCATTTTAATATTTTGGTAATATTATTATGCTTGGTGTGTATGTGAGGAATTAGGGGATGAATTTTTAGGTAATTTAGCTAATTATCATTCATTTTCTCTAGTATATATATGGAACCTACTATACAAGTGAGAAAGGTATTTTAAAATGTGGGGAATGTTGAAAAATTTTTAAGAAGTAAATTACCGAATTATTGGGAAGGAAATTACCGAATTAATTATTTAGAGAGGAATTGTCGAATTTTTCTAGGAAAGAAATGTCATGTTACATGAACTAAACTAGCTTAAGGGACTTAGTTAGCCTAACCTCAATCTTTAGCAAATAATTAGACACCTAAGCCTTCATTTAATGATATGGAAGCCAACTCATTCCTTTGACTAATCCAAACCCACCACTTGTCCCTCTTAGTCATCATTTACTTTACACTTGATAAATTAAATCAAGACACATGTAAACTAACTAAAATGCAAGGAAAATGGAGCATGTATATGTATAAGGAAAGAGATTACATGGCTGCATTTTTGGTGAAATTCGTAGCTCACCCAAAAGAAGAAAAAAACGTCATTCGAGAGAGAGAGAAACACGAAAAAAGAAAGAGAGAAAAAGAAGGAAAAAGCTAGGGAAATCCTTAACAAACCTAAACTAAGTAAGTGGGTTTTTATATATGCCATCTATTTGATTTTTAAATGTTAATTTATGTAATTGATTAAGCTTTTGATTATGTTATGTTGTGTTGTTGTGTTGGTATTGTGTTGGATGGCTTGGCATATAATTGTTGGCATATAATTGTTGGTTGTTATGGAACATGTAAGGAATGGTTGATATGTTGCATATTAAATGTGAAAAGCCTTGTGCATGGCTATGTTTATGTATTGATAGGTTTGATTGAAAGAATTGGGGCTTGATCGAAACTTGGTGGACTAAACTAGGATTGATACGAACTTGGACAAAGTAAAATAGGAACGAAGCAAAAATTAAATTTTAGGGCTTTCTTAAGGTGACTTTCGGCCAAAATGGAAAAAATGGAACCTTTTTTCTACTTAAGGACTTAAATTTTAATGGTGAATAAATTAGGTTTGATTAATCATTTTGAACAAAAAGGAAACTTCATATAAAAGCAAAGAACATTTCTTGCAAAATTAAGAGACTCACTTAGCCTAAACTTAGAAAAATGGGGTTTTGGGTTCCATTAAATTAATTTGGTATTTAATGGTTCGATTAGGTCCAAATAAGATTTAAAATTGAAATTAGAAAGGTAAGCTTGTCAAAGAAAATGAGATTTTGACTTAAGAACTAAATTCGGACTAAAAGTGTTATAATCGGGCTAAAGGGTAAAATTATACCAATCCAAATGCTAATAACTATGCAATTCAAGTGTGGAACGATTTAACGATGAGATTTATTAAAGGAAATAGAAGGAAAGTAATAAAATATATGAAACCAAATCCTGTATAGGTTGGATATGTTTAATATGGTAAACGTAACATCACGTCCATCATGTGCATTATGAGGTAGATTGAGAAAAGTCGATTGATCGAGAATTGGTTTACAACCTAGTTGGAATAAATGGGTATTAGCGATTTAGCTATGTGCGTGCTCTAATCTATATGACTGCACTTCGTTAAGTGATGGATTCCCACCAACGATGGCTACAACGAGGGATAATTTCATTATTAGCATTAGGTGATTCAATAATCACCAATAGAGGAGACTTGCTAATTCCCGTGGTACTCGGAACTAAAATCTATGAGTATGGTGGGAAAGTCCGAAAAGCATTGCATATCACGTGCACCACCCCACTTATTGAGCTTCGACTCACCTCGTTGTTATTTCCATGATTATGACAGGAAATGGTCAAAGTAGCAAGGATGTTGTCGGTTCCTCATAAAAAAAGGGCTCATGCATGACACAAATGTAACAAAGTTTATTTGATTGTAACTTTGGGTTGGGGTGTCGGTGGACATTTTAATTATATTGTAATTAATTTGTAATTTCTTTCACTATATTTGTTAATGTTATGTAATTTGTACCGTATGCATTTCATTATATAATATGCCCTTAATGTATAGGTACGTATGAATTAGGAATTAAGTCGGGATTTGGTTGTGTCGGCATGATGCATTCCTCACTCGGCCACTCCTTTTTGGTTAATTAGCGAGTGAGCTGGGGAGGTGGTGCCATAATCTCTTTCTCTCCCTCTCCCTCTCATTCTCCCTCTTTTTTCTCTATCTTCCTCACTCTCTCCCCCTCTCTCTTTCCCCTTTCGCTCTCTCTCTACCACACTCCTATCTCTCACTCCCTCTCACTCTCTCCCTCTTCCCTTCCCTACCTCACTCCCTCACTATCTCTTTCTCTTTCTCTCTCCTAACTTTCTCTCCTTCCCTCTCCCTCTCCCTTTCTCTCCTAGTCTCTCTTTCTCTCCCTTCCCTCTCTCTCCCTCTTCCTCTCTCTTCCATTCTCTCTCCTAATCTCTCCCTCTTTCTCTCCCCACTATCTCTCCCTCCATATTCGTCCGTCTGTCTATCCCTTTCTCCCTCTCCCTCTCTTTCTTTCTCCTTTTTTCCTTCTCTCTCTCCCTCTCTCAAACTCTCCCTTTCTCCCACTCCCTCCCCTTCTTTATCCTTCTTTCCTTCTCTCTCTCCCTCTCTCACCCTCTCCCTCCCCTTCTTTCTCTTTCTTTCCTTCTCTCTCTCCTTTCTCACCCTCTTCCTCCCCTTCTTTCTCCTTTTTCCTTCTCTCTCTTCCTCTCTCACCCTCTCCCTCTCCTTCTTTCTCCTTCTTTCCTTCTCTCTCTCCCTCTCTCACTCTCTCTCTCCCTCCCTCTCCCTCTTCATCTCTCCCTCCTTCTCTCTCTTTGTCTCCATCCTCGCTCCCTTTCTTCCTTCCTCTCTCTCACCCTTTCTCACACCTTTTTCTTTCTCTCTCCCTTCCTCTATTTCCCTTTCTCTTTTCTCCCACTCTCTTTCCCTCTCTCTCACCTTCTCTCTCTCCCTCTCACTCTCTCCTTCTCTCTCCCTCTCTCTTGCACTCTCCCTCATACCTCCTCCTTCTTTCCCTCTCTCCCTTTCTTTCTCTCTCCCTTTCTCATTCCCTCTCTTCTAATTAATATATATATATATATATATATATATATATATATACTCCCATTTTCCCTCTCTTTCCTCTCTCTGTCCCTTTTTGACTCTATCTCTCTATCCCTTTCTCTATTTTACCCTATTTGTATCTCTCTCTTTCAATCTCATTATTTCTCTCCCTCTCTCCCTTTTTGTTTTTCTCTCCCTCTCTCTCTTTTTCTCTCACTCTCTCCCTTTCTCTCTTACCATTTTTCCCTCTATTCCCCCTCACTCCTCTCTGTTTCTCTCCTAATCTCTTCCTCACTCTTTCTCCCTCTCTCTTGCTCCTTCTCTCCCCCACTCCCTCATTCCTTAAGAGCAAAAGAGAGCTAACGAAAAGGAGAAAAAGAGAGAGAGAGAGAGAGGAAGAATGAGAGAGGGAGAGAGAAAGATGGAGAGAAAGAGAGGAGGAGAGGGAGACGAAGAGGGACGAAGGAGAGGGGGCAAGCAAAGAGACATAGAAGGGAGAGAGAGGAGGAGGAGAGAGAAGGGAGAGAAAGAAAGGAGGAGAGAGAGAGTATGTGAGGGAGAGGGAGAGATGAAGATGGATAGAGGGGGAGATAAAGAGAGAGAGTGATAGAGAAGGGGAGAGAGAGCTAGAAGGAGGGATATAGAGAGAGGAAGATCGAGAGGGAGGGAGAAAGAGAGAGAGAGAGATTATGAGAGAGAGAGGGAGAAGGGAGAGGGAGAGGGAGAGAGAGGGAGAAGGGGAGAGGGAGGGAGGGAGAGAGGGAAGAGGAAGATGGAGGGAGGGAGAAAGGGAGAGAGAAAAAAGGGGGAGAAAGGGGGTGGGAGAGAGGAAGAGGGAGAGAGAGGAAGAGGGATAGAGAGGGGGAGAGAGGGAGTCAAAGTGAGATAGGGAGAGAGGGAGAGGGAGAGTGGTAAAGGGAATGGGTGAGATAGAGTGGGAGAGGGAAGAGGAGAGAGAAAAAGGATGGGGAGAGAGAAGAAGAGTGAGAGGGAAAGAGAGAACTAGAGGGAGGGATAGAGAAAGTGAGAGAGAGGGATGGAGAGATAAAGAGGGAGTGAGGGAGGTGGAGAGAGAGATAAAGGAAGAAAGATAGAGAGGGAGATAGAAGTGAAAGAGAGGGAGAGGGGTGTAGAAAGAGGGAGAGAGAGGGAGAGGGAGAGGGAGAGGGAGAGATAGGGGGAGAGAGGGTAGGGAAGAGAAAAAAAGAGCAAAAGATAAAGAAAAAGGTAAAGGGAGAGGAGAAAGAGGGAAAGAGAGGTAGAAAGAGGGAAAGGGGGAGAGGTAAGGTAAGAATGAGGGGGAGAGGGAGAGATAAAGGAAGGAGAGACCGAGAAAAGGAGATAAAGATAGATGGGGTGAGGATGAGAGAGAGGGGTAGAAAGATTGAGGGAGAGAGAGGGGTAGAGAGATTGAGGGAGAGAGAGAAGGATAGAATGGGAGAGATAGATAGATAACAATAGAGAGAGGGTAGAGAGCGAGAGGGAGGAAGGGTGGGAGATAGGCGAGAGAAGGGGAGGGAAAGAGAGGGAGAATAAAGAGAAAGGAAGAGAGAGGAAAAAGGATAGAGAGTAGAAAGAAAGAGGGAAAGAGATATTATGAGAGAGCGAGGAGAGAGAGAGATGGAGAGAGAGTAAGGGATAAAGAGGGAGAGAGAGGGAGAGGTAGAGGGAGAGGGAGAGAGAAGATAAAAGAGGGAGATGGAAAGAGAGATAATAAGAGAGAGGGGAGAGATGGTGTGAGAGAGAGGGAGAGAACAAGGGAGGGAAGAGGGAAAAGAAGAAGGAAAAGAGGAGAGACAAGGATGAGAGAGGGAGGGGGAAAGAGGTAGATAGGGAGGAAGGGAGAGAGATGAAGAAGAGGAAAGAGACATATAGGGAGATGGGGAGAGAGAGAGGTTAGGAGGGAGGGATAGAGGGAGAGAAAGGGGGAGAGGCAGAAAAGGAGGGAGAGAGGGCAAGAGAGGGAGGGAGAAAGGAGAAAGGGAGAGGAAGGCAAGAAAGAGATAGATAGAGAGGGAGAAAGGGAGACGAGTAGAAGGGGAGAGAGTGAGAGAGAGGGAGAGATGGAAAGTGAAAGAGGGAGAGTGAGGTAGAGAGAGGGAGAAAGGGAAAGTGAGAGGGAGAGTGAGAGAGGGGAGAGAGAGGGAGAGGGACAAATTTAGAGAGAGAAAGGAAAAGAAAGAGAGAAAGAGAGAGGGAGAGGGAGACCAAGATAAAAGGGGAGAAGGAGAGGGAGAGAGAGGGAGAGGAAGAGAGGGAAGGAGAGTGAGGAAGAGAGAAAGAGTGATAGTGAGAGAGAGATTTATAGGGGGATGGAGGGTGAGAAAAAGATATTGAGAGAAAAGGAAAGTGGAAAAGAAGGAAGAGAGAGAGAGAGAAAAGGGTATGGGAGAGGAAGGGTGGGAGAGGAAGGGAGAGAGAGAATGAGAGAGATAGAGCGAGAGAGTGGTAGAGGGAGAAAGTGGAAGAGGGAGACAAAGATAGAGAGAGGGAGAGGTAGAGATAGAGGAAGGGAGAGGGAGAGAGTGTGAGAGAGAGGGAGAGGGAGAGAGTGTGAGAGAGAGGGAGAGAGAGAGAGGGAGATAAGGAGAGAGAGGAAGGCAGAGAGGGAGAAAGAGGAAGGGGGAGAGAGAGGGAGAGGTAATGGGATTGGAATGGAGAGAGAGAGGAAGAGTTAAAGAGGGGGAGAGAGTAAGAGAGGCGGGGAGAAAGGGAGATAGAGGAAGAGGGACGGAAGGAAGGAGGGAGGAAGAGAGAGGAAGGGAGGAAGAGAGAGGATCGGAGCATGAGAGAGGAAGGGAATGAAAAGAAGAGAGAAGGGAGAGCATAAGAGGGAGAAAAGAGGTCCCTTTCCCTCACTCTCCCTCTTTGTCTCTCTATATCTCCCTCTCTATGCCTCTCCCTCTCCCCTCTCTCTTTCTCCCTTTCTACCTCTTTCTATCTCCCTATGTCTCCCTTTCTCACTCCCTCTCCTTTTTTCCTTCTCTCTCTTCCCTCTCTCCCTCTCCCTCCATCTTTTTCTCTCTCTTTTATATTCCCTCTCTTATCTCTCTTTCTCCCTTTCTCTTCCTTTCCCCCTCTCTCTTTATCCCTCTCTCCTTTTATGCCCTCTCTTCATCTCTCCCTCCCTCTCTCTCTCTTTCTTCCTCTTTATCTCTCTCTCCTTGCATCCCTCCCTATCTCTTTCTTCCTTCCCTCCTCTCTCCCTCTCTCTCTCCACTTTAATTTCCCACACTCTTCCTCTCTCCCTCTTTTTTCTTTCTCTCCCTCTTTCCAAACCTTACCATTTCTTCTTTACCTCTCTCCCTCTCCTTCTCTCTTTCCCTTTCCCTCTCCCTCTCCATCTATCCTTCTCTCTCTTGCTCTTTCTTACTCTCACCCTCTAACTCTTACTTCTCTCTAACTCTTACTCTCTCTCTCTCTTTCCCTATATCTCTCTCCCTCACCTCTCTCTTTCTTTGTCCCTCTCCCTCTTCTTCTCTATCTATCTTTATGTCTCCCTCTCTACTTTTCCCACTCTCTTTCTCTCTCCCCCTCAATCACTTCTTCTTTCTCCTTCTCACTACCTCTCTCTCTCCCTCTCCCTCTCCCTCTCTTCTTCGTCCTCTCTCCTTCTCCCTATCCCTTTCTCTCTCTCCCTCTCTCTATCTCTCCCTCTATCTATGCTACTTCACTCTATTTCTCTCAATCCTTCTCTCTCACCCCCTCCCTCCCTCTTTACCTCTTCGACTTTGTCTCTCCCTCTCTCCCTCCTTTTTCTCTCTCCCCTCTCCTTCTCTCTCCTTCTCCCTCTTCTTTTACCTCTCTTTCCCTCTTTTCTTATTTTTTACTCTGTTTCTCCCTTAGTCTCTCCTTCTCACCCTCTCTATCACTCTTACCCTCTCTCCTCCCCCTCCCTCTCCCTCTCATCCTACCTTTCTCCCTCTCTCTCACCTTGTCTCTCCTCTATCCCTCTCTTTCCCTCTCTCCCTCTCCTTCTCCATCCCTCTCTCTTTCCCTTCATCCTCTCTCCACTCTCTATCCCTCTTTCTCTCTCTTTTCCTCTCTCTCTCCTCCTTCTCTCCCCATACTCTCTATCTTTCTCCCTCCCCTCTCTACCTCTCACCCTCTCCATTTGCTTTCCCCCTCTCTCTCCTATCTCTCTCTTAATTTCTCTCTCCCTCCTTATTTATCTTTCACTCCCTTCCTGTTTATCTCTTACTCACCCCCTTTTCCCTCCCTCTCCCTCTCCCTCTCTCTCCTAGTCCCTGGGGGGAGGAGCAAGAAGGAGAGGGAATGTGAGAGAAAGGAGGGGAGGGAAAGGAGGAGAGAGAGACGAGGGGAGGAATAGAGGGTAAAATGGGGAGAGAAAGAGAGAGAGACGGGGGAGGAATAGAGGGTAAAAAGGAGAGAGAAGGAGAGAGAAATAATGACCGAGGGAGGAAGGGAGAGGGAAATGTAGAGCAAGAAGGATTAAGAGAGGGAGAGAGAGAGAGGGAAATTGAAGAGAGAGAGGGACGGAGTGAGTAAGAGAGAGATAGGGTAAGGGGAGAGAGGGAGAGAGATAAAGGGTAAAAGAGAGTAGGGGAGAGAGAGAAGGAGAGATATAGATGGAGAGAGAGAAAGGGGGATAGGGAGGGGGAGAAAGAGAGAGATATAGAGGGGGAGAGTGAGAGAGGGGAAAGAAAAAGAGAGGAAAAAGTGGAAAAGAGAGGGTAGAAAATTAGAAGAGGGAGAGGGTGAGAGATTGGGAGAGGGAGAGAAAGAAAGAGAAAGAAAGATAAAGATGGTGGGAGAGGAGATAGAGGGAGTAAGGGAGAGAGATAATGGGAGAGGAGATAAAAGGAGTGAGGGAGGGAAAGAGAGACAGAGGTAGGGAAAGAGGGATGGAAGAGATATTAAGGGAAGGAGGGAGGGAGGGGTAGATAGACAAAAAGAGAGGGAGAGAGAAATAAAAATAGGGGAGAGATGGAAAGGGAGGGAGAAATAAGAGCAAGGGGAGGGATTATGAGAGAGATATAGAGAGGGAGATAAAGAGAGAAAGATAGAGAGGGAGATAAAAGGGGAGACACAGAGAGAGAGAGTGAGGAAGGGATCGAGAGATATAGAAAGGAAGAGGGAGAGAGAGAGAGAAAGAAAAAAGAGAGAGGGGGATGAGAGATGAAAGGGGAGAGGGAGAGGGAGAAGGAGGGAGAGGTAGAGCGGTGAAGGGATAGATAGAGGGAGAGAGAAAGAGAAAGAGAGGAAGAGGGATAGACGGAGAGAAAATGGGAGGAGGAGAGAGTGAGGGTGAGAGAGAGGGATATTGGGAGGGAGATGAGTGGAGAGGGAGAGGGGGAGGGAGAAGGAGAGAGAGGGAGAGGGAGAGGGAAAGAGAGGAAAAGGGAGAAAGAGATATATCCCTCTCTATCTCCCTTCCTCTCGCCTTGCTATAAGCCATGACCTTTGAGTGATTTTGGTAAAAAAATATAATTTAGGCCCTCAATATCAGCCTTCATAGTTTTTGAAGAAGATACGAGCCAACTGGACTTGGAATACATGAAACAAGTATGAGTGTGATAAAAATTGATGAAAAACTATCGAGCTAGGCTTGAGCTATTTGGACCTATTTCGATGCGAAACGAGCCAACGACCAAACCTCACCGCTATAAGCCATGACTTATGAGTTATTTTAGTGAAAAATATAGTTTAGGCCCTCAAAATTAGCATTCACAGCTTTTCAAGAAGATACGAGCCAAATGGACTTAGAATACGTGAAATAGTATGAGTGTGATAAAAGCCGATGAAAAACTATCGGGCTAGGTTTGAGCTATTTGGACCAAGTTCGATGTGAAACGAGCCAATGATCAAAACTCATCGCCATAAGCCATGACCTATGAGTGATTTTGGTAAAAAAAATAGTTTAGGCCCTCAAAATTAGCCTTCATGGTTTTCAAGAAGATACGGGCCAACTGGACTTGAAATACGTGAAACGAGTGTGAGTGCGACAAAAATTGACGAAAAACTATCGGGTTAGGTTTAAGTCAGTTGGACCTAGTTCGATGCGAAACGGGCCAACGACTAAAACTCATAGCTATAAGCCATGACCTATAAGTTTTTTTGGTGAAAAAATATAGTTTAGGCCATCAAAATCAGCCTTCAAAGTTTTTCAAGAAGATACGAGCCAACGGAACTTGGAATACGTGGAAAAGTGTGAGTACAATAAAAGCCGACGAAAAACTTTTAGGCTAGGTTTGAGCTATTTGGACCTAATTCGATGTGAAACGGGCCAACGAACACAACTCATCGCTATAAGCCATGACCTATGAGTTATTTTGGTTAAAAAATGTAGTTTAAGCCCTCAAAATCAGCCTTCATAATTTTTAAAGAAGATACGAGCCAACTCGGACTTGGAATACGTGAAATGGTGTGAGTGCGATAAAAATTGACAAAAAACTTTTGAGCTAGGTTTGAGTCGTTTGGACTTAGTTCGATGCGAAACGGGCTAATGATCAAAATTCATCATTATAAGCCATGACCTATAAGTTATGTTGGTCAAAAAATGTAGTTTAGGCCCTTAAAATCAGCCTTCATGGTTTTTCAAGAAGATACACGCCAACTTTGAAATATGTAAAATAGTGTGAGTGCGATAAAAACTAATGAAAAAATATCGAGTTAGGTTTAAGTCGTTTAGACCTAGTTCAATGCAAAACGGGCCAATGATCAAAACTCATAGCTTTATGCCATGACTCGGGAGTTATTTTGCTAAAAAAAAAATTATAGTTTAGGCCCTCAAAATCAGCCTTCACAATTTTTCTAGAATATTCGGGCCAATTGAACTTGGAATACGTGAAATGGTGTGAGTGCGATAAAAGCCGATGAAAAACTATCGAGTTAGGTTTGAGCTATTTGGACTAAGTTAGATGCGAAACGGGCCAACGAATAAAACTCATTGCTATAAGCCATGACCTATGAGTTATTTTGGTGAAAAAATATAGTTTAAGCCCTCAAAATCGACCTTCATAGTTTTTCAAGAAGATACAAGCCAATCTGGACTTTGAATACGTGAAACGGTATGAGTGCGATAAAAACTAATGAAAACTCGTCGAGCTAGTTTTTCGCTGTTTGGACCTAGTTCGATGTGAAACGAGCCAACGAAAAAACTCATAGCTTAAGTCATGACTTATAAGTTATTTTTATCAAAAAAAATGTAGCTTAGACCCTCAAAATTAGCCTTCATGATTTTTCAAGAAGATATGGGCCAACCGAACTTAGAATACGTAAAACGATGTGAGTGCAATAAAAGCCGATGAAAAACTATCGAGCTAGGTTTGAGCCGTTTGGACCTAGTTCGATATGAAACGGGCATATGATCAAAACTCATCGCTATAAGCCATGACCTATGAGTTATTTTGGTAAAAAAATATAGTTTAGGCCATCAAAATTAGCCTTCATGGTTTTTCAATACGATAAAAGCCAGCTAGACTTGGAATACGTGAAACGGTGTGAGAGCGATAAAACCGATGAAAAACTATCGGGTTAAGTTTAAGTTGTTTGGACTTAGTTAGATGCGAAACGGGCCAACGACTAAAACTCATCGCTATAAGCCAATACCTATGAGTTATTTTGGTAAAAAAATATAGTTTAGGTCCTCAAAATCAGCCTTTATACTTTTTCAAGAAGATATGAGCCAACTAGACTTGGAATACGTGAAACAATGTGAGTGCGATAAAAGCCGATGAAAAACTATTGGGCTAGGTTTGAGTCGTTTGAACCTAGTTCGATGCCAAACGAGCTAATGATCAAAACTCATCGCTATAAGCCATGACCTATGAGTGATTTTGGTAAAAAAATATATATATAGTTTAGGCCCTCAAAATTAGCCTTCATGGCTTTTCAAGAAGATACGGGCCAATTGGACTTGGAATATGTGAAACCGTGTGAGTGCAATAAAAATTGACAAAAAACTATCGGGTAAGATTTGAGATCGTTTGGACCTAGTTCGATGCGAAATGGGCCAACGACCAAAACTCATAGCTATAAGCCATGACCTATAAGTTATTTTGGTGAAAAAATATAGTTTAGGGCATTAAAATCGGCCTTTAAATTTTTTCAAGAAGAGACGAGCCAACGGGACTTGGAATACTTGAAAAAGTGTGAGTACGATAAAAGCCGGCAAAAAACGTTTAGGCTAGGTTTGAGTTGTTTGGTCCTAATTCAATGTGAAACGGGCCAACAAACATAACTCATCGCTTTAAGCCATGACCTATGAGTTATTTTTGTCAAAAAATGTAATTTAGGCCCTCAAAATCAGCCTTAGCCTTAATGATTTTTCAAGAAGATACGAGCCAACTAAACTTAGAATACGTGAAACGGTATGAGTGCGATAAAAATTGATAAAAAACTTTCGAGCTAGGTTTAAGTCTGTTTGGACCTAATTCGATACAAAACGGGCCAACGATCAAAACTCATCACTATAAGCCATGACCTATGAATTATTTTGGTTAAAAAATGTAGTTTAGGCGCTCAAAATCAGCCTTCATGGTTTTTCAAGAAGATACACACCAACTAGACTTAGAATATGTAAAACGAGTCTAAGTGCGACAAAAACCGACAAAAAACTATCAAGTTAGGTTTGAGTCTGTTTGGGCCTAGTTTGATGTAAAATGAGCCAATGATTAAAAGCTCATAGCTTTATGCCATGACTTATGAGTTATTATGGTATATATATATATAGTTTAAGCCCTCAAAATCAGCCTTCACAGCTTTTTGAAGAATATTCGAGCCAATTGAACTTGGAATACATGAAACGATGTGAGTGCGATAAAAGCCGATGAAAAATTATCGAGCTAGGTTTAAGTCTGTTTGGACCTAGTTTGATATGGAACGGGCCAACGAACAAAACTCATAGCTATAAGCCATGACCTATGAGTTATTTTAGTGAAAAAATATAGTTTAAGACCTCAAAATCGGTCTTCATGATTTTTCAAGAAAATACCGACCAACTAGACTTGGAATACGTGAAACGGTGTGAGTGCGATAAAAACTAACAAAAAACGTTCGAGCTAGGTTTGAGTCTGTTTGGACCTATTTCGATGAGAAACGGGCCAATGATCAAAACTAATTCATATAAGCGAAGACCTATAAGTGATTTTGGTAAAAAAAAACATATAATTTAGGCGCTCAAAATCGGCCTTCATAATTTTTTGAGCTATGTTTGAGCTCGTTTGGACTTGGAATACGTGAAACGATGTGAGTGCGATAAAAATTGATGAAAAACTATCGAGCTATGTTTGAGTCGTTTGGACCTATTTCGATGTGAAACGGGGCGACGATCAAAAAGTTATCACTATAAGCCATGATCTATGAGTTATTTTGGTGAAAAAATATAGTTTAGGCCCTCAAAATCAGCATTCATAATTTTTCAAGAAGATACGGGCCAACTGGACGTGCAATACGTGAAACGAGTGTGAGTGCGATAAAGCTAATGAAAAACTATCGAGGCTAGGTTTGAGTCTGTTTGGACCTAGTTCGATATGAAATGGGACAACGATTCAACCTCATTGCTATAATCCATGACCTATGAGTGATTTTGGTAAAAAAAAAATATTTAGTTTGGGCCCTCAAAATTAGTTTTCATGGTTTTTCAAGAAGATACGGGCCAACTAAACTCGGGAATACATGAAATAGTTTGAGTGTGACAAAAACCGACGAGAAACTCGTCGCGTTAAGTTTGAGATGTTTGGACCTAGTTCGATGTGAAACGGGCAAACGACCAAAACTCATACCTATAACCCATGACTTATAAGTTATTTTGGTGAAACAATGTAGTTTAGACCCTCAAAATCATCCTTTAAAGTTTTTTAAGAAAATACGGGCCAACGGGACTTGGAATACGTGAAAAAGTGTCGGTGCGATAAGAATTGACAAAAACATTTTGGGCTAGGTTTGAGTCTGTTTGGACCTTATTCGATGTGAAACGGGTCAACGAACATAACTCATCGCTATAAGCCATTACCTATGGTTATTTTTGTCAAAAGATATAGTTTAGGCCCTCAAAATCAGCATTCATGATTTTTGAAGAAGATACGTGCCAACTAGACCTAGAATACGTGAAACGGTGTGAGTGCGATAAAAGCCGATAAACAACGTTCGAGTTAGGTTTGAGTCCGTTTGAACCTATTTCGATGCAAAACGGGCTAACGATCGTAACAAATCACTATAAGCCATGACTTATAAGTGATTTTGGTAAAAAATATAATTCGAGCCCTCAAAATCAGCCTTCATAGTTTTTCAAGAAGATACGGGCCAATTGGACTTGGAATACGTAAAACGATGTGAGTGCGATAAAAATTGATGAAAAACTATCGAGCTAGGTTTGCGCTGTTTGGACATATTTCGATGCTAAATGGGCCAATGACCAAAACTCATCGCTATAAGCTATGACTTATGAGTTGTTTTTGTGAAAAAAGTAGTTTAGGCCCTTAAAATCAGCATTCATAGTTTTTCAAGAAGATATAGGCCAACCGAACTTGGAACAAGTGAAACGGTGTGAGTACGATAAAAGCCGATGAAAAACTATCGAGCCGAGTTTGAACTCGTTGGATCTAGTTCGATATGAAATGGGCCAACGATCAAAACTCATCGCTTTATGCCACGACCTATGAGTTATTTTTGTAAAAAAAATAGTTTAGGCCCTCAAAATAACCTCGAGCCAATTGAACTTGGAATACATGAAACGGTGCGAGTGCGATAAAAACCGATGAGAAATTGTAGGGTTAGTTCGATGCGAAACGTGTCAACGAACAAAACTCATAGCTATAAGCCATGACCTAAGAGTTATTTGGGTGAAAAAATATAGTTGAGGCCCTCAAAATTAGACTTAATAGATTTTCAAGAAGATACGAGCCAATTGGACTTTGAATACATGAAACGGTGTGAGTGCGATAAAACCGACGAAAAACTATCGGGCTAGTTTTGTGTTGTTTTGACCTAGTTCGATTCGAAACGGGCCAACAAAAAAAACTCATCGCTATAAGCCATGACGTATAACTTATTTTCGTCAAAAAATATAGTTTAGGCCCTCGAAATCGGCCTTCATGGTTTTTCAAGAAGATACGAGCCAACCGAACTTGGAATACGTGAAACGAGTGTGAGTGCGACAAAACCGACAAAAAACTATCGGACTAGGTTGGAGCTATTTGGACCTAGTTCGATGCAAAATGGGCCAATGACCAAAACTCATAGCTATAAGCCATGACCTACGAGTTATTTTTGTGAAAAAAATATAGTTTTGGCCCTCAAAATCAGCATTCACATTTTTTCAAGAGGATATAGGCCAACTCGGACTTGGAATACGTGAAACAAGTGTGAGTGCGACAAAAACTAACAAAAAACTCGTCAAGTTAGGTTTGAGTTGTTTGGACCTAGTTCGATGCAAAACGAGCCAACGAAAAAAACTCATATCTATAAGCCATGACCTATGAGTTATTTTGATGAAAAGATATAGTTTAAGCCCTCAAAATCAACCTTCATGATTTTTCAAGAAAATACCGACCAACTGGACTTGGAATACGTGAAACGATGTGAGTGCGATAAAAGCCGTAAAAAAATTCGAGTTAGGTTTGAGCTTTTTGGACCTATTTCGATGCAAAATGGGCTAACGATCAAAACTAATTGCTAAAAGCCATGACCTATGAGTGATTTTGGTGAAAAAAAATATAATTTAGTCTCTCAAAATCAGCCTTCATTGTTTTTCAAGAAGATACGAGCCAACTGGACTTGGAATATGTGAAACGAGTGTGAGTGCAATAAAAATTGATGAAAAACTATCGGGTTAGATTTGAGATGTTTGGACCTATTTCGATGCGAAATGGGCCAACGATAAAAACTCATCACTATAAGCCATGACCTATGAGTTATTTTGGTGAAAAATGCAGTTTAGGCCCTCAAAATCAGCATTAATAGTTTTTGAAGAAGATACGAGCCAACTAAACTTGGAATACGTGAAACGTTATGAGTACAATAAAAGCCGATGAAAAACTATCGGGCTAGGTTTGATCCGTTTGGACCTATTTTGATGCGAAACGGACCAACCATAGAAACTCATAGCTTTATGCCATGACCTATGAGTTATTTTGATAAAAAAATATAGTTTAGGCCCTCAAAATGAGCCTTCAAAGTTTTTTAAGAATATTCGGGCCAATTGAACTTGGAATACATGAAACGGTGTGAGTGCAATAAAAACCGACAAAAACCGTAAGGCTAGGCTTGAGTCGTTTGAACCTATTTCGATACGAAACGGACCAATGATCAAAACTAATCACTATAAGTCGTAACCTATTTGTGATTTTGGTAAAAAAAAACATATAATTTAGCCCTCAAAATCAGCCTTCACAGCTTTTTAAGAAGATACGAGCCAATTGGAATTGGAATATGTGAAACGGTGTGAGTGCGATAAAAATTAATGAAAAACTATCGAGCTAGTTTTGAGTCAGTTTGGACCTATTTCGATGTGAAACGGGCCAGCAACCAAAACTCATTGCTATAAGCCATGACCTATGAGTTATTTTGGTGAAAAAATATAGTTTAGGCCTTCAAAATCAGCATTCACAATTTTTCAAGAAGATACGGGCCAACTCGGACTTGGAAAATGTTAAACGGTGTGAGTGCGATAAAAGCCGATGAAAAACTATCGGCCTAGGTTTGAGCTCGTTTAGACCTAGTTCGATGCGAAACGGCTAACGATCAAAACTCATTGCTATAAGCCATGACCTATGAGTGAGTTGGTAAAATAAAAAATTTAGTTTAGGCCCTCAAAATTAGCCTTTATTGTTTTTTAAGAATATACGGGGCCAACTGGACTTGGAATACGTGAAATAGAATGACTCGCGACAAAACCGACGAAAAACTCGTCGAGTTAGGTTTGAGCTATTTGGACCTAACTTGATGCGAAATGGGCCAACGACCGAAACTCATAGCTATAAGTCATGACTTATGAGTTATTTTGGTGAAAAATTATAGTTTATGCCCTCAAAATCAACCTTCAAAGTTTTTTAAGAAAATACGGGTCAATAGGATTTAGAATACGTGAAAACGTATCGGTGCGATAAAAACCGAAAAAAAAAATTTAGGCAAGGTTTCAAATTGTTTGGACCTTATTTGATGTGAAACGGGCCAACGAGCACAACGCATCGCTATAAGCCATGACCCATGCTTATTTTTGTCAAAAAATATAGTTTAGACCCTCAAAATCAGCCTTCAAAGTTTTTCAAGAAGATACGGGCCAACTGGACTAGAAATAAGTGAAATGATGTGAGTGCGATAAAAATTGACAAAAAACATTCATGCTAGGTTTGAGACTGTTTGGACCTATTTCGATGTGAAACGAGCCAACGATAAAAACTAATCGCTATAAGCCATGACCTATGAGTGATTTTGGTAAAAAAATATAATTTAGGCCCTCAAAATCAGCCTCCATAGTTTTTCAAGAAGATGCGGGCCAACCGGACTTGGAATACGTGAAATAGTGTGAGTGCGATAAAAATTGATGAAAAACTATCGAGCTAGGTTTGAGTCTGTTTGGATCTATTTAGATGCGAAATGGGCCAACGATCAAAACTCATTGCTATAAGCCATGACCTATGAGTTATTTTGGTTTAAAAAAGCAATTTATGCCTTCAAAATCAACATTCACAATTTTTCAAGAAGATACAAGCCAACCGAACTTGAAACACGTGAAACGGTGAGATCGCCATAAAAATTGATGAAAAACTATAGGGCTAGTTTTAAGTCTGTTTGGACCTAGTTCAATGCAAAATGAGCCAACGGACAAAACTCATAGCGTTAAGCTATGACCTATGAGTTATTTGGGTGAAAAAATATAGTTTAGGCCCTCAAAATCAACATTCACGTTTTTCAAGAATATACGGACCAACCGGACTTTGAATACATGAAACGGTGTGAGTGTGACAAAAACCGACGAAAAATTGTTAGTCTAGTTTTGCGCTGTTTGCACCTAGTTCAATGCGAAATGGGCTAACGAACAACACTCATAGCTATAAGCCATGACCTATAAGTTATTTTTGTCAAAAAAATATAGTTTAGGCCCTCAAAATCAGCCTTCACGATTTTTCAAGAAGATATGGGCCAACCGGATGTGGAATATGTAAACCGGTGCGAGTGTGATAAAAACCGACAAAAAATGTTTGAGCTAGGTTTGAGTCTGTTTGGACCCAATTCAATTCAAAAAAAGCCAACGATCAAAACTAATCGCTATAAGCCATGACCTATGAGTGATTTTGATAATAAAAAATATATAATTTTGGCCCTCAAAATCAGCCTTCATTGTTTTTCAAGAAGATATGGGCCAACTGGACTTGGAATACGTGAAACAGATGTGAGTGCGAAAAAACCGATGAAAAATTGTCTAATTAAGTTTAGTCGTTTGGACCTAGTTCAATGCAAAACGGGCCAAGGACCAAAACTCGGACCTATAAGCCATGACCTATGAGTTATTTTGGTGAAAAAAATGTAGTTTAGGCCGTCAAAATCGAGCTTTCAAAGTTTTTAAAGAAGATACGAGCCAAAAGGACTTGGAATAAGTGAAAAGCCGTGAGTGCGATAAAAACTAACGAAAAACTTTTGCGCTATGTTTGAGTCGTTTAAACTTGATTCAATGTTAAACGGGCCAACGAATACAACTCATCGCTATAAGCCATGACCTATGGTTATTTTTGTCAAAAAATATAGTTTAGGTCCTCAAAATCGACCTTCATGATTTTTCAAGAAGATACGGGCCAAATGGACTTGGAATATGTGAAACGGTGTGAGTGCGATAAAAGCCGATGAAAAATGTTCGAGCTAGGTTTGAGCTGTTTGGACCTATTTCAATTCGAAACGGACCAACGATCAAAACTAATCGCTATAAGCCATGACATATGAGTGATTTTGGTAAAAAAAAAATATAATTTTGGCTCTCAAAATCAGCCCTCATAATTTTTCAAGAAAATATGAGCCAACTGGACTTGGAATACGTGAAACGGTGTGAGTATGATAAAAGCCGATGAAAAACTATCGGCTAGGTTTGAGCTCGTTTGGAGCTTTTTTGATACGAAAAGGTCACTATAAGCCATGACTTATGAGTTATTTTGGTGAAAAATTATAGTTTATGCCCTCAAAATCAGCCTTCAAAGTTTTTTAAGAAGATACGGGTCAATAGGACTTGGAATACGTGAAAACATGTCAGTGCAATAAAAACCGAAAAAAAATTTTGGGCTAGGTTTTAGTTGTTTGTACCTTATTCAATGTGAAACGGGCCAACGAGCACAACTCATCGTTATAAGCCATGCCCTATGCTTATTTTTGTCAAAAAATATAGTTTAGGCCCTCAAAATCAGCCTTTAAAGTTTTTCAAGAAGATACGTGCCAACAGGATCGGGAATGCATAAAAAGTTGTGAGTGCCATAAAAATTGACGAAAAACTTTTGGGTTAGGTTTGAGTCGTTTGGACCTAATTCGATGTGAAACGAGCCAACGAACACAACTCATCGCTATAAGCCATGACCAATGAGTTATTTTTTTCAAAAAATATAGTTTAGGCCCTCAAAATCGGCTTTTACAATTTTTCAAGAAGATAATGGCCAACTACACTTGGAACATGTGAAACGGTGTGAGTGTGATAAAAGCCGATGAAAAAATTATCGAGCTAAGTTTGAGTTAGTTTGGACCTAGTTCGATGCAAAACGAGCAACAATTAAAACTCATATCTATAAGCCATGACCTATGAGTTATTTTAGAGAAAAATATAGTTTATGCTCTCAAAATCAGCCTTCAAAGTTTTTCAAGAAGATACGGGCCAACAGGACTTGGAATACGTAAAAAAGTGTGAGTGAGATAAAAACTAACGAAAACCTTTTGGGCTAGGTTTAAGCCGTCTAGACCTAATTTGATACTAAACGGGCCAACGAACACAACTCATCACTAAAGTCATGACCTATGAGTTATTTTTGTCAAAAAATATAATGTATGCCTATAAAATTAGCCTTCATAATTTTTCAAGAAGATACTAACCAATCGGACTTGGACTACGTAAAATGTTGTGAGTGCGATAAACGAGTGACGAAAACCTTTCGATCTAGGTTTGAGCTATTTGGATGTGAAACGGGCCAATGATCAAAACTAATCGCTATAAGCCATGATCCGTGAGTGATTTTGGTAAAAAAAATTATAATTTAGGCACTCAAAATCAGCCTTCATAGTTTTTCAAGAAGATACGGCCAACTGGACTTGTAATACGTGAAACGGTGTTAGTGCGATAAAAAATAAAGAAAAATGTCCAAGCTAGGTTTGAGCTATTTGAACCTATTTCGATGTGAAACAGTGCTAACGATCAAAACTAATCGCTATAAGCCATGACTCGTGAGTGATTTTGGTAAAAAAAATATAATTTAGGCCCTCAAAATAAGCCACCATAGTTTTTCAAGAAGATACGGGCCAACTCGGACTTGGAATACGTGAAATAGTGTGAGTGCGATAAAAATTGATGAAAAACTATTGGGCTAGGTTTGAGTCTGTTTGGATCTATTTCGATGTGAAATGGGCCAACGACCAAAACTCATCGCTATAAGCTATGACCTATGAGTTATTTTGGTGAAAAAATGTAGTTTAGGCCGTCAAAATCAGCATTCAAAGTTTTTAAAGAAGATACGAGCCAAAAGGACTTGGAATAAGTGAAAAACTATGAGTGCGATAAAAACTAACGAAAAACTTTTGGGCTATGTTTGAGGTGTTTGGCGTTGATTCAATGTGAAACGGGCCAACGAATATAACTCATCACTATAAGCCATGACCTATGGTTATTTTTGTCAAAAAATGTAGTTTAGGCCCTCAAAATCAGCCTTCATGATTTTTCAAAAAGATATGGGCCAACTAGACTTGGAATACGTGAAACGGTGTGAGTGCGATAAAAGCCGATGAAAAATGTTCGAGCTAGGTTTGAGTCGTTTGGACCTATTTCGATTCGAAACGGAACAACGATCAAAACTAATCGCTATAAGCCATGACTTATGAGTGATTTTGATAATAAAAAATATAATTTTGGCCGTCAAAATCAACCAAGAAGATACGGGCCAACTGGACTTCGAATACGTGAAACGGTGTGAGTATGATAAAAGCCGATGAAAAACTATCGAGCTATGTTTGAGTTGTTAGGACCTCTTTCGATGCGAAAAGGGCCAATGACCAAAACTCATCGCTATAAGCCATGACTTATAAGTTATTTTCGTGAAAAATTATAGTTTATGCCCTCAAAATCAGCCTTCAAAGTTTTTTAAGAAGATACGGGTCAATAGGACTTGGAATACGTGAAAACATGTCGATGCAATAAAAACTCGAAAAAAAAATTTGGGCTAGGTTTTAGTTGTTTGTACCTTATCCGATGTGAAACGGGCCAACGAGCACAACTCATCGTTATAAGCCATGACCTATGCTTATTTTTGTCAAAAAATATAGTTTAGGCCCTCAAAATCGGCTTTTAAAGTTTTTCAAGAAGATACGTGCCAACAGGACTTGGAATGCGTAAAAAGTTGTGAGTGCGATAAAAATTGACGAAAAACTTTTGGGTTAGGTTTGAGTCTGTTTGGACCTAATTCGATGTGAAACGAGCCAACGAACACAACTCATCGCTATAAGCCATGACCAATGAGTTATTTTTTTCAAAAAATATAGTTTAGGCCCTCAAAATCAGCTTTTACAATTTTTCAAGAAGATAATGGCCAACTACACTTGGAACATGTGAAACGGTGTGAGTGCGATAAAAACTAATGAAAAAATTATCGAGCTAAGTTTGAGTCAGTTTGGACCTAGTTCGATGAAAAACGAGCAACAATTAAAACCGATATCTATAAGCCATGACCCATGCTTATTTTTGTCAAAAAATATAGTTTAGACCCTCAAAATCAGCCTTCAAAGTTTTTCAAGAAGATACGGCCAACTGGACTAGAAATAAGTGAAATGATGTGAGTGCGATAAAAACCGACAAAAAACATTCATGCTAGGTTTGAGTCGTTTGGACCTATTTCGATGTGAAACGAGCCAACGATAAAAACTAATCGCTATAAGCCATGACCTATGAGTGATTTTGGTAAAAAAAATATAATTTAGGCCCTCAAAATCAGCCTCCATAGTTTTTCAAGAAGATACGGGCCAACTGGACTTGGAATACGTGAAATAGTGTGAGTGCGATAAAAATTGATGAAAAACTATTAGGCTAGGTTTGAGTCGTTTGGATCTATTTCGATGTGAAATGGGCCAACGACCAAAACGCATCGCTATAAGCCATGACCTATGAGTTATTTTAGTTTAAAAAGCGAGTTTATGCCTTCAAAATCAGCATTCATAGTTTTTCAAGAAGATACAAACCAATCTGAACTTGGAACACGTGAAACGGTGTGAGTGCGATAAAAGCCGATGAAAAACTATTGGGATAGGTTTGAGTCTGTTTAGACCTAGTTCGATGTGAAACATGCCAACGATCAAAACTCATAGCTTTATGCCAAGACCTTTGAGTTATTTTGGTAAAAAAGAATAAAGTAGTTTAGGCCCTCAAAATCAACCTTCATAATTTTTCAAGAATATTCGAGCCAATTGAACTTGGAATACATGAAACGAGTGTGAGTGCGATAAAAACTAACGAGAAACTATAGGGCTAGGTTTTAGTTGGTTGGACTTAGTTCGATGCGAAACGTTCGAACGAACAAAACTCATCACTATAAGCCATGACCTAGGAGTTATTTGGGTGAAAAAATGTAGTTTAGGACCTCAAAATAAGCCTTCATAGATTTTCAAGAAGATACGAGCTCATTGGACTTTGAATATGTGAAACGGTGTGAGTGTAATAAAAATTAATAAAAAAATATCGGGCTAGTTTTGTGTTGTTTTTACCTAGTTCGATATGAAACGGGAAAGCTTATAGCTATAAACCATGACCTATAAGTTATTTTTATCTAAAAACTATAGTTTAGGCCCTCAAAATTAGCCTTTTAATGATTTTTCAAGAAAATATGGGCCAACTGGACTTAGAATAAGTAAAATAGTGTTAGTGCGATAAAAAACAGTGCAAAAAACGTTCGAGCTAAGTTTGAGTCTGTTTGGACCTAGTTTGATGCGAAACGGGCCAAGGATAAAAACTTATCGCTATAAGCCATGACCTTTGAGTTATTTTTTTCAAAAATGTAGTTTAGGCCCTTAAAATCAGCCTTCGGGCTTTTCAAGAAGATACGGGCCAACTGGACTTGGAATATATGAAACAATGTGAGTGCGACAAAAACTAACGAAAAACTATCGGGTTAGGTTGGAGCTATTTGGACCTAGTTCGATGCAAAACGAGCCCAACGACCAAAACTCATATCTATAAACCATGAGCTATGAGTTATTTTAGTGAAAAAATATAGTTTATGACCTCAAAATCAGCATTCACGAGCTTTCAACAGGATACGAAGCCAATTGGACTTGAAATACGTGAAACGAGTGTGAGTGCAAAAAAACTAACAAAAAGCTCGTCGAGTTAGGTTTAAGTTGTTTGGACCTAGTTCGATGCAAAACGAGTCAACGATCAAAAGTCATAGCTATAAGCCATGACATATGAGTTATTCCGATGACAAAATATAGTTTAGGCCCTCAAAATTAGCCTTCAAAGTTTTTCAAGAGGATATGTGCCAACGGGACTTGGAATACGTAAAAAGTTGTGAGTGCAATAAAAGCCGACGAAAAACTTTTGGGTTAAGTTTGAGTCGTTTAGACCTAATTCGATGTGAAACGGGCCAACGAACACAAGTCATCGCTATAAGCCATGACCTATGAGTTATTTTTTTCAAAAAATATAGTTTAGGCCCTCAAAATTAGCTTTTAATGATTTTTCAAGAAGATAATGGCCAACTAGACTTGGAACATGTGAAATGGTGTGAGTGCGATAAAAGCTGATGAAAAAATTATAAAGCTAAGTTTGAGTCTGTTTGGACCTAGTTCGATGCAAAACGGGCAACAATCAAAACTCATTGCTATAAACCATGGCATATAAGTTGTTTTGGTAAAAAAATGTAGCTTAGGCCCTTAAAATCGGTCTTCATGGTTTTTCAAGAAAATACGAAGCCAACTAGACTTAGAATATGTAAAACGAGTGTGAGTGCGATAAAAGCCGACGAAAAAACTATCGGGTTAGGTTTGAGTCTGTTTGGATCTAGTTCGATGTGAAACGGGCCAACAATCAAAACTCATAGCTTTATGCCATGACCTATGAGTTATTTTGGTAAAAAAATATAGTTTAGGCCCTCAAAATCAAACTTCACGATTTTTTAAAAAGATATTGGCTAACTAGACTTGGAATACGTGAAACGGTATGAGTGCGATAAAAGCCGACAAAAACGTTCGAGCTAGGTTTGAGTCCGTTTGGACCTATTTCGATGCAAAATGGGCCAACGATCAAAACTAATCGCTATAACCCATGACCTATGAGTGATTTTGGTAAAAAAAAAAACTATATAATTTAGGCCCTCAAAATCGGCCTTCATAGTTTTTCAAAAAGATACGGACCAATTGGGCTTGGAATATGTGAAACGGTGTGAGTGCGATAAAAATTAAGAAAAACCTATTGGGCTAGGTTTGAGTCATGTTTGGACCTAGTTCGATGGGAAACGTGCCAACGAATAATACTCATATCTATTAGCCATGACCTATGAGTTATTTGGGTGAAAAAATCTAGTTTAGGCCTTCAAAATCAACCTTAACGGATTTTCAAGAAGATACGGGCCAAGCTGGACTTTGAATACGTGAAACGAGTATGAGTGCGATAAAAGCCGATGAAAAACTATCGAGCTAGTTTTGTGCTTGTTTGGACCTAGTTCAATGCGAAATAGGCCAACAAAAAAACTCATAGCTATAAGTCATGACCTATGAGTTATTTTTATAAAAATATATATATATATATATAGTTTAGGCTCTCAAAATCGGACTTCACGATTTTTTAAAAAGATATTAGCCTTCTCAAAATTAGCCTTTATGGTTTTTCAAGAAGATACGAGCCAATTGGTATTGGAATACGTGAAACGAGTGTGAATGTGACAAAAACCGACAAAAAACTATCGAGCTAGGTTTGAGTCGTTTGGACCTAGTTCGATCCGAAACGACTAACGACCAAAACTCATATGTATAAGCCAAGACATATGAGTTATTTTGGTGAAAAAAATACTTATGCCCTCAAAATGAGCCTTCAAAGTTTTTCAAGAAGATACGAGGCAACGGGACATGCAATATGTAAAAAAGTGTGAGTTCGATAAAAGCCGATGAAAAATGTTTGGGCTAGGTTTGAACCTGTTTGGACCTTATTTGATGTGAAGCGGGCCAACGAACACAACTCATTGCTATAAGCCATGATCTATGGTTATTTTTGTCAAAAAAATATAGTTTAGGCTCTCAAAATCAGCCTTCACGATTTTTCAATAAGATACGGGCCAACTGGACTTAGAATACGTGAAACGGTGTGATCTGCGATAAAAATTAATGAAAAAAAGTAGGGTTAGTTTTGAGTTGTTTAGACCTAGTTCGATGCAAAACGGGCCAACGAATAAAACTCATAGCTATAAGCTATGACCTATGAGTTACTTGGGTGAAAAAATGTAGTTTAGGCCCTCAAAATCGGCATTCACTTTTTTCAAGAATATACGGGCCAACTGGACTTTGAATACATGAAATGGTGTGAGTGCGACAAAAACCGATGAAAAATTATTGGTCTAGTTTTGCGCTGTTTGGACCTAGTTCGATGCGAAACGGGCCAACGAACAAAACTTATAGCTATAAACCATGACCTATAAGTTATTTTTGTCAAAAAAATATAGTTTAGGCCCTCAAAATCAGCCGTCATGATTTTCAAAGAAGATATGGGCCAACTGGATGTGGAATACGTGAACCGGTGTGAGTGTGATAAAAATTCATAAAAAATATTCGAGCTAGGTTTGAGTCGTTCAACCCATTTCGATTCAAAACAAGCCAACGATCAAAACTAATCGCTATAAGCCATGACCTATGAGTGATTTTGATAATAATAAAAAAATAATTTTAGCCCTCAAAAACAACCTTCATTGTTTTTCAAGAAGATACGAGCCAACTCGGACTTGGAATATGTGAAACGAGTGTGAGTGCGACAAAAACTAACGAAAAACTATCCGGTTAAGTGTAGCTATTTGTACCTAGTTCAATGCGAGACAGGCCAACGATCAAAACTCGCAGCTATAAGCCATGACCTATGAGTTATTTTGGTGAAAAAATGTAGTTTAGGCCGTCAAAATCAGCATTCAAAGTTTTTAAAGAAGATACGAGCCAAAAGGACTTGGAATAAGTGAAAAACTATGAGTGCGATAAAAACTAACGAAAAACTTTTGGGCTATGTTTGAGTCCGTTTGGACTTGATTCAATGTGAAACGGGCCAACGAATACAACTCATCACTATAAGCCATGACCTATGGTTATTTTTGTCAAAAAATGTAGTTTAGGCCCTCAAAATCAGCGTTCATGATTTTTCAAGAAGATACGAGCCAACTAGACTTGGAATACGTGAAACGGTGTGAGTGCGATAAAAGCCGATGAAAAATGTTCGAACTAGGTTTGAGTCTGTTTGGACCTATTTCAATTCGAAACGGACCAACGATCAAAACTAATCACTATAAGCCATGACTTATGCGTGATTTTGATAAAAAAATATATAATTTTGGCCGTCAAAATCAACCAAGAAGATACGGGCCAACTGGACTTCGAACACGTGAAACGGTGTGAGTATGATAAAAGCCGATGAAAAACTATCGAGCTATGTTTGAGTTGTTAGGACCTCTTTCGATGCGAAAAGGGCCAACGATCAAAACTCATCGCTATAAGCCATGACTTATAAGTTATTTTCGTGAAAAATTATAGTTTATGCCCTCAAAATCAGCCTTCAAAGTTTTTTAAGAAGATACGGGTCAATAGGACTTGGAATACGTGAAAACATGTCGAGTGCAATAAAAACCGAAAAAAAAATTTTGGGCTAGGTTTTAGTTGTTTGTACCTTATTCAATGTGAAACGGGCCAACGAGCACAACTCATCGTTATAAGCCATGACCTATGCTTATTTTTGTCAAAAAATATAGTTTAGGCCCTCAAAATCGACCTTTAAAGTTTTTCAAGAAGATACGTGCCAACAGGATCGGGAATGCATAAAAAGTTGTGAGTGCCATAAAAATTGACGAAAAACTTTTGGGTTAGGTTTGAGTCGTTTGGACCTAATTCGATGTGAAACGAGCCAACGAACACAACTCATCGCTATAAGCCATGACCAATGAGTTATTTTTTTCAAAAAATATAGTTTAGGCCCTCAAAATCGGCTTTTACAATTTTTCAAGAAGATAATGGCCAACTACACTTGGAACATGTGAAACGGTGTGAGTGTGATAAAAACCGATGAAAAAATTATCGAGCTAAGTTTGAGTCTGTTTGGACCTAGTTCGATGCAAAACGAGCAACAATTAAAACTCATATCTATAAGCCATGACCTATGAGTTATTTTGGAGAAAAATATAGTTTATGCTCTCAAAATCAGCCTTCAAAGTTTTTCAAGAAGATACGGGCCAACAGGACTTGGAATACGTAAAAAAGTGTGAGTGAGATAAAAACTAACGAAAACCTTTTGGGCTAGGTTTAAGTCAGTCTAGACCTAATTTGATACTAAACGGGCCAACGAACACAACTCATCACTAAAGTCATGACCTATGAGTTATTTTTGTAAAAAAATATAATGTATGCCTATAAAATTAGCCTTCATAATTTTTCAAGAAGATACTAACCAACCGCACTTGGACTACGTAAAATGTTGTGAGTGCGATAAACGATGACGAAAACCTTTCGATCTAGGTTTGAGCTATTTGGATGTGAAACGGGCCAATGATCAAAACTAATCGCTATAAGCCATGACTCGTGAGTGATTTTGGTAAAAAAAATTATAATTTAGGCACTCAAAATCAGCCTTCATAGTTTTTCAAGAAGATACGGGCCAACTGGACTTGTAATACGTGAAACGGTGTTAGTGCGATAAAAAATAAAGAAAAATGTCCAAGCTAGGTTTGAGCTATTTGAACCTATTTCGATGTGAAACAGAGCTAACGATCAAAACTAATCGCTATAAGCCATGACTCGTGAGTGATTTTGGTAAAAAAAATAATAATTTAGGCACTCAAAATCAGCCTTCCTAGTTTTTCAAGAAGATACGGCCTAACCGAACATTGAATACATTAAAAAGTGTGAGTACGATAAAAGCCGATGAAAAACATTTAGGCTAGGTTTGAGTCTGTTTAGACTTAATTCGATGTCAAACGAGCCAACGACCAAAACTCATCGCTATAAGCCATGACCTATGAGTTATTTTGGTGAAAAATGCAGTTTAGGTCCTCAAACTCGGCATTCACAGCTTTTCAAGAAGATATAGGCCAATTGGACTTGGAATACGTGAAACGATGTGAGTGCGATAAAAGTTTATGAAAAGTATCGAGCTAGGTTTGAGTCTGTTTGGATCTCGTTCAATGCGAAACGAGCCAACGATCAAAACTCATTGCTATAAGCCATGACTTATGAGTGATTTTTGCAATAAAAAATATAGTTTAGGCCCTCAAAATTAACCTTCAAGGTTTTTCAAGAAGATACGGACTAACTGGACTTGGAATACGTGAAATAGTGTGAGGACGACAAAAATTGATGAAAAACTCGTCGAGTTAGGTTTGAGTTGTTTGGACATAGTTCAATACGGAACGGGCCAACGACCAAAGCTCATAGTTACAAGCCATGACCTATGAGTTATTTTGGAGAAAAATATAATTTAGGCTCTCAAAATCAGCCTTCAAAGTTTTTCAAGAAGATACGAGCCAACGGGACTTGGAATACGTAAAAAAGTGTGAGTGCGATAAAAGCCGATGACAAAATTTTGGGCAAGGTTTGAGTCTGTTTGGACCTAATTCGAAGTCAAACGGGCCAACGAACACAACTTATCACTATAAGCCATGACTTATGAGTTATTTTTGCTAAAAAATGTAGTTTAGGCCCTCAAAATCGGCTTTCATAATGTTTCAAGAAGATATTGGCCGGATGGACTTGGAATACGTGAAATAGTGTGAGTGCAATAAAACCGACGAAAACCTTTCGAACCGAGTTTGGGCCGTTTGGACCTATTGGATGCGAAACGGGCCAACGATCAAAACTAATCACTATAAGCCATGACCTATAAGTGATTTTGGTAATAAAAAATATAATTTAGGCCCTTAAAATCAGCCTTCCTAGTTTTTTTAAGAAGATACGAGCCAACTCGGACTTGGAATATGTGAAACGGTGTTAATGCGGTAAAAGCCGAAGAAAAACGTTCGAGCTAGGTTTGAGCTATTTGGACCTATTTCGATGCAAACGGGCCTACGATCAAAACTAATCGCTATAAGCCATTACCTGTGAGTAATTTTAGTAAAAAAATATAATTTAGGCCCTCAACATCGACCTTCATAGTTTTTCAAGAAGATACGGACCAAATGTACTTGGAATACGTGTAACGGTGTGAGTGCGATAAAAATTGAGGAAAAACTATCGGGCTAGATTCGAGTCCGTTTGGACCTATTTCAATGCGAAATGGGCCAACGATAAAAAATCATAGTTATAAGCCATGACGTATGAGTTATTTGGGTGAAAAAATACGAGTTTTGGCCCTCAAAATCGAATTCACAATTTTTTAAGAAGATACGGGCCAATTGGACTTGGAATACGTGAAATGATGTGAGTACGATAAAAGATGATGAAAAACTATCGAGCTAGGTTTAAGCATTTTGGACCTAGTTCGATGCGAAACGGGAAAATGATCAAAACTCATCGCTATAAGGGATGACCTATAAGTGATTTTGGCAAAAAAAATATAGTTTAGGCCCTCAAAATTAGCTCTGTAAGGTTTTTTATGAAGATACATGCCAAGCTGGACTTGGAATATGTGAAACAGATGTGAGTACGATAAAAGCGATGAAAAACTATAGGGCTACGTTTGAGTCTGTTTGGACCTAGTTCGATGTGAAACCGACCAACGAACAAAACTCATAGCTATAAGCTATGACTTATAAATTATTTTTTTCAAAAAAATGTAGTTTAGGCCCCCAAAATAAGTTTTCATAATTTTTTAAGAAAATATGAGCCAACTAGACTTAGAATAGGTGAAACCGTGTGAGTTCGATAAAGACCGACGAAAACCTTTCGAGCTAGGTTTGAGTCTGTTTGGACTATTTCGATGCGAAACGAGCCAACGAACATAACTCATCGCTATAAGCCATGACCTATGGTTATTATGTTTAAAATGTAGTTTAGGCCCTCAAAATTAGCGTTCACGATTTTTCAAGAAGATACGGCCCAATTGGACTCGAAATACGTGAAATGGTGTGATTGTGATAAAAACGGATGAAAAATTTTCAAGCTAGGTTTGAGCTATTTGGACCTATTTTGATGCGAAATGAGCCAACGATCAAAACTAATCACTTTAAGCCATGACCTATGAGTGATTTTGATAAAAAATATATATATATATAGTTTAAGCCCTCAAAATTAGCCTTCATGATTTTTCAAGAAGATACGAGGCAACCGACTTGGAATACATGAAACGAGTGCGAGTGAGATAAAAAAAGGTGACAAAAAACTATCGAGTTAGGTTTGAGCTATTTAGACCTCGTTCGATGCGAAAGTAGCCGAGTGACCAAAACTCATGGCTTTAAGCCATGACCAATGAGTTATTTTAATGAAAAAATTTAGTTTAGGCTCTCAAAATCAGCCTTCAAAGTTTTTCAAAAAGATACGAGCCAATTGGACTTGGAATACGTGAAACGGTGTTAGTGCGGTAAAAATTAAAGAAAAACGTTCGAGCTAGGTTTGAGCTTTTTAGACCTATTTCGATGTGAAACGGGCCTACGATCAAAACTAATCGCTATAAGCCATGACTCGTGAGTAATTTTGGTAAAAAAAAAAAAATTTAGGCCTTTAACATCGACCTTCATAGTTTTTCAAGAAGATACGGGCCAAATGGACTTGGAATATGTGAAACGGTGTGAGTGCGATAAAAATTGATGAAAAACTATCGAGCTAAGTTCGAGTCTGTTTGGACCTATTTCGATACGAAATGGGCCAACGATAAAAAATCATAGCTATAAGCCATGACGTATGAGTTATTTTGGTGAAAAAATACGGTTTTGGCCCTCAAAATCAAAATTCACAATTTTTCAAGAAGATATAGGCCAACTCGGACTTGGAATATGTGAAACGATGTAAGTGCGATAAAAGATGATGAAAGACTATCGAGCTAGGTTTGAGCATTTTGGACCTAGTTCGATGCGAAACGGGCAAATGATCAAAACTCATCGCTATGACCTATGAGTGATTTTGGCAAAAAAAATAGTTTAAGCCCTCAAAATTAGCCTTTAAGGTTTTTTAAGAAGATACGTGCCAATTGGACTTGGAATACGTGAAACAAGTATGAGTATGATAAAAGCCGATAAAAAACTATAGGGCTAGGTTTGAGCTATTTAGATCTAGTTCGATGCGAAACCGGCCAATGAACAAAACTCATAGCTATAAGCTATGACTTATAAATTAATTTTTTTCAAAAAAATGTAGTTTAGGCCTTTAAAATAAGTTTTCACGATTTTTCAAGAAGATATGGGCCAACTAGACTTGGAATAGGTGAAACGGTGTGAGTGCATAAAGATTGACGAAAAGCTTTTGAGCTAGGTTTGAGTCGTTTGGACTATTTCGATGCGAGATAAGCCAACGAACACAACTCATCGCTATAAGCCATGACCTATGGTTATTTTATTTAAAAATATAGTTTAGGCTCTCAAAATCGGCGTTCATAATTTTTTAAGAAGATACGGCCTAACTGGACATGGAATACGTGAAACGGTGTGATTGCGATAAAAACGGATGAAAAATGGTCGGGATAGGTTTGAGTTGTTTGGACCTATTTTGATGCGAAACAAGCCAACGATCAAAACTAATCGCTTTAAGCCATGACTTATGAGTGATTTTGGTAAAAAACAAATATAGTTTAGGCCCTCAAAATTAGCCTTCATGATTTTTCAAGAAGATATGAGGCAACCGACTTGGAATACATGAAACAAGTGCGAGTGCGATAAAAAAAAGGTGACAAAAAAATATCGGGTTAGGTTTGAGCTCGTTTGGACCTCGTTCAATGCGAAAGTAGCCGACGACCAAAACTCATGGCTTTAAGCCATGACCTATGAGTTATTTTAATGAAAAAATCTAGTTTAGGCTCTCAAAATCAGCCTTCAAAGTTTTTCAAGAAGATACCGGCCAACAGGACTTGGAATACATGAAAAAGTGTGAGTGCGATAAAAGCCGACGAAAAAAGTTTGGACTAGGTTTGAGTCAGTTTGGACCATATTCGATGTGAAACGGGCCATCGAACACAACTTATCGCTATAAGCCATGACTTATGGTTATTTTTGACAAAAAATGTAGTTTAGGCCCTCAAAATCAGCCTTCACGATTTTTCAAGAAGAGATGAGCCAATTGGACTTGGAATACGTGAAACGGTATTAGTGCGATAAAACTAAAGAAAAACGTTCGAGCTAGGTTTCGACTGTTTGGACGTATTTCGATGCAAAACGGGCCAACGATAAAAACTAATCGCTATAAGCCATGACCTATGAGTGATTTTGGTTAAAAAAAAAAATTTAGGCCCTCAAAATCAGCCTTCATAGTTTTTCAAGAAGATACGGCCGACCGGACTTGGAATATGTGAAACGGTGTGAGAGCGATAAAAATTGATGAAAAAGTATCGGGCTAGGTTTGATTATATATGCATATATATAAATATTCTAATACATGTCGCTTTATGGTTAAGGATTTTTTTTTCACGGAGGTTATAATTCCCTCCCCCTTAAAAGAAATTTTGTCCACGAAATTTTATCTCTCATTTTCTCCTCCCGCTCCCAAGTCATTTCTTCGAGGTCATGATTTTACCATAACACTTTAACTAGACTAATCTCATTATTCCTTAGTTGTCTAACCTATATATCCGGAATTTGAATTGGTCTTTCCTCATAGGTTAAGTCTAGGGTCGGGTTTGGCGACTCTGTCTCTAAAATTTGGCTAGGCTCTCTAACACACTTTCTTAGCATAGACACATGAAACACGTTATACACTCCCGCTAAGGATGGCGACGAGAATGGGCGATAGGCCTTATCACCTATTCGGTTCGGTATTTTAAATGGTCCAATGTATCACGAACTTAACTTTCCCTTTTTCCCAAATCGTAGTACGCCCTTCATCGATGAAACTTTTAAGAATACATAATCATCGACTATAAACTCTTGATCCTTCCTCTTCTTATCGGTAAGCTTTTCTATCTACTCGAGCTATTTTCATCCATTGGCGGATCTTATCCACCACTTCGGTCGTTTCTGTACCAGCTCTGGACCTAACAACTTCCTTTCCCCTATCTCATCCCAATGCACGGGAGATCTACATCGTCGGCCATATAAGGCTTCATAGGGAGCCATCCCAATCGAAGCTTGGTAACTATTGTTATACACAAATTCAGCTAAGTGTACGTATTTCTCTCATTTTTTGGACCAATCCAAGACGTATGCTCATAACATATCTTCAAGAATCTAGATTACTCACTCGGATTATCCATCGATTTATGGATGATATGCGATGCTAAAGTTTAGCTTTGTTCCTATGGCCTTGTGTAGACTCTTCTAAAATACGGACATAAACCTAGGATCTTGATCTAACACAATTAAGATTGGAATTCCATATAGTCTTACAATTTCATCTAGATACAAATGGGCGTACTTGGTTCGGATTATAGGTGGTTTTAACCAAAAGAAAATGTGCTGATTTGGCCGATCTATCGGTGATCACCCAAATTGCATCCAACCTTCTTTTCGATCTTGGCAATCCCATGATGAAATCCATAGTTACATGCTCCCACCTCCATTCTAGAATTACCAACGGTTTTAACATTCCCGTGGGTCTTTAGTGTTCGGCTTTACCTATTGGAAGACTTGACACCTTGCCATAAAATTAGCTACGTCTTTCTTAATTCTAGGCCATCAATAACTTTATCGTAGGTTCGGTACATCTTTGTGCTCCCGGGTGTATCGAATAGGGAGTTGTGTGGGCTTCTTTTAATATTTCTTCCTTCATATCCTCCATCGATGGAACACACAACCTCTCTTTAAATCTAATTAAACCTTTTTCATCCATCATAAAGTTAGATTCCTTCTCCACCTTTATGCTTTTCTTCAATTCATGCAGCTTTTCGTCCGCTTGCTGCCCCATCCGAATTCTTTCTGCGCAGTCGATCGGACCAATAAAGCCGATAAAATGCTCTAGTGGCCTACTAGAATTATCTCCAATTCTAGTTTTTGTAGATCTCTCATTATTGACGGTTGGAGTGCTCGCATTGTTGCTATTGATTTTCTACTTAAGGCATTGCAACAACATTAGCTTTGCTTAGTCGATAACTAATTATACAATCATAGTCCTTTACCAACTCTAACCACCTTCTTTGTCTCATATTCAGCTCCTTTTGTGTGAAGATATAACATAAGCTTTTATGATCCGTATATATCTCACACTTTGCCCCATATAAGTAATGTCTTTAGATTTTTAAGGAAAAAACTATCGTCGCTAGTTCCGGATCATGCATCGGATAATTTCATTCATATTCCTTCAATTGTCATGATGCATAAGTGACTACCTTCCCATTCCGCATCAACACCACTCCTAGATCATTCTTGGAAGCATCACCGTAAACCACAAATCTCCATCTTCGAACGGAATAGTTAGCACCGAGGTCGTGACTAAGCTTTGCTTCAATTCTTGGAAGCTTTTCTCATAAGCATCCGTCCATTGAAACTTAATGTTCTTTTTCATCAAATTAGTAAGAGGCGTAGCGATCTTAGGGAAGCCCTCCATAGATCTCCGATAGTAACCAACTAGCCCTAAGAAGCTTCGTACCTCCATCACGTTCTTTAGGGTAGGCTAGTTTTGGATAGCCTCTAGCTTCTTTGGATCCACTATTATGCCTTTCTTTTTCATCACGTGACCTAGAAAAGCTAACTACTCTAGTCAAAATTCACATTTCTTGAATTTGGCGTATAGTTGCTGCACCCTTAGCGTCTATAGGGTGGTTCTTAGATGCTCTCTATGCTCTTCCTTACTTTAAGAGTAAACCAGGATATTATCGATTAATATGATGATAAACTTATCCAGGAATTCTTTAAAGACTCGATTCATCAAGTCCATGAAAGTAGCTAGGGTGTTAGTCCACCCAAACAACATTACTAGGAATTCATAATGGTCATATCTCGTCCCGAATGCCGTCTTCTTCACATCCTCTCGATTTGACCCTTAGCTATTGGTATCCCAATTGTAGATCTATCATGGAGAACACCGTTGCACCTTGTAATTGATCGAACAAATCATCAATCTAGGGTAACGGGTACTTATTTTTAATCATCACCTGGTTTAATTTTCGATAGTCAATGCATAGCCATAGACTACCGTCCTTATTTTTCATGAAAAATACCGGAGCTCCCCAAGGTGAGGAACTAGGAGATATAAATCCTTTATCCAAGTAATTCCTATAGTTGTACCTTCAACTCTTTTAATTCAACTAGGGCCATTCTATAGGGAATCTTAAAAATTGGAGTCATGCTTGGCTCCAACTCAATCTCAAATTCTATCTCCCTCTCCGATGGCAACGTAGTCAAATTTTCTATAAATACGTCTAGATACTCCCGAATGAATTCTATATCATCCGATTTCAACTTTTGCTCTACCCGGCTATCCACCACGTGTGCTCGGATACCCCATACACCCTTTTCCTAGCATTCTTTGAGCCTTTATGACCGAGATGATCGGTACGACTTGAAACTTCATATTAGCCTTAAACTCTAATGGTTGATCTCTAGGTAGTTCAAAAACTACTCTCCTCCCTTGAAAATCGATGGTGGCACCATGCATCGTTAACCAATCCATTCCCATAATCAAATCAAAATCTTCAAGGTCCAATACGATCAAATAGCATCCAAACTCCTATCCTCAATCCGGACTCGGACATTGCTTAACTAGGCTCGTTGACTTCATAAATTTTTCAAAAGGAACTACTATCGGATATCCTATTGCTAATATCTCGGGTTTCACACCTAGGCTTTTTACTAATGTTTTCGATATGAATGAATGTATGGCATCGAAATCAATTAAAACACAAGCAATCAAGCCAAGGATGTAGACATTATTGCATATTACTATCGTGTCCCTTTTGTCGACCTCCTCCTAGGTCATTGTATAAACCCGTGTAGGTAATCTTCCCGGTCTTGGTTTCTATATTTGAGGAAAGTTAGAGGCTATATGCCTTTGCTTGTGACAAACATAAAAGACCCTCAAATTTGGTTGGCACTCCCCCATATGGAATCTTCCATATTTATTGCATCGAGATTGATTACCTGTTATTGGCCTCGACTGATTCCCTAATAGTGGCATTGGCGTATAAGGTGATGGTCCGGCAGCCGTGCATTTCCTAGACCACCAATTCGATTGAAATTTCTAGGCAAAGCTCATCTTTATGGTTCGGAGGAAGAGGCTTTGGATCGAAATGATTGCCTCCTCTACTAAACTTTCTTTGTAATTTCCTTTTGATCTTCATTGGCCAACATTGCTTTATCTACCATTTTTGAAAAAGTATTGGCGCTAGACATTTGTACATGCTTTGTACTTTTGGGCTCATCCCTATTAAAAATCGATTTTTCTTCAAGTTGTCATCCCTTGTAATGAATGGGATGAATCGACATCCTTGTTCAAACCTTCGTACATATTCACCTACGGACATCCCATCTTGCTTTAGTTCTAGGAATTCTTGAATTTTCTTAGCCCTTATGTTTGCCATAAAGTATTTATAGTAGAAGACCTCCTTAAATCCTTCACAAGTTAAAGTAGGCATATCCACTCGTCAATTGTACGCTCTCCTACAATGTGTGGGCATCCTTAGATAGCATAAAAATGGCATACGATACTCATTCATTGTTGGTAAATTGTAAGTATTCGAATATCGCTTCTAAAGACTTAATCCATTCCTTAGTTATCATTGGGTTAACACCCCCGGAGAATTCTTAGGGACTCATTTTATGAAACCTCTCCACCGCATCATTCCTATGCTAGGGTGGCGGAGGTGGGGGATATTGATGCATAGCCGGGAGCCGTGTCTCATTTGCTTCGTATGGTCTTGTTGTTGTTGTTGCATTGCATGTTGTTGTTGCTGCATCATGTCTATCATACGACTTAGAGCGTCCTATTGATTTCTATTTTGATCATTGGAGGCCCCTTCACCTCCTGCTATTGCTAGCTCTTTTCTTGGCATGTTTGACTTTGTACATGCCATGTTAAGCTCATGTTAGTTTTGGTATTGAAATCAACATATAATCTAAATCATCTAGGTACATATGAGATTATACATATGTATCATATATATTAAGCACTTTGTACAAAACATGCATTTACAAGCATTCCCATCCTAAGGGTTTCCGTACATATTGACAACCAAAAAGGTGCTCCTATCTATATCCAAAATCATACAAAAATTAGTATGTTGCATATTATATCTTCCTTGTAGTATGTCTAACGTGGCATATTAATGTATCGGATGCGTCGGGGAAAGGTGCCCTCTACCTTTCACCGGTTGATAGCATCGACCGATGCGGTAAGTGCTATCTCACGAGTAATACCTGCGAGTAGATCCCAATTATACATAAGTCGGTTAAGAGCCCATATAACTTGCACCGATAGGAAAGATCGAATTAGGTTTTGGTAGGAATCATGATCTATTTGACTTGCCCGGGCCTCGTCTAGCAATGTTGGTCCCTCGATAGGAGAATCTAACGTATGGTCGTCCTCATAAAATCTACGTTACATACTCGCTCAAACGTGGTGTCATCAAATACTATCTATCGTATCGGGTCATGTACTCTATTGACATGAGTCACTACATCTTGATTCGCCATCATGGTGAGGTTATTTAGTTCCACCCAATAAGTAGCTAGAAAGGCCCTCTGTTTGTGGGTCCTAGCAACCTAGGGAACACATTGTACATAAGGCATCTACAACAAGAATAATTACGATCATCATTAATTTCTAGGTTATGATCAATACTAATTCAAAAACTTATAACCATGACATACACTTATTAACCAAATAAAAATAAAGAATTAGTCTTTTACCGTCTAAGAGTGTACTCGGTCATCGAGCTTATATGACACTTAAGACACTACCCGACCTATGAAACCAAGGCTCGATACCACCTCGTGACGCCCCCACCCCGGTTCACTCTCTATTACCCAAATAGGAATAACTAGGTGAGGAGCGCGTCACGCCGACATGACCAATTTTCAAAATAACCTCAAACACGTATGTGCTCATAAACTAAGGACTTTTCATACAATCAAATACATATAAGATAATATACATAATATTTTAATAATACAATGGAAGAAATTATAAAATTTATTTACAATACTATAAAAATGTTTATCGACACCCTAACCCTAAAATTATAATCAAAAGAAACTTCGATACACTTGTGTCACACATGAGCCTTTTTAGAGGACCCGATAGCATCCTTACTACTTTGATTCTTTCCCGTCATAACATGAAAACAACAACGGGGTGAGCCGAAGCTCGGTAAGTAGGGTGATGCACGTGATATGCAATGAAGTTCTATTTTTCATTCTACCCGTCCATCTTAATCCGAGTACCCTAGGTATTAGCAAGACCGTGCGTTCTATCTCTCGACGATCGTATTATCATCTACTCGCTCTATTACTCTCTCTTAGTGATCTCATTATCACCTACCGCTCATAACAAAATTCTCCCTCGTTATAGCACACGGTTAGCTAAATTATCCCTTGCTTAACGATGTTACTAATAGAGCACGCATATGGTTTCAAGTTTGTTACCCATTCCATTCAATTCAGCTTACAAAACCGCATTATCTCACAACTTAATGATGTCTCTCGATTTCATACCACCCCTAAATGCACGTGATGCACATGGTATTATGTTTAACGCATTTAACTAATTATGCTATCAACATTTTCTTCTCGGACCATTCCCGTGTCCCGATGCACACTCGGGACTTCACAAGTGTTTCATGTACCTTCAAAGTATTTAAAACGACAATACAAATTCCATTCAATGGTAACATTCATTGCATAAATCTACTTCGTGCTTACGAGTTTTCCTTCTCTTGCACCTAGCAAGGCTAGGCTTGGATTTTTGATGTATTACTTAGTTTACAAGACCGGTTAATCCTAAGGATTGATGTGTGACATACTTAAGCCAAACTCTTGTTCAATTCGAACCTTTAATCTTAGTAGTCGAAGTTGACTCATAATGGGTCTAAGTCTTAATCTCGAATTTTCTTGAATTCCCTTTTCTCATTACTCCATTTATATGTCTTATAGTAATTGGTCTCTACTTGAGTTCACATTTAATTCTTGATCTCTAATTACACAAAAGGATTCAATGTTAGTCATTTTCTCTCATAGGTCAAATGGTCCCAAATGAGCAAGAAGTTGTTTGTCCATTTCTAGGTCAATTTCTTTTTATACTAACTTACCAATAACTTACTAAATCATACTTAAGAGAGTTACCAAGGAGATCTAAACCTTAAGGTCCACAAGGAAACCAAATTTAGCCATCAAATATCAAATTTTATATAATGAAGTCCAAAACCCTATTTTTTTAGTTTGGCTGATTGGGTTTTTAAGATGGCCATGGATTGCCTTTTATGTCTAGTGAATTTATTTCCACCCTAAACTATTAACCCATTCGTAATTGACTTACCATGATATTTTAGACCCTTAATTTTCCCAAGAGATCCATTCTTTCCCAATTTTCCCCATTTGGGCGGATGGTTTTAACCTAGGGCAACTCTAGAAGTGTATTTCTTTCCTTTCTAAGTCATGCTCACCAAATCTAGTTTAGCTCTAACCAATTCCATCCGTACCTTTTTCTTTTGTTTTCATTTCCAAACTATCCACACATTTAAACACATCAAACAAACTTTGCATCACAACACAAACACATAGATCCATCACAATTTACCAAACCCTAACACCAATACAAACAACCATACCAACCCATTGCAAAATTATTAAAAACCCCTAAAATAAACACTAAAAAAAAAAAACTTAAAGCATAAAATAACTAAAAATGGAACCTACTTACTTTGCTTTAATTTCCTAAAGGTTGTTTAGGCTTTCCCTTTCTTTCTTTTTTTTTCTTTCATTTTCTTTTCCTTTCCTCCTTCTCTCTTTCCTTTCTATTTTCTCTCCCTTTTGTATAGCTAAGGGATGGCTAATTTTTTTTTCTTTCCATTTTCACTTATTCTATACATATACATGCTTAAAATCTTAGTACTAATTAAGTGTACAAATTTCTTGATTTAATTCGGGAGAGTGGAAAGTAATTGGTGAGTCAAGAGAGAGAGAGTGGCGGGTTTGATGGGTTTAGGGTGAGTCGGCCTTAATTCATTAATTAAGGGGGCTTATGTGTCCTAAATAATTGATTAGACTAACTAAACACCCTAACTAATCTATTTCAAGTAACTAAACATTCCTTCCTCTCAAAAGTTTTGGAAACTCCTCACCGTAAACTCAAAATTCTTTTCCCCAAAAATATTCGAGTAGTGATGTGTCTAAAGTAGTTTGTACTAAAATGGTCATAACTCTTTATAAATAGGCTAAAAATAACAAAAGTTTATAGAGAGTCAGTTGAAAAATAGATAAACAACTTTTATTCTTTATGATTTACCTAGAAATCACTCTAAAGGCCTTGAATAAATCACATAAAATTCGGACAGAATATAGTCCTCAAAACACCGATTTTGCATATTTGATTTCTTTAATAATTAAACCATCAATCTCAAGAAAAATAACTTTAATTTAATATAAATCATACATTTCAAGCATTAATTTCTCATGGTGCGATGAGAAAAATGCTTACACTTAATATATGCGTGTATATAAATATTCTAATACGTGTCGCTTTACGGTTAAGGATTTTTTTTATAGGGGTTATAGAAAGAAAGGGGAAGAGAGAGAAAGAGAGGGTGGGGGATAGAGAGAGTAAGAGTGAGAGTGAAAGAGAAAGAGAGGGAGAGAGATGGAGAGAGGGAGAGAATGGGAGAGAGAGAAAACGAGATATATGGAGAGAGGGTGAGAAAGGGAAAAAGGGAGACTAGGGGATGGGAAGACAGAGGGAGATAGAGGGAGAAAAAGAGAGGGGGAGAAATCATGGGTGTGGGTGAGAAGGAGTGGGAGAGCACTATAGGGAGAAAGAAAGAGAGGGGGAGAGAGAAAGAGAGAGAGAGAGAGAGGGAGATAGAGTGATGTAGAGCGAGAAAGGAAAAAAGGCTAAGAGAGGGAGGGAGAGAACAAGAGAAAGAGGGAGAAAGAGGGATAGAGAGAAAGGGAGGGAGAAGGAGAGAAGAAAGAGAGACACAGAGAAAAAGAGAGGGATAGAGAGGGAAAAAGAGAGAGAGAGGGATAGAGGGTAGGAGAGGTCAAGAGGGAGAGAGAAAGAGAGGGAGTGGGAGAAAGAGAGAGGGAGAGAGGGGGATAGTGAAAGAGAGAGGGAGAGAAGGGAAGAGAGGATGAGGGAGGAAGAGATAGAGAGGGAAGAGAGAGGGTGAGGGAGAGAGAGGAAGGGAGAGAGATAAGGAAAGAGGGAGATTGAGGGAGAGAGGGTGGAAGAGGGAAGGAGCAAGCAAGAGAGAGAGAGAGAGAGAGAGGGAAAGGGACAAAGAGAAAGGGATGAAAGAAAGAGATATAGGGAGAGAGAGAGAGGGAGGGAGGGAGAGATAGAGGGGAAAGGGAGCGAGAAAGGGGAGAGAGTTGGGAGAAAGGAAAAAGGGAGAGAGGAAAAGAGAGGGAAAATGAGGGGGAGAGAGAGGGAGAGAGGGAGGAAAAGAGGGAGAGAGAGATAAAAAGCGAGGGTGGAAGGAGAGAGAGAAAGAGACGGGGGAAGATAGAGGGAGAGAGTGGGTGAGGAAGCAAGAGGCATAGATAAGGAGAGAAGGGGAGGGAGAGAGTGAGGGAAGAAGGAGGGAGTTAGAGAGAGGGAAAAAGAGGAAGGAGGGGAGGAGAGGGGGAGATGGTAAGAGGGGGAGGAAGAGAGGGAGTGATAAAGGGAGAGGGGAGAGGGAGAGGGATGGCAAGAAAGAGGGAGAGAGGGAGGAGGAATGAGGGAGAGAGGAAGGGGAAGAGAGAGAGAGATAGAGGAAAGGAGAGAGGGAGGGAGGGATAGTGTGGAGAGAGAAAGGGAAGGGAGAGACAGATAGAGGAAGGGAAAGAGAGAGAGATAGAGGAAGGGAAAGAGAGAGAGATAGAGGAAGGGAAAGAGAGAGAGATAGAGAGGGAGAGAGGGAGTAAGAGAGAGAGAGTGGGTGAGGAAGCGGGAGGCATAGATAAGGAGAGAGGGGGAGGGAGGATAGAGGGAGAGAGTGAGGGAAGAAGGGAGGGGAGTCGAGAGAGGGAGAAAGAGAAAGGAGGAGGAGGAGAAAGGGAGAGCGTGAGAGTGAAGGAAGAGAGGGAGGGATAAAAGGGAGAAGGGGGAGAGGGATGGCGAAAAAGGAAGGGAAATAGGGAGGTAGAGATAGAGAGAAAGAGAGAGTATATGTGAGAGAGAGGAAGAGAGGGAGAGAATGGGAGAGGGTGTGAGAAGGAAAGAGATAGAAGGAGAAAGAGAGGGAGATGAAGACAAAGAGAGAAGGAGTGGGAGGGGTAGAGAGGGAGAGAGTGAGGGAGAGAAGGAGAAGAAGAGTGAGAGAGGGGGAGAGAGGGAGGGAGGAGAGATAGGGAGGAAGAGAGTGGGAGAGAGATAGAGAGGAGAGAGAGAGGAAAAGACCAAGAGGGAGAGAGGGAAAGAGAGGCAAAGAGGGGGAGAGAGAGAAAGAGGGACATAGAGGGGGAGAGAGGGAGGGAGGAGAGATAAGAAGGGAGAGGGAGGAGAGATAAAGAGAAGAAAGAGGGAAAGAGTAAGAGAGAGAGAGGGTAAGAGAGAAAGAGAGAGATAGAGGGAGGTAAGGAGGTGGAGGGAGAGAGGGAGGGAGGGAGTAGGAGAAGGAAAGATAGGGAGAGAAAGAGATACGAGGGGAGAGAGCTAGAGAGAGTGAGGGAAAAAGGGGGTGAGAGAGGGAAAGAGAGGAAGAAGGCTTGAGGGAGAGTGGAGGAGAGGGAAAGAAAGAGAGGAAGGGAGAGGGGGAGAGAGGGAGAGAAGAGAAGGGAGAGAAAAAGTAGAGAGAGGTAAGGAGAGAGGGGGAGAGAGAGATGGATGGAGAGATGAAGAGATAGAGGGTAAGAGAGAGGTCGATAGAGAGATAAAGAGATAGAGGTAAGAGAGAGATATGGATAGAGAGATAGAGAAATGAGGGTAAGAGAGGGAGATGAAGAGAGAGAGATAGAGAGAGGGATAGATAATAGGAGAGAGAGAGAGATAAAAGGAGAGAGTGAGGGGGATAAGGGGAGAGAGGGAGAGAGAAATGATGAGAGAGAGAGGAAGAGAGGAAGAGAGAGTGAGGGAAGGAGGGAATGGGTTAGGGAGGGAGATAGAGAAGGAGAGAGCAAGAGAAGGAGAAAGAGAGATAAAGAGAAGGAGAGAGGGAGTGTAACGCCCCCACCCCGAGTCACTCTCTATTACCCAAAGAGGAGTAACTAGGCGAGGATCGCGTCATGCCGACGCGACCAACTCATGACTTAACCCTAACATGTATGTGCTCATACGTTAAGGACTTATCATATAACGAAATACGTAAAAGATAATTTACATAATATTAACAAATACAGCATAAGAAATTACAAAATTTATTTACAATACCATAAGAATATTTATCAATACCCCAACCCTAAAAAAAATACAATCAAAAGAAATTTCGATACACTTTTGTCATGAGTGAGCCTTTTTGGATGACTTGGTAGCATCCTTACTACTTTGACTCTTTCCTAACATAACATGAAAAGAACAATGGCAAGAATCGAAGCTCGGTAAGTAAGGTGATGCATGTGATATGCAATAAAGTTCTATTTCCCATTTTATCCATCGTTTTTAATTCGGGTACCCTAGGTATTAGCAAGACCATGTGTTATATCTCTCATTGATCGTGTTATCACCTACGGCTCTATTACCCTCTCAATGATCTCATTATCACCTACTACTCACGATAGAATTATCCCTCGTTGCAGCACATAATTAGTGGAATTATCCCTCATTGTAGCACATGATTAGTGGAATTATCCCTCGATTAATGATGTTATTAATAAAGTACACATATGGTTTCATGTTGTTACCCATTCCATTCAATTCGGTTATCAAATCGCATTATCTCATGACTCAATGATTTTTCTTGATTTCATACCACCCTCGAATAATCATGATGAACATGGTATTATGTTTAATACATTCAATTAATTATTGCTATCAACATTTTCTTCTCGTACCATTCCTGTGTCCCAACAACACTCGGGACTTCACAGGTGTTTCATGTACCATTCAAAGTATTCAAAGCGAGAATACAAATTCCATTCATTGGTAGCACTCATTGCATAAATCTACTTTGTGCTTACGAGTTTTCCTTCTCATGTACCTAGCAAGGCTAGGCTCGAATTTTTGGTGTATTACTTAGTTTACAAGATCGGTTAATCCTAAGGATTTACGTGTGACATACTTAAGCTAAACTCTTGTTTAATCCGAACCTTTAATCTTAGTAGTTGAAGTTGACTCATAATAGGTCTAAGTCTTAATCTTGGTTTTTCTTGAATTCTCTTTTTCCATTACTCCATTTATATGTCTTATAGTAATTGGTCTCTACTTGAGTTCAAATTTAATTCTTGATCTCTAATTACACAAAAGGATTCAATGTTAGTCATTTTCTCTCCTAGGCCGAATGGTCCCAAATGAGCAAGAAATTGTTTTTCAATTTATAGGTCAATTTCTTTTTATACTAACTTACCAAAATATACTTAGAAGGGTTACCAAGGAGATCTAAACCTTAAGGTCCACAAGGAAACCAAATTTAGCCATCAAATATCCAATTTTACCTAATCAAGTCCAAAACCCTATTTTGTTCTTTTAGTTGGGCCGATTGGGTTTTTAAGATGGCCATGGATTGCCTTTTATATCTAGTGACTTTATCTTCACCCTAAACTGTTAGCCCATTCCTAATTGAGTTACCATGATATTCTAGACCCTTAATTTCCCCAAAAGATCCATTCTTTCCCAATTTTCCCCACTTGGGTGAATGGTTTTAACCTAGGGTAACTCTAGAAGTGTATTTCTTTCCTTTTCAAGTCATGCTCACCAAATCTAGTTTAGCTCTAACCAATTCCATCCATACCCTTTTCTTTTTTTTTCTTTCCAAACCATCCACATTTAAACACATCAAACAAACTTTGCATCACAACACAAACACATAGATCCATCACAATTTACCAAACCCTAACACCAACACAAACAACCATACCAACCCATTGCAAAATTATTATAAACCCATGAAATAAACACTAAAAAAATAACTTAAAACATAAAATAACTAAAAAGGGAACCTACTTACTTTGCTTTAATTTCCTAAAGGTTGTTTAGGCTTTCCTTTTCTTTCTTTTCTTTCTTCTTTCTTTTTCTTTTCCTTTCCTCCTTCTCTCTTTCCTTGCCATTGTCTCTCCCTTTTGTATAGCTACGGGATGCCTAAAACTTTTCTTGCCATTTTCATTTATTCTATACATATACATGCTTAAAATCTTAGTACTAATTAAGTGTATAAATTTCTTAATTTAATTCGGGAGAGTGGAAAGTAATTGGTGAGTCAAGAGAGAGAGAGAGTGGCGGGTTTGATGGGTTTAGGGTGAGTCGGCCATAAATCATTAATTAAGGGGGCTTGTGTGTCCAAACTAATTGGTTAGACTAACTAATCACCCTAAATAATCTAGTTCAAGTAACTAAAAATTGCTCCCTCTCACAATGTTTGGAAATTCCTATTGAACTCGAATTCCTTCCCCTAAAAATATTCCAACAAAGTGATGCCTCTAAAGTAGTATATACTAAAATGGCCATAACTCTTTATAAATAAGCCAAATAATAACGCAATTTTTAGGGATTTAGTTCAAACATAGATAAACAACTTTTATTCTTTAGTATTTACCTAGAAATCACTCTAAGGTCCTTGAATAAATTAAACACAATTCGGATAGAATATAGTCCTCAAAACATTGATTTTGCATATTTGATTTCTTAATAATTAAACCATCAATCTCAAGCAAAATAAATTTAATTTAACATAAATCATACACTTCAAGAATTAATTTCTCATGGTGTAATGAGACTTATACTTACACTTAATATATGCATATATATAAATTTTCTAATACGTGTCGCTTTATCGTTAAGGATTTTTTTATGGGGGTTACGGGGAGAGTGGGGGAGAGAGAGGTAAAGAGAGGGAGATGAAGGGAGGAAGAGAGAGGGAGAGAGAGGAAGGGGGAGAAAGTAGGAGAGAGGGAGAGAGAAGAGGGAGAGGGAGGTAGAGAGAGAGCGAGAGAGATAAGGAAAAAGGAGAGAGGGAAAAGGAGAGAGAAAAAGTGAGGGAGAGGTGGTAAAGAAGGAGAGGGAGAGGGGGAGAGAGATAGAGAGTAAAGTAGAGGGAGAGAGAGAAAAAAGTGAGAGGGTGGAAAAGAGGGATAGAGAGGGATGAGATCGAGAAGGAGAAAGAAGGGGAGAGAGAGGTAGATGGGAAGAGAGAGAGCAAGAGAGGGAGAGGAAGAGAGTAAGAGAGGCAAATTATGAGAGAGAGAGTAAAGGAGGGAGGAAAGGAGGGTGAAAGGGAAGGGGAAGAGAGAAAGGGAGAGAGAGGTAGAGAAGGAGAAAAAGGAGAGAGAGAGGGAGGGAGGGAGAGAGGGAGATGGAGAGAGAGAGATAGAAAGAAAGAGAGAGGGTGGAAATGAGGGATAGGGGAGAGAAGGAGAGAGAGGGAGAAAAAAGGATGAGGGAGGGAAGGAGAAAGAGGGGTGAAGCAGGGTAGAGGGAAGAGAGAGAGTAAGGGTGGAAAGAGGAGAGAGAGGGAGAGGGAGAGAGTAATAGAGGTAGATTATAAGAGTGAGAGTAAAGGAGGAAGGGAAGGAGAGGGAGAGAGAGAAGGGGAGAGAGGTAGAGAGGGAGAGAAAGAAAGGGAGGGGAAAATAGAGGAAGATGGAGAGATGAAGATAGGGAGATAGTGAGAGGGAGAGAATGAGAGATGAAGAGAGAGAGCGAGAGAGTGGGAGTGAGAGAGAGTGTTGAAAAGGGAGGGGAGAGAGAGTGAGGATAGGGGAGAGATGGAAAGGGAGGGGGAGAGTGATAGGGGGAGAGGCATAAAAGGAGAAAGAGGGAGAGAGAGTGAGTATAAGGGAGGGAGAGAGAGATGGAGAGAGGTGGGGAGAGGGAGATAAAGGGGAAGGGAAAATGAGAAGGAAGAGGAGATAGAGGGAGAGAGAATGAAGGGAAGAGGAGAGGGATAGAGAGAGAGATAAGGAGAGAGAAAGGGAGAAAGGGAGAGATAAGGATGGAGAGGGAGAGAGCACAAGAGGGAAAGGGAGGGATAGATAGAGATAAAAAGAGAAAGAGAGGAGGATGGAGTACGAGAGAGTAAGAGAAGGAGAGAGAGGAAGAGGGGGAGAGAGAGGGAGATTGAAAGGGATATGAGAAGGGAGACAGAGAGATGGATGGAGGGAAAAAGAAAGAAAGCAAAGGGGAGAGAGGGAGAGGAAGATAGGGTAACGAGTGAGATGAAATGTGGGGTAGATAAAATGAGTGAGAGAGAGTGAGAGAGTGGGATAAAGAGAGAGGTAGAAAGAGGGAGAGAGAGGGTGGAAGGGAGGGAGGGAGAGAGCAGGAGAAATAGTGGAGAGAGGGAGAGATAGAGAAAGAAAGAGAGATAGTTGGAGGGAGAGTAAGGGAGTAAAGGAAAGAGAGATGGAAAGAGAGAGGGGGAGAGATTGAAGGAGAGGGAGAGAGATAGAGGATGGTAGAGAGGTATAGAGGGAGATAGAGATTGAGAGAGGTGGGGAATGAGAGGGTAGGGGGAAGAGCGAGAGAAGGAGAGAGAGGAACAAATGGAGATAGTAAAAGGGAGAGTGAGGGAGATAAAAAAGCTGAAAGAGTGGGAGAGATAAAGAAGAAGGAAGAAGGAGAGGGAGGGAGGGAGAGAGAGTGAGGGTGAGGGAGAAGGAGAGAGGGGTAGAGGGATACAGGAAGAGATGGAGATAGTGAGGGGAAGAGTAAGAGAGATAGAAAGGGAGAGAGTGGGAGGGATAAAAATGAAGGGAGAAGGAGAAAGGAAGAGAGGGAGAGAGGGAGAAGGCGAGGAGATAGATGGATAGTAAGTGAGGGAGAGAGAGGGAAAGGGAGAGGGAGAGGGGGAGGGATAGGGAGAGAAGGGGGAGAGAGTGGGAGAGAGAGAAAGAGAGAGAGTGAGGGAGATAGAGGTAGCTAGAGAGGAGAGAGGTATATAAAGGGAGAGGGGAAAAGGGAGAGAAAGAGAGGGAGATTAAGGAAGAGAGAGAGAGAGGAAGAGAGAGGGAGGGTGGATGAGGGGGAGGAAGACAGGGATAAGAGGGAGAGGGAGACAGAGTGTGTGAAAGAGAGGGAGGGAGAGAGAGGAAGAGGGGAGAGATGGAAAAGAAGAGGGGAGAGTGAGAGGGAGGGAGGAAATAGGGGAAGTGAGAGGGAGGGAGGAAATAGGGGAAGAGAAAGGGAGGGAGAGAGAGGGGGAGAGAGAGAAAGAGAGCAAGGGATAGAGAGGGAGTAAGGGAGAGATAAATAAAGAGAAAGAGGGAGAGAGGGCAAGAGAAGGAAAGAGGGCAAGAGAGGGAGAGAGAGGGGCTGAGGGATAAAGAAGGAGGAAGTGAGGGGATGAGAGGGAGGGAGGGAAAAAAGGAAAATGGAAAGGGAAAAGAAAAAAGAGGGAGAGGAAGAGAGGATAGGAAAGAGAGATAGAAAAAAGAGAGAGGGGGAGATAGAAAAGAAGAAAGGGGTAAAAAGGGATTTATAGAGAGGGGAAGCCAAAAAGAGAGAGAGGAAGAGGAGAAGAGAGGGTGAAAGAGATAAGGAGTGAGTGAGAGGGAGAGGGAGACAGGGGAAGAGAGATAGAGAGAGGGGGATATAGGAAAAGAGAAAAAGAAAGGAAAAGTGAGAGAGAAAAGGAGATAGAGAGAGAAAGAAAGGAAAAAGGGAAAGGAAGGAGAGAGAGGGAGAGAGTAAAGAGAAAGGTAAGGAGAGAGAGATAAAGATAGGGAGAGGGAAGGAGGGAGTAAGAGAAGGAGGGAAGGAGTGAGAGGGGGAGAGAGATCGAAAGAGATAGGTAGAGGAATGGTTAGAACTAGAGATAAAGAGGGAGAGAAGGAGACAAAAAAGGGGAGAAGATGATGGAGGGAGGGAGTGATAGAGGCGAGAGGGAGAACATAAGAGAGGGAGAGGAGAGAGATGGAGAAAGAAAGTTAGAGAGAGAAGATAGAGATTTGATGGGAGAGAAGGAGAGAGAGGGAGAGAGAGCAAGTGCGAGGAAGAGAGATAAATGGTGAGGGGGAGAGAGAGAGAGGGAAGGAGAAGAACGGGTTGAGTGGATGAAAAAGAGAGGGCGAGAGAGCAAGGAAGAATTAGAGGAAGGGAAAGAGAGGGAGGGAGAGAGAGGGAGATAGGGAGAGAAAGGGGAGAGGGAGGGAGAGAGAGGGAGATAGGGAGAGAAAGAGGGAGAGGGAGGGAGAGAGAGGGACAAGGACCGAGAGGGAGGAGGGAGAAAGAAAGAGGGAAAGAGGTGATAGTAGAGAGGGAGAAAGAGAAAGAGTGAGAGAGAGCATGGAAGAGAGGGAGGAAGGGAGAGAGAGAGAGGGCAAGGGGAATAGAGCGAGGGAGGGATAGAAAGAGAGTGAGGGAGCGAGAGTAGAGAGAGAGTAAAAAATGAAAAGAGGAGAGAGAAAGAAAGAGAGAGAGAGAGGGAGAGGGAGCGAAAGATGGAGAGATACAAAGGGAATAGGAGAGGGGGAGAGAGATAGAGAAAGAGAGAGAGGGAGAGAGGAAAAAGAGAAGGAAAGAGGGAGAGGGAGAGAGAGGGAGAGAGAGAGGGAGAGAGGGAAAGGGAGAATGAGAAGGAGAAGGAGGGAGGGTGAGAATGGGAGGAAGATATAGAGAGCCGGGGGAAGGGAGAGGGAGAAAGGAGGAGATGGGGGAGAGAGAGGGAAGAGAGAGAGAGAGAGTATAACGGATGGAGAGAGGGAGAAGGAGAGTGGTAGGAAGAGAGGGAGAGAGAGGGAGGGATGGTGGGAAAGAGAAGGGAGAGGAAAGAGGGAGGAAGGGAGAGAGAAAGGGAGGGATAGTGGGAAAGAGAGCGGGAGATGAGGGAGGGAGGGAGTGAGAGAGGGAAGGACATAGAGAGAGGGAGGAAAAGAGGGAGATAAGGGGAGAAGGAGAGAGGGAAGAGGAGTGAAAGACCTAAGGAGGAAAGGAGTGAAAGAGAGAGAAAGAGTAGAGGGAGAGAGAAAAGGGAGAGGGAGCGAGAGAGAGGAGAGGAAGGAGAGAGAAGGAGTGAGAGAGGGCGAGAGAGATGGATATGGGTAAAGAGAATGAGATTGAGGGAAGGAGAGAGATGGAGGAAGAGAGAAGAAGGGAGAGACCGGGAGAGAGAGAGATAAATCGAGGAGAGGGAGGGAAGGAGCGAGCGAGCAAGAGGGAGAGAGTGAGAGGAGAGAGGGAGGAATGGAGGGATGAAGAGAGGATGATAGAAAGGTAAAGGGAAAGAGGGAGAGGGGTAGGGAGAAAGGAGCGAGAGGGAGGAAGAGAGAGATAGAGAGACAATGAGAGAGGGGGAGAGGGTAAGAGAAAGAGGGAGAGAGGTAATAGTAGAGAGGGAGAAAGGAAAGAGTATGAGAGAGGGTGGAAGGAAGGAAGAAAGACAGAGAGAGGGAGAGGGGGGATAGAAAGAGGGAGGGATAAAAAGAGAGAGGAAGCGAGAGATGAAGAGATAGAGGAAAACAAAGAGAGGGAGAGAGAAAGAAAGAGAGAGAGTGAGTGAAAGGTGGCTATAGAGAGGGAATGAGAGACATGGAGAGAGATAGAGGAAGACATAAAGGAAGAGAGGAAAAAAGAGATAGAGAGAGAAGGAGGTAGAGATGGAGAGAGGGAAAGGGAGAATGAGAGGGAGAAGGAGAGAGAAGATATATAAAGGAATGGGGAAGGGAGAGGGAGAGAGGAGGAGAGTGGGAGAGAGAAAGAGTAGGATAGCTACGGAAAGGAGGAGAGAGAGAGTGAGAGGAAAAGAGAGAGAGGGAGGGATGATGGAAAGAGACGAGGAGACGGAGAGAGGAGGGAGGGAGGGAGGGAAAAATGAGAGAGACATGAAGGGAGAGGGAGGGATAGAGGGAGATAAGAAGAGAGGGAGAGAGAGAGGGGAGGGAAAGAGCTAAAGAGGGAAGGAGTGAAGGAGAGAGAAAGAGTAGATAGAGAGAAAAGAGAGGGAGAGATAAGGGAAGAAGGAGAGAGAGGGAGTGGGAGAGGGGAGATGTATAGATCCGGGAGAGAGAAGGAGAGAGATGGAGTGGAGAGAGAGAGATAAATCAACGAGAGAGATGGAGGGAGCGAATGAGCGAGAGGGAGAGTGAGAGGAGAGAGGAAGGAATGGAGGGATGGAGAGAGGATGATAGAGAGGTAGAGGGAGAGAGGGAAAGGCAAATAGGGGTATGGAGAGAGGAGGAAAGGGAGGGGGAGAGAGAGATAAGGAGAGAGGGGGAGAGAGGGAGAGAGGTAATAGTAAAGAGGGAGAAAGGGAAATATTGAGAGAGAGGGTGGAAGGGAGGGAGGGAGGGAAAGAGAGAGAGGGTGGAAGGGAGGGAGGGAGGAATTCGGGGATGGAGAGAGGATGATAGAGAGGTAGAGGGAGAGAGGGAAAGGGAAAGAGGTAGACAGGTAGGGAGAGAGAGGGAGAGAGAGGGAGAGAGAGAGATAAGGAGAGAGAAAGGGAGAGAGAAAGAGTGAAAGAGGTAATAGTAGAGAGGGAAAAAGGGAAAGAGAGAGAGAGAGGGTGAAAGGGAGGGAGGGAGGGAGGGAAGGAGAGGGGGAATAGAGAGGGAGGGAGGGAAAGAGAGGGACGAAGCGAGAGATGGAGAGATAAAGGAAAACAAAGAGAGGGAGAGGGAGAGGGAGTGAAAGATGGAGAGAGGGAGAGAGAAAGAGGAAAAGAGAGGGAGAGAGAGGGAAAAGAGAAAGAGAGAGGGAGAGGGAGAGGGAGAGAGAGCGAGGGAGAGATGGAGAGAGGGAAAGGGAGAAGGGGATGGAGAAGGAGAGAGAACATATAGAGAGGGAGAGAGGAGGAGAGGGGGAGAGAGGGAGGGATGGTGGGAAAGAGAAGGGGAGAGGAAAGAGGGAGGAAGGGAGAGAAAAAGGGAGGGATAGTGGGAAAGAGAACGGGAGATGAGGGAGGGAGGGAGTGAGAGAGGGAAGGACATAGAGAGAGGGAGGAAAAGAGGGAGATAAGGGGAGAAGGAGAGAGGGAAGAGGAGTGAAAGACCTAAGGAGGAAAGGAGTGAAAGAGAGAGAAAGAGTAGAGGGAGAGAGAAAAGGGAGAGGGAGAGAGAGAGAGGAGAGGAAGGAGAGAGAAGGAGTGGGAGAGGGTGAGAGAGATGGATATGGGTAAAGAGAATGAGATTGAGGGAAGGAGAGAGATGGAGGAAGAGAGAAGAAGGGAGAGACCGGGAGAGAGAGAGATAAATCGAGGAGAGGGAGGGAAGGAGCGAGCGAGCAAGAGGGAGAGAGTGAGAGGAGAGAGGGAGGAATGGAGGGATGAAGAGAGGATGATAGAAAGGTAGAGGGAAAGAGGGAGAGGGGTAGGGAGAAAGGAGCGAGAGGGAGGGAGAGAGAGACAGAGAGACAATGAGAGAGGGGGAGAGGGTAAGAGAAAGAGGGAGAGAGGTAATAGTAGAGAGGGAGAAAGGAAAGAGTATGAGAGAGGGTGGAAGGAAGGAAGAAAGACAGAGAGAGGGAGAGGGGGGATAGAAAGAGGGAGGGATAAAAAGAGAGAGGAAGCGAGAGATGAAGAGATAGAGGAAAACAAAGAGAGGGGAGAGAAAGAAAGAGAGGGAGTGAGTGAAAGGTGGATATAGAGAGGGAATGAGAGACATGGAGAGAGATAGAGGAAGACATAAAGGAAGAGAGGAAAAAAGAGATAGAGAGAGAAGGAGGTAGAGATGGAGAGAGGGAAAGGGAGAATGAGAGGGAGAAGGAGAGAGAAGATATATAGAGGAATGGGGAAGGGAGAGGGAGAGAGGAGGAGAGTGGGAGAGAGAAAGAGTAGGATAGCTATAGAAAGGGGGAGAGAGAGAGTGGGAGGAAAAGAGAGAGAGGGAGGGATGATGGAAAGAGATGGGGAGACGGAGAGAGGAGGGAGGGAGGGAGGGAAAAATGAGAGAGACATGAAGGGAGAGGGAGGGATAGAGGGAGATAAGAAGAGAGGGAGAGAGAGAGGGGAGGGAAAGAGCTAAAGAGGGAAGGAGTGAAGGAGAGAGAAAGAGTAGATAGAGAGAAAAGAGAGGGAGAGATAGGGGAAGAAGGAGAGAGAGGGAGTGGGAGAGGGAGATGTATAGATCTAGAGAGAGAAGGAGAGAGATGGAGTGGGGGAGAGATAGATAAATCAATGAGAGAGATGGAGGGAGTGAATGAGCGAGAGGGAGAGTGAGAGGAGAGAGGAAGGAATGGAGGGATGGAGAGAGGATGATAGAGAGGTAGAGGGAGAGAGGGAAAGGGAAATAGGGGTATGGAGAGAGGAGGAAAGGGAGGGGAGAGAGAGATAAGGAGAGAGGGGAGAGAGGGAGAGAGGTAATAGTAAAGAGGGAGAAAGGGAAATATTGAGAGAGAGGGTGGAAGGGAGGGAGGGAAGGAAAGAGAGAGAGGGAGAGAGTGAGAGGAGAGAGGGAGGAATTCGGGGATGGAGAGAGGATGATAGAGAGGTAGAGGGAGAGAGGGAAAGGGAAAGAGGTAGACAGGTAGGGAGAGAGAGAGGGAGAGAGAGGGAGAGAGAGAGATAAGGAGAGAGAGAGGGAGAGAGAAAGAGTGAAAGAGGAAATAGTAGAGAGGGAAAAAGGGAAAGAGTGAGAGAGAGGGTGGAAGGGAGGGAGGGAGGGAGGGAAGGAGAGGGGTATAGAGAGGGAGGGAGGGAAAGAGAGGGACGAAGTGAGAGATGGAGAGATAAAGGAAAGCAAAGAGAGGGAGAGGGAGAGGGAGTGAAAGATGGAGAGTGGGAGAGAGAAAGAGGAAAAGAGAGGGAGAGAGAGGGAAAAGGAGAAAGAGAGAGGGAGAGGGAGAGGGAGAGATGGAGAGAGGGAAAAGGAGAAGGGGAGGGAGAAGGAGAGAGAACATATAGAGAGGGAGAGAGGAGGAGAGGGGAGAGAGAGTAGGATAGCTAGAGAGAGGGAGAGGGAGAGTGGGAGGAAAAGATAGAGAGAGGGAGGGATGGTGGAAAAGAGAGGGGGAGAGGGAGAGAGGAGGGAGGGAGGGAGGAAAAAAGGGAGAGAGACATGGAGAGAGAGGGAGGGAGGGAGGGAGATAAGGAGAGAGGGAGAAAGGGAGGGATAGAGAAAGACCTAAAGAGGGAAGGAGCTAAGGAGAGAGAGAGAGCAAAGGGAGAGAGAAAAGGAGAGTGAGAGAGGGAGAGGGAGAGAGAGAGGGAGGTGGAGAGAAGGTAGAAGGGGGAGAGAGATAAAGTAGAAGAAAGAGAGAGTGAGAGAGAGGGGGTTAGATAGTGAGAGAGAGAGAGGGAGGTAGAGAGAGTGGGAGAGATAAAGTGAGAGGAGGAGGGGGAGAGAGAGGGAGAGATGGATAGAGAAAGAGAGAGGAAGAGGGAGAGAGATATGATTTGAAGAGGGAGGAAAAGAGGAGTTATGAAGAGGGAGGGGGACAGAGAGAGGGAATGAGAGAGATAGAGAGAGGGGTGAGAGCAAAGAGAGTAGAGAGAGAGATGGAGATGGAGAGAGAGGGAGAGAGAAAAAGGGAGAGAGAAAAGGAGAGATAAAGATAGGGATAGAGAAAGGGTTAAGGTTAGAGGAAGGGGAAAGGGAGAGTGAGAGAATGAGAGGAAGGAGAGAGAGAGAGATAAGGAGAGTGTGAGAGAGAGGACGAGAGAAAGCAAGAGAGAGGAGGGAGACAGAGAGGGGGATAAAGAAAGAGAGAGAAAGGAAGAGAGAGGGAGATAAGAGAGAGAGGAGTGGGACAAGGGGAGATATATGGATATGAGGAGAGAGATGAGATAGAGGGAAGGAGAGAGATGGAGAGAGAGAGGGAGGAGAAAGTGGAGAGAGAGAGAGAGACAAATCGAGGAGAGAGAGGGAGGGAGAGTGAGATAGAAGAAGATAGAGAGAGATATATATAGAGGGAAAGGGAAGGAAAGGTGGATAGAGGGAGGGAAAATGGCAAACATAAGGTCGGTGAGAGAGAGAGAGAGGCGAGAGAGAGGGAGAGAGGGAGGGAAAGCATGAGGGAGAGAGGGAGAGAGTGGGAGAGAGAGAAGGGGGAGAAAAGGAGATAGAGGGATGAAGAAAGAGGGAGAGAGTGAGAGAGATGTAGAGAGAGAGAGATAGAGGGTTCTCTTCCTTCATCTATCTATCTATCTCTCATTTTCTTCCTCTCTATCTATCCCTCTCCCTCCCTATCCCTCTCCCTTTCTCCATGTTCCTCTCTCTCTCCCCATCCCTCCCTCTTCATCCCTCTCTCTTCCTCTCTCATTTTCCCTCCTTCCTCTCTCTCTCTCATCATTCCCCTCTCTCCCTCTATCTCCCTCGCCTTCTCTTTCTTTCTCTCTCCCTCTATCTCTCTCCCCCTCTCTCCCCCTCTCTTCCTCTCTCTCCCTCTCTCCCTCTTTCTCTCTCTCCCTCTCTCATCTCCCTCTCTCCCTTAGTCTCCATCTCCCTCTATCTTACTTTCTCTCCCCCTTTCTTCTCTCGTCTACCTCTCTCTCCCTATCTTTCACTCCCCTTCTCTCTCCTTTTCTCTCTCCTTCTTCCTCTCCATCTCTCCCTATCTCTCTCCCTCTCATTCTCCCTATCTCCCTCTCTCTCCCTCCCTCTCCTTCTCTTGTTCCTTTTGCTCTCCCTTTTGCTCTCTCTCCCTCTCCCTCTCATCTCTCGCCTCCTTCTCCCTCTATATCTCTTTCTCTCTCTCTACCTCACCTTCTCTCTTTGTCTACATCTCACTCCTTCACTAACTCTCTCTTGACCTCCCTATCTCTCTCTCCACCTCTCTCTTCCTCTCTTACTCTCTAGCTCTCTCTCGCTCTCCCTCTCTCCTATCCCTCTTTCCCTCTCTCCCTTTGTCTCTCCCTATCTCTCCTTCTACTTCTCTCTATCTCTCCCTCTCTATATCCCTCTCCCTCTCTCCCTCTCTTCATCTCTCTACTTGTCTTCCATCATCTCCCTCTCTCTCCCCTTTCCCTCTATTACCGTCAATCTTTCCCCCTCTCTCTCCCTCTCCCTCTCCCTCACTTCCTCTCTCATTCCCTCTCCCTCTATCTCTCACCTTCTCTCCCTCTCTCTCACTCTCCCTCTCTCCCTTTCCCTCTTCCTCTACGTCATTCTCTCTTTCTCTCTCTTCTACTACCTCTCTCTCTCCCACTATTTCTCTCTCTCTTCCTCTCAATCCCTCGATACCTCACTCTCCCTCTCCCTACCTCTCTCTCTTCCTCCGACTCCCTAAATACCTCACTTTCCCTTTCCCTATCTCTCTTCCTCTAACTCCCTAAATACCTCACTTTCCCTTTCCCTATCTCTCTCTCTCCGACTTGTCCTCCTCTCATTTCCTAACTCTTTCTTCCTATTTCACTTTCTCTCCCCCTCTCCTTGTTATCTCTTTTTCTCACTTTTTCCTTTCCCTCCATTCCATTCCCTATTCCTCTCTGTCTCTCTATCACTCCCTCTCCATTCTCTCTCTCCCCTTTTTCACCCTCTTTATTTCTCTCTCCCTCTCCCTCTTTCCCTCTCTTGTTCTCTCTCCCTCTCCCTCACTCTCGCTCTCTCCCCCTTCTCTCTTGCTCTTGCTCTCTCCCCCATCTCTCTCGCTCTCGCTCTTTCCCCTCTCCCACTCCCTCTCTTTCATTCTCTATATCTCTCTTCATCTCTCTCCCTCTCTCCCTCCCTCTATCTCTCCCTCGCTCTTTCCCTCTTTCTCCCCCACTACCTTTCTCTCTCTCGGTTCCATCTCTCCCCTCTCTCCCTATCTACCTCTCTCCCTCTATCTCTATATGTCTCCGTTCCTCCCTCTTTCCTACTTCCTCTCCCTCTCTTTATCTCTCTTGCTCTCTTCCTCACTCTCCCTTCATCTCTCTCCCCCTCTCTCCTTCTCTCTCATTCTCTTCTTCCCTCTTCCCCTCTCTCCATCTCTTCCTCTTTCTCTCTCTCTTTCCTCTACTCCCTCTCCCAATCCCTCTCTCTCCCTCTCTCTCCTTTATTTCATCCCTCTCTTCCTCCTACTTCCCGTCCCTCTTGCTCTCCCCTCCCTTTCCATCTCCCTCTTTCTCCCCCTATCTCCATTTATCCCTCTCCCCCTTCCCCTCCCTCTCTCCTTTTCTCTCCCTCTCTATCCCTCTCTCCCATCCCTTTCTCTCTCTCCATCCCTCTCCCCCCATTCCCATCCCTCTCTTTCTCTTCCCCTCTCCCTCTATCTTCCCTCCTCTCTCCCTCTCCCTCCCCCTCCCCCTCCCACTCTCTCACTCTCCCTCTCTATCTCCCTCCCATCTCATCCTCTCTCTCACTCCTTCTCTCCCTTTCCTTCATCTCGCTCCCTCTCCCTCTCTCCCTCTTCCTTTCTTTGAATCTCTCCCTATATCCCTCCCTCTCTCCCTCTCTCCCCCTCTATCTCCCTCCCTCCCTCCCTCCCTCTCACTCTCCATTTACCTCTTTCTTTCATCTCTCCATCTCTCCATTTCTCTCTCTTTTTCCTATCTATCTCTCCCTCTATTCCTCTTCCTCCCTCCATCTCTCGCTCTATCTCCCTCATTCTCTTTATAGATCCCCTCTTCCTCTTTCTTTCCCTCTCTTTCTCCCTTTCTCCTTCTATCCCTCTCCTCTCCACCTCCCTCTCTCCATCTCTCTCCCTCTCTATTCCTCCATTCTATCTGTTTCCCTCTCTCTCCCCATCCCTCTCCTCCAATCCTCATCCCTCTCTTTATCTCTCTCCTTCTCCCTCTCCCTCTCTCTCCCACCCCTTTCTCCTTTTCCCTCCCTCTCCCTCTCCATATCACCCTCTTTATCTCCCTATCTATCTCTATCTCCCTCTCTCCCTCTCCTCCCTCTCTATACTTTCCTTCTCCCCTCTCCCACGGTCTCCCTATATCTCTCGTTCTCTCTCTCCCCTTCTCTCCCCTCTTTCCCATCTCTTCTTCTCTTCTTTTCCCTCTATTTCCCTCCCTCTATCTCTTTCTCTCTCCCTCTTCTTCCCTTCATCTCTAATTCTATTTCTCTCATTCCTTCTTTATATCTTTGCCCTCTTCCTCTCCCTCATTCTCTCTCTATATCTCCCTCTCTTCCTCTCTCTCTTTCTCACCCTCTCTCCCTCTATCCCTCTCTTGCTTCCCCCTCTCTCTTTATCCCTCTCTCCTATCCCTTTCTCTTTCTCCATCTGTCTCCCCCCACTCCCCATCTCTTTTTTCTCTCTCTAACTCTTTCGTTCTCCCTCCCTCTCGCCACTCCCTCTCCCTCTCCCTCCTCCCTCCCTTCCCCTATCTCCTTCCCTCCCTCTCTCCTATATGTCTCTTTTCCTCCCTCTCTCTCATTCCCTCTTGCTCTCTTTCTCTCTCTCCCTCTCTTTATCTTTCTCGTACTCTCTCTCTCCCTCTTCCACTCCCTCTCCCTCTCCCCCTCCCTCCCTTCCCCTATCTCCTTCCCTCGCTCTCTCCTATATGTCTCTTTTCCTCCCTCTCTCCCATTCCCTCTTGCTCTCCTTCTCTCTCTCCCTTCTCTCTCTCCCTCTCTTTATCTTTCTCTTGCTCTCTCCCTCTATCTCTATCTTACTCTCTATCTCTCTCTCCCTCTCTCACTCCATCTCTCTCTCTCTCTCTTCAACTCTCTCACCATCTCTCCCTATCTCCCTCTCTTCCTCTTTCTCCCTCTCTCTTTCCCCTCTTCCCTATCTCAATCTCTCTCTCCCCCTATCCCTCTCTCTTCTTCTTTCCCTCTCTCTCCCTCCTTCCCTCCCTCACTCCCTCCCTCCTCCCTTTCCTCCCTTTTTGCTCCCTCTCCTTCTCTCTCTCCCTCTCCTTCTCCCTCTCCCTCACTCTTCCTCTCTCCCTCTCTCCCTCTTTTTTCCCGATCTAACATCCTTTTCTCTTTCTCCATCCCACTCCCCTCACTCTTTATCTCTCTTTCTCTCTCTTTTACTCTCCTTCCTCCCCCTCTCATCCCATCTCAATCTCTCTCCCTCTTTCTCCTTTCTTCTCTCCCTCTCCCCCTCCTTCTCCCTTCCTTTCTCCATCTCCCTCTCGACCCGTTCCCTCTCAACCTCTCCCCCTCCTCGCCCACCCCCTCTCTCCCTCTCTTCCTCTCTCCCTCTCTCCCACTCTCTTCATCTATTTTTTTATCTCTCGATCTCTATCTCCCACTCCCTCTCTCTCACTCCTCACTCTCTCTTTTTCTCTCCCTCCTCTCCCTCTCTCGCTCCCGCACACACTCTCTCTCTCCCCTCTCCTTTTTCTCTCTCCCTCTCTATCTCTCCCCCTCCCTCTGTAACTCCTATGAAATTTATTAATTATAAGCATATATACATGTTTAAATGTTCATAAACATGCCTATATTAAGTAAAAGTGATAGTATGAATTATTTTAAAAGTTTTTATGGTAACGGTATGTTTGACATTTATGTGGGGAATTTTGGGAGGAAACATTTCTGGATAATTTAGTTAATTATATTTGGGATATTTCTAAGTATTTGAGATGCATTTATATTAGTGAGAAATGTGTTGTAAAATTTTAGGAACATTGGAATTTAATTTTGGAAAAATTTCCGAATTGTTTAAAAGAAATGTTTTTTGAATTTTAGGGGTGGAAAATTTTGAAATTTGTGTGATTTATTTAGGGATATTAGAGTGATTTTTAGGTCAAACTCAAAGAATAAAAGTTGTTCATCTCTGTGTCTACTAGTGCTCTAAAAAAGTTCATGATTGTTAGATCTATATATATATAAAGTTATGGTCGATTTGGTAGAGATCATTTGGATGTACCACTTGCTGAAAATTTTAGGAAAGAAAATTCCGAGTTTAGAGAGGGATTTTCGAAATTTAATGGAAAGAAATGAGTTTAGTTACTTAAACTTGGTTAGTTAGGGTTTTTAGTTAGTCTAAGTACTTAGTTAAACACCTAAGCCACCCTAATAAATGAATTAAGGCCAACTCACCTTCCTTTTGACTTCAAACCAGACCACTTGCTTCCTTAGTCACCAAGTACTTTCGACGTTGGCCAATTGATTCAAGGAAATTGTAAAAGGGGAAGAAAAGGTGAAGTATATAAGGGAGAGAGAGGGTTAAATGGCTGGAACTTTCAGCCAAAAAACGTGGAGCACCAAGAAAGAAAAGAGAGAAAATTGTGAGAGGTAGAGAAGAAGGAAAAAAAGAAAGAGAGAGAAAGAAAAAGGAAAAAAAAAAGAAAGGAAAAAGGAAGGAAAAGTTAGCAAATCTTTTAAGGATGAATATATCATAGTAAGTAGTTTATTTATGCTTTTACATGTCCATTTTTATTTGTTTGAGTTATGTATTGGCTGAGTTGTTTGTTGTATTGTTGAGCTTGGTTTGTGTTGGTAGGCTGTTTGATGTCTTAGCTTGTTTTACTTGTGGATATTGTGTAAATGATGAATTGTGATGTTTATAATTCCTAGTGCATGTCCAAGTATGTGATGATGAGTTAGATTGGACTTAAACTAAAATTTAATTGGACTAAAACACGATTAATGTGGGTTGGATTGAATGGTTAAATCGGTGTTATTGAGGATTAGTTTACGGTCGAGATTGGTGTTGCCTATTCAAGGCCGTTAGGGTGCTTTCTAGGTGAACCTTAAAGAATAATTTTTTTTATATATGTATTGAATACTCCCTATAAAATATTTTTATTATTAAGTTTATATAAAATAATTTATGCCCATTTTAGTATAGATCGTTCGGATGAACTAATGCTAGATAGATTCAATCTTAAACTTTAAAATGATGTTATGAATTGTGGGTTTGGTATTTAAACCTATTTTTTTATATATATATTTTATACATCAATATGTCTACTTTTTAATAAAAAATGATAGGATTTAATTATGCTCGAAGTTGGTACGTTGCCTACATGATTAGAAGTCGCCCTATAGTAAACTACAAATTGGAAAGGAGGGGAAAATGAATTCCTAGGGTTTTCACTAAAGAACCCTTTCATCCTAAGTAAGAAAATGAATAAGATTGGACCCATTTTATGTAATTAAGGGCATAGGAGTCAATTACAATTTAATTAGGTATACATTAGCAAGTTGGGATGAAAAAGTAATCTTTGGCCACTTTAAGGACCTATTCGGCTTAAACCCTAAACTCGTGAAGATTTGGATTCCAATCCTTCAATTCCATAATTAATGGTTTGAGCACACCCTAATAAGTATAAGAGTATGTTTAGATTGGAAAAATTGCTAGGTAAACTAAAATTTTGACCTAAAACATTTAAAAGCCCAATTCATCCCAAAATGCCTTAATTTGGGTTTGGAGAGAAAATGTCACCTTAGTATGTTTTAAATTGGTTTAAAATGCTACTAATTACATACGTCAAGTGAAGAATGAATTGTATGATGATACTTACTAAATTTAACGAGAGGAAAGTGCCTACGTGCAACATAAAGTTTATGACTTGAGTAATATTAATCAACGGTAATTGATTTTCCTTGGGGGAAATATTATGGAAGTGATATGGGAATATATCAAAAACCCTATGTGGGTTTGATCTTGAGAATGATTGGATAGTCCGGGGTCTAGCACCTATAGACTGTTTAATAAGGTAAACATAACTTCACGTGCATCATATGCATTCGGAGATGGATTGAACTAAGTAAATCATTGTTGAGTTTATTCGACAATAATCGATTGTTGAGGTTATTTGATAATAACTTATTGCTGAGGTTATTTGATAGTAATCGATTGTTAAGGTTATTCAACGAGTAACTAATCGCCGAGGTTATTTAGCGAGTAAATGATTATTGAGGTTATTCGATAGTAACTAATTGCCGAGGTTATTCGACGATGAATCGATTACCGAGGTCATTCGGCAATCACCAAGAATAGAGCAAACTTACTAATACCCGTGGTACCCTTAACGTTTTAAATTGATGAGAATAGTGGGGAAGTCAAAAAAACATTGCATAACACATGCATCACTCTACTTACCGAGCTTTATCTCACCCTGTTTGTTGTTGCATGCCATGATAGGTAAAAGCTGGTAGTACTAGTAAAGATGCTTCGTTGGTTCCTCTAAAAAGGCTCCTGCGTGACACAAGTGTAATGAAGTTTATTTTGCTTGTCATTTTAGGTTGGGGTGTCGGTAGACATTTGAATGGCTCTGTACATGTTGTTTTTGTAATTCCTTCCACTTGTAATGACTAATTTGTCATATACGCATCCCAACATGTAGCTGTATTTACGACGGTATGTAACTTTTCTTTCTATTCGTTTTCGTATGTCCCATGTAGCAAGTTTTGAGCAAGTATATGTAAGAGTTAAGTTGAGATTAGATTGTATTAGTGTGATGCACCTCGCTTGGCCACTCCTATTTGGGTAATAGAGGGCGGACTAGAGTGGAGGCGTCACACCCTCCCTTCCTCTATCTCCTTCCCTCCCTCTCTCCTATATGTCTCTTTTCCTCCCTCTCTCTCATTCCTTCTAACTCTCCTTATCTCTTTCTCCCTCTCTCTATCTTTCTCTTGATCTCTCCTTCCATCTCTCTTCTACTCTTTATCTCTCTCCCCTCTCTCTTCAACTCTCTCACCATCTCTCCTCATCTCCCTCTCTTCCTGTCTCTCCCTCTCTCTTTCCCTTCTTCCCTCTCTTAATCTCTCTATCCCCTATCCCTCTCTCTCCCTCCCTCCCTCCCTCCATCCATCCATCTTTTCCTCTCTTTTTCACTCCCTCTCCCTTTCTCTCTCCCTCTCTCTTTTCCTCTATCCCTCTCTCCCTCTTTTTCTTGATCTCTCATCCCTTTGTCTCTCTCCATCCTTCTCCCTTCACTCCCTATCTCTCTCATTCTCTCTCTACTCGCCCTCTCCCTCTTCCTCTACCTCCCTCTCTCCCCTATCTCAATATCTCTCTCCCTCTCCCTCTCTTCCTCTCCTTCTCTATCTCTCTCTCTTAATCTCCTTCTCTCTCTCCAACTATATCTTTCACTCCCTCTCTCTCACTCCTCCCTCTCTCCCTCATGCCCTTTCTCTCCTCGCTCTCCTTGACTCTATCCCTCTCTCCCCCACTTCCTTTCTCTCGTCCCTCTATTTTTTTGTCTCTCCCCCTCTCCTCTCTCTACATGTCTCTTTTCCTCCCTCTCTCCCACTCCCTTTCCATCTCTCTCCCTCCCCCTCTTTATCTCTCTCTTGCTCTCCCCTTCTCTCTCCATCTCTCTCTAACTCTCTATCTCTCTACCCTTCTCTCCTTCTCTCTTCTTCTTTCTCCCCCTATCTCCCTCTCTCATTCTCTTCCTCTCTCCCTCCCTCTCTCTTTCCCCTTATCCCTCTTTCAACCTCTCTCTCCCTATCCCTCTCTCCTTCTCTCTCCCCCTCCCTCCCTCTCTATCCCTCTCTTCCTCCATCTTGTCCTCTCCCATTCCCCTCCTTATCTATATCACCCTCCCTTTTTCTTTCTCTCTCCCTCTTTATCTCTCTATCTTCCTTCCTCTACCTCTCTCTTTCTCTCTCCCTCTCCATTTCCCTTTTCCTCCCTCTCGGTTCACACTCTCCCTCTCTTCCTCTTCTTTCCCTTTTCCTCTCTACAAATCTCCCTCTTTATCCCTCTCACTCCAACTATCCCATTCTTTCCCTCTCCCTCCTCTCTTCCTCTCTCTTGCTCCCTCTCTCTTTTTTTCATCTTTATTTTCCACCTCTCTCTCTCTCTCCTTCTCATTCTTCCTCTCTCTTCCTCTTTCTCCTTCTCTCTCTTTTCCCTTTTTTCTCCACTCCCTTTCTCTCTCCCTCTCACTCTTCCCCTTTCACTTTTTCTACCTCTCCCTCTCTCTCTTGCTCTCCCTCTCTATCTCTCCCTTTCTCCTTCTCTTTGTCCCTCTTGCTCTCCTTCTTGCTCTCCATCTCCCCTCTCTCCCTCTCCCTCTTTTTCCTCTCTCCCTCTCCCTCTTTTTCTCCTTCTATCACTCTCTCCCTTTGCTACTCTCCCTCCCTCTCTTTTGCCCATTTTCTATCCGTAGCACCCCAAGCTCCCTTACAATTACCTAAGAGACATGGCCGATTCGCTATAGTTCGGGGACCAAAGTCCTAAATTTTACTTCCCAAATACATATCCAATAAACAATAAAACATGAAACATAAAAATGCATACCATCAAATTTACTTGGCGTTAATAGTTACAAAACTTACAAAATCTCCAAGATAATTAGAATCAAAATAGATTTCTATATCTATTGTGTTACACATGAGCCATGTTCTAGGAGGAACCGAAAACTTTATTATCAGCAATCTTATCGCCTTTACTCGTAATGGCATGAAATAAATACAGAGTGAGCCGAAGCTTAGTAAGTGGGGTGATGCACGTGATATGCAATGCTTTTCCGATTTCTCCACTATACTCGGATTTTAATTTTGGGTACCCTAGGTATTAACAAGTCTACTCTATTTGTGATTACTAAATCACTTATTGCTAACGACGAAACTATCCCTCGTTGTATCCACTATTAACAAGAATCCATCATCTAATAGTGAAGTCACATAGATTAGAGTACGCACACGAACTGATCGTCGATACCTATTCATTCCATTTAGGTTACAAAACCTATCCATATAAACCAATTCTCAATCCATTGACTTTTTCTCAATCCGTCCTAAAAAATGCACATAATGCACATGATATTATGTTTACTATATTAACATAGCAAGGGTACCAACCCTATATTGTCAAATTAGTCCCGAGATGTCACCCACATAGGGTTTCACATATTTCTTTACTTTTTATTGTAATGTTCACCCCAAAAGCGTTAAGTATCGACAATTGGTATTTATCATGCCATGGACTTAATTGGCATGTGGGTATTTTCCATTTTTTTAATTTAGTAAGTTTGATTACCATATCGGCTTACACTCGGTTTACGTGGTTACTAATATTTTGGACTATCTTAAAACATGCCGAGGTAAAATTCTCCCTTCTAGCCCAAATTTAATACTTTTAAGTCGAATTTAACTCTAAAGTCAAAATTTCAATTTCTTTTGCAAACTTAGCTTTCAAATTTTAATTTCTATTCCTATATAGGCCTAATTGATCCATTAATTGTCAAATTAATTTAATGGAACCCCAAACCCCATCTTTCTCAAGTTTGGGCCGAATGGGTCTTCTTAATTTGGCAAGACATTATCTTTGATTTCTATACAATTTCCTTTTTGTTTAAAGTAGTCGTTCAAGACTAATTTGTTCCCAATAGAAGTTTAAGGTCGTAAGTGTCCAAAAATTCCATTTCCCTCATTCTTGTCCAAACGTTTGCTGAAGAAAAACCCTAAAATTCCACCCTTTCTTCCTTCTTATTTTACTTTGTCTAAGCCCACATCAATCCTAAATGAATCTACCAAGTTTCGGTCAAAACCCAATTCCATCATTCACATCCACCAAAACATAAATTTAGCCATATACAAGGCTTTCTAGTTTTGGGAAGCAACTAACACAACCAACCAACACAACCAACTATAACAATAAACTATTACAAGGCAAGCCAACCAACACAACCAAATACAGCAACATATCATAACCTAAACACAAGTTTAGCCAAGTACATAAAGATTAAATAAATGGTATAAAAAAAAATAACCCACTTACTTTGTTATGTTGATTAAGAATTTCCTTAGCTCCCTTTTTCTTTCTTTCCTTTTTTTTTTTCGTGTCTCTCTCCCTTTTCTTTCAATTGGTTTTCTTTCTTTCTTTTGATGGCTACGGGTTTTGCCTAAAATTTTCAGCCATCTTCCCACTTTACTAATATATATACTTGTTTTTCTTTCCCATAAATCAAGGTTACAAGTTTCTCAAATCAATTTAACAAAGTGTAAAGCAATTGGGTGAGGCATGGGACAAGTGGCGGGTTTGAATGGGTTTGGGGGTGAGTTGGCTTCCAAGTATTTAATTAAGGTGCTTAGGTGTCTAATGGTCAACCAACTAGATAACTAGTCTAACTAAGTCTTTAAAACTATTTAGTTCCAAGTGAAAAAAATCCCTTCGACTACTTTAGTTCCAGTTACACACATACACCTCAAATTTTTTTATAGGAGATGTATGACGAGGTAGCGTCTTATCAAGTAGCAATGTCCCACTTCTGGACACAATTAAATCCTATACATTTATCCTAGAAACTAGATATATTAATTCAAAACATATCCAAAGCTTAGGTTAAAATACCAATCACACAATTAACAACATAATTTTGAAGTGTAAGGATTAATCTGTTCAATAGTAGTTCATCTAGAACAATATGTACTAAAACGGACATAACCTTTTCTATATAAACCTAATAATAAGAATATTTAACAGAGGGTTATTCAAGATATAGATAAATAACTTTTATTCTTTAAGCTTCACCCCTAAAAATCAATCTAAGGTCCTTGAATAGGCCACAAAAAATCCAAACAGAACCTAATTCTCAAAAACACTAATTTTGCATACTTGATTCCTCTAATAGTTAAACCATGAATCTCAAGAAAAAATAGATTTAATTTAACATAAATCACATATTTCAAGCAGTAAGTTCTTATGGTATAGTTCTCACTTGTATGATATGTTCCAAACAATCAAATAAATTGTTCAAAATTTCATTCCATAACTCACCTAAATGCCTAGCATGTTGTCATCCTAAAATACTAACATGGCACACATACACAATCACACCTTTGCTTAGTATATATATATTTGAATATTCCAACCTCTACATATCTATGATGGATTTTCATGGGGGTTACACTATTCCTCTCTCCTTCTCCCTTTCTCTCCCTCTTTTTCTCTCTCCTTATCTCTTTTTATCTCACTCCCACTCGCCTCTCTCTCCCTCCCTTTTTCTCTCTCCCTTTACCTTTCTCCCTCTCTCTTCCTCTCCCTATCTCTCACCCTCCCTATCTCTTTATCCTTTTCTCTTCCTCTCTCTCTCTCTTTCTCCATCTCTTTCTCCCTATCCCTCCCTTATCTCTCTCCCTCTCTCCCTCTCCCTTCCTCTCCCACTTCTTCCTCTCTCTCACCCTTACCACTCTTTCTCCTTCTCCCTCTATCTATCTATCCCTTTCTCTCCCTCTTTCTCTCCCTCCCTCTCTCCCTCTCCCTCTTTCTATCTCTCTATCCCTCTTTCTCCTAATCTCCCTCCCTCCACCTTTATTAATCTCACTTCCCCTCTTTCTCTCTTCCTTCCATTCTTTCTCTTTCTTCTTCTATTTCGCTCTCTCGGTCTCTTCCTTTCTCTCTCTTCTTCCCTCTATCAATCTCACTCCCTTTCTCGGACTCTCCCTCTCTCTCTCCCTTTATATATCTGTCCCTAATTCTCTTTCTCTCCCTCTCCCTCTCTCCCTCTCACTCTCTCTCCCTCTCTATCTCTCTTTTCCTCCCTCTCATTTTGCCTCAATCTCTCCCTCTCTCTTCCTCTCTCTCACTCCCTCCCCGTTCACTCTTTCTCTTTCCTCTCCCCCTCTCTCTCTATCGCCCTCTCTCTTCCTCTCATTCTTCCTCTCTCTCCCTTTCTCCACCTCACTCTCTCTTCCTCTCTATCCCTCTTTCTCTTTGCCCTTCTCTCTTTCAACCTCTCTCTTTGTCTTTTTTCTCACCTTATCCCCTCTCCCTCTCTCTCCCTTTCTCCCCCTCTCCCTCTCCCTATCTCTCCCTCCTTCTTCTTTCTCTCCCTCTCCTACTCTCCCATATCCTTTCTCTCTCCCCACTCTCTATCCCTCTCTCCCTTTCCCTTTCTCTTCCTTTCTTTCCCAATCTCTTTTTTCTCATTCTCACTCTCCATCTCTCTCCCTCTCCCCCTTTCTGTCTCCATCTACCTCTCTCCCTCTCTCACCTACCCCTCTTTCCATCCCTTTCTCTTCCTCACCCACTTTTTCCCTCCCTCTCTCTTCCTCTTTTCTCTCGCCCTCCCTCTTTTTTCTCCTTCTCCTTCTCCTTCTCCCACTCCCTCTATCTCTCCCTCTCTCCCTATCTCTCTCTCCCTCTCACTCTCTACCTCCCTCTTTCTCCCTCTCACTCCCTCTCTATCTCTCCCTCTCTCCCTCTTTCTATCTCTTTATCTATCCCTTACACTCCCTCTTTCTCTTCTCTCTCTCTTCCTCCCCCTCTCTCTATCTCTTTAGCCTTTTCTCTCCCAATCTCCCTCCCTCCTCTCTCTAGCCATCTCACTTCTCCTCACCCTCTCCCTCTCCCTCTCGCTATTCTTTCTCTCTCTCTCACTATCTTCCTTTCTCTCTTTTGCTCTCTTACTCTCTCTCCCTATTTTCTCTCTCCAACCCCTTATCCCTTTCTCTCTATGTCTCCCCCTCGTCTCTCAATCTCACTCCCTCTCCTACCTTCTCCCTCTTTACATCTCTCTCTCCTTCTCTCCCTCTCTCTCTCCCTCTTTACATCTCTCTCTCCTTCTCTTCCTCTCCCTCTCCCTCTCTTTTGCCTTCTCTCCCTCCCTCTTCAACTATGTTTTCCTCCTTCTCACTTTGTCTCAATCTCTCCCTCTCTCCTTCTCTATCCCTCTCTCTCGCTCTCCCTCACATTTCCCTCTCACTCTTTCTCCCTTTCTTTCTCTCACTTCCTGTCTCTCACTCTATCCCTCTCACTCTTTCTGTTTTCCTCTCCCATTCCCTTTCCCTCTCTCTTTCTCCCTCCTTTTATCTTCCTTACTCTCCCCCTCTCCCTCTCTTTCTCTCGCTCTCTTTCCCTCTTTATCTCTCCCTCCCTTGTTCTCTCCCTCTCTCTCTTTTTCTCTCCCTCACTCTTATCCTCTCTCTTCTTCTCCCTCTCCTCCCCCTCTCCTACCCTTCCCTCTCTCTCGCTTCTCTCTCACTCTCTCCATCACCCTCTCTCTCCCTCTTTTCCTCTCCCTCTCCCTCTCTCTCCCCTTTACTCCTTCTCCCTCTTTATCTCTCTCTTCCTTCCTCTCTTCCTCTCCCTCTCCCTCTCTCTCCCCCTTCACTCTTTCTCCCTTTTTATCTTTCTCTCTTCCATCCTCTCTCTCTCTCCCTCTCCCTCTCTCTCTCCCCCTTCACTCTTTCTCCCTTTTTATCTTTCTCTCTTCCTTCCTCTCTCCCTCTCCCTCTCTCTCTCCCCCTTCACTCTTTCTCCCTTTTTATCTTTCTCTCTTCCTTCCTCTCTCCCTCTCCCTCCCTCTCTCTCTTTCTCATTCTCTCTCTCCCTCTACATCTTGATCTCGCCCCCATCTCACTTTCTCTTTTCCTCTCCCTCTATCTCTTTCTTTAACTTTCTCTCTCTCCCTCCTTCTCCCTCTTTCCCTCCTCACCAATGTCCCACTCTCTACCTCTTGCCCCCTATGTCCCTCTCTCCCTCCCTATCTTTCTTCATCTCTCACACTTTCTCCCTTTGTATTTTTCGTTATTCATCACCCTCTCTCTCCCTCTCTCTCTTTCTCTCCCTCTCTCTACCCTCTCTCCCTCTCCCTTTCCCCCTCTCCACGTTCTCTCTGCCTCTCTCTCTCTCCCTCTCTTCCTCTCTTTCACTCTCCCTCTCTTCCTCCTTTTCTCTCTCTCCCTCTCTTGCCCTCTCTCCCTCTCACTTTGTTTTTTGAATAAGTTCGGTACCTATATAATTTTATTGATTTAAGAAAAATGAGTCCATGGGGAGACAATCCAATCTAACCCAACAAACTAGGGGACAAGGAATCTTTACCCCTAAAGATAAGAGAACACTCTATAATTAAACAATCGCATCTTACCTAGTCTATTAATCGATTTTACATTTAAAGATAACCGTGCATAACTACTAAAATCAGTTTCTAGCTTATGTTGAATTGTCTCATTAGCCAACCAATCTACCACCATGTTTTGCTCATGCCAAATATGCTAAAATGTGTGATTACTCCTTAATTCCCGACATTCCGAGACTAAGTATGTAAAAAATGGAGGGACCTTGTTAGTGCCTAATATAATATTGATAGTTACCAATGAATCAATTCAATACTCATTGAATCAAGATTCAGTTCCTTATACGAACTAACCCATCCCTAAGTGCTAATAGTTTTTCCTTCGAATTAGTTCCCTCCCCATAGTAGTGTGCAAAACCAATTACAAAGGAGCTTGAAAAGTCTCGTATTACTCCACCATCCGTGCAAAACCCATCTCTAGCCGATCCATTAACATTTAATTTAAATTTACCAAAAGGTGGTTGTTCCCACTTGATCCACTTCCCTCTCATAGCCTTTGACGAGATTGGTATGATGTCTAACTCCCGCACCTTATATTGATCACATTCGCAGGCCTTTTTGGCACAAATAAGCTATGCATATCCCATAGGTACTCAATCACTCATCTCACTATATCACTTAATATCATTGGTTCATCCTTATATTTTTCTTTACACAAACTTTTCCATGACTCCTATAAGACAAAACGAAGAAACCAACTTGGCACATACCTCATTGAGTAGTGAACGAGGACATCCATGTCTATGTACACTCCTCTAATGAATTCCACCTATTGTCATACCTAAAGATTCTTCCAAAATGCCCCCACACTAGCCTCATAACATGAGATTCTAGAAATAAGTGCAACATGGTTTTTGCCTCATGATTTGAGCAAGTACATGCAAATAGACACTATTAGAATGTTTAGATCTTGATTATGAGAGTCAACTATCGAAGCACCTCTAAATTATTCCACATAAACATAGCCACCTGTGTTAGAATGTAAGGGTTCCAAATATGAGAAGCCCATGCCCACTAGGAGAGTGATGACGGATATAATTCCAAAATGCTTTAGTCTCAAAGTCCCCTAATTACGTGAGGGTGCAAATCAATTTATCCTCTATCGACTCATCAACCTTTATACGCTTCACTTATTCACGGATCCAATATGGAATGAAGGAAAGGAAGTCATCCAATTCTTACAATCCTTCCCTCAATGTGAGCCTTATATCTATAAGTAATGGAGACTCTAAAGTAGCACCACACCGCTTAACACCCCAAAAGAAACTACAACCTTTCCTATGATCCATTGGTCGATCGAAAGTAAGGATTGTAAATGTAGAAAAATGCTTTTCCAAATATGTGAGGACATCCTTAAAAGCTTCCCCATATCCCAATACCTTATTCATAAAAATCGAGCCTAAAGGTTTGATCCTAGAATATAAGACCATCTTAACTTTGCTTGTAGAGCTACCATCACTTACTCTAATCCACGAATCCCCAATCCACCTTAGAAGGTAGAATAGACCTACCACCAAGAGACCTAGTGATAGTAGTTTTTCCTAGAAGAGCTCAATTGAAAGTTAGTCATTTGATTCTCAATTCTCCAAAGTGTGCCCTTAGGCACTAGGATAGCGACTAACACATGAATTGGTATATTGCGGATAACTAATCGAGTAAAGTCAATCTAGCACCAAAGGATAGTAACTTTTCCTTCCAACTAAACAACTGCTCGCTCAATCTTCATCTCTCGTGGTAGAAACTAAACTTGACGTATTGTACTTATGAATAGAAGAACACCTAAGTACTACAATGTGAATTGGAAATGACCACATCCTATATACTACTTTACTAAAGCTATTTTTTGTGCTAACATATCTTTAGGGGTGTAGAACCCCCTTTTAGCCACATTAAATAATTGCCCTATACACGGAAAACAAACCCGTCAATTATGTCAAAGATCTGTTTAGATCCATTCATGAACAACAACATGTCATTTGCATAGAACGAGTGAGAAATTAATAAAGGTCCCCTTCACAAACTATATGGCCGAATTAAACCTTCCATCATATTTTTTTAAGGCTAATCGAAAGGATGCTTGAACCAAAATAAATAGCAGAGGTCCCGTTATCGAAAACCCCTATATGATTTAAAGAATCCAAAGTTCCTTCTCCGAATTTGAATTATAACCACATGTTACTGAGACTTCTATACACCAAATCACACCAATTTTAACTAAACCCTATCACACACATGACTTTTAAGAGAAAATGACACCTAACCCTATCATAAGCTTTCAACATATCTAGTTTAAAAATATCTTATCCCTTCCTATTTAAACCTGCTACCATCTCTTGGGCTAAAGCCACATTTTCCGTTATGCTCCGTCCTTTAACAAAATATCTTATTGCAAATCAATTAAACTAGGAAGGACTACACTCAGCCTATATCTAAGATTTTTGAAATAATTTTGTAACTAAAATTAGATAGACTTATTTGCCTCAAGTCACTTAGGGAACTCGGGTTTTCCACCTTTGGAGTCAAGACTAGGATGCAAGAAGACATATCCCTAGGGATCCGACCTCCCCTAAAAAAATCTTACATTGCTACAATAACCTCGGTTTGAACCACATTCCAAAATCCTTTGTAAAAATGTCATGTAAATCCATCCTAACTAATTGCACTAGACACATTCAGTCCATTAATGCATTTAGAATTTTTGGTTCTTAGTTGTGTATTTATGTCCTCTCGTGATGCTCCTTAGAACCCCTATAAATAAAGAATCATGGTTTACTATTGCTCTAGTCGAAAATAAAAGCTGGAAATAACTAACCACCTCAACCCTTATCTCAAACACATCTTCCACAAAAGTCTCATCCTCGTTTCCGTAGTCAAAAGATCATCTTCCTCATATTATCTTTAATACATACATGAAAGAACTTTTAGTTTCTATCTCCTTTAACAACCCATTTAATTTATGCTTTTTGTCTCAACTTATCCTCATCCCATTGGATTAATCTAGTTAATTTAGCTATTCTATCCCGAAGAATATCGATCGACTAACCATTCCAATCTGCACCAATTATATATCCAATTGATAAATTTCATCTAGCAACCCTTCCATTTTTCGATAAATGTTACAAAAACCTCTCAATTACACACACACAACTTACTCCTCAAATGTTTAAGCTTCTAATGAAGAATTTCCATAGGTGAACCCTAGGCTACAATATTCCATGACTCCCTTACAAATTCCTAAAAATCATGGTGTTCCATCCACATTTGCTCGAAATAAAAAAGTCCCTCTCTACCCCATTGCTATCACACTTGAACTAACACTATACTATGATCCGACATTGTTCTTACCAAGTGCTCAATTACAAGGTTTGGCCTTTTAGCAATATACGATCCATTAGCCTTAACTCGTCCAGACATCTCTTAAATTCTTGATAATCTTGACTAATTATTACACCAAGTAAATTCGCTACCTCGGTAACCCAAATTTGACATACCAATTCTATCACAACAATTATTAAAGTCAAACATACCCCACATATCCATACTATTCTCACCTATCTTCTCATCAATATTCGATATAATGTTAAAATCACCACCATAAGTCACGAGTCTATAATTCCTCGCTTCTCCATCATATGGCAACTACCATATACTATTGAAACTCATAACTCACCCTCCTAATAACCCAAAATACTAATAATAACTACTTGTTTGTGATTTGCCTCACAAGTCATTGAAATGTCCTCATCCCAAAACAACCATACATGAGTATTTTTTGGGTTAAAATACGAATAACGATTGTATCTAATAGATTGAGCTATGTTATCTATTCTATCCTCTTATCTTGGGATCGATAATAGCTAAAAATTTTGGCCTATGTTGTTTTTTCAAAATTTTAATAGAATTAATTGAACTAGTGTTTCCCACACCTCTAACATTCTAGAAGATAGCTAACATGATTAAATTGATGTAAAGGTAGAAACTAGTGCTTTAAAAGTTGACCTCGTCTTTCTACTATAGTCCAAGCAGTTGAAGTTTCTTAATTCTAGCTAATTTTTAAAAGTTTTTAAAATTTTTCCTTACTTTTTCCAGATCATCCCCTTTAGCATCTAGACTTCCTAAATATAAATGATGAAAGTTATATGTCTCCCATCATGCTCTGTATCCGAAACCGATCCTTTCCACCTACTTTATTACACTCTAAACCTTGCTTGGTAACCTCTTCCACCTTGACATGTTGCAACCCACGGACCTTATCCTTATTAGATCCCACTAATTGCCCAAGCTTCATAATATTGCCCACTACCCAACAGATCCATAAGATGGTGTATCTAGGCTTCCATGAGTTAAGCCCATTGCCTATGAAACTTAATACCCCCGAACTAGTCATTGATCCTTCATCCCTCTTATTGCCTTACTCATTTCTTATTCACTATTCGTGATACTTAAACTATCAAAAGCCACATTCACGGACTCGATCTTGTCATTTGGTGTAACTACATCCTTAGACGCTACTCGGTTTACCTTTATCTTCGTATTGCCCCAACTTTCACTATTCATATTTAGGTCACTTAAATTTTGTAGCCTATCCTCTCGGTCGTCCACAAATCCCTTTTTTCCTAACATCTCATGCTTTTTTTCTTCCAAGTTTTCACCGATTTGACTTGCTTACTAACAAAATCATTGATGTACAAATTATTTGCCAATGGCTATGTCCCCCACTTCCATGCTTTAGATTACTAACACTTTTAGAGCCAAACACTTCCTTCAATTCCCCTATGGTTTCCAAATCCACACACTCTATGTCTTCTAGCACTTCCAACATTGTAAAATTCTTTTTAGCCATCGTGATTGATTCTATTAATTGACTCAATTTACCCCCATCCATAATCGCCTTTCCCTTCGCATGCATGGTATCTAATAAGCAATCACACCTCCCTTCGAATACTCATGCGGTATGACATGTTTATTTTGCATGCTATGCTCTCCTCTCTCTAATATTCTTATGGGATTCCTATCGACTCCCTTAGGACGTCAATATCTTTTTTGCTTAACACCCGAGCCCATTGAGTAGACTTATGTTGCTTTGTTGTCTTAGTCATGCCTATATCACCTAACTTCCCATACTTTTTGGTACCCCTCTACTTGAAGCCCCTTTAATTTCTTTCAATAAGCCTTATCAGAATGACCTATAAGACCACACCCATTGCAATATATTAAGTTCCCCTCATATTTAATCCTTTGCCAAAAATCGTGCTTCTTACAACTACCCACCCAAATCCTACCAAGTGATGGTTGAGAAACATCTACTTTTAGACAAATTCGAGCATACACGGGATGAGTTAAGGGCATGGTTCTTTCATCAACCCTTAGAAACCTCCGATGCCTCCCTCAATATGTTTCAAATATGATGGATTGAAATATAGTAGTAGCAAGTGTGGAAATCTCAACCATCTAAAGATGATTGGACTGTCCCTCATAAACCGAAACTCGGCATTCCACTAAAAAACCATATACATATAATTCATGATTTTATGATCTTCTTTAGATAGAGCACCGTTCAAATCCCGCTCTAATTCCAATTTCACCATGACATGTCTTGGGATTAACAACCCAATTATAGGTTCTCGTATTACATTCCATAGCCCTTGAATATGCTTGGAAGATGCCTTTCACTAATGGTCTCCCTGCTGAAAATTAAAGGATAATGGTATGGTTAAATTGAGCAACTACCAACACCAACTCGGTTGAATAAAAGAAACATGCTAGTTCGAGTTAATAAAAGTTGTTTTTTACGGAGCAAGAGGCATATCTTTTAAAGGATAAGACTTCGAGAACTAGATTTATTTCCTTTCCCTTCTCTAATAGATGTTGTAACCTTAGCATATGACAGTAGGTAAAATTTATCGATAATTTTTACTCTTACAATATTTCCTTGCCATTTAATATTATGCCCGAGTTAATTATCCATGATCCTATAGCCTCGCTCAATTATATTTTGTAATAAGATAGGTTTTTCAACTTGGGCTAATTGAAGCTCATTCTTCTACAACATTCGAATAGAATCTCCTTTTGTTATAGCTAATTAAATCTATTCGATTTGAGGGTTGATAAGGTCGATGACGGTGGTTAGGTCACCATAGTCAAAAGCTAAAAACTTCTTCTTTTTCTTCTTCTTAGATATATTGCATGCTTGCTCCTACTTTTTAAAGCTAGGGGTCCTAATTAGTGTGTCTCTCCCTCTCACTCTCTCACTTTCTCTTCCCTCTCTCTCCTACTCTTTATCTCTCGCCTTACTCTTCCTTTCTCTCTCCCTCTCCCTCTTTTTATCTTTCTAACCCCTCTCTTCCAATCTCCATCCCTTCCTCTCTCTATCCCTCTCTTTTCCCCTTCTTCTCCCTATCCCTTTCCTCTCTCTTTCTCAAACCTTTTCTCCATCTCCCTCTCTCTACCCCTCTTTCACTCCCTCTCTTCCCTTCTCTCCCTCTCTTTTGCTTCCCTCTCCTTTTCTCCCTCTCTTCTCTTTATCCCTCTCTCACTCTCTCTTCCCTTCTCTCCCTCTCTCTTTCTTTCCCTCTTATTTTTCTTCTTTCTCCCTCTCGCCTTCCTCTTTCTTTCCTCCTCTCTCTTATTCCTTCCCCCTCACTCTTTCTCTCTTCCTCTCCCTCTCCTTCTCTTTCTCTAACTCACTCTCTCCTCCTCTCTCTCCTCTCTATCTCCCTCCCTCTTTCCCTTTCTCTCTCTTCCTCTTTCTACCTCTCTCCCTTTCACTCTCTCCACCTCTCTCCCTCTCCCTTTCTCTCCCTCTCTCCCTCTCCCTCCCTCTCTCTCTCTCCCTTTCTCTATCAATCTCTTTCTCCCTCCCTCTACCTCTCCTTTCTCTCTCCCTCTCTCCCTCTCTCTCTTCCTACCTCTCTTCCTCTCTCTCTCTCCCTCTCTCTCTCCCTCTCAATCTCTCTCTTTCACCAATTTACTTTGTCTCTCCCTTTACCTCTCTCCCTATTTGTCCCTCTCTATCATTCTCCCTCTCATTTTCCCTCTTTCCCTCTATCTTTCTCTATCTCACTTCCTCCCTCTCACTCTTTTTCTTCCTCTCCCTCTCACTCTCCTTCTCTCTCTCCCTTCCTCTCTCTCCCTCTTTGTCCCTCTCTACCTCTCCTTACCTCTATCTATCTCTCTCTCACCCCATGCTCCCTTTCCCTCTCACACACACTCTCTCTCCCTTTCTCACTCCTTCACTCCCTCCCTTTCCTTATCCCTCTTGCTCTCCCACTCTCTCTCCCTCTCTCTTTCTCCATCTCTCCTTCTCTCCCTCTCTTTTTTTATCCCTCTCTCTCTCTCTCTCCCTCTCTCTCTCCCTCTTCCTCTCCCACTCTTTATCTAACCCTCTCCCTATCTTTCACTCTCTCCCTCTCTCTCTCTTTTCCTTTTTCTATCTATCTCTCACTTTCTCCCACACTCATTCTCTCTTTCTTTCTTACACTTTCCCTCTCCTTCTTTTCTTTTCCCTCTCCCTCTACCTTTCATTCTCCCTTCCACCCCTCGTACTCTATCTCTCTCTACCTCCCCCTCCCTCTCTTTCACTCACCACTTCTCTCTCTTTTCTCTCTTCCTCTTTACCTCTCTCTCCCTCTCTCCCTCTTCATTTCTCCCCTTTGCCTCTCTCCTACACCCTCTTCTTTCCTCTTTCTCTCTCCCTATCCCTATCTCCCTCTCTATCTCTCTCCATCTCTCCCTCTCTCTATATCCTTCTCTTTCTCAATCTATCTCTCACTCCCTCTCCCCCTCTCCCTATCTCCCTCCCTCCTCTTTCTATGCATCTCTCTTTCTCGCTCTCTCCCTCTCCATTTCCCTCTCTTTATCTTGTTGTTACTCTTTTCGTCTCTCTATCTCTCCCCCTCTCTTCCTCTCTCCCTTTCTCAAGCTCTCACTTCTTATCCCTCTCTCCCTCTCTCACCCCTCCCTCTCTCCATCCCTCTCTTCTACCCTCTCTATCCCTCTCTTTTTCTCTCTCTCTCTTTCCCTTGCCATCTCTATCTTTTTATCTTTCTATCTTCCTCCCTCTTCCTCTCTTTCCCTCTCTCACTCTCTATCTCCCTCTCCACCCTCTCTATCTCCATCTTTCCCCTTTTCTCTCTCTCCTTCTCTGTCTCTCTCTTCCATCCTTTAACTTTCACACTCTCTTTCCTTCTCTCTCTCCCTCTCTCCCCTTTCATTATCTCTCCCTCCATCCCTTTCTCTCACCCAATATTCCAATCTCATCCTCTAACTCTTGCTTTACCACTCTCTCCCTCCCTCTCTCTTCCTCTCTCTCACTCCCACTCTCTTTTTTCTCCTCATCTCCCTTTATCCCCTTCTCTCTCTCCCCCTCTTTCTCCTTCTTACACTTCCTCTCTCTTGCTTTCTCTCTCAATCTCTCCATCTTACTCTCTTTTTCCTCTCTATCCCTTACTCTATCTTTCTCTTTTCTTCTCCTTTTCGCTCTCCTCCTCCTCTCTCTCTCTATGACCATCTCTCCCTCTCCCTCTCTCTTTCTCTTTCTTTCCCACTCCCTCTACTTCCCTCTTTCCCTCTCTCCCTCTCTTGCTCTCCCTCCTACTCTCCCTCACCCACTCTCTATCCCTCTCTCCCTCTCCCTCTCCCTTTCTCACTCTGCCCGACTCCCTTTCTCACTCTTCCCTTTCACCCTATACATCTTCCTCCCTCTCTCTCTCTCTCCCTCTCTTCCTCTCTCTCTCTCCTCCTTCTCTCTCTCTCCTTCTTCCCTTCTATCCCTTTCTCTCTCTCCCTCTTTCCCTCTCTCTCCTCTCTCCCTCTCCCTCTCTTTCCCATCTCTCCCTTTCCCTCTCTATGTCTCTCCTTCCCTCCCTCTCCCTTCCTCCATATCCCACTCTGTCTCCCTTATTATCTCTATATCTTCCCCCTTTCCCCTTCCTCCATCCCTTTCCCTCTCCCCCACCCTCTCTCCCTCTCTATCCCTTTCTCCCATTCCCTTCTCTCTCACAATCGCTCTCCCCTCACTCCCATCCCTATCTTCCTCTCTCTCCCCCTCCTTCCCTCTTTCATATCTTCCTCCCTCCCCCTCTTGCCCTCTCTCCCTCTTTCTCTTTCTCATATCGCCCTCTCTCCATCTCACTCCTCTCCCTCCCTCTCATCCTCTCTCTCCCTTTCCTACTTTGCATCTCTCTCCTTCACTCTCTCCCCCTCTCTCTTCCTTCTTAGCCCTCTTGCTATATATCTCCCCACCTTTTTCTCCATCCTTACCTCGTATTTTCCATCCTTTCGTATCCCTCTCTCTCCCTCTCACACCCTCTCTCTCCCCTTCTCTCTTGCTTCCTACATCTCTCTTTTTCTATCTTCCTCCATATCTCTCTCCCTCTCTCTCTCCCTCTCCTCCTTCCTCTCCCTATCACTCCCTCTCTACCTCTCTTCCTTGCTCTCCCTCTCTCTTTCCCATTCTTCATCTCTCAACCTCTCTCTCCTTATCCCTCTCTCTTTCTCTCCCTCCCTCCCTTTATCCATCCCTCTCTTCCTCCCCATCTCCCTCTCCTTTTCCTCTTAATCTATCTCATCCTTCCTCTAGCTTTCTCTATCCCTCTATATCTTCCTCTCTCTCTTTCCCTTTCTCCCTCCCCTTCTCCCTCTCCCTCCCTCTCTCCCTCTTCTTATCCTTTTCTTCCACTCTCCCTCTTTAGCACTCTTTCATTCTTTCTCTCTCCTCCTCTCTATATCCCTCTCTACCTCTCCCTCTCTCCCCATCTCTTTCTATCTCACTTACTATTCCCTTCTCTCCCATTCCCTCTTTTTCTCTCCCACTACTTCGCTCCCTCTCTCTTCATATCCCTCCCTCTATCTCTCTCTCTTTCTCTTCCTCTCCCACTATCTCCCCCTCTCTCCCAACCTTCCTCTCTCCCTCTCGCTTCTCCCTCTCCCACTCCCTTTATCTCTTACTCTCATTCTCTCTCTTTGTCTCTCCCACTCACTCCCTCTTTGTCTCTCCCTCCCTCCCTCTCTATCTATCCCTTACTCTCCCCGTTTCTCTCCCTCTCTCTCTTCCATTCTCGCTCCCTCTCTCCATCTCTCTCCTTCTCTCTCCTAATCTCCCTCCCTCCCTCTCTATTCATCTTACTTTTCCTCTCCTTCTCCCTCTCCCATTCCCTCTCTATCTGCATTTGCCTCTCTCTCTCTCTCTCTTTTTCCCTTATTTTCCCTCTTCCTTTCCCTTCCAATCTCTCTTTTCATCTTTTTCAATCCCTTTCCCTCTCCCCTCTCCTTCTCTCACTAGTGTCCCTCTCTCTTGGTTCTCTCCCTCCCTCACACCCACTATGTCTACCTCTCCATCCTTATCTTTCTTCGTCTCTCTCAATCCCTCCCTCTCGTATTTTTCTTTATCCACCTCCCTCTCTCTCTCTCTCTCTTTCTCTCCCTCTCTCTATCTTGTCCTCTCCCCTTTATATCTCTCCTTCTCCCTCCCACTCCCTCTATTTCTCTCTCTCTCCTTTTCTTTCTCTCTCGTCTCTCTCCTCTTATCTTCCTCCTCTTTTCCTCTCTCTTTCTCTCTCTCCCTCCCTCTCTCTTCCTCTCTCTATCTCCCTCCCACTCCCTCTTTGTCTCTCCCTCTCTCTATCTCTACCTTGCTTTCCATCTCTCTCTCCCTCTCCCTCTCCCTATCCTTCTCTCCCACTCTCCCTCTCTAACTCTCTTTCATTCTCCCTCTCTCCTCTTCTCGATAACCCCTCTACCTCTCCCTCTCTCCCCATCTCTTTCTTTCTCACTTACTCTTCCCTTCCCTCCCTTCCCTTTTTTCTCTCCCACTACTTTTCTCCCTTTCTCTTCATATCCCTCCCTCTATCTCTCTCCTTCTCTTCCTCTTCCACCCTCTCCCCCTCTCTCTCACCCTTACTCTCTCCCTCTCGCTTCTCCCTCTCCTACTCTCTCTATCTCTTACTCTCATTCTCTCTATTTGTCTCTCCCACTCACTCCCTCTTTGTCTCTCCCTCCCTCCCTCTCTATCTATCCCTTGCTCTCCTTATCTCTCTCCCTCTCACTCTTCCATTCTCACTCCCTCTCTCTATCTCTCTCCTTCTCCCTCCCTCTCTATTCATCTTACTTTGCCTATCTTTCTCTCTCTATCATTCCCTGTCTATCTCTATCTGCCTCTCTCTCACTCTCTCCTTTTCTCTCTCTTACTCTCTCTCCTTTTTTCTCTCTCCATTCCTTCCTCTCCCTCTCCCTTTCTCCTTCCCTTTTCTTCACTCAATCTCACTCCCTCTTTCAACCTCTCCCTCTCCCCTCTCTCTCCCTCTCTCTATCTCTCTCTCCCTCACTCCCTCTCCTTCTCTTCCTCTCTCCCTACCTCTAACTTTTTGTCCCATTTTCCCTCTCCCAACCTCTCTCTCCCCCTCTCCCTATCCCTCCCTCTACCTCTCTTCCCCTCTCCATCTCTCTCTCCCTATCTATCTTTCCCTCTCTTCTTCTCCCTTTCGCTTTTTATCACTCTCTCTCCTACTCTTTTCTTTCCTCTCTCTCCCTCCCTTTCGGTTACTCCATCTTTATCTCTTTTATCCTCCCTTTTGCTTTTTCTCTCTATCTCCATTTCCCCTCTTTTAGCCCTCTTTCTCTCTCTCTCTCTCATTTGCCCCTCTTTGCCCTCTTCCTTTCCCTTCCAATCTCTCTCTTCATCTCTCTCAATCCCTTTTCCCTCTCCCCCTCTCCTTCTCTCACTAGTGTCCCTATCTCTTGCTCCTCTCCCTCCCTCACACCCCCTATGTCTACCCTTCCCTTCTTATCTTTCTTCATCTCTCTCACTCCCTCCCTCTGTATTTTTCTTTAATCACCTCCCTCTCTCTCCCTCTCTCTTTCTCTCCCTCTCTTTATCTTGCCCTCTCCCTCTACTGACTCTCCTTCTACCTCCCTCTCTCTTTATTTCTCTCTCTCTCTCCTTCTCTTTCTCCTTGTGTCTCTCTCCCCTTCTTTCCCTTTCTCTCTTCCTTTTCGATCTCTCTCTCCCTCCCTCTCTCTCCCTCCCCCTCTCTCCCTCTCTCTATCTTCCTCCCACTCCCTCTTTGTCTCTCCCTCTCTCTATCTCTACCTTGCTTTCCATCTCTCTCTCCCTTTCTCTCTCCCTCTCCCTCTCTCTATCTTTCTCCCCTCTCTTCCAATCTCCCTCCCTCTTTCTCTTCCCCTCTTCCTCTCTCTCTTGCTCTCCCTTTCTCCCTCTCTCTCCCTCTCCCCCACTCTCATTCTCTCTCTCCCTCTCTCTCCCTCTCCCCCACTCTCATTCTCTCTCTCCCTCTCTCTCCCTCTCCCCACTCTCATTCTCTCTCTCCCTCTCTCTTCTTCTCTTTGTCCCTCTTCATCTCTTTTTCCTCCCTTTTACTTTCTCTCTATCCCTCCCTCTCCCTTTTCTTTCCCTCTCTCTTACTCTCCCTCTCATTTTCTCTTTTTCTCATTCTCCCTTCCTCTCTCTCTTCCACTCTCTCTCTCACCCTCTCACTCTTTCTCTTTCAGCCCCTCTCCCTCTCTTCCTCTCTCTCCCCCTCTCTCCCTCTCTCTCCCCTTCTCCCTTTCCACCTCCCTTTCTTCCTCTCTTTCTTTCCCTCTCTCCATCGTATCCTCTTTTTCCTTACATACTCTCTCCTCTCTCTCTCCCTCTTTTCTCCATCTCTCCCCCTCTCTCTTTCTCCTTCTCTTTCATCACTCTACCATCTCTCTCTCCCCTTCTCCTTTGTCTCTTTCTCCCTCCCACACCTCTCTCTCTCTCCCTCCCTCTCTACCTATCTCTCCCACTCCACTCTGTCCCTCCCTCCTTCCTCCCTCTCTCTCCCTCTCCTTCCTCACTCCACTCTATCCCCATCTATCTTTCTCCCTCCCTCTCCCTTTCCCTCTTCCTCCCCCTCTCTACCTCTCCGTCTCTCCCTTTCTCTCTTCTATTCTCTCTCTCCCTCTCCTTCTCTCTATCTCTTTCTCCCCTTGTTTTATAATCTCCCTCCCTCCCTCCCTCTCTATTTTTCTTACTTCCCATCTCCTTTTCCCACTCCGATTCCTTTTCCTTTTGTTTATACCTCTCTCTCACTCTTTTCCTCTTATCTCTTTCTTAATTACCCTCTTTTCCTCCCTCTTCCAATCTCACTCCCTCTCTCAACCTCTCTCATCCCCTCCCTCTCCCTCTCTCTATCTATCTCTCTTTCTCTCCCTCTCCCTCTCCTTCTACCCCTCTCTCTCTCAATCTTTCTCTCTACCCTTTTCTCTCTCCCACTCTATCTCTCTTTTCCTCCCTATTATTTGTCTCTATCTCTCCCTCTCTATCACTCTACCTCTCTCATCCTCTATCTCCTCTTCTCTCTCACTCCCACCCTCTCACTCTTCCTCTTTTACTCTCTCTTTCCCTCTCCTTCATGCCCTTACTTTCTCTCCGTATTGCCCTCTCTCCCCCTCTCTTTCTCTCTTTCTCCCTCACTCACTCCCTCATTCTCTCAATTTCTCTATCTTTTTCTCTCCCTCTCTATGTCTCTCTATCCTTCTCTCTCTCCCTCTTTTCTCCTGTTTCTATTTATCTTTTCTCTCTCCCTCTATCTCTATCTCCCCTCTCTACCCAACTTCCTCTCTCTCCCTCTCTTTGTCTCTCCCTACACTCTCCCTCTCTCTCTATCCTTTGCTCTTCCCCCTCTCTCCCTTTCTCCCTTTCCCTCTCCCTCTCCATCTCTATTTCTCACTCTCTTTCTCTCTCTTTCTCCATCTTATCCTCTTTCTTTCCTTGCATACTCTCTCCTTTCTCTCCCTTCTCTCTCTATCTCTCCTTCTCTCTCTTTCTCCCTCTCTCTCCCATCACTTTACCATCTCTCTCTCCCCTCTACCTTGTCCCTTTCTCTCTCCCATGACTTCTCCCTCTCTTTCCCTCTCTATCTCTCTTTTCCACCCCACTCATCCCTCTCTTCCTCTCCCTCTCCTTCTCTCCATAGCTCTCCCTCTCCTTCTTCACTCCTCTCTCTCCCAATCTCTCTTTCTCCCTCCCCTTTCTACCTCTCCCTCTCTTCTTTTCTCTCTCTGTCTCTTTCTCTCTATCTCTTTGTCCCCTTCTTTCATAATCTCCCTCCCTCTCTCCATTCATCTCATTTCTCCTCTCCCTCTCCCACTCTAATTCCTTCTCTCTCTCCTCATACCTCTCTCTCTCAATCTCTTTTTTTGTCTCTCTTTCTTAATTGCTCTCTCTCTCTCTTTATCTCCTTCTTTCAATCTCATTCCCTCTCTTAACCTCTCTCATCCTATCTCTCTCCCTCTATCTCTCTTTCTCTCCCTCTCCTTCTCCCTCTCTCACTCTTTCTCTCTCCCTCTCTCTCTCTCCACTCCATCTCTCATTTCCTCCCTCTCACTTTATCTCTATCTCTCCCTATCTCCTTCCCTCTCCCTATCTCTCTCTCTCTCTTCCTCTCTCTCACTCCCTCCCTCTCACTTTATCTCTATCTCTCCCTCTCTCTCTCTCTCTCTCTCTCCCTCTCTCTCTCTTCCTCTCTCTCACTCCCTCCCTCTCACTTTATCTCTATCTCTCCCTCTCTCTCTCTCTCTCTCTCTCTCTCTCCCACTCTCTCTCTCTTCCTCTCTCTCACTCCCTCCCTCTCACTCTTCCTCTTTTCCCTCTCCTTCACTCTATCTCTCTCTCTCCCTCTCTCTCCCTCCGTCCCTCTCTCTAATTAGTGTAGGTGCCTAAAATCGAACCATATATGGATGGGCTTGAGTTGATATATTATTGCATTATTTATTTTGATAATAATAAAGAAGTCATTCTATTAATTCTTTTGTTTACATATTTAGTAGAATTAGATAGAAGTCATTATGATATGTATTTGCAATAGTGATGGATTAAAAGATGTGAGACAAACACTAATGCACATAAATGATATCATTAAATGTCCCAAGTCGTAGCATTGTCAAGAATGGATATTGACAAATGCTATAGACTCATAAGTGCTATGCTCATGCTATATAATAGTAGTAGAAGATCTCATACCTATTGGCATGGTGATGCCAAAGCAAGTGCTTAGATGATTTATGTTAGAAAACATGTCACTGGACTTGACTCACCATGAGAACCGATTTGGTTTTAGTATATGAAAATCTCATACAAGATGGGACAGAGTGGGATAAAGGGACATGGGGGGAGAGAGAGAGGTATAAAGGAGGAGGGAAAGATGTAGAGGGAGTGAGGAAGAGAGAGAGAGAGAGTAAGAGAGAGGGAGAGATAGAAAGGAGAGATGGAGAGAGGGAGAAAGAGAGAATAAGAGAAGAAGATAGAAAGAGGGAGAAAGAAAGGCGAATGGGAGGTAGTTGGAGAGAGGGAGAGTGAGCATGAGAGGGAAAGGGGAGAGGAGGGGTATATGGAAAGAGAGAAATAGAGGGAGTAAGAGAAAGGGAAAGAGTGAGGGAGAGTGGGAGAGATGAAGAGTCGAGAGAAAGAGTGGGAGAGATGAAGAGTAAGCAAGAGAGGAGGGAAAGAGAAAGGGAGGAAGTGAGGGAGAGAGAAAGATAAGAGAAGAAGAAGGAGGAAGAGAAGGAAAGAGAGAGTGATATACGAGGATAGAGAGACAAGAAGAGAGGAATAGAGGAATATAGAGGGAGATAGAGAGGGTGAGATAGTGAGAGAGTAGGAGAGAGGGGGAGAGGGAAAGAAAGAGGGTGAGAGTCGAGAGAGGGAGAAAGAGAAGGAGGGAGGGAGGGAGAATGGGGGAAATGGGGAGGGAGAGAGAGTGATAAAGGGAGAGAGAGGTAGGGAGAGGTAGAGATGGAAAGAGAGATCGAAAGAGAAGGAGATGGAGATAGAGTGAAAGGGAGAGAGGGAGAGGATGAGAAGGAGACATATGAAGAGGGATGGTGGGGAGAGAGAGAGAGATAGGGAGATGAAGAGAGGGAGAGATAGGGAGCGGGAAAGGGAAAGGGTGAGGGGAGAGAGATAGGGAGAGAGGGAAAGGGATGGGGGAGTGAGAGCGAGAAGGAAGGAGGGCAAGGTAGAGAGAAAGGGGAAGAGTGAGATAGAAAAAGGAAAAGAGAAAGATATAACGAGAGATAGAGAGAGAGAGATAGATATAGAAAGAAAAGGAGCGAGAGTGGGATAGAGGGACATAGGGGAGAGGGGGAGGTATAAAGAAGGAGGGAAAGATGTTGAGGGAGTGAGGGAGAGAGAGGGAGAAGGAGAGAGGGAGGGAGAGATAGAGAGGGAGACAAAGAGAATAAGAGAATAAGAGATGAAGATAGAGAGAGGGAGAGACAAAGGGAGAATGGGAGGGAGTGGGAGAGAGGGAAAGGTAGAGTGAGTGTGAGAGAAAGGGGGAGAGAGAGGGGTAGATGGAAAGAGAGAGTAAGGGGAGAAAGATAGAGGGAGAGGAAGAGAGGGAGTAAGAGAAAGGGAAAGAGTGATGGAGAGTGGGGGAGATGGAGAGACACGGAGAAAGAGTGGGAGAGATAAGGATTGAGCGGGGAGAGGAGGGAGAGAAAAAGGGTGGAAGAGAGGGAGAGAGAAAAGATAGGAGAGGACGAGGGAGGAAGAGAAGGAAAAGAGAGGGATATAAAGGGATATAAAGAGAAGAAGAAAGGAATAGAGGAAGATAGAGGGAGATAGATAGGGTGGGATAGTGAGAGAGTGGAAGAGATGGGGAAAGGGAGAGAAAGAGGGCAAGAGTCGAGAGAGGGAGAGAGCAAATGAGGGAGGAAGAATGGGGGAATAGGGGAGGGAGAAAGAGGGAGAGTGGGAGAAAGAGGAAGAGAGAGGTAGAGAGAGGTAGAGATGGACAGAGAGAGGGAGAGAGAAGAAGATGGAGATAGAGTGAAAGGGAGAGAGGGAGAGGATGAGAAGGGGAGAGATGAAGAGGAAGGTTGGGAGAGAGAGAGTTAGGGAGATGGAGAGAGGGAGAGATAACGAGAGGGAAAGGGAAAGGGTGAGGGAGAGAGAGATAGGGAGAGAGGGAAAGGGGCGAGGGAGTGAGAGCGGGTAGGAAGGGGGCGAGGGGAGAGAGAAAGGGAAGAGTGAGATAAAAAGAGGCAAAGGGGAAGACATAAAAAGAGATAGAGAGAGATAGATATAGGACGAAAGGGAGTGAGAGTGGGATAGAGGGATAAGGGAGGAGAGAGGGAGGTATAAAAAGGGAGGGAAAGATGTAAAGGGAGTGAGGGAGAGGAAGAGGGGGAGGGAGAGATAGAGAGAGAGATAAAGAGAATAAGAGAATAAGAGACGAAGATAGAGAGAGAGGGAGAGAGGGGTAATGGAAATAGAGAGTGAGGATTAGAAAGATAGAGGGAGAGGAAGAGAGGGAGTAAGAGAAAGGGAAAGAGGAGACTGGGAAAGATGAAGAGTCGGAGAGAAAGAGTGGGAGAGATAAGGACTAAGCGGGAGAGGAGGGAAAGCGAAGGGAGGAAGAGAGGGAGAGAGAAAGGATGGGAGAGGAAGAGGGAGGAAGAGAAGGATAGAGAGAGAGATATAGAGGGATCGAGAGAGAGAAGAAGAGAGGAATAGAGGAAGATAGAGGGAGATAGAGAAGGTGGGATAGTGAGAGAGTAGGGAGAGTGGGGAGAGGGAGAGAAAGAGGGTGAGAGTCGGAGAAAGGTAAAGAGAAGAGGAGGGAGAGAGAGAGGAGGAGGGAGGGAGAATGGGGGAAAGGAGGAGGGAAAGAGAATGGGGGAAAGGAGGAGGGAGAGAAAGGGAAAGAGGGAGAGAGAGGAGAGGAGAGGTAGGGAGAGGTAGAGATGGAAAGAGAGAGGGAAAAGAAGGAGATGGAGATAAAGTGAAAGGGAGAGAGGGAGAGGATGAGAAGGAGAGAGATGAAGAGGGAGGGTGGAAGGGAGAGATATGGAGGTGGAGAGAGGGAGAGACGAGGCAAGGGAAAGGGAAAGGGAAAGGGTGAGGGAGAGAGAGATAGGGAGAGAGGGAGAGGGGAGGGGAAGTGAGAGCGGGAAGGAGGAAGGGTAGGGGAGACAGAAAGGGAAGATTGAGATAAAAAGAGGGAAAGGGAAAGATAGAAAGAGAGAGATAAGTGGGAGATAGATATAGGAAGATAGGGAGTGAGAGTGGGATAGAGGGACATGAGGAGTGAGGGGGAGGTATAAAGAGGGAGGGAAAGATGTAGGGGGAGTGAGGGAGAGAGAGGGAGAGATAGAGAAGGAGAAATAGAGAGAGGAAGAAAGAGAATAATAGATGAAGATAAAGAGAGGGAGAAAGATAGGGGTAGAGAGTAAGCAAAAGCAAGAGAGTGGGAGAGAGAGAAAGGGTGAGATAGGGATAGAGGGGAAAAGGGAGAGGGAGAGGGGGATAAAGGGAGAGAGAGGTGGAGAAAGGGAGAAATAAAGTGGAAGAAAGATAGATAGAAAGAATGAGAGAAGGAGATAGATAGATGGAGAAAGGGAGTGGGAGTGGGAAATAGGGAAAGGGGAAAGAAAGGGAGATAGGGAGGGATGGAGAGATGGAGAGGGTGTGAGGGAGAGAGAGGGAGAGGGAGAGACAAAGAGAGGGAGAATGGGGGAAATGGGGAGGGAGAGACAAAGAGAGGGAGAATGAGGGAAATGGGGAGGGAGAGACAAAGAGAGGGAGAATGGGGGAAATGGGGAGGGAGAGACAGGTGAGAGAGGGAGAGAGAGGAAAAGTGAGGTAGAGCGGAAAGAGAAAGGGGGAGAAAAGGAGATGGAGATAGAGTGAAAGGGAAAGAGGGAGAGGATGAGAAGGAAAGAGGGAGAGAGTTGAAGAGGTAGGGTAGGAGAGAGAGATAGGGAGATGGAGAGAGGGAGAGATAGGGAGAGGGTAAGGGAAAGGGTGAGGGAAAGAGAGATAGGGAGAGAGGGAGAGGGGAGGGGAGTGAGGGCAGGAAGGAGGGAGGGAAAGGGAGAGAGAAAGGGAAGACCGAGATAAAGAGAGGAAAAGGGAAGGATAGAAAGAGAGAGAGAGAGGGAGATAGATATAGGAGGAAAGGGGTGAGAGTGGGATAGAGGAACATGGGGGACAGGGGGAGGTATAAAGAGGGAGGGAAAGATGTAGAGGGAGCAAGGAAGAGAGAGAAAGGGAGAGAGAGAGGGAGAGATAGAGAGAGGAAGAAAGAGAGAATAAGAGAAGAAGATAGAGAGAAGGGCGGAATGGGAGGGAGTTGGAGAGAGGAAAAGTGAGAGCGAGAGAGAGAGGGGGAGAGAGAGGGGTGGATGGAAAGAGAGAGTGAGGGTGAGAAAGAGAGAGGGAGAGGAAGAGAGGGAGTATGAGAAAAGGAAAGAGTGAGGGAGAGTGGGGGAGATGGAGAGTCGGAGAGAAAGAGTAGGAGGGATAAAGAATGAGCGGGAGAGGAGGGAGAGAGGAAGGGAGGAAGAGAGGGAGAGAGAAAAGATGAGAGAGGAAGAGAAGGAATGAGAGACGGATATAGAGGGATAGAGAGAGAAGAAGAGAGGAATAGAGGAAGACGAGAGGGAGATAGAGAGGGTGGGATAGTGAGAGAGTGGGAGAGAGGGGAGGGAGAGAAAGAGGGTGAGAGTCGAGAGAGGGAGAGAAAGGAGGAGGGAGGGAGAGTAGGGAAAGGGAGAGAAAGAAAGTAAGAGAGGAAGGGAGAGGGAGAGAGGGAGAGAGAGGAAACGAGAAGTAGGGAGAGGTAGAGATGGAAAGAGAGAGGGAGAGAGAAGGAGATGGAGTTAGAGTGAAAGGGAGAGAAGAGAGGATGAGAAGGAGAGAGATGAAGAAGGAGGGTAGGAGAGAGAGAGATAGGGAGATGAAGAAAGAGAGAGACAAGGAGAGGGAAAAGGAGAGGGACAGAGAGATAGAGAGAGAGGAAGAGGGGAAGGGGAGTGAGAGTAGGAAGGAAGGAGGGCGGGGCGAGAGAAAGGGGAAGACCGAGATAAAAAGAGGAAAAGGGGAAGATGGAAAGAGAGAGTGAGGGTGGGAAAGAGAGAGGGAGAGGGAGAGAGGGAGTAAGCGAAAGGAAAAGAGTGAGGGAGAGTGGAGGAGATGGAGAGTTAGAGAGAAGGAGTGGGAGAGATAAGGACCGAGAAGGAGAGGAGGGAGAGAGGAAGGGAGAAAGAGTGGGAGAGAGAAAAGATGGAAGAGGAAGAAAGAGGAAGAGAAGGAAACAGAGAGGGATATAGAGGGATACGAGAGAGAAGAAGAGAGGAATAGAGGAAGAAAGAGGGAGATAGAGAGGGTGGGACAGGTGAGAGAGTGGAAGAGAGGGAGGAGAGGAAGCGAAAAGGGCGAGAGTCGGAGAGAGGGAGATAGAAGAGGAGGGAGGGAGAATGGGGGAAAGGGGAGGAGACAGAGTGAGAGAGAGGGAGAGAGGGAGAGAGAGGAAAAGAGAGGTAGGGAGAGGTGCGGATGAAAAGAGAGGGGTGAGAGAAGGAGATGGAGATAGAGTGAAAGGGAGAGAGGGAGAGGATGAAAAGGAGAGATGTGAAGAGGGAGGGTGGAAGAGAGAGAGAGATAGAGAGATGGAGAGAGGGAGAGATAGGGAGAGAGAAAGGGAAAGGGTGATGGAGAGAGAGATAGGGAGAAAGGGAGAGGGGAGGGGAGTGAGAGCGAGGAAGGAGGGAGGACCGAGGAGGGAGAAAGAGGAAGACCGAGATAAAGAGAGGAAAAAGGAAAGATAGAAAGAGAGAAAGAGGTGGGAGATAGATATAGGAAGAAATGGAGTGTGATTGGGATACGGGGACATAGGGAGAGAGGAGGTGGTATAAAGAGGGAAGGAAAGATTTAGAGGGAGTGAGGAAGAGAGAGGGAGAGGGAGAGAGAGGGAGAGATAGAAAAGGAGAGATGGAGAGAGGTAGAAAGAGAGAAGAAGAGAGGGAGGGGGAGAGAGAAGGACGGAATGGGAAGGAGTTAGAGAGAGGAAGAGTGAGCGTGAGAGAGAGGGGGAGAGGGAGAGAAATAGGGCTAGAGTCGGAGAGAGGGAGAGAGAGAGAAGGAGGGAGGGAGAATGGGGGAAAGGGGGAGGGAGAGATAGTGAGATAGGGAGAGAGAGGGAGAGAGGAAATGAGAGGTAGGGAGAGGTAGAGATGGAAAGAGAGAGGGAGAGAGAAGGAGATGGAGATAGAGTGAAAGGGAGAGACAGAGAGGATGAGAAGGAGAGATATGAAAAGGGAGGGTGGGAGGGAGAGAGATAGGGAGATAGAGAGAGGGAGAGACAGAAAGAGGGAAAGGGAATGGGTGAGGGAGAGAGAGATAGGGAGAGAGGGAGAGGGTAAGGGGGAGTGAGAGCGAGAAAGAAGAAGAGCGGGGAAGAGAGAAAGGGGAAGACTAAGATAAAAAGAGGAAAAGGGGAAGATATAAAGAGAGATAGACAAGGAGATATATATAGGAAGAAAGGGAGTCGAGTAGGATAGAGGGACATGCGGGGAGAGGGGGAGGTATAAAGAGGGAGCGAAAGATGTTGAGGGAGTGAGAGAGAGAGAGGGAGACAAAGAGAATAAGAGAATAAGAGATGAAGATAGAGAGAGGGAGAGAGAAGGGGAGAATGGGAGGGAGTGGAAGAGAGGAGAGTGAGCGTGAGAGAGAGAGGGAGAGAGAGGGGTAGATGGAAATAGAGAGTGAGGGTGAGAAAGAGTGAGGGAGAGTGGGGGAGATGGAGAGTCGGAGAGAAAGAGTGGGAGAGATCGGGATCGAGCGGGGAGAGGAGGGAGAGTGGAAGGGAGGAAGAGAGGAAGAGAGAAAAGATGGGAGAGGAAGAGGGAGGAAGAGAAGGAAAGAGAGAGAAGAAGAGAGGAATAGAGAAAGATAGAGGGAGATAGAGAGGGTGGGATAGTGAGAGAGTGGGAGAGAGAGGGAGAGGGAGAGAAAGAGGGTAAGAGTCGAGAGAGAGAGAGAGAGAAGGAGGGAGGGAGAATGGGTGAAAGAGGGAGGGAGAGAGAGGGAGAAAGGGAGAGAGAGCAAAAGTGAGGTAGGGAGAGGTAGAGATGGAAAGAGAGAGGGAGAGAGAAGGAGATAGAGATAGATTGAAAGGGAGAGAGGGAGAGGATGAGAAGGAGAGAGATGAAGATGGAGGGTGGGAGAGAGAGAGATAGGGAGATGGAGAGAGGGAGAGATAAGGAGAGGGAAAGGGAAAGGGTGAGAGAGAAAGAGATAGGGATAGAGGGAGAGGGGAAGGGGAGTGAGAGCGAGAAGGAGGGTAGGGAAGAGAGAAAGGGAAGACCGAGATAAGAAAAGGAAAAGGGGAAGATATAAAGAGAGACAGAAAGAGAGATAGATATAGGAAGAAAGGGAGTGAGAGTGGGATAGAGGGACATTGGGGGAGAGAGAGAGGTATAAAGAGGGAGGGAAAGATGTAAAGGGAGTGAGGAGGGGAGAGGGAGAGGGAGAGGAGGAGGGAGAGATAGAAAGAGAGATAAAGAGAATAAGAGAATAAGAGACGAAGATAAAGAGAGGGAGAGAGAAGGGGAGAATGGGAAGGAGTGGGAGAGAGGGAGAGTGAGCCCGAGAGAAAGAGGGGAGAAGGAGAAGGGGAGAATGTGAGGGAGAGGAAGAGAGGGAGTAAGAGAAAGAGAAAGAGTGATGGAGAGTAGGGGACATGGAGTGATGGAGTGAAAGCATGGGAGAGATAAGGATTGAGTGGGAGAGGAGGGAGAGAAAAAAGGAGGAAGAGAGGGAGAGAGAAATGATAGGAGAGGAAGCGGGATGAAGAGAAGGAAAAAGAGAGGGATATAGAGGGATAGAGAGAGAAAAAGAGAGTAAAGGAAGATAGAGGGCGATAGAGAGGGTGGGATAGTGAGAGAGTAGGAGAGAGGGGGAGAGGGAGAGAAAGAGGGAAAAAGTCCGAGAGAGGGAGAGAGCGAGAGGAGGGAGGAAGAATGGGGAAAGAGGGAAAGAGAGGAAGAGAAAGGTAGAGAGAGGTAGGGATGGAAAGAGAAAGGGAGAGAGAAGGAGATGGAGATGTAGTGAAAGGGAGAGAGGGAGAGGATGAAAAGGAGAGAGATGAAAAGGAGGGTGAGAGAGAGAGATAGGGAAGGAGGAAGGGCAGGGGAGAGAGAAAGTGGAAGACTAAGGTAAAGAGAGGAAAAGGGAAAGATAGAAAGAGAGATAGAGGTGGGAGATAGATATAGGAAGAAAGGGAGTGAGAGTGGGATAGAGGGACATGGGAGAGAGGGGGAGGTATAAGGAGGTAGAAAAAGATGTAGAGGGAGTGAGGGAGAGGAGGGAGTGGGAGAGTGGGAGGGAGAGATATAGAAGGAGAGATAGAGAGAGCAAGAAAAAGAGAATAAGAGATGAAGATAAAGAGAGGGAGATAGATAGGGGTAGGGAGTAAGCAAAAGCAAAAGAGTGGGAGAGATGGAGAGAGAGGGAGAGGGTGAGAGAGGGATAGAGGGGGAAAGGGAGAGGGAAAGGGGGATAAAGGGAGAGAGAGGTGGAGAGAGGGGGAAAGAAAGATAGAAAGAGTGAGAGAAGGAGATAGATAGATGGAGAAATGGAGTGGGAGTGGGAAATAGGGAAAGGGGGAAAGAAGAGAGATCGAGAGAGGAAGGGACGGATGGAGAAGGAGTGAGCGAGAGAGAGGGAGAGGGAGAGGGAGAGGGAGAGGGAGAGGGAGAGGGAGAGAGAGAGAGATAGAGAGTGGGAGAGATTAAAAGGGAGAGGAAAGAGGGAGAGGGAGGGAGAGGGAGATAGAGGGAGAGAAATAGATGGAGGCGTAGAGAGAGAAAAAGAGATAAAGAGAGAGAAATGGATAGGGAGAGAGAAAAAGATAAAGAGGAAGACATAGATAGGGAGAAAAAGAGAAAGGGAGAGAAGGATATAGGGGGATAGAGATATGGAAAGCGAAGGAGAGAGTAAAAGGGAGAGAGAGAAAGGCAAGGAAAAGAGAACGGATGGCGAGAGAAGGGAGAGAGAGCTAAGGAGATAGATTGAGAGGGAGGGAGGGAGAGAAAGGGGAAAGAAAGGAATAGTAAGAGAGAGATGAAGAGAGATGGAGATAGAGGGAGGGAGAGAGAGAAAAAGTGAGGGGGAGAGAGAGGGAAGGAAGATAATGGACGAAGGAGAGAGGGGGAAGAATAGAGGGGAAGAGGGAGAGAGAGAAGGAGAGAGGGACAGAGTGAGAGAGAGGCATAGTAGGGGAAAGGGAGAGGGGTGGAGGGATTGGAAGGTAGAGAAAGCGAGAGAGGGAGAGATAGAGGATGAGGGAGGGAGGGTGAAAGAGAGGACGAGAGGGAGAGAGGTAGGGAGAGATAGAGAAGGAGAGAAGAGAGAAAGAAGGAGACAATAAGAGATAAAGATAAAGAGAGGGAGAGAGATAGGGGTAGAGAGTAAGTAAAAGCAAGAGAGTGGGAGAGAGATAGAGAGAGAGGGAGAGGGTCGGAGAGGGATAGAGGGGGAAAGGGAGAGAGAGAGGGGGACGAAGGGATAGAGAGGTGGAGAGAGGGAAAAAGAAAGAGGAAGAAAGAAAGAGAGAGAGAGGGAGATAAATAGATGGAGAAAGGGAGTGGGAGTGGGAAATAAAGAAATGGGGGAAGAAGGGGAGTCGGAGAGAGGGAGGGAGAGATGGAGAGGGCATGAGGGAGAACGAGGGAGAGGGAGAGATAAAGAGAGGGAGAAAGGGAGAGGGAGAGAGATATAAAGATAGAGAGTGGGAGAGATTAAAAGGGAGAGGAAGAGAGGGAGAATGAGGGAGATAGACAGATGGAGAAAGGGAGTGGGAGTGGGAAATAGTGAAAGGGGAAAGAAGGGGAGACGGGGAGAGGAAGGGAGAGATAGAGAAGGAGTGAGGGAGAGAGAGGGAGAGGGAGAGAGAGGGAGAGTGAGAGACAAAGAGATGAAGAGAGGGAGAGGGAGAAAGGAAGAGGGAAAGAGAGATAGAGATAGAGAGTGGTAGAGATGAAAAGGGAGAGGAAGAGAGGGAGAGGGAGGTAGAGGGAGAGAAATAGAGGGAGCTGTAGTGAGAGCGAAAGAGATAAAGAGAGAGAAATGGATAGGGAGAAAAAGAGGAAGAGAGAAAGAGATAAAGAGGGAGAAATGGATAGGAGAAAAAAGAGGGGGATAGAAAGAGAGAGGGGGATAGAGATATGGAAAGAGAAAGAGAGAGTAGGAGGGAGAGAGAGAAAAGGAAGGGGAGAGAGAATAGATCGCAAGAGGAGGGGAGAGAGAGAGGAAAAGAGATAGATTGAGGGAGGGAGAGAGATATAGGGGAAGAGGGAGAGCGAGAGAGCGAGAGGGGGAGGGAGGGAGGGAGAGAGGCGGAGGGAGAGGACGAGTAGGGAGAAAGAGGGAGGGAGATACGGACCGACATAAAAGGACGAGTGAGGGAGGGAGGGAGAGAGTGAGCGAGAGAAGCGAGATAGTGAGAAAGAGAGAGAGTGAGGGAAAGAGAGACGGAGAGAGATGGAGTGTGGAAGAGTGGGAGAGAGAGAGAGAGGGAGGGAGAAAATGAGAAAAGGATAGATAAGAGGAGAGAGGAGAGAGAGAGAGATAGAAGTAGAAGATGACAGAGAGGTAGACAAAGAGGGAGAGAAAGGAGGAATGAGAGAGGGAGGGAGAGAGAGAAATAGAGAGAGATAGAAAGGAAGGTAGGAAGGGAGAGAAAGGGGAGAGAAAGGAATAGTAAGAGATAGAGAGATAGAGAGATGGAGATAGAGGAGGGAGAGAGAGAAAAAGTGAGAGGGAGAGAGAGGGAAAGGAAGAGATTGGACAAGGGAGAGAGAGGGTGAAGAAGAGAGGGGAAGAGGGAGAGAGAGAACGAGAGAGGGAGAGAGAGGCATAGTAGGGTTGAGGGAGAGGGGGAGTGATTGGATGGGAGAGAAAAGAGAGAGGGAGAAATGGAGGATGAGGGAGGGAGGATGAGAGAGAGGAGGAGACAGAGAGAGGGGGATAGAGATAGAGAAGGAGAGATGGAGAGAGAAAGAAAGAGAGAATAAGAGATAAAGAAGGAGAGATGGAGAGAGAAAGAAGGAGACAATAAGAGATAAAGATAAAGAGAGGGAGAGAGATAGGGGTAGAGAGCAAGCAAGAGTAAGAGAGTGGGAAAGAGATGGAGAGAGAGGGAGAGGGTGAGAGAGGAATAGAGGGGGAAGGGAGAGGGAGAGGGGGATAAAGGGATAGAGGGGGAAGGGAGAGGGAGAGGGGGATAAAGGGATAGAGAGGTGGAAAGAGGGAGAAAGAAAGAGAAAGAAAGAAAGATAGAAAGAGGGAGAGAGGGAGATATATAGATGGAGAAAGGGAGTGGGAGTGGGAGTGGGAAATAAGGAAAGGGGGAAAGAAGGGAGACGAGAGAGAGGGAGGGAGAGATGGAGAAGGAGGGAGAGGGAGAGGGAGAGACAAAGAGAGGGAGAGAAGGAGAGGGAGAGAGAGATAGAGATAAAGACTGAGAGAGATGAAAAGGGAGAGGAAAAGAGGGAGAGGTAGGGAGAGGGAGAGAAATAGAGGGAGTTATAGTGAGAGAGAAAGAGATAAAGAGAGAAATGGATAGGGAGAAAAATAGAGGGAGAGAGAAAAAGATAAAGAGGGAGAAATGGATAGGAGAAAAGAGAGGGGGAGAGAAAGAGAGAGGGGGATAGAGATATGGAAAGAGAAGGAGAGAGTAGGAGGGAGAGAGAGAAAAGGAAGGGAGAGAGAACGGATGGCGAGAGGAGGGGAGAGAGAGAGAGGCAAGGAGGTAGATTGAGGGAGGGATAGAGATATAGGGGAAGAGGGAGAGCGAGAGGGGGAGGGAGGGAGGAAGAGAGGCGAGAGAGAGAGCGGTAGGGAGAAAGACGGAGGGAGATACGGAATGACGAAAGGGACAATGAGGAAGGGAGGGAGAGAGTGAGCGAGAGAAGGAGATAGTGAGAAAGGGAGAGAGTGAGGGAGAGAAAGAGGGAGAGAGATAGAGTGTGGATGAGTGGGATAGAGAGATAGAGGGAGGGAGAAAATGAGAAAAGGATAGAGAAGAGGAGAGAGGGAGAGAGAGAGAGATAGAAGGAGAAGATGATAGAGAGGGAGACAGAGAGGGAGAAAATGGGGGAATGAGAGAGGGAGGAAGAGGGAGAAATAGAGAGAGATAGAAAGGAAGGTAGGAAGGGAGAGAAAGGGGAGAGAAAGCAATAGTAAGAGAGAGAGAGATAGAGATATAGGGGAAGAGGGAGAGCGAGAGGGGGAGGGAGGGAGGAAGAGAGGCGAGAGAGAGGGCGGTAGGGAGAAAGACGGAGGGAGATACGGAATGACGAAAGGGACAATGAGGAAGGGAGGGAGAGAGTGAGCGAGAGAAGGAGATAGTGAGAAAGGGAGAGAGTGAGGGAGAGAAAGAGGGAGAGAGATAGAGTGTGGATGAGTGGGATAGAGAGATAGAGGGAGGGAGAAAATGAGAAAAGGATAGAGAAGAGGAGAGAGGGAGAGAGAGAGAGAGATAGAAGGAGAAGATGATAGAGAGGGAGACAGAGAGGGAGAAAATGGGGGAATGAGAGAGGGAGGAAGAGGGAGAAATAGAGAGAGATAGAAAGGAAGGTAGGAAGGGAGAGAAAGGGAGAGAAAGCAATAGTAAGAGAGAGAGAGATAGAGAGAGATGACGATAGAGGAAGGGAGAGAAAGAAAAAGTGAGGGGGAGAGAGAGAGGAAGGAAGAGAGTGGACGAGGGAGAGAGAGGGGGAAGAAGAGAGAGAAAGAGGGAGAGAGAGAGGGAGAGAGTGAGAGAGAGGCATAGTAGGAGAGAGGGAGAGAGGAGGGGATTGGATGGGTGAGAAAGAGAGATAGGGAGAGATGAAGGATGAGGGATGGAGGGTGAGAGAAAGGAGGAGAGAGAGAGGGAGGGAGAGATAGAGAAGGAGAGATAGAGAGAGGAAAAAGGAGACAATAAGAGATAAAGATAAAGAGAGGGAGAGAGAGAGGGAGGGAGAGATAGAGAAGGAGAGATAGAGAGAGGAAAAAGGAGAAAATAAGAGATAAAGATAAAGAGAGGGAGAGAGATAGGGTTGTGATGTGTTGTTGTTGGTTGTGTTTTTGTTGGTTAGTTTGCTTTATGATTGATTATTGTTATACTTGGTTGTGATGGTTGCTTGTATGGTTGCTTATTTAAGCCTTGTATATAGCTTGAATGATGGGTAAATTGGTGTGATGAATGGAATTAGGTTGATCAAAATTTGGAGGAACAAATTGGGTTCATATGAATTCGGATTGGAATAAAATGGAAAGGAAGAAAAATGGAGTTTTTGAGGTTTTATCTAGGTAATATTCGGCTAAGAATGGAAGAAAATAAAGTTCTTTTAATGTCTAAGATCTTACATTTTAATGGTAGATAAATTAGGTTAATTGGTCCTTTAAAAATAAAAACAAAAAAATGAAAATGAAGTTAGAAAGGTGAAATCATTTGGCCAAGAAGCGTCAAAATTTAACGACAAGGGAACATTGCACCTAACATGTTTTAAACTAGCCCAAAGTGTTAAACACCATATAAACCGAGCATAGAATGAATTAATAATTAGATGTACCCCATTAAATGAAAGGGAAGTCCCATGTGCGAATTAAGTCTACGGCCGATAAAATATTAGACGTCGGCGTTTCCACCTAATTAGATGAACGTTGCGACAGGGCATATGAAAACTTATGAACCATATGTGAAACCCTATATGAGTTAGATATCGAGAGTGGAATAATGGTGTAGGGTTTGGTACTCGTAGTACCCTTAATGCAATAACCATGACATCATGTGCATCACATGCATTGGTGGGAACTTAATTGAGAAAGAATTAATTAATTGAGAATCGATTCACATGTTAGGTCCGATAACCTTACGGGAATAAATAAGTATTAGTCGTCCAAATTGTTTACATACTCTAAGCTATGTGCCTGCACTGTTAGATGATGGACTCTCGCTAATAGTGGCTACAACGATGGATAATTCCATTGTTAGTAAAAGGTGATTCGGTGATCACCTGGATTAAAAATAGAGTAGACTTGCTAATACCCGGGGTACCCGAATTAAAATTGATGAGTATCGTAGGAAGTCGAAAAAGCATTGCATATCATGTGCATCACCCCACTTAATGAGCTTTGACTCACCTCATTGTTATTTACATGTTATGACAAGTAGCGATGACTATAGTATCGATATGTGACACAAACCTAAGGGGATGTTATTTTGATTGTATTTTTTAGGGTTGGGATATCGATAGACATTCGATGGTATTGTAAATAAATTTTATAATTTCTTATGTTGTATTTGTTAATGTTATATAAATTATCTTGTACGCGTTTCATTATATGATAAGTCCTTATTGTATGAGCACATACGTGTATGAGGTTAAGTTGAGAATTGGTTGTGTCGGCATGACATGTTCCTCGCCTAGCAATTCCTTTTGGGTAATTAGCAAGTGGGTAGAGGAGGGGCGACACGAGAGAGAGAGAGAAGCAGATAGAGATATCGAGAGGAAGATAGAGAGATTGAGAGGAGGAGATGGAGAGAAGGAGGAAGGGAGGCAAGGAGTGGGATAGATAAAGTTAGAGGGATAGAGAGACATGGAAAGGTAGAGAGAGATAAGGAGGGAGAGATGGAGAGAGGGAGAAAGGAAGAGTAAGGTAATGGGAGAGGGAGATAGAGAGAGTGGGAGAAAGAAGAAGAGGGAGAGAGAGGGCAAGGGACGAAGGGATGAGAGAGGGAGAAAGGGGGACGGAGGAGAGAGATAGGGAGAGGTAGAGAGGAGCAATGGAGAGAGAGTTAGAGCGAGAGAATGGTTGATAGAGAAGGAGGGAGAGGGAGAGGGAGAGAAAAAGGGAGGAGAGTGAGAGAGGTAGAGAGAAGGGGGAACAAGAGAGGGGAAGAAAGGGAGAAGGGGTTAGAGAAAAGAGAGAGCAAGAGGGGGAGAGAGAGGGAGGGAGGGATGGAGAAGGAGGCAAAGAGAGAGAGGGAGGGAAAGATTGAGAGAGAGAAAGTGAGATAGGGAGAAAGGAGAGAGAGGCAGAGGGAGGGAAGGAGAGGGAGAGAGAGAGGGGGAGGTCAAGGGAGAGACAGGAGGGGGAGAGAGGGAGAGTGAGTGAGTGAGGGAGGGAGGGAGAGATAAAGAGATAGAGAAAGAGAGTGGGAGAGAAGGAGAGGGAAAAGGAAAAAGAGGGAAAGGGAGAGAAAGGGAGTGAGAGAAGGATGGAGGGGGAGAGGGAGAAAAGAGAGGGAGAGAGGAGAGGGAGAGGGAAGATAGGGAGAGAGAGGGAAAGGGAAAGAGAGGCGGAGATAATGAAGGCTAGAGTGAGGAGGGAAAAAGTGTGAGGGAGAGAGAGAGAGGGAGAGAGAGAAGGAGAGAGAGGGATAAGAGGGAGAGAGAGACAAAAGGACAAAGAGAGAGAGAGAAATAAAGGGAGATAGAGAGAAAGGGAGAGATGATGAGAATAGAGAAAGGGGGAGAGTGTGAGAGAAAAAAAGGAGGGAAAGAGCGAAGGAGGGAGAGGGATAGGAGGGAGAGACAAGGAGAGAGAGGAAGATAAGGAGATAGAGAGAGACAAAGGGATATAGAGAGAGGTAGAGAGGGTGGGAGAGAGAAGGAGAGAGGGAGAGGGTGAGGGGAGAGAGGGACAGATGGAGAAATGAAGGGGTGGGAGGGAGAGAGGGAGATAGAAAAAGATAGAGTGATATAGAAGATAGGGAGATAGAGGGATATAGAGAGAGGTAGAGAGGGTGGGAGAGAGAAGAAGAGGGGGAGAGAGGGACGGTGGAGAAATGGGGAGGGAGGAAGAGAGGAAGAGGGAGAGAGACATAGAGGGATATAGAGAGAGGTAGAGGGGATGGGAGAGAGAGGGAGAGGGGGAGAGGGTGAGGAGGAGAGAAGGATGATGGAGAAATGAAGGGTGGGAGGGAGAGAGGGAGAGGGAGAGGGAGAGGGAGAAAGGGGAAGGAGAGGGAGAGATGGAGAGGGATAAAGAGAAGGGGAGACAGGAAGAGGGGGAGAGGGAGATAGAAGGAGAGAGGAAGAGAGAGAGATATAGAGAGGGAGATAGAGGAAGATAGAGAGAAGTAGGGAGGGTGGGAGAGTGGGTGGGAGTGAGAGGGAGAAAGGGAGAGGGTAAGGGGGAGATAGCGATAGTGGAGAAATAGGGAGAGGAAGGAGGAAAGGGAGGGAGAGAGGGAGAGGGAGAGGGAGAGATGGAGAGGGTGATGGAGAGAGGGAGATAAATAGAGAGGAAGAGGGGGAGAGAGAGAGGGAGTGAAACAAAGACGAAAAAGAGAGGGAGACAAAGGAAGGGTGAGTGGGAGAGACGGAGAGGGAGTGAGAGGGGGAGAGAGGAGGATAGGGAGGGAGAGAGGGCGAGTGGGAGTGGGAGAGTGAGAGAACGAGAGAGAGATGGAGAGAGACATAGAGAGGGATAAAGTGAGAAAGGAGGGAGACAAAGAGAGAAAGAGAAAATGAGAGAGAGGGATATGAGATAGAGGGGGAGAAAGAGAGAGAAAAGAGGGAGAGAGGGCTAGGGAGGGAGAAAGTGGTTGAGAGAGAGAGGGAGAAAGAAAAAGAGTGAGGATAGAAAAAAGAGAGAGATGGAGAGAGAGAGAGAGAGGGAGGGAGATAAGCATTAGGAGAGAGAGACAGAGGGAGAGAGTGTGGGAAGGTGGGAGTAAGAGACAGAGAGAGATAGAGTTAGAGAGAGGGAGAGGGAGATGGAGAGAAGGTGAGATGGAGAGAGGGAGAAGGAGAGATGGAGAAAGAGTGGGGAAGAGGGAAAGGGAGAGAAGGAGAAGGGAAAGAGGGAGGGATGGGGGGAGGAAGAGGGGAAAGGGGAGTTAGGGAGAGAGAGAGGGAGAGAAAAGAATAGAGAGAGAAAGAGGGAGAGACATGGAGTGAGAAGGAGAAAAAATAGAGAGAAAGAGAGGGGAGAGGGGGGTACATAGAGAGAGGAGAAGGGAGAGGAAGAGGGGGAAAATGAAAGGAGAGAGCTAGAGAGAGAAAGAGGTAGATAAAGAAGGAGAGAGAGGAAGATGGAGGGAAAGAGGGGAAAGTAGTGATTGAGAAAGAGAGAGAGAGAGAGAGAGAAAAAGAGGGAGAATGGGAGAGAGGAGAGAGAGTGAGTGAGGGATATAGGCAGTGAGTGGGATAGAGAGATTGGAAGGGAAGGAAAGAGACATAAAGAGTGGAAGAGAGAGATAAGGAGGGAAGGAGAAGGGGAGGAGTAGGAGATGGAGAAAGGGAGGGAGAGGGTAAGGGGTTAGGAGAGAAAGGGAGAAAGGGTAAAGGTGGGAGAGAAAGGGAGGGAGAGAGAGGGAGAGGGATAGAGGGGGAAGGAGAGAGAAAGAGATACATAAGGGTGGAGAGGATGAGAAGGAGATGGAGAGAGGGTGAAAAGGAATAGGGAGAGAGGGTTAGAGGGAGGGAGAGAGAGGGGAACGGGGACAACGATAAAAAAGAGAGATGGGGAGAGGTTAAGAGAGAGGGAATGAGAGGGAGAGAAAAAGAAGGAGAGAGGGATAAAGAAAGAGAGAGAGAGAGATAGGGGGAGAGAGAGAAAGAGGAAGGAAGAGAGTGGGGGAGAGAGGGAGAGGAATAGGGAGAGAGTAAGAGAGGGAAGGAGAGTGGGGGAGAGAGGGTATGGGGGTGGGAGAGTGATGGGGGAGAGAGAGGGAGAGAAAGAAAGAGAGGCAAAGAGAGGGAGAGATGGAGGGTGAAAGAGAGAGAAAGAGGGATAGGGTGGGAGAGAGGAGAGAGAGAGAGGAAGGGAGAGGGTGAGAGGAAGAGAGAGAGGGAAGGAGAGAGGGAGGGAGAGGGGTGTTAGTGTAGGTGCCCAGGATCAAACTTTTTTTGATGGTTTGACTTATTGTAATATTGCATTATTTATTTATTTAATAAAAAAGTCTTCTTATTAATTCTTATCGTTTATATTTTGATAGAATTAGATCGAAGTCCATATGATATACATTGTATTACTAATTGAACGAAAGATATGAGACAAACATTAATACACTTAAATGATATCATTAAATATCTCAAGTCGTAGCATTATCGGGAATGGACATTGACTATATGCGGTAAGACTTATGATTGCTATGCTCATACTATAAAATAAAAGTAAGAGATCTCACACCTATTGGCATTATGATGCCAAAGCAATCACTTAAGTGATTAATGTTAAAGAACTTATCACTAGGTGTGACTCATTATAATAACCAATTTGGTTTAGTCTATAGAAATCTCATATGAGATGGGTAAAACTACTCCTCCGATATGAAGCCATCACAATCATGTCATTAGAAAATTTATATATTCGACACTTGTTTCGATAGGCTCGATCAAGAGCTACATGTGGATGATTTTGTTGGGTGCTTGGAATCTAATGGAGATAGGTGGATGACTAAGATAGAACATGTCATTCCTTATATACTAAAGGAGTTCTCACATTATACTTCGATGAATCTTTACTCCAGGAATCTATAGCCACGAGTGGGAGTATACTAATGAGTATAGTTGATTTACTTTAGAGCTAAGACTTTTAGGAATTGAATAAAAGTTATTTGATCATAATCAAATAGACAATAAACCAAGTTTGAGATCATACTATGATAAATTGACATGAGGATTGAATTGTATGGTAACCATACTTGTGAAAGGTAATTGCATATTAATTAATCCTCCTAGTGAATTAGTTAGGTATGATGCCTTGCTAGAGGCTAATTTTGATTTATGTGTTAAGAGATAAAAGACATTTCTTTAATTCTTGATACATTGCCAATATATCTATGAGCATATTAAGTCACAAGCATAAGTTTAAGCACTCACATAATAAAATTGAAGCAAAGATTTTAGCAAAGGTTTCTCGTTTCGAAATTTCCTATTTAGGAAAAGTTTTCGAAAATGAAAAGTTTTATTTTTTTTAGAAATTTTCCTAATTTGGAAAGTTTTCTATTTTGAAAAAGGTTTCATAAAATGAATAGTTTCTAATTGAGGAATAAATTTCCAAATTTGAAAGTCGATTACCTAAAAAGGAAATTAGTCCCCTAATTTAGGTTTATAGGTAATCTAGGAACTTGGTTTTTAATGTGGACTCAATCTGAAATACTTGGCCCAATTTATTTGAAAGGTCAACATTAATTGACAATTAATTAGGCCAAAAGTATGGAGAGTAAGAGGATGAGAGAGAAAGAGATGGGGAGAGGGGAAATAGGGGGATAGAGAGGGGGAGAAAGAGGAAAAGATGGAGATAGAGAGGGAGAGAGGTGAGAGAGAGAGAGAGGATGAGAAAGAGAGAGAGGAGGGAGAGTATGTCTAAAAAGAAGAGAGAGAGAGAAAGAGAGTATGTCCAAGAGAAAAGAGAGAGTAAGAGAGAGAGGTTCGTATGGAGGGAGAAGGGGAGAGGGAAAAAAGAGTGGTAGAGAGGGAGAGAGAGAAGGGGTAAGAAAGGAGAGAGAGATAAGGATAGGGCGTGAAAGAGAAAAAGAGAGAGGGAAGGGCGGGGAGAGATAGAGAGGGATAGAGAGAGAGAGGGAGGGAGATAAGAAGAGTGAGAAGGAGAAGGAGAGGGAGAGTGAAAGAGAAAGAGGAAAGGAGAGAGAGGGAGATGAGGGGGAGAGAGGAAGAGAGAAATAGATAGAGAGGGAGTGGAAAGGAGAGAGAGGGAGATGAGGGAGAGAGAGAAAGGGAGAGAGAGGGAGAGAAGGAGAGGCGGGGAGTGGGGGAGAGGGAGAGAGGGGTAGAGAGAGGTAAAGAGTGGGAGAGAAAGAGAGAGAATGAGAGGGAGAGAGGGAGGGAGAGGGAAAGAGAGGGAGGGATGGGAGGGGTGAGAGAAGGAGAGAAGGGGAGAGGGAGAGAGAGAGGGTGAGGTAGAGAAGGAGAAAGATAGAGGTAGGAGGTAAAGAGGGACAAATGGAAAGGGAAAGAGAAAAGGAGAGGGGAGAGAGAGGGAGAGAGAGTGGGAGAGAGAGAGGGAGTGGGAGAGGGAGAAAGACAAAGCGAGAAAAGAGACCTAGGAAGTAAGGGAGCGAGGGTGGAGAGGAAGAGAGTGGGAAAAGGAGAAAGAGATAGGGATATAGGGAGGGAGACGAAGAGAGCTAGAGAGGGATAGAGGGAGAGAGAGGAGGAGAGAAAGGTAGAGAGAGAGTTAGGGAGAGGGGCAGAGAGGGAGAGAGATAAATGAGGACAAAGAAAGAGAGAGGGAGATAGAAAAAGAGAGAGGGGAGAGAGAGGGAGAGAGATAAAAGGAGGGAGGGAGGGAGAGAGAGGGAGACAAAAACATAGGGAGAGAAAGGGATAAAAGAGGAAGAGAGTAAGAGGTAAGAACAGAAAGGAAGAGAGAAAAGGAGAGAAGGAGAGGGAGATAGAAAGAGGGAGAGAGAAAGGATAGATAAAGAAGGGGGAGAAAGAAGGGATAGATAAAGAAAGGGGAGAGAGGGAGAGAAGGAAAGAGGGAGAAGAGAGAGAGGGACGGAGGGAAAGAAAGAGATAGGGGGAGGAATGATAGAGGCGGAGCGAGGGAGTAGGAGGTAAAGGTAGAGAGAAATAGAGAGAGAGGGAGAAAGGTTAAGAGGGAGTGGGAGAGAGAGAGGAAGGGAAGGAGAGAGAGAGAGGGAGTGAAGGAGAGATGTAGATAGAGACAGGGAGAGAGGATAAGAGAAAGGAAGGGGCGAGAGATAGAAGGAAAGGAGAGAGAGATTGAGAAAATAGGGGAGGGAGAGAGAGATAGAGTGCGAGAGATCTAGTGAGGGAAAGGGATAGAAAGAGGGAGAGGAAGAGAAGGATAGAGGGAAAGGGAGGGAGAGAGAGGGAGAAAGATAGAGAGAGATAGAAAGAGGGAGGAAAGGAAAAAGGGGAGAAGAGGGAGGAGAGAGAGGAGAGAGATAAGGGGAAGGGAGAGTGAGGGAGATGAAGAAGGAGAGAGGGGAAAAGAGGGGGAGAGAGGGAGAGAGAGAAGGGGAAGGGAGAGCAAGGGAGATGGAGAAAGAGAGAGAGAGAGGGAGAGAGAGGGGGAGAAGAGGAGAAAAGGAGAGAGAGACAGAGAGAGGGGGAGAAGAGGAGAAAAGGAGAGAGAGACAGAGAGAGGGAAAGGAGAAAAGGATATAGAGGTAAGGAGAGAGGGAGAGGAAGAGAGAGATAAGGATAAAGGGAGAGGGGGAGGGAGGGAGGGAGGGAGAAGGAGAGAGAGAGAGATAAAGAGTGGGTGGGTAGGTGGGTGTGTCTAATATTTATGACCTAAAATCCTCCTTAAATATAAAGATATTTTATTTAATAAATAAAATGATTTTTTTAAAATGTGGGGAATAAGTTTAAACTTTAATTAAGAATGAAATAAACACAAATATGATTAAAAAGGAAGGTTAATAGAATGAGTAAGACTAGAATTAGAGATCAACACCCTTAATTGATATGGTTATGTTTAATCGAGAGTCATAATTGCAAACCATAAGAGCATGATAAAAAAAAATTAAAAGTTTAGGTACTCGATTGAAATGATTAAGAAACTTTAAGAACTTAAATTACCCTAGAAAAAGGTCTAGGATGAGGGTCAATTTAAGGGAAATTGTGTAGTTATGGAATGAAATTGGAGGGCTCAATTGTAAAGATTTAATATTTAGGAACTAAAGTGTAAAATGGTGACACTTTGAGGACTTAATAATTAATTTGGAGAGACTAATTCTAGCAAGATAATCTCTAAAAATGGAGAGAAAGAGAAGAGTGAAGTAGGTGTAGAGATGAGAAGAGGTTTGGAGGTATAATATGGCATGAACAATAGTCATAATCATGTAAAAAATGGATGGATTATGTTGCTTAAACATTCAGCCATAACATCTATTTAAGGCAAGAATTGTGTTTATTGATCGTCCACATTTGCATGCATACTCGGTTTTATATGAAACAATTATTTAATTTGTTATTTATATTACATGTTCTTAAGGATTTAAAATTATTGATGTTAAGGTTTATTTTAAATGCATTTCATTTTATTTAAATGCATTAGCACATCATAATCATGAAAGAGGTTTTACATTCATGATTTTCATGAAAGGAAAAGGAAAAGGAAAAGTAAAAGGAAAGGTTTCCAAAAAGGAATGGTCGCTTATCTTTTTGAGGTTAGGGGAGAGGAATGATCTCTCTCTCTTTAGGAAAAGAGCATGCTAAGGGAATAGTCTAGTGTATATTATTAGCATGCAAAGAAAAATAAAGACATGTCAAGAGAATAATCGGTATACACTCTTGGCATAAGAAGGAAAATAAGCACATGCTAAGGGAATCATCTCGGTGTATACTTTTAGCATGTAAAGGAAAATGAGGACATGTTTAGGGAATGATCTATTGTATACTCTTATAGTGTAATGGAAAATGTTATGGGAAGGTACCAAGTGCTTTTCCGAAGTTTTAACAATTGCTTGTTTTAAAAAAGCGTCGATCATATACACAATAGGCAAGGTGTGGTCGAAGAGAAAAAATGAATTTTAAAAGACACAAAAATGATTTTAAAAAGCATTACATGCATAAAAGATGGTACATGCATTTTATGGATAACACTTATTGGGCATCACTCAACTTTGTTTCTTATGGTGTAAGAAAAAAGAGACATGAATAAGTACTGTCATCGAGAAATATTAAAGACTTTCCATATGTGTGCTTAGTATGGAGAAAAAGGGAGGGAGGGAGGGAGGGAGAGGGAGAGAAATAGGGAGAGATAGAGAGGGAGGGAGAGGGAGAGAAATGGGGAGAGACAGAGAGAGCTAATGAGAGGGAGTGAAAAGAGAAAGGGAGAGAGAGGGGGAGCAAGAGAGGGAGAGAAAGGGGGAGAGAGAGCGAAAGAGAGGAAAAGAGAGCAAGAAAGGGGTAGAGAGGGAGAGAGAGGGAGTGAGAGTAAAGGGAAGATAGATGGGGGAGAGGTGTAGATGGAGGGAGAGGGAGGGGATAGGGAGGATGAGAGGGAGAGAGAGAGAGAGGGTGGGAGAAAGGGAAGGGGTGAGAGAGAAGGGGAGATTGGGTGGGAGAAAGGGAAGGAGAGAGGGGGAAGGATAGAGAGAGGGAGAGAGGGGGAGAGAGAGATATGGAGAGAGATAGAGAAATAGAGGAAGCCATGAGATAGACAATAAGAGAAAGGAAGAGGGAGAGAGAGGGGGAGAAAGAGGTAGAGAGAGGTAGTGGGAGAGATAGAGATAGAGGGAGAGAGGGAAAATGAGAGAGTAAGAGAAAGGGAGATGGAGAGAGAAAGAGGGATAAAAGGAGGACGGATGGAGAGAGAGGGAGAGAGGGAGATAAGAGAGAAAGAGGGAGAAGAGAGAGAAGGAAATAGGAAGGGGGAGAGAGAGGAGGAGAGAGAAGGAGGGAAAGGTAGAGAGGTAGGGAGAGGGACAAAGGGAGATTGGGAGAGAGAGAGGGAGATAAAGAGAGAAGGAGAGAGGGAGAGGAAGGGAGAGAGGGTAAGAGTGAGAGAGAGGAAGGGAGAGAGGGGGAGAGATTGGGATAGAGAGGAAGAGAGAAGAGAGAGTGAGGTAGAGAGGGAGGGAGAGAAAGAGATAAAGAGAAGGAGAGAGATTGAGGAAGAGAGAGAGAAAGAGAAAGAGAGAGAGAGGGAGAGAGATGGATGGAGAGAGATTAGAAATGAGAGATTAGGAGGGCGAGAGTGGGAGATAAAGAGGGAGAGAGGGAGAAGAGAGAGATAGAAATGGAGGGTGAGGGAAAGAAAGAGGGAGAAAGAGAGGCAATGAGAGAGCGAGAAGGAGGGAGGAAGGGAGAGATAGAGAGGAAGAGAGTGGGACAAAGGGAGATTGGGAGAAAGGGATATAGAGGGAGAGAGAGGAAAAGAGTAAGAGGGAGAGATAGAGGGACAAGAAAAAAGTGGGAGAAAGAGGGAAAGGGAAAGAGTGGGGGGAGAGAGAGGGAGAGAGGGGGAGAGATAGAGAGACAATGATAGGGGAGAGGAAAAGGGCGGGAGAGAGGTTAGGAGAGAGGGAGAGGGAGACTTCTATCTCCCTCTCCCTCCCTCTCCCTCCTTATCCCTCCTTCTCTCCCCTTTCTCAACATATCTCTCCCTCCTTCCCTATCTATCTCTCCCTTTTTATCCGCCACCTTCTATGTCCCTTTTTCCCTCCCTTTATCTCCCTTTCCCTCCTTCTCCCTCCCTTCCTCTCTCTCCCCTCTCCCTCTCTCTCTCTCTCTTTATCTATCTCTCCCCCTCCCTCTCCCTCCTTCCTCATCCATCTCTCTCCCTCTTTCCCCATCTATCTCTCCCTTTTTATCTACCACCTTCTATGTCCCTTTTTCCCTCCCTTTATCTCCCTTTCCCTCCTTCTCCCTCCCTTCCTCTCTCTCCCCTCTCCCTCTCTCTCTCTCTCTTTATCTATCTCTCCCCCTCCCTCTCCCTCCTTCCTCATCCATCTCTCTCCCTCTTTCCCCTTATCTCCCAATCTCCCTCTTTCTCTCTCCCTTTTTCACTCTCCAACTCTCTCCCTCTCTCTCCCCTCTCTCTATTTCCCTCTCTCCCTTCCTCTCTCTTTCTCCCATCCTCCCCCTTTCTCTCTCCCTCCCCCTCCCCCTCTCTCTTCCTTCCTCTCTTCCTCTCTCACCCTCTTTGCTCTTTCTCTCTCTCGCTCTCCCCTTCCTCTCTCCTCCTCTCTCCCTCTCCCTTTCCCTTTCCCTCTCTTCCTCCCCCTCTCTCCCCCTTTCTCTCTCCCCTTTTCTCCCTCCCTATTTCCCTTTCCCTTCCTCCCTCTTTCTTACCAACTCTCTCTCTCCCCATCTCTCCCTCTCCCCATCTCCCTCTCCCTCTCTCTCTATCTCTCTCCCTTTCCTTTATATCCCTCTCTCTCTCCTTATCTCTCCCTATCTCTTTTTCCTTATCTCTTTATCCCTCTCCCTCTTTTTACCTCCCCTTATCCCTCTCTCTCCCTTCCACTCTCTCCCGCCCTATTCCTCTCCTTTCTCTCCTTATCTCCCTCTCTCTCCCTCTCACTCTCCATCTCCCTCCCTCTCACTCCCTCTCCCTCCTCTCTCCCTCTCCCTCTCCCCTCCCTACTTTCCTCTATAACTCCTCTCTCCACTCACTCTCTACCTCTCTCTTTCTCTCTCCCTCCATCTCTCTTTCTCTCCCTCTCCCTCTCCCTCTCCCTCTCTCTCTCTCTCCCCTTCCTCTCCATTCGTCTCTCTCCCTTACTAACCCCTCTCTCCCTCCCTTCTACTCTCTCTCTCCCTCTCCCTCACTCTCCTCTCTCTCTCTATCTCTTTCTCTCTTTAACCTCCCCGTCTCTCCCTCTTTCTCTCTCCTCCCTCTTTATGCCTCTCCCTTCTCCCTCCCTCTCCCTTTCCCGATCTCTACCACTCCCCCTTTCTCCCTCTTCCTCTCTCTCTCTCCCTCTTTCCCTCTCCCTCTCCCTCTCTCTCTCCGTCCCTCTCTCTCACTCTTTCTCCCTCTCTTTCTATCACTCCCTCGCTTCACCTTTACCTCTATCCCTCTACCTATATTCCTTTCTCCCTCTCTCACCTCTAACTCTCTATCTCTCTCCCTCACCCCCTTCATCTCCCTCTCCCTCTCTATGTCTCTCACTTCATCTCCCTCTCTCTCTCCCTTTATCTCTTTTTCGCTCTCCCTCTCCCCCTTCCTCCCCTAATCTCTCTCCCTCTCACACTCTTTCTCTCTCCACTCTCTTCCCCATCTCTCCGTCTCTTTCTCCCTCTACTCCCCCTATCTACTCCCCTCTATCACTTTCCTTTTTTACTCTCTATCTCCCTCTCGATCTCCCTCCCCCTCCACCCTCTTTCTATACGTCTACTATTCTCTCCCTTTACCTCCCTACTTCTCTCTTTCCCTCTCTCTCTCTTACTCTCTCCCTCTCCCTCCCCAATTCTCTCTTTCCCTCTCTCTTACTCTCTCCCTCTCCCTCCTCACTTCTCTCTTTCCCTCTCTCTTACTCTCTCCCTCTCCCTCCCCACTTCTCTCTTTCCCTCTCTTACTCTCTCCCTCTCCCTCCCCACTTCTCTCTTTCCCTCTCTCTCTTACTCTCTCCCTTTCTCTCCCTCCTCTCCTCTCTCTCCCTCTCGCCCTTTAGCACTTCATCTCTTCCTCTTCCTCTCCCTCTATCCCTCTCTCACTCTTTCCATCTCAACCTCTCTCTCTCCCTCTCCCTCCTCTCTCTATTCCTCTCCTTCTCTCTTTACCCCCTCTCTCACTTTTTATCCCTCTTCCCCTCTCTTTCCTCCTCTCTCACTTTCTATGCCTCCCTCTCATTATATTTCCCTCTCTACCTCTCATTTTCTCCCTCTCTCTCCCCCCTCTCTTCGTCTTTTCTTGTCTCTCCTTCTCTCTCCCTTACCTGTCTCCTTTCCCTCCCTCTAACTCCTCCTCCCTATCCCTCTTTCTCTCCCTCTCCCTTTCTCTCCCTATCTCCCTCCTCTCTCTCACCTTCTCTCCCTCTTCCTCTCCCTCTCCCTCTCTCCATCCCCCTATCTCCCTCTCTCCCCCATCTCTCTCTCTCTTTTTATCTCCTTATATCTCTCCCCTCTATCAATCCTTCTCACCCTCCCTCTCTCCCCTCTCCCTCTCTAACCTAATGTTCTCTCTCGTTGCTCACTCTCTCTCCCTTTTACCCCTAGTCCCCCTCTCCCTCCTTATCTTTCTTTATCTCTCTTACTCCCTCCTTTTGTATTTTTGTTTATTTATCACCCTCTCTTTCCCTCTCTCTCTTTCTCTCCCTCTCTCTACTTGCCCTCTCTCCCTCTCCCTCTCTTCCTTTTGTCTCTCCCCCTCTCCATCTCTCTTTCCCTCTCTCACCCTCTCCTTTTTACTTTTTTTTTCGAACAAGGTCGGTACCTCGATAAGTTTATTGATTTGAGAAAAATGAGTACATGGGGGCAATCTAGCCTAAACCAACAAACTAGTGGGGTAAGGAAGCCTTACCCCTAAATATTGAATGACACTCTATAATTAAACAATCCCATCCTATCCCGTCTATTAACCGATTTTACATTTAAGATAATTGTGCATAACTACTAAAATCTATTTCTAACTTATGTTGAATCACCTCGTTCTCCAACCTATTTGCCATTATGTTTTGCTCTCACCAAATATGCTAAAATGTGTGATTACTCCTTAATTCCCGACATTCCCGGACCAGTTGTGTAAATAACCAAGGGACCTTATTAGTGCCTAATATAATATTGATAGTTAACATTAAATCAAATTCAATACTCACCGAGTCAAGATTCAATTCCTTACACGTAACTAACCCATCCCTATGTGCTAAAAGCTCTGCCTTTGAGTTAGTTCCCTCCCCATAATAGTGTGCAAAACCAAGAATAAAGGATCCTAAAAGGTCTCGTATTACTCTACCACCTATACAAAATCAATCTCTAGCCTATCCATCAACATTTAATTTAAATTTACCAAAAGGTGGTAGTTCCTACTTGATCCACTTCCCTCTCCTAGCTTTCGAGCAAGATTGGCGTGACACCTAACTTTTGCATCTTCCTTATACCGATCATATTCGGAGGCTTTTTTGGCATAAATAAACTACACATATCCCATAGGTCCTCAATCACTTGTCTCACTATATCACCTACTATCATTGGTTCATCCTTATATTTTGCTTTACACCGACTTTTCCATAACTCCCATAAGACAAAACAAAGACACTAACTTGGCATATACCTAATTGAGTAGTGAATGAAAACATCTATGTCTATGTACACTCCTCTAATGAATTCCACCTCCTACCATACCAAAAGATTCTTCCAAAATGTCCCCACATTTGCCTTACAACCCGAGATTCTAGAAACAAGTGTGACATGGTTTTTGCCTTATGATTTGAACAACATAGGCAAATACGAGAGTCAACTACCAAATCACCTATAAACCATTCCACATAAACAGAACCACCCTTGTTGGAATGTAAAGGTTCCAAATCCGAGAAGCCCATGCCCATCTTAGAGAGTGATGATGGATATAATTTCAATATGCTTTAGTCTCAAAGTCCGCTGATTGTATGGGGGTGTAAATCAATCCGTACTCTACTCGACTCATCAATCTTTATAGATTTCATATGATGCCCCTAGCTTCCTTACCAATTACCTAAGAGGCGTGGCTAGGTGCGTTATAGTTTAGAGACTAAATTCTCAATTTACTCCCATCATACATGGCCAATAAATAATAACATATTAAGTATAGAAGAAAGTATAATTAAATTTACACAACTTTAATGAATACCGTTACAAAAGTCACAAAATATCTATAGTGTTATTTACACACTACTAGACACCGTATCCTATGTTACAATCAAAAGAAATTTCTAAGTTTTTCGTGTCACATATACGCCCTTTTTAGGAGGAACTGGCGGCTTTTTTATCGATACTACCATCGTCTTTGCTTGTCATGGCATGAAATAACAACAAAGTGAGTCGAAGCTCGGTAAGTAGGGTGATACATGTGATATGCGAGTGCTTTCCAATGACTCTACCTTCCCCCATCGATTTTAGTTCGAGCACTCTAGGTACTAGCAAGTCCGCTTCTATTCCCATCTCTCAATAATTACCAAATCACCTACTCGCTAGAAATGGAATTATCCATCGTTGTAGCACATGGTTAGCTAAATTATCCATCACTTAATGGTGTATTCAATTAATAGAGTGGGCACATAGCTTCATTGCTAATACTCATTTAATCCAGTTCGGTTACCAAACCTCATCATTTCTCGACTCAATTGTTTTCTCAAGTCAATCCACCCTCAAGAAGCATATGATGCACGTGATGTTTCGTTTACCACATTCCACCAATCATGGGTACCAAACCTTTCATTTTCATACCACACTTGGGATTTCATATATTTTTCATAGGAGTCACGTAAAGAATACAAGACCCACCCAATAGAGTTAATCTATTCCTATATTTTAGTCTTAGGAACGCCTTTGAACGCATTTGAAGTAGGATTTTATTCCTAACTCAAAATTTAGCCTTAATATCCGAATTTAGCTTCTAATTGGGCTAGGTCCTAATTCTAATTTTTTCCCGAAGTCTTACCTTCCAACACTCGCATTTGATACTTATTGACTTCTAATTGAACCATTAATAATCAATTTGAATGAGTGGAACTCAATTTCCAAAACTTAGGGTTTAGGTCGAATGTTTCCTAGTCTAAGCTGAAATTTTCGTTTTCCTTGGAATCTAACCTTTCTACACTTCAATTTATACTTATTTAGGTGCATTTGAATAATTAATTATCAAGTTGGATAATTGGAACTCAAATCCCAAATTTTTGGGTTTAGGCCGAATGGGTTCTAAAAGGGGAAGAGATTTTCTTTTGTTTTTATGTAATTTCTTTTCCTCCTAACTTACTAATTTATACTTAATTAAGTTACCATTAAGTTCTAGATCTTTAGTTACATAAAGACAATCCAAACTTTGGCCATTTTAGTACCTAAGTCTGAATGATCTCCGTAAGGATGCTCTAAGAATTCTTTCCTCTTTCAAATCCATCCAAACTTTATTCGAAGCCCATTTTTTTTAACCAAACCCGTCAACACATAATTTTGTTTCCTCCTAACTTACTAATTTATACTTAATTGAGTTAGCATTAAGTTCTAGATCTTTAGTTACATAAAAACCATCCAAAATTTGGCCATTTTAGTACCTAGGCTGAATGATCTCTATAAGGATACTCTAAGAATTCTTTCCTCTTTCAAATCCATCCAAACTTTATTCCAAGCCTTTTTTTTTAACTAAACCCATTAACACATATTTAGGCATGCATAACACATGGATACATAAAATACCAACCATTCATCATTACATATACAATCCAATCATTAATTTCACATCAAGCCATCAAATACAAAATGCTAAAATGAATAACCCATAACCACATAATGGAAAGCTTTAAAAAACCGACTAATTTAAGCACATATAAATGAAATTAATGGTATAACATAATGCAACATAAACCTAATTACATTGATTTAAGCTTTCCTAAAGGTTTCCTAGCTTTTCCCTTTTTCCTTTCTTCTTTATTTGTTTTTCTCTCTTTTTCATTTTTCTCTCTTTCCCTATGGTTTTCTCTCATTTTTTGGTGAGCTAAAATAGCTAAGTCTCTCTCTCTCTCTCACACTTATATACTTCCTCCTTTTTCTTCTCATTAATTAGTATAACAAGTGTCTAAATTTTATGGTTATAAAGTGTAAAGTGAGGGAGAAAATGGAAGCAAGGTGGCGGGTTTGACTCTCAAAATGGTGAGGTGTCATTTCCATGAAGAATGGAGAAGCTTAGGCATCTAATTAGTAGCTGAAATGGGTAACTAAGGGTAACTAAACTAACTAAATTTCTAAGGTAGTTTGGTTCCAATAATTCGACATTTTCACCATATTTAGATGATTCTTTCACTTTATGGCATTTTTAGGTATATGTTACAGGAAATTAAATAATGGATAGCTAATTACCCAAAAGGTTATTCCCACGAACAATAGTTATTTTAATGTCACAAAACATTAAAGAAAATATGACATAAATTACACCCACATCCAATATATTTTTTTATAGATATTCTAGTATATATATATATAAGAATTCGTTTCATAGAAGTTACATTTCTCTCCCCAAAATTTCAACACTATCCACACCTTTAGCTAATTTTTCTCACTTCACCGTACGTTCTAAATAAATTACGTTCTTAATATATGTTAAAGAAAATAAATGGTAACTAGCTAAGTTTCCTAAAGTTCATCCCATAAATCCTTACATAAACACTAAGCATGTTAACATTACAAAATATTAAAATGATACATAAATCACACCTATACTTAGTATATACATATAGAAATATTCCGAGTACCTATAGCGATGTGGTTAAGAAGTTTCATGAGGGTTGCATTTCAGTTCTTCATAGATTTGACATGGAACAAATGAAAGGAAATCATCCAGTTCTTGCAATCCTTCCATCACCGTGAGCCTAATATCTATAGGTAACGAGACTCTAAAAGCTGTACCACATAAATTAACACCTCAAAAAGAAACTATGACCTTTCCTATAAGCCATTAGCTAACCAAAAGCAAATACTATAAGTGTGCAAAAATGATTTTCCAAATATGTGAGGACATCCTCGAAAGCTTCCCCATGTCCCCATACCTCACACGTAAAAATCAAGCCTAAAGGCTTGATCCTTAAATATAAGACCATGCTAACTTTGCTTGTAGAGCTACCACCACTTGCTCCAATCCATGAATCCCCAATCCACCTTCCTCAAAAAGAGAATAGACACGCCACTAGGAGACCTAGTAATGGCAGTTTTCACCGAAGAGCTCCACCAAAAGTTAGCAGTCTTACTCTCGATTCTCCGTAGTGTCGGAGGCCGTTTAGATCCATTCATCAAAAAACAGCATGCCATCTCCATAGAATAAGTGAGAAATTAATAAAGCTCCTATTGGCAACCTATATGGCTGAATTAGACCTTCCACCATAGACCTTCCACCATATATTGTTTAAGGTTAACGAAAGGACTTACTAGGCCAAAATAAAAAGTAGAGGTGATAGAGGGTCCCTTGTCGAACACCCTTATATGATTTAAAGAATTGAAAGTTCCTTTCTTGAATCCGAATTGTATACCACACATGACTAAGACTTTTATACACCAAGTCACACCAATTTTCACTAAACCCCATCACATGCATGACTTTTATGAGAAAATGCCAGTCAATCTTATCATAAGCTTACAATATATCTAGTTTAGAAATATGGTTCCTCCCTCACTCTTTTTCTCTTCCTCTTCCTCTCCCTCTCCCTCTCCTTCTCTTTCTCTCCCTCTCTCTCCCTCTTCATTTCTCCCTCATATGTCTCTCTAAATCCCTCTCCCTTCCTCTTCCACTCTCTCCCTTTTTCCCTCCCCCTCCCTCTCCCTCTCTCCCTCTCTATCCCTCTCCTTCTCTTCCTCTCTCTCTATCTCCTACTCTTTCTTGATTTATCTCTCTCTCCTTCTCTTCCTCTCTCTCGCTCTCTCCATCTTTCTCTTACTCTCCCCCCTCTCCCCTTCTCTCCATCTTTCTCTTGCTCTCCCCCTCTCTCCTTTTCTCTCTCCCTCTCCCTAACTCTCTCTCCTCTCTCCCTCCTTCTCTCCCCATCTCCCTCCCTCCCTCTCTTCATGAATCTCTTTTCCTCCCTCTGTCCCTCTCCCTCTCTCTATCTCTCTCTTGCTCTTTTTATCTCTCTCTCCATCACTCTCCCTCTCCTTCCCTTTCTCCCTTTCTCAACCTCTCACTCCCTATTCCTCTCTCTATCATGCAATCCACCCTCCTTCTTTCCATCCCTCTCTTCCACCCTCTTTCCCTATCCATCCCTCCCTCTCTCCCCCTCACCATCTTTATCTTTCATCTCTCTATTTTCCTCCCTCTACCTCTCTTTCTCTCTCTCGCACTCTATCTCTCTTCCTTCCTTTTGCTTTCACACTCCCTCTCCTTCTCTCTCTCCCTCTCTCCCCCTTCTTTTCCTCTCCCTTCTTTCCCTTTCTCTCTTAATATTCCTCTCTCTCCCTCTCACTCTTGCTCTCCTATTCTCTCTCTCTCCCTCTCTTCCTCTTTCCTACTCTCTCACTCCCACTCATCATTCTTCTCTTCCTCTCACTCTTGCTCTCTTATTCTTTTCATCTTCCTCTCACCCTTCTCACTCTCTCTCCCCTCTTGTTCTTCTTCTCTCTCCCTCTCTCTCTCTCCCTCTCTCTCTCTCTTGCTCTCTATCCCTCCCTCTCCCCCTCTCCCCATCCCTCTCTTCCTCTCTATCTCTCACTCCTCTCTTAGTTTCTTGCTTTCTCTCCCCTATTCTCCCTCCCTCCCACTCTTGCTCTCTATCCCTCCCTCTCTCTCCCTTCATTTCACTCCTCTTCTTCCTACCTTTTTTTTCTCTCTTCCCCTTTCCCACTTTGTATCTCTCTCTCCTTCTCTCTCATTTCTCCATTCCCTCTCTCCCTCTTCCTCTCTCTCCCCCTTCCCTCCCTTTCTCCATTCCCTCTCTCCCTTGTTTCCCTCTCCCTCTCCCTCTCTCCATCTCCTTCTACCCCATTTTTCCCTCTCTCTCCCTCTCCTCTTTCCCGATCTCTCCCACTTTGTCTCTCTTACTCCCTCTATCTCACTCTTTCTCTCTCTCCCTTTTCTCTCCCTCTCTCTCTTTCTCTCCCTCTCTCTATCCCTGTCTTACTCTCCTTCGTCTCTCTTGCTCTCCCTTTCTCTCTCCCTCTCTCACCCCCTCTCCATCTATCCATAAGTCTCTTCCTCCTTCTCTCTATGCATCTCCCTTCCTCCCTCTCTCCCTCTACCTCTTTCCCTCTTTCTCTCTCTCCCTCTCTTCATCTCTCTTACTCCTTCCCTCTCTCTCTTCATCTCTTTCCCCCTTTTTCTCCCCCTCTCTCTCCCACTCTCCCCATCTATCCCTCTCACACCTTCTCTCCCTCTCTCTTACCCCTTCTTCCTCTCTCAACCCCTCTCTCCTTCCCTTTCTCTCCCTCTCTTCTCCCCATCTACCTCTCCCTCTCAATCTATCTCATCCTTCCTCTAGCTTTCTCTCTCCCTCTTTATCTTTCTCCTTATGGCTCTCTCTCTCTCTCTTTCTCTCTCTCCCTCTCCATCTCTATCATTTCTTCCCTTTTGCTTTCACACTCCTTCTCCTTTTCTCTTTCCCTCCTTCCTTCCTTTTCCCTCTCTCCATTTCCCTCCTTCTCTCTCTTTCACTCTCTTGCTCCATCTCTATCTTTTCTCTTTCTCTCCCCTCTCCTTCTCCCTCCCTCTCACCCTCTCTCTATCTTACTCTCTCTTCCTCCCTTTCTCTTTTCTTCTCATTTCCCTATTGTTCCCTCTCTGTCTCTCCCTTTCTCTCTTTCTGCGTCTTCCTCTCTCTCCCTCTCCCTCTTTCTCCCTCTTCCTCTCTCTCCCCTCTCTTTCTTCTTCCTTCTCACCCGGTCCTACCCCCTCTCCCTCCCTCTATCCTTCTCTCCCTCCCTTGCTCTCTCTCTTTCTCTCTCCCCTCTCTATGTCCCTCTCTACCTTTCCTTCTCGACCTTTCCCTCTCTCCAACTATCTTTTTCTATCTCACTCTTACTCTCCCTTCCCTCTTTCTCCCTTCCACTACCTCTCTCCCTCTCTCTCTACCTATCTCTCACTCACACCCTCTCTCTATCCCTTTCACTTCCTTTCCCTATCTCTCTCTCCCTCTCTTTCCCTCTAACTCTTTCTCTCCCACTCTCTCACCCTCCCTCTCTCCCTCTATCTCTCTCTCTCCCTCTCATTCTCTCCTTATCTCATACCCACGCCCTCTCTCTATCCCTTTCACTTCCTTTCTTGATCTCTCCCTCCATCTCTTACCCTCCCACACTCTCTCTCCCACTCTCTCAACCTTCCTCTATCCCTCTCCTTCTCCCTATCCCTCTCCCTCTATCTCTTCCTCTCACTCTCTTCCTCTATCTCTCCCTCTCTCTATCTATCCCTTGCTCTCCTTCTTTATCTCCCTCTCTCTTTTTCTCTCCCTTATCTCTCTCTCCCTCTCCCTCTCCCTCTCTCTCTCTCTCTTAATCTCCCTCCCTGCCTCTCTTTATTCATCTCACTTCCCCTCTCTTTCTACCTCTCCCATTCCTTTCTCGGTGATTTTACCTCTCTCCCATTCTTTCTCTTTCTCTCTCTCCCCTCTCTCTTTTTCTCATGCCCTATTTCGTCTTCCTCTCCCTTTCTCTCTCTCCATGTCTCTCAATCTCACTCCCTCTTTAACCTTATTCCTCTCCCCCATTCTCTCCTTCTTTCCATCTCTCTCTCCCTCTCTCCATCTCCCTCTCCCTCTACCTATCACTCCTTGTCTACCTTCCCTTCCCTCTCTCTCCCTCTCTTTTAATCTCTCTCCCTCTCTCTCTATCTCTTTCTTACTCCCTCTCCGACTCTTTCTCCCTCTCTCTCTTTCTCTCCCTCTCTCTCCCTTTATCCCTCTCCTCGCTCTCCCTCTATCTCCCTTACTCTCTTTTCTGTCTCCCTCTCTCCCTCTCTTCCAAACTCCCTACTTCCCTTTCTCTCTCTCTCTATGCATCTCTCTTCCTCCCTCTCTCCCTCTCTCTCTCCCTTTACCTCTCCCTCTTCTTGTCTCTCTCATTCTTTATCTCTCTCTTACTCTTTCCTTCTCTCTCCATCGTTCTTTTCCTCTCTCTCATTCTCTCCCCCTCTGTCCCTCTCACTACTTCTCTCCCTCTCTTCCTTTCTCTCTCCCTCTTTCTTGCCCTTTCTTTCTCTCTCAACCTCTTTTTCCCTCTCTCTCCCTCACTCCCTCCCTCTCTCTATCCCTCTCTTCCTCCCCATCTCCCTCTCCCTCTCCCTCTCTATCTCCATCTCAATCTATCTCATCTTCCTTGAGCTTTCTCTCTCCCTCTCTATCTTCCTCCCTATGGCTCTCTCTCTTTCTCTCTCTCCCTCTCCATCCGTCCTTCCCTCCCTCTTGCTTTCACACTCCTTCCCCTCTTCTCTTTCCCTCCTTCTTTCCCTTTCCCTTTCTCCCGCTTCCTTCCTCTCTCTCCTCCACCCTCTTGCTTCATCTTTATCTTTTCTCTTTCTCTTATTCGTTCCCCTCCCTCTCCCTCTCTCCCCCTTTTTCTATCTTCTCTCCTCTTCTCTCTCTACCTCTCTCATTTTCTCTCTCCCTCTCTCTCCTAATCCCCCTCCTTGCCTCTCGTATATTTATCTCACTTCCCCTATCTCATTCCTTCTCTCTCTTCTTTTACCTCTCTCTCTCACTCTTTCCCATTCTCTTTCTCCCTCTATCTCCCCCTCTTTTTCTCATGCCCTCTTTTCCTCTCCCTCTCCCTTTCTCTCTCTCCCTACCTCTCTCAACCTCACTCCCTCTCTAGCCTTTTTCCTCTCCTCCCTCTCTCTCTCTCTCCCTTTTTCCATCTCTCTTTCCTTCACTCCCTCTCCCTCTCTCCCTCTTTCCATCTCTCTCTCTCTCTCCCTTTTTCCATCTCTCTTTCCTTCACTCCCTCTCCCTCTCTCCCTCTTTCCATCTCTCTCTTGCTCTTTTATCTCTCTCTCCTTCTCTCCCTCTCCCTCTCTCCCACTCCCTTTCCCTCTACATCTCTCTCTTTGTCTCCCCTCTCTCTCAATCTCTCTCCCTCTCTCTATCTCTTTCTCACTCCCTCTCTCTTACTCCCTCTCTCTCCCTCTCTCTCCTTTTCTCTCCCTCTCTCTCCCTTTATCCCCTCTCACTCTCCATCTGTCTCCTTTGCTCTCTTTTTCTCTCTCGCTCTCTTTTTCTCTCTCCCTATCTTCCAAAATCCCTCCCTCACTCTCTATGCATCTCTCTTCCTCCCTTTCTCCCTCTCCCTCTCCTCTCTCTCTATGGTGCCCCCTCCCAGCCCACTCATTAATTACCCGGAAAGGAGTGCCTAGGCAAGGAACGCATCACACCGACATGACCAAATCCCGACTTAATCCCTAATTCATACATACTTATACATTAAGGGCACATTATATAATGAAACACGTACGAGTACAAATTACATAACATTAACAAATACAACGAAAAGAAATTACAAATTAATTACAATACCATTAAAATTTCCATCGACACCTCGACTTAAAATTACAATCAAATAAACTTCGTTACATTTGTGTCACACATGAGCCCTTTTTAAGGAGGAACCAGCGGCATCCTTGCTACTTTGACCCTTTCCTATCATAATCATGGAAATAACAATGAGGGAGCCGAAGCTTAGTAAGTGAGGTCATATACATGATATGCAATGCTTTTCGGACTTTCTCACCATACTCATAGATTTTAGTTCTAGGTACCACAGGTATTATCAATTCTCCTCTATTGGTGATTACTAAATCACCTAATGCTAACAATAGAATTATCCCTCATTATAGCCACTATTAGCGGGAATCCATCACCCAACAGGTGCGATCACACAGATTAGAGTACGCACATAACTAGACCATTAATATCCATTTATTCCAGCTAGGTTACCAAACCTAGCCATGTCAACTAATTCTCAATCAATTGATTTTTCTCAACCCGCCCCATAATGAACATGATGCTCGTGATGTTACGTTCATCATATTAAACATATCTAACCTATACGGGGTTTAGTTTCATATATTTTTTGTGACACCCCCCGCCCGACCCACTTGCCAATTAAGCAAAAGGAGTGGCTAGATAAGGTGTGTCACGCCGACACAACCAGTTTCCAATTTGACCTTAAGCACGTAAGTGCTCATACATTAAGGACTTATTATATAGTGAAATACGTACAAGATAATTTACATAATATTAACAATATAGTGGAAGAAATTAAAAAGTTTAGTTACAATACTATTAAAATGTTTATCGACACCCTAACCTTAAAATTTTAGTCAAAAGAAATTTTGGTACTTTGTATCACATATGAGACTTTTTGGAGGACTCGGTAGCATCCCGACTACTTTGACTTGTTCTCGTCATAACATGAAAACAACAATGGGGTGAGCCGAAGCTTAGTAAGTAGGATGATGCACGTGATATGCAATGTAGTTCTATTTCCTATTTTACCCATCCATTTTAATCCGAGTACCGTAGGTATTAGTAAGACCGTGCGTTCCATCTCATGGTGATCGTGTTATCACCTACTCGCTCTATTACTCTCTCTTAGTGATCCCATTATCACCTATTGCTCACAACGAAATTACCCCTTGTTGTAGCACATGGTTAGTGAAATTATCCCTCGCTTAACTCTCCCTCTCCATTTCTCCCTCTCCCTCCCCCTTTCTCCCTCTCTGCCTCTCTCTACTACTCTCTCTACTTCTTTTCTTGTTCTCCTTCTCTCTCTCTCTCCACCTTACCCTCTCTTTTCCCCACTATACTCTCTCCTCTCTCTCCCTTCCCTATCCCTCTCTCCCTCTCTCTCCCCCTCTTCCTCTTTCATCTCTTTACCATCTCTCTCTTTCCCTCCCCCTTATCTATTTTTCTCTCCCCCACCCTCTCCCTCTCTCTCTCCCTTTTAATCTCTCTTTCCCACTTCACCTTTTCTCTCGCTCCCTCTCGCTTTACCTCCATATCTCTCCCTCTCTTTCTTCACTTTGCTCTATCCCCACCTTTCTCTCCCTATTTCTTTTTCTCCCTCCCTCTCTCTCCCTCTCCCTTCCCCTCTCACTCTCTCCCTCTCTCCCTCTCCCTCTCCCTCTCCCTCTCTCCTCTTCTTTTTCCTCTCCATCTCCCTCTCCCTCCCTCTCCCTCTTTTTTCTCTCTCCTCTCTACTTTCCCTCTCTCTCCTCATTTTCTCTATCCGGCTCTCTCTCTTTTCCTCTCTCCCTCTCTTTCCTCCTCTCCCTCACCTTCCCTCTCTTTATCCTCTCCCTCTTACTCTCTCGCTCCCTCTCCCTCTACTTCTCTTTTTTTCCTCACTCTTCCCCTCACCCTTAAACTCTCCCTCCCTATCTCTCCCAATCCTTCCTTCTCTCTCATGCCTCCATATTCATCTCACCCTCTTTCTCCCTACTCTCTCTCATTCTACCTCACTTACTTTCTCTCTCTTTATCTCTCCTCTCTCTCGCTCTCTCGCTATCTTTCTCTCTACCTCACACTCTCTCTACTCCTTTTCTCCCTCTCTCTCTCTATTCCACTCACCCTCTTCCTCTCACCCTCTCCCTCTTTCTCTACCTCTCCCAATCTCTCTCCTACTCTCCTTCTCTCTCATTCTTTATATCCCTTTCTAGCTCCCACTCTACCCAATCTCCCTCTCTCTTCCTTCTATCTATCCCTCTCTCTATCTCCTTTTCTCTCCCTCTCTCACCCATCTCTTTTTTCTCACTCTCCCTCTCCTTCCCCCTTTATCTCTCCCCCTACTTCCCTCTCTCTCTCTCTCCCTCTCTCCCCATCTCTCACCCACCCCTTCTCTCTAGCCTTTTCTCTTTCTTTCTCTCTCCCTCTCCTACTTGTCTCCTTCCACCTCTCTCTTTCTCACTTTCTCCCTTTCTCTCTCTTTCTCTCTTCCTATCTCTCCCACCCTCTCTCAATCTCACTCCCTCTCTTAGCATCTCCCGTACCCTCTTTCTCCCTTTATCCATCCTCACTCTTTCTCTCCCTCTCCCTCCCCCTCTCCATCTCTCAATCACTCTCCCACATTCTCTCTCATTTCACTCTCTCCTTTTCCATCTTTATTTTCCTCCCTCTCACTTTGTCTCAATCCTTCCCTCTCTCCTTCCCTCTCCCTCTCTTCCTCTCTCGATCTCCCTCTAATTTTTCCTCTCTCTCCCTCTCCCTTCCTCCCTCTCTCTTTCCCTCTCTCACTTTGTCTCTCTCACTCTTCTTTTTTCCTCTTTATTTCACTATCCTTCTCTCTATCTCCCTCTCTCTCCCCCTTTCTCCCTCCCTCCATCTCCTTCCCTTTCTCTCCCTCTTTCTCCGTTCTTATCTCTTCCTCTCTCCCTCTCTATGTTTCTCTCTATCCCCCTTGCTCTCATTACCTCGTTCTCTCTCTCTCCCTTTCTTTTCTTTGCTCTCTCTCCCTCCCTATCTCTCTCAATCTCTCCCTTTCTCTCCCTCTCCCTCCCTCTCTCCCCCTCTCTATATCTCTTTTCCTCCCCCTCTCTCTCTTTCTCTCCTTCACCCTCTTTCTGTCCTCCTTTCTCTCCCCCTTCTTCCACTCCATCTTTATCTCTCTCTTCCTTCTTTTTTCATTATCTTTTTAACTCTCTCTCTCCCACTTGATCCTTGTCTCTCACTCTCTCTTTCATTTTCCCTCCCTCTCCCTCTCTTTTCTTTCTCTCCACTCCCGTACCTCACTCCCTCCCTCTCACTCATTTTCTCCTCCTATCCCTCTCCCTCTTCTTCTCTTTCTCTCTCCAACTCTCTCGTCTTTCTCTTTCCCCCTCTCCCTCTATGTCCTCTTCTCATTCTCCCTCTCTCTGCCTCTCCCTCCCTCTCTCCCTCACTCTCTCTTGATTTCTATCTCTCCCTCTCACTCCCTCTCTATCTCTCTCTCCCACTCCACTCGATCTCTCCCTCCCTCTTGCTCTCTCTCCATATCTCTCCCTCTCCTTCCTCACTATGATATCTTCCCACCTCTCTCTCCCTATCTCCCTCTCCCTCTCCCTCTCCCTCTCTCCCTCTCCTCCTCTCCCCCTCTCCCTTTCTCTCCCTCTCTCTCACTCTCCCTTTCGCTCCCTCTCTCCCTTTCCCTCTCTCCCTTTCCCTCTCCCTCTCCCTCTCTCCCTCTCCTCCTCTCCCCTCTCCCTTTCTCTCCCTCTCTCTCACTCTCCCTTTCGCTCCCTCTATCCCTTTCCCTCTCCCTCCCTCTCTCTGCCCTCTCTCTCCTCTCCCTCTCTCTTTCCTCACTCCCTCTCTCTCCCTCTCTCTCCCTCTCTTTCCTCTTCTCTCTCACCTTCCCCGTCTTTCTCCTATCCCTCTCACTCTCTTGCCCACTCTCCCTCTACCTCTCTCCCTCATTTCCTCCCTCTTCCCCTTACCCTTAAACTCTCCCCCTCTCTCTCTCCATCCCTCCTTCTCTATCCCTTTTTCTCTCTCTTCATCTCACCCTCTTTCTCCCTACCCTCTCTCCTATTCTCCATCTCCCTTACTTTCACTCTTTATATCTCTCCCTCTCTCTCTCCATCTCTCTCGCTTTCTTTCTCTTTACCTCACACTCTCTCTACTCCCTTTCTCCCTCTCCTTTTCTCCCACTCGCTTTCTTCCTCTCTCGCTCTCCCTCTTTCTTTACCTCTCCCACTCTCTTTCCTATTCTCCCTCCCTCTCTCTCATTCTTTATATCTCTTTTTGTCTCCCACTCAAACAAAAGAATTTCCTCAATAATAAGCTATAAGTTAAAAGATTACTTCTTATAGTGCAAATCTAAATTCCTTTTCGAGTGAAGTTGTTCAAGTTTCTAGCCTCTATTGATGATTCATGTAGTCCAAGTATCCATAAAAAAGTATTCAAAATTAATGGGGTGCTAGCTCCACCATTTCGATTTTGTATTTACTTTAGAAATCAATCCCGGAAAACTTTGCGACAACCTTAAACAAGGAGGAAAGAGTATTTCTTGCTAGGATTTAGGAGAAAACTATTTTCTTCTTTATTTTCTCTCTTGGTTGCGTGCCCTAAGTGATTTTGGAGGTCTGGTTGAATTTTCTCGACCTTTTTTTCTTTTATTGTTTGAATCTTGCCTCTTAATTTTGCTTGGCCAAAAATACTCTTTTTAGGCCATCATTTCCTTTATGCCGCACCTCTCCTATTTATAGGGAGAGAGTTTCCTTATCCTCCAAGGATAAGGAGAGGGTGACCATGAGTCTATAAAGGACTCTAAGTTGTTACTTCCTTATTCTCTATGGATGTAAAGTTATTTTATATGTGGACTACTTGATTATTATCTTTTAAAACATTCATCCTTATCCAATAAGGTTGATGTTTATCTCTAAAACATTTATCCTTATCCAATAAGGTTGATGTCTATCCTCCCACAAAAATTATCTTTAAGCTTTTTAATTAAATCTAGTGGGCCAAAACTATTTTAGCCTAATTAATTTATTTGGACTATCCAAATAAATATTCTTAGATTATTTTAGCGAGGTCCACATTAAGAAATAATTTCCCAAAATACCTTTTAGCCTAAATTAGGAAACTCTTTTCCTTTTAGGTTCTTTATTTCCAAATTTGAAACTAACTTCCAACTTAGAAAACCGATTTCTAAAATCGAAAAATTTCCATTTTGGAAACTCTTTCCAAAATAGGAAACTTTTATAGTTGGAAATTTTTTCCAATATCTTAGTTCTCATTTATAATGTGAATACTTAAACTTATGCATGTGACTCAATAGGCTCTCTTTTATCTTTTGACACATAAATCAAGATTGGCCTCTAGTAAGGCATCATGACTACCTAATTCTCTAGGAGGATTAGCTAATCCATTATTACCTTTCACGAGCATGGTTACCATACAATTCAGTCCTCATGTCAACTTATCACAAGTGTGATCTCAAACTTGGTTATTAGTCTTGTTCGATTATGATCACACAAGTTTTCTTCGATTCTCAAATGTCTTAACTCTTAGAGTAGACCAACTATACTCTATTGGAGTACTCCTACTATGGCCGTAGATTTCTTGAGCAAACACTTATCGAAGTGCAATATGATAACTCCTTTGGCATACAAGGAATGACATGTCCTATCTTAGTCATACAATTATCTCCATTGGATTCCTAGTGCATCAAATGAAACGTCCACGTGCAACTCATTAATGGATCCATCGAAACGAGTGTCAAAGTGCATAAGTCCTCTAATGCGATAAACATGATGACTTCAAGTCTATGGACCATTTGTACCCATCTCGTATGAGATTCCTATAGACTAAAATCAAATGAGTTCTTATGGTAAGTTAAGTCCAGTGATATGTTCTCTAACATAAATCATCTAAGTGCTTGTTTTGGCATCACCATACTAGTAGGTATGAGTTCTCATACTCGCTATTACATAACATGAGCATAACACTCACAAGTCTATCCGTATTTGTCAATGTCCATTCTTGATAACGCTATGACTTGAGACATTTAATGATATCATTTATGTATATTAGTGTTTGTCTCACATCTTTCGATCAATCACTATTACAAATGCATGTCATGAGGACTTCTATCTAATTTTACTCGAACATGTAAACATAAGAATTAACGTAATAACTTCTTTATTATTATCAAAATAAATAATGCAATGATACATTAACTCAAGCCCAACTATAGATGGTTGGATCTTGGGCATCAACCCTTACACTCACCCCATCTCTTTCCATCTCACTCTCACTCTCCCTTTCCCCTTTCTCTCACCCTCTCTCACTCCCTCTCTATATCTCTCAACAACCTCCTTTCTCTATCCCTTTCTCTTCATTTTTCTCTCCCTCGAATCCTCTTATCCCTCCCTCTATCTTTCTCTCCCTCTCCTTTCCTCTCTAACTTTCTCCTCCTCTCTCACTCTTTCTCTCTCTCGCCCTCCCTCTCTCCCTCTCCCTCTCTTTCTATCTCTCCCTCTATCTCTCCCTCCCTATCCCTATCTCTCTCTCCCTTTATCTCTCCCTTCCTATCCCTATCTCTCTCCCTCTCCATCTCTCTCTCTCCCTTCTTCTTATTCCCTCTTAGTGTCTCCCTCTCTATCTATGTCCCTCGATCTCCCTCTTTCTTTCCCTCTTTCCCATTCTCTCTTCCATTCTCTCTCTCCTTCTCCCTCTCTCCATCTCATTCTCCACTTCTCTCCCAATATCCCTCCCTCTCTCTATTCATCTCACTTTCCTTCTCCCTCTCTAGTTGCCATTCCTTCTCTCTCCCCTTCTAACACTCTTTCTTTCTCACTCTCTTCATTTCTCTCTTTTTATCTCTTGTTTTCTCTCCCTCTCTCTCTTTGTTTCTCTCTCTCCTTTCCCCACTCAATCTCACTACCTCTCTCAACCTCTCCCACCCCTCTCTCTCCTTCTCTCCCTCTCCCTCTCTGCCTCTCCCTCTCCCTCTCTCAATCACTCTCACACACACTCTCTCCCTCTCCATCTCTCTTTTCCTCCCTCTCTCTTTTCCCTATCACTCCCTCTCTCCTTCCCTCTCCCTCTCTCTCACTCTCCCTCTCATTTTCCCTCTCTCTCCCTCTTCCTTCCTCCCTCTCTCTCACTCTCCCTCTCATTTTCCCTCTCTCTCCCTCTTCCTTCCTCCCTCTCTTTCACCTCCCTCTCATTTTCCCCTCTCTCCCTCTTCCTTCATCCCTCTCTCTTCCTCTCCCTCACTCCCTCCCACTTAGCCTTCTTCTTTTCCTCTCCCTTTCACTCTCTTTCTCTCTATCTCCCTCTCTCTTCTTTTCTCTCCCTTCCCTTCTCTCCTTTTCTCTCCCTCTTTCTCCCTTCTTATCTCTCCCTCTCTCTCTTTCTCTATTCCTCCCTCGCTCTCTATCCCTCTTGCTCTCATCGTTTTGCTCTTTATCTCTCTCCTCTGTTGCTCTCCCCCTTTCTTTTCTTTTCCTTCTCTCTCCTTCCCCTTCCCTTTCCCTCTCTCTCCCTCTCTTCCTCTCCTTCTCTTTCTCTCTCTTTATCTCTATCCTCTTCTCTCTCTCCCTTCTCTCACTTCATCTTTATCTCTCTCCTCCTCTCTTTTTCTTTCTCTCTCTCACTCCCTCTCAACCCCTTTATCCTTCTTTCTCGTTGTCCTTTCCTCTCATTTTTCCTCTTTCTCCCTCTCCCTTCCTCTCACTCCCTCACTCTTCCTCACTCTATCCCTCTCACTCTTTTTCTCCTCTAATCCTTCTCCCACTCTTTCTTTCCCCCACTCTCTCTCTCCCTCTCTCCTCTTCTCTCTCCCTCTCTCTCTCCCTCCCTCCCTCTCTCTCCCTCTCTCTTCCAATCCCTCTCCTTCTCCTTTTCCTTCTCTCTTCCCACTCTATTGCCCTCTCTCTATCTCTCTCTCCCTCCCTCCATCTCTCTCTCTCCATCCTCCCTTCCTCTCTCTCCTTCTCTCGTCTCTCTCTCCCTCTCTCCCTCTTAATCTATCTACCTTTCCCTCTCCCTAGCTCTCTCTTTCTTTTTCTCTTTCTCCCTCCGATTCTCTCTTCCTCTATCCACCTTTCTCTTTCCCTCTCCCACTCTCTCTTTCTCCTTCTTTCCCTTTCTCCCTCCCTCTTTCTCTCTCACCCAATGTCCCTCTCTCTTGCTCCTCTCCCTCCCTCTTGCTCCTCTTATGTCCCTCTCTCCCTTCCTTTCTTCATCTCTCTCTCTCCTCTCTCTTTCTTTCCCTCTCTCTATCATGCCCTCTCTCCCTCTACCTTTGTCCTTCTTTGTCTCCCTCTCCCTCCCGAAGGATCATGCATCCTATGGAGTTACGGAATAAATAAAAAAATTTCTCTATCTAAGGGCCAAAGATCATGCCATTGAATCTACTAACCATCCAACACATGAATAATAAGATAAAAGTAAAGGATTACCTCTTGTAGTATAGATCTAAATTCCTTTTCTTTAATTAGTCGTCCAAGTGTCCGACCTCTATTGATGATCCACGCGACATAAGTATCCACTGAGAAGCACTCAAAATTAACGAGGTGCTAGCTTCACCTTTTTTGATTAAGTATTTTCTTTAGAAATCAATCCCCGAGCAACTTTGCGACAACCTTAAAGAAGGAGGAAAGGGTATTTCTTCCTAGGGTTAAGGAGAAAACTATTTTTTTCTTTATTTTCTCTCTTGGCCGTGTGCCCTATATGATTTTGAAGGTCGGCCCAAATTCTCACCCTTTTTTTTCTTTTGTTGTCCAAATCTTGACTCATAATTTTTATTGGCCAAAATACTATTTTTTAGGCCATCATGTTCCTTATGCCATACCTCTCCTCCTATTTATAGGGGAAGAGTTTCCTTGTCCTCCAAGGATGGGGAGAGTTTGGCGGCTATGAGTCCATAAATGACTCTAGGTTGTTGCTTCCTTATCCTCCAAGGATGATGAGTTATTTTATATGTGGACTACTTCATTATTATCTTCTAAAACATTCAACCTTATCTAATAAGGCTAATGTTCATCTTTAAAACATTCACCCTTATCTAATAAGGTTGATGTTTATCCTCCCACCAAAATTATCTCGTAAGTTTTTGAATTAAATCTAATGGGCCAAAACTATTTTAGCCTAATTAATTTATTTAACTATCCAAATAAATATTCTTAGATTATTTTAACAGGATCTACATTAGGAAATAATTTCTCAAAATACTCTTTAACCTAAATTAGGAAACTCCTTTCCTTTTAGGTTCCTTATTTCCAAATTTGAAACTAACTTCCAAATTAGAAAATCGATTTCTAAAATAGAAAACTTTCCATTTTAGGAAACTTTTCATTTTGGAAACTCTTTTCAAAATAGGAAACTTTTATAATTGGAAAATTTTTCCAATATCTTTGCTTCTCATTTATAATGTGAATACTTAAACTTATGCGTGTGACTCAATAGACTTTATTTTATCTCTTGATACATAAATCAAGATTAGCCTCTAGCAAGGCATCATGACTACCCAATTCTCTAGAAGGATTAGTTAATGCATTATTAACTTTCACGAGCATGGTTACCATACAATTCAGTCCTCATGTCAACTTATCACGAGTGTAATCTTGAACTTGGTTATTAGTCTTGTTTGATTATGATCACACAAATTTTCTTCGATTCCTAAATATCTTAGCTCTTAGAGTAAACCAACTATGCTCTAGTGATGTACTCCTAGTGTTGCCACAGATTTCTTGAGCAAATATTTATCAAAGTGCAATGTGATAACTCGTTTAGCATACAAGAATGACATGTTTTATCTTAGCCATACACATATCTCCATTCCGAGTGCACCCAACGAATCACCCACGTGTAATCCATTAATGGGTCCATCGAAATAAGTGTCAAAGTGCATAAGTCCTCCAATGAGATAACCGGTGATGAATTCAAGTCTAATGACCATTTGTACCCGTCTCGTATAAGATTCCTATAGACTTAAACCAAATGGGTTCTCACGACGAGTCAAATCTAGTGACATGTTCTCTAACATAAATCACCTAAGTGCTTACTTTGGCATCACCATGCTAATAGGTGTAAGATCTCCTATTGCTATCATATAACATGAGCATAGCACTCATAAGTCTATCCGCATATTGTCAATGTCCATTCTTGACGATGCTACAACTTGGGGACATTTAATGATATCTTTTATGTGCATTAGTGTTTGTCTCACATCTTTTGATCAATCACTATTGCAAATGTATATCATAAGGACTTCGATCTAATTCTACTGAATTTATCAACATGTAAACATAAGAATTAATAGAATGACTTCTTTATTATTATTAAAATAAATGATGCAATAGGATATTAACATAAGCCCATAGAAACATGGTTAGATCTTGGTCACAAACACTAACAATCTCCCACTTGCACTAGAGCCAACTAGTCACATCCCTTAATCTTAATGTTCGAGTGAGGGATCGATGTTTCAACTATGATAAAGGCTTATTCGGGTTTAGTAGCGTTATCATATGTGTGGTTTCTTTTTTATCCTTATGTTACCATGAACCTTTTATCTCTATAAACAAGTGATAACATTATAGTGCTTGCTTGGATCGTTGATGAGACCTTGGTTCCTTAGCTTGTGCTATGGATCCTTTGTTGTTGGTCATCAAGCTATGTGACATTAGAAAAAAAACTTTTTTGATTGTTCTCTACTAAACATTTTAGTATCGAGTCATCGTCACTACCTTAGGAGACTCTTCATATTCTAAGTGATCTATCTCTATAGATCTATACTCTTAGAACATATATTTCTCTCATATTTCATCTTTGGGAAATTTCTTCTACATTTCTTAATCTCTTGTTCGCAACATGATGTTATGGTCGAGGTGTGATTTTGTATCAAATAACCATGACTAGTAGACTCCCACTAACTTCTTATATACACAAGGTTTATCTTTGTTTTGATGAATAATCAAACTCTTTGATCATTTCATAAAACGTCAACTTACGTTCCTAGAGGCATGTTTAAGTCTATTAATAGACCTCAACGTTTTTGTAAATCTTATTTACACGTTCTTGGGAACCATTAGGGTGTGTCAACTACACATCCTTTTTATTTTCCTTTTATAGGAATCAATGTCTTACGTTACCATTTCACAAGTATTAGCTTTGTCATCCCTTTCAAGGCTCACATTATCATGTGTCAAGATGTGAAGATCATATCATTTTTATCTTGTGAAAAATTTCTTTTATACTCATGAAATTCTTATGTTTTGTTTATGAGAGTGTTACAACTCTTTGTAATTATACTACTTTAGGATTCCTTTATTAAAATGTTAATTTGTGAGTCTACTCAAATCTTGTTGAGTTTTAAATTTCCTCCCATTATTTCTAGCATTCATAAATTCCTTCCAAAGGAACATAGCTCGCTTAGTAAGGAACAACACTTTGTTCTAGTGGTAAAATATTTACATCCTAATCTTACTTTAGGGTATCTCACAATCTAACACTTTATTTATTTTAGGTTTCCTTTTATCTTCGTCAAACCCTTTGACGTATATTTTATAGCCTTAAATCTTTAAGGGAAGATTAACTCATTTCCCTTCCCTTTTCATATCCCATATGTGATCTATTTTCAATAGATCATAATCCTATTTATTTCAAAGGTTGTAGTATGGAGTATTCATTAATTCAACTCATTATGGACGAGATCATGTCTAACATGTGATGTCCATAGAGAATCTCATTCTCATTTATGTAATCTAATATTTTAGCATTTAAGTTTTCAGCTCCTCGATCTATTCGAAATGCTTTAAAACTCTTGCTAGTTCATCTCATAACTTCTTAAGTCTAAACTTTTAAACATTTTAAATATTTTGGACTTGTGTCTTACAACCACAACATGATCCGCTATCATTAATAGTTATATGATAAGGATGTTCTCCTATTGTTGGGTGAACATATACCCATATACATCTCTATGTATAAGGACTATATTGATTAGTAACTCTTTCTCCTTTTGAACTAAAAGGGGATACATGTCCTTATGTTAAGTAAACAAGATTCCCGACATATCATCTAATGATTCTAAATATCCTTTTATATAAGTAGGTTGGATATAGGATTGTTTCTTATATGAATAAGTTTGATGTTGGGTACTAATTAATGTTTATTTAGATCATTTGAGTCTTCTAGTATTTATGTTATTCATTTGGGAGTTATGTTTAACGCATATAATCATTATCAAAATATTTCCACAAAACTCATTCTTAAAAATAACTATTATTCTTAAAAATGAAATACTTAATTCAAAATAACAAATGAAAATAACATCTTTAATCTCTACTAAAATGATAATGATTAAGTCATAGCACATCCCAACATTGTAGTGTTAGCTCATTAGTACCTACATCTAATGGTCTAATTCTTTAATCCATTATGGTCATATAGATATTCTTCCTTGAAGTTATCTTCCTTCCTTTTCTAAGCTCCTGTACATCACAAATGTAAGCACCATATTTAGTAGCATATACTTATGAGGTGGAATTTAGAAATACAAGGATTAGTGTTAATAACATAAATACCGAGGTAGTGGTAGAACTCTTCTTTTGCACCCCTTCTTGGTACTCCTTACGGTTGCGCTTCCAATGCCTCTTCTTGTTGTAATGAAAGCAAACCGTATCCTTTGGGCTATTCCGAGCCTCGACCTTTTCACTCCTCCAGTAGGTGCGGTTGAAGACTTCTTCTTCTTTTGGGTTTTTCTTGCCCTTTACTCGCACCTTTTCCCTTATTAACTAGAAGTACAGAACTTTTGTTCTTCTTGTTAATTTTGAGCTGAGCTTTCCTTAGCATGGACAATAACTCTCCAAGAGTCTTTTACATGTGTATCATGTTGAAGTTCATGATGAATTGTCAATAGCTATTGGGCAATGATTGCAATACTAGGTCAATGGATAATTTAGCATTCATTCCAACTTCAAGTTCGGCCAATTGATCGATATAGCCTATCATTTCTATGACATGCTTTTTGACATTGAATCCCTCATCCATTCTAACCCTAAAAAGCTTTCTTGCTATCTCATAGTGTTCATGTCTAGTATTCTCCTCATATAAGCTCTTGAGCCTTGCTATGATAACATAAGCCTCGTGAGCTTTTGTGTTAGTGCCTATACTCCAATGTCATAATAGCAAGCATGATACATTGAGCAATGATTGCATCATCTCTATGTTTGATCCATGCTTCATGAGCTTCGACTTGAAGTAGAGGAGGCTCATCTAGAAGAGCTTTCTCTATCGTATAAAGAATTTTCTCATATTGGAGGACTATCCTCAAATTCATTTACCGATTGAGAAAGTTTATGCCATTAAAGGCATTACTTTCATTAATGATCGATCGTATCGATGTGTTGTCGATCATACTGTGTAATCGATAGGATAGAAAAAAGTACGGTTTGGTTAATTAAATTACATAAAACAAATCATAAATTAAAGAAATAAAATTTATGCTTGCTCTCATTATTTTCTTCAAGTTCTATAACCTTCAATATAGTACTTGAGAAAAATTTTCGATTCGCTTTCTTAGTGGGTTAAGATCCCATCCTCTCACATGCATTAGCCTTGAGTATCTCAACAAGCATACATGCAAAATTAGGTAGGTAACTCCTTACTAATTACATCTAATGTAATTCCTAATTCCATTGGTATGATAACTCCTTGTCTTTATCATATCTTATGTGAATACCAATCTTAGCTTACAAGTTTATTGGACCTTGAGTTATCTCAACAAACCCAACAACTCATTTAAGTTAGACCTAATGTTCGGGGTCATCGCATGGCCCATGATTTTTTCCCTCGAAGAAGAAGTGACCTTAAGTTATCTCAACAACCAACGACCAAGAGAGTTCCCGTCTCATAATGTTGAAAAGTATTTAATTTAATATTTTATTTGAAGGATTTAATAAGGTTGGTCTCATCCTAGCAAGCATACTAGATAATAATCACATTATTCGTAATTATGCATACTAACATTTATCTCATCACATTCATACATCTCATGCATGAGTCAAAGTGGTGAATGGTAATAGATTTCTAGTACTAGCCCCTCGAGTCATAAAGAGACTAATGAGTCAATTCCTAGGTGAAAAATTAATACAAATTCTTCATGAATGTCTTCATTCCTTGGCGTCTTCTCCTTGTATCTATTCTAATCCCTATCTTCTACTTTTACATTTATTCAAAATAAGAAACCTAGAGTTACATTCGAGGTTAGTAAGATGAGAAGAGAAATACAATAGAGTAATAGAGAAGGCAGGACACACAAGTCCTATTTATCCAAAAAAATACCAAGCATTCATAAAACTAAGTCGACTCATCCATACCATTCACTCATGCTTTAATCACATTGATACATGGCATACTCATGAAACAATTTCAATCTTAAAATAATTATAAATCTATAGTTTTGGTCATTTTACAAATTTATCAAAATTTCTCTAAATCTCATTTTTTAAACTTTTGGGCCTACGGGTTTTTAAGCCTCGAGGGTTTACAAGTTTCGAAGCCTAAACCTTCGGATTCGTATGCATTCACTCATGGTGCTTGGACCACGTGTTGGGCACGCGACCTAGAAAGCCTACGGGCCGCCCGGCACGCTTCCAACGTGTGCCCGATAGCTTGTAGCTCTGCCTAGCGCGTGCCTAGCGAGCCGAGCCACTGCTCGCATGCCTAGCACGTGGCCTAGCGGGCCAATAAGCCGCCTACTTGGTAGTATGGTTGCCACGCATGTGAGGTTGACATCCAACGTCGACTTCTCGTGCTTATACTGATTTTGACCCAAACTTTTAGTTTTATATTAATATAAAATATCAAAACACAAGATTTATAATCAAGTATATCTTATTCATGTAGTTAATCACAATTAACTAAGTATACAACCAAAGATTCAATAAAGGTTTGATACCAATCGATAGATCATATATCTTATGGAGGTATGGAATAAATAAAAATTTTCCTCCATCTAAGGGCTCAACATCATACCGTTGAATCAACTAATCACATATATGAATAATAAGATAAAAATACAGTATTACCTCTTATAGTATAGATCTAAATTTCTTTTCTTTAATTAGCTATCTAAGTGTCTAGCCTCTATTGATGATCCACACGACTCAAATATCCACAAAGAAGCACTCAAAATTGATGGGGTACAAGCTTCACCTTTTATGATTAAGTTTTTCCACTAGAAATCAATCCTAGGCAACTTTCCGATAATCTTATTCAAGAAGGAAAGAGTATGGCTTGCTAGGGTTTAGGAGAAAAATATTTTCTCTCTTTTTCCCTCTTGGTCGTGTACCCTAGCTTGGTATTAGGAATTGGCTGAATTTTGCTATATATTTTTTCTAGCTTGGCTAAATCTCAATGTATGCATTAACCCCTTTTTTGTCACACCTCTTCTCTTATTTATAGGGGAGAGTTTCCTTGTCCTTCAAGGACAATGAAAGGGATGCTCTAAGTCCCTAATTAGGACCCTAAGTTATTGCATCCTTATCCTCCAAGGTTAAGGACTACTTAATGTTTATCTTTAAAAACATTCAACTTATCCAATAAGGTTAATGTTTATCCTTCCATCAAAATTATCTTAAAGCTTTTAATTAAACCTAATAGGCCAAAACTATTTTAGCCCAATTAATTTATTTGGATTATCCAAATAAATATTCTTCCACATTAGGGAATAATTTTCCAAAATACCCTTTAACCTAAATTAGGAAACTCCTTTCCTTTTTAGGTTCTTCATTTCCAAATTTAAAACTAATTTCCAAATTAAGAAACCAATTTCTAAAATAGAAAACTTTCATTTTAGGAAAATTTCCATTTTCCATTTTAGGAAACTTTTCATTTTGGAAACTCTTTCCAAAATAGGAAACTTTCATAATTGGAAACTTTTTCCAATATCTTTGCTTTTCATTTGTAATGTGAATACTTAAACTTATACATGTGACTCAATAGACTCCTAGATATATTGGCAATCTATCAAGAATAAAAGACTCACCTTTCATCTCTTGATATATAAATCAAGATTGACCTTTAGCAAGGCATCATGACTACCCAATTCTCTAGGAGGACTAGTTAATCCATTATTACCTTTCACAAGCATAGTGACCATACAATTCATTCCTCATGTCAACTTATCACGGTGTGATCTCAAACTTGGTTATTAGTCTTGTTTGATTATGATCTCATAAATTTTCTTCGATTCCTAAATGTCTTCGCTCTTAGAGTAAACCAATTATGCTCTATTGGTGTACTTCTACTATGGTCGTAGATTTCTTGAGTAGACATTTATCAAAGTGCAATGTGACAACTCTTTTAGTATACAAGGAATGACATGTCCTATCTTAGCCATACACCTATCTCTATTGGATTCCTAGTGCACCCAAAGAATCACCAACGTGCAACCCATTAGTGGATCTATCAAAATGAGTGTCAAAGTACATAAGTCATCTAACGAGATAACCGTGATGACTTCAAGTCTAAAGACCATTTGTACCTATCTCGTATGAGATTTTCATAGACTTAAACCAAATGAGTTCTTACGGTGAGTCAAATCCGGTGACATGTTCTCCAACATAAATCACCTAAGTGCTTGCTTTGGCATCATCATGCCAATAGGTGTGAGATCTCCCATCTGCTATGATATAGCATTAGCATAGCACTCACAAGTTCATCCGCATATTGACATTGTCATTCTTGACGATGCTACAACTTGGGAAATTTAATTATATCATTTATGTTCATTAGTGTTTGTCTCACATCTTCGATCAATCACTATTGTAAATGTATATCATAAAAACTTTTATCTAATTCTACTAAATTTATCAACATGTAAACATAAGAATTAATAGAATGAATTCTTTATTATTATAAAAATAAATGATGCAATAACATATTAACATAAACCCATCCAAACATGATTGGATCTTTGGCACCAACACTAACACCTACTACTATCATATAGCATGAGCATAGCACTCACAAGTCTATCAACATATTGTCAATGTCCATTCTTGACAATGCTATAACTTGGGACATTTAATGATATCATTTATGTGCATTAGTGTTTGTCTCGCATCTTTCGATCAATCACTATTGCAGATGCATATCATAAGGACTTCTATCTAATTCTACTGAATTTATCAACATGTAAACATAAGAATTAATAGAATGACTTTTTTAATATTATTAAAATAAATAATGCAATAATACATTAACACAAGCCCATCCAAACATAGTTGGATCTTGGATACCAACAATAACATCTCTCATAATCTTTCTTCCTCTCTCCTTCTTTCTCTCTCTCTCTCTCTCTCTCTCTCTATCTCTCCCTCTCTCTCACTCCCCCTTTTTCTTTTCTCTGTCTCCATTCCACTCTCTCCATCCCTCTCCGCCTATTTCCCTCTCTCCCTCTCTCTATCTCCACCCCTCTCTTTCCCTCCTCTCTCTCCCTCTCCCTCTCTCTATCTCTCTTTCTCTACCTCTCACTATCTCCTTTTCTTCCTTTATTTATCCTTCTCTTAATCTCTCTCCATCTATCCCTTTATCTCCCTCTCTTTTTAACTCTCCCTCTCTCTCTCTCTCACTATCCCCTCTCTCTTCATCTCTCCCTCTCTCTCGCCTCTACCCTTTCTCCCCTCTCTCCATCCCCCTCTCTTTACATCTACCTTTATCTCCCTCCCTCTCTCTCTTTCTCTCCCTTGATCTTTATCTCTTTCTCTTTTTTCTCTCTCCTTCTTTCTCCATCCGCCTCTTTCGACTCTCTCTCCTTCTCTACCTCTTTCTCTCTCTTAGTCCCTCTCCCCCTCTCACTCGATCTCTCACTTCTCTCTGTCTCTATCCCCTCTCCTTTTTTCTCTCTCCCTCTCTTCCTCTCACTCCTTTTTTCCTCTCTCCCTCTCTCTTAATCTCCCTCTCTCTTCCTCTCTCTTCCTCTCTCTCCCTCATTCTCTCCCTCTCTCCCTCTCCTCCTTTTATATCTCTCCCTCTCTTTCACCCTTTTTATCCTTCCCTCTATGTCTCTCTTTCTCTCTCCCTCTTTCACTCTCCCTTTGTCTCGCTCTCTCCCTCCCCTCTATGTCTCTCTCCCTCTCTCCCACTCTTCCTCTCTCTCCCTTCCCTCTCACCCTTTATCCCTCTCTTTCTCCCTCTCTATATCTCCCTCTTTATCCTTTTTCTCTTTGTACTTTCCTCTCTCTTCCTCTCACCCGCTCTATCTCCCTCACTCTCTCTCTCCCTCTCTATCCCTCTTTCCCCCTCACCCACTTTATCTCCCTCCCTCTCTCTTTCTATTTGCCCATTTACCTTGCTCATTTCTTCCCTCCCTCTCTCTCTCTTCCTCTCTCTTCTAATCTCCCTTTCTTTGTCTCTCCATATCCCCCTCTCTCCCTCTCTCTCCCACCTACTCTCTCATTCTCTCTCCTTCCTCTCTCTTTCTCTCTCTATTGCTCTTTCCCTCTCTACTTCTCTCTACCTCTCTCTCCCTTTACCTCTTCCTCTCATCTCACCCTCTCTACCTCCCTCTCTCTTTATCTTTCCCTCTTTCTTCCTTTCTTTCTCTCCCTTATTCCTTCTCTCCCTCTCTCCCTCTCTCCCTTCCTCTTTCACTCCCTCTCTCACTCCCACTCTCTCCCTCTATATCTTTCTCTTTCCTACCCTCCCTTCCTTTATCTCCCCATTTCTCCCTCTTACTCTCTCCTCCCTCCTCTCACCCTCTCTCTCGCTCTTTCTATCTCCTTCTCTTCTTCACTCTCTCCTCCTCTCTCTCTCTCTCTCCCCTCTCTTTCTCTTTTTCCCTTCCTCTTTTTCTCTCATTCTCTCTCTCCCTCCCTCTCTCCTACCAATCTCTCTCCCTTTCTCTCTCCCCATCCCCCTTTCTGCCTCTCTCCATCTCCTACTCCCTCCATCTCTCTCATTCCCTCCCTCCCTCCCTCCCTCTCCCTCTCTTTCCCCCTCCCTCTCTCTCTCCCTCACCTATTCTCCCCCTCCCTCTCCCTCCCCCACCCTCTCCCTCTTTGCCTCCCTTTTGCTCCCACTCTCTCTCCCTTCTCTATTCCCATTTCTCCCTCTTCCTTTCCTCTCTTTCTCTCTCTCACTCACTCCCTTCCTCTCTCTCTCCCTCTCCCCCTCCCTCATCCTCTCTCTTGCTCTCCCTTCCCTCTTCCTCTCTCTCCGCCCTCCCTCTCTCTCTCCTACCCTTTCTCTCCTAGTTTGTCTCCCTCTCTCCCTCTCTTTCATTCTCCCTCTCATTCTCTCCCCCTTTTAATCTCTCATCCTCTCCTTCTCCCTCTCTCTCTCCCTCTCTCTACCACTCTCTCTCCATCTATCCCTCCCTCTCTCCCCCTCCCTCCCTCTTGTGCCTCTCTCTCATTCCCTCTCACCCTCTCTACCTCTCTCTCTCTCTACCTCTTTATCTTTCCCTCCCACTCTCTCTCTCTCTTTCTCTCTCTCTCCCTCATTCTCTCTCCCTCTCTTTCTCCATTTCCCGCCCACTTTCCTTCTCACCCTCTCTCTCTCTCCCTCCTAATCTATCTCTTTACCTCTCCCTCGCTCTTCCTCTCTCTCCCTTCTCTTTTTCCCTCTCTTTGTCTCTCCTTCTCTCACTATATCCCTCTCTCTAACCTTTTTCTCCCTTTTCCTTCTCTCTCCTTCTATCCCTACCTCTCTCTCCCTCCTTTTCCCTCTTTATTTCTCTCTCATTCCCTCTCTCTCTATCCCTCTATTCCTCTCTCCTTTTCCCTTTTCTCTCTTACTCCTCCTTTCTCTCCCTCTATCCCTCACCATCTATCTCTTCCCTCCCTCTCTCTCCCTCTAACTCCCTCCCTCTCGCTTTCTCTCCCACTACCTTTCTCTCCCTATCTTTATCTCCCCACCTCTTGCTCTCTCTCCCACTACCTTTCTCTCCCTTCCTCTCTCCCTCCCTCCCTCTCCCATTTTCTCCTTCCCTCTCTCAATCTCTACCACTCTCCTTATCTCTTAATCTCTCTCCCTCTCCCTTTCCCATCCCTCCCTCATTCTCTCTCACTCTCTTCTTCTCTATCATTTCCTCTCTTTTTCTTACCCTCTCTCACCCCTTCCTCTTTATCCCTCTCCCTAATTCCCTCACTATCTCTCTACCAAATCCCCTCTCTTTCCCAATCTTTATCCCTTTCGCTCTCTCCCTATCTATCTCTCTCATCTCTTTCCTTCCTCTCTCCCCTCTATCTCCATTCACCTCCGACTTCCTCTTGTTCTTTGTTTTTTATATGACTCACTCTCTTTCTTTCTTTGTCCCTCTCTCTCTCTCTATCTCTCTCTCTCTTTCTATATCTCTTCATCTCTTCTCACTCCTTCTCTCCTTCTCTCATCCTCTCTCCCCCTCCTTCTCTCTATGTCACTCCTTCTCTCCTTGTCTCTCCCTTTCTTCTATTTCTCCTCTCTCCCCCTCATGGTCTATCCACTATAACTCTCACACTCTCTATCTCTCCCTCTCTCTCTCCCTCTATGTCTCACTCTCTTCCTCTCTCTCTCTCTCTCTACTTCTCTCCCTCTCTATCCTTCCCCCTCTCTTGCTTTCCTTCTTTCTCTTTTTTTATCACTCTCTCTGCCTCTCTCTCTCCCAAATACTCCCTTAACCCTTTCCCTCTTTGTCACTCCCTCTTCCTTTCCCTCCCACTCTCTCCCCTCTCTCTAACCCTCACTCCCTCTTGCTCTCTCTTCATTTCTCCTCTTTCTCTCTCTCTCTCTCTCCCTCTCACTCCCTCTATCTTCCTTTCTCACTCTCTCTCGTTCTCTCGCTCTCTCTTTCTTCTCCCTCTCCTTCCCTCCATTTTGCCCTTCCTCTCTCTCCTTCTCTCCCTCTTTCTTCCTCGCTCTTTTTGTCTCTCTCTCTCATTTTCCTCTCACATTCCCTCTCCCTCTCTCTCCCTTTCTCTTCCTCTCTCCCTCTATCTCTCTCTCTTTTTTTGTATCTCTCTCCTTCTCTCTTTTCTCTCTCTTTCTCCCTCTCCCTCTTACTCCCTTTTAATCTCTCTCCCTCTCTCTCACTCCCTCTCTCTATTTTCCCCCTCTCTCTCCCTCTCCCTCTTCCACTCTCTCTCTCTCCCTACCTATCTCCTTTTCTCTCTCCTTCTCTGGTTCTCCCTCTCTAACTTGCTCTCCCTCTCTCTTCCTCTCTCTTCCTCTCTCTGTCTCCCTCTATCCCTCTCTCCTCTCTCCCTTTCTCTCTCTTTCTCACTCACTCTCCTTGTCTCACACTCTCCCTCTCTGCTACCCTCTCTCCCTCTCTCTATCTCCCTCTATCCCTCTCTCATTCCCTATCTCCCTCTCTCTGTCTCCGTCTATCCCTCTCTCTTCTTTCCCTCTCTCTCCTTCTTTCTTACTCTCCCTCACACTATCCCTCTCTCTTTCCCTCTCTCCCTCTCACTCTGTCCTACTTCCTTTTCCTCCATCCCTCTCTTTTGCTCTCTCCCTCTCCCTCTCCCTCTCTCTCCCTTTTGTACCTCTCTCTTTCCCCCTCTTCCTCTCTCTTTTACTCCTTCTCTCCCCTCTCTATCTCTTCCCTCTCTCCCTTTCTCCCACTCTCTATCTCCTTTTTTCTCTTTCTATCTTTCTCCATATTTCTCCTCTCTCTCTAACTCTTTCTATCCCCCTCTCCCTCTTTCTCTCCCCCTCTCTCATTTTCTCTCTTTACTTCTCTCCCTCTCTCTCACTCCCTTTATTTGCGTCTCTCTTACCCTCTCTTTATCTCTATCTCTCCTCCTTCTCTCCCAACCTTTCTCCCTCTCCCTTCCTCTCTCTCTCTTTCCCTCCCTCTCTTCCTTTATCACCCTTTCCCTCTCCCATTCTCTATCCCTCTCTTTCTCTCTCTTTTTCCTTCTCTCTCTCTCTCCCTCTCTCCCACTCTCTTTTTACTCTCTCTCCCTAATCTCTCTCTTCCTCTCTCCCACTCTCTTTCTATCTCTCTCTCCCTCTTTCCCCCTTTCCCTCTTTATCCCTCTCTCTCCCTCTCTCCTCTCTCCCTCTCCCCTTAGCCCCTCTCTTCCTCACTCTTTTCCTCTCTCTCTCCTTATCTCTCTCTTTCTCTCACTTTTTCTTCCTCTCTCTCTCTCTCCCTTGAAGGATTTTACATCATATAGAGGTGTAGAAAAAAAACGTTTCTCCATCTAAGGCTTCCAAGATCAAGTCATTGAATTAACTAATCATAGATATATGAATTAAAAGCATTGGTAAAAGATTATCTCTTGTAGTGTAGATTTAGCCTCTATAGAAAGGAGCCATCTAAGTGTCTAGTCTCCATCGATAATCCACAAGGCTTAAACACCCATAAGAGAAGCTATCGAAATCACGGAGTGCTAGCTCCAATCCTTCTATGTAGTTAACTTTTTTCTAGAAATCAATTCATGGTTTTTTTTATAATAACTCGAGCTTTTTTGTTGGGAGAGAAACATTTTCTCTCTTTTCTATTTGTTTTTTTCATGTGAGTGTGTTTTCTTTACACCCTCTTTTTTTTTTTTTTTTGCCTCTCTCCCTTTATTTATATAAAGGGGTGGAATCCTTATCCACCAAGAACAAGGAGTTACAATATATGTGGGCTTGTTTGATCTTATCCTTATAAACCCCGAGCCTTATCCAATAGGGCTAAAGTTTATCCTCCCACCAAAGTATTTCACAAGCTTTTAAATTAAGCATGTTGGCCCAACTCTTTTGGTTCAATTAATTAAAAATTAATTTAGATCATTCAAATAACTTAGGTTTGATATTTTTAGGAAGCCCATATTAGGAAACAATTTTGAAATTACCCTCAAACCTAAATTAGGAAACTAATTTCTTTTTAGGTAACTTCCAAATTAGGAAACTAATTTCTAAAATAAGAAACTTTCTATTTTTCTAAACCTTTTTTTAAAATAGAAAACTTTCAAAACTAAAAAAAAATTTCCAAAATCCTTCCTTCCCTTTTATTATGTGAATGCTTAAACTTATGCATGTGACTCAATAGGCTCTTAGATATGTTGGAAATGTATCAAGAATAAAAGACACTTCTTTTATCTCTTGATACTTAAATAAAGATTGACCTCTAGCGAGGTATCATGACTACTCAATTCTCCGGGAGGATTAATTAATCTCTAATTACCTTTCATGAGCATGTTTACTATACAACTCGGTCCTCATGTCAATTTATCATAATATGATCTCGAACTTGGTTTATAGTCTATTTGATTATGATCACATAAGTTTTTTTCGATTCTCAAATGTCTTAGCTTTAGAGTAAACCAAATATTCTCTATTGGTAAACTCCCATTGTGGCCACGGATTCCTTGAGCAAACATTCATCAAAGTGCGATGTGATAACTCTTTTAGCATATAAGGAATGACATGTCCTATTTTAGTCATCCACCTATCTCTATTAGATTTATAGTGCACCCAACAAGTCACTCACATATAGCTTTGATCGAGCCTATCTAAACGAGTGTCAAAGTACTTAAATCCTCTAATGAGATAACCATGATGGCTTCAAGTCAAAAGACCAATTGTTCTCATCTCGTATAAGATTCCCATAGATTAAACCAAATGGGTTCTCATGATGAGTCATGTCTAGTGATATGTTCTCTAACATTGTCACCTAAGTGCTTATTATGGCATCACCATGCTAATAAGTTTGAGATCTCCTATTGCTATCTTATAGCATGATCATAACACTCACAAGTCTTATCGTATACAGATCAATGTTCATTCTTAATAAAACTACGACGTGAGATATTTAATGATATCATTTTAATGCAACAATGCTTGTCTCATATCAATTGATAAATTATTAATACAATACATATAATATAGACTTCTATCTAATTCTATTAAATTATAAACAATGACAATTAATAGAAAGACTTTTTTTTAATAAATAAAAATAGAATATTACAATAAATCAAATCATCTGAATAAAGTTGGATCTTGGGCGCCTACACTAATAATCTCCCACTTCCACTAGAGCCAACAAACCATGTCCCTTATGCCTAATGATCGAACAAGGGTCTCATGTTTCAATTATGCCAAAGGCTTAGTCAATAAGTTAGTTATGTTATCGTCAATGTCGATCTTTTCTACCCTTATGTTACTACAATCGATAATCTTAGCATTGTAGTACAAGCTTAGATCATTAATGAGACCTTTGTTTCATAGCTTACGTTATGGATCCTTTGTAGTTAGCCATTAGCCTATATGACATTAAAAGAATTCTTTCTTCGATTCTTTCATACTAAACCATTTAGTATCATGTCAATGTACCTAACTTGAGAGACCCCTCACATTCTATATGATCTATCACTATAGATTTCCACTCCTAGAATGTAGAATGCTCTCCCATGTCATACATTGAGAAATTCTTGGATACCTAATCATTTATAGATTACAACATGATAATGTTATAGCCAAGAAGTAGTTTGTTGTCTTCATAAATAAAAATAAAGAGTACTAAGCTCCCGTTAATCCTTTATATTCACAAGGTTCATCTTTGTTTTCTTATAAAAAAAAAAGTCAAACCTTTTGATTATTTCATCAAAACATTAATTCTCATTCCTAGAGGCATGCTTAAGTCCATAAATGGACCTTTGCAATTTATAAATCTGATTTGCATGTTCTTTATTGACAAAACCATCGAGTATGTCATTTACACATCCTTCTTCAATTTTTCATAAAGGAAAATGGTTTTATTACCCATTTTCCATATCTAGGAGTCAATGTCTAACATTGCTTTTTCATAGATATTACTTCGTCATCCTAAATAAGATACATATTATCATATGTTAAGACATGAATATCATATATTTTTTACTCGTGATGATCTTGTTTAGTCCTGTGAAGTTCTTATGTATCAATTTGTAGGATAGTTACAATGTTTTTTAACCTATTTTCTTAGGGTCTCTCTAATAGAGTCAATTTGTGAGTCTTCTTGAATATCGTCGAGTTCAACATTCCTCTCACTAGTTCTAGCATCTAGAAATTCCTTCTTAATGAATACAACATGCCTAGTCATGAACAACACTTTGTTCTAGTGGTAAGAAAAGTAATATCCATTTATTTCTTTCGGATATCTCATAAATTTGTACTTTTGTTGATTTGAGCTTTAGCTTGTCTCCATCCAAATGTTTGACATATGCTTCACGAGTCCCAATCTTAAGAAAATATAAATTTTCATTCTTTTCTTTCCATATCTCATATGGAGTTTGATCAATAGACTTTGTTGGAACCTTATTCAAAATAAAGATTGTAGTAAGGAGTGCATATCCCTAAAATAAAATGGGGATATCATTTCGACTCATCATGGATCAAACCATGTCTAACAACATCCAATTCCTTCTTTTAGACACACCATTCAAATTTGGTGCTCCAAAGTGAAGTCCATTGATGAAGAATCTCATTCTTTTTTCGGGTGATCTAAAAATTCACTGCTTAAGTATTCATCACCTCGATCTAATAAAAATGTCTTGATACTTTTGCTAGTTTGTTTCTTGACTTTAAATCTAAATTCTTTGAACTTTTCAAATGCTTCGATTTATGTCTCATTTACATAACCAAAACATGATCGATCATTATTAAAGGTATGAAATAATCATGTCTTCTTCTAGCTTTGGTAGATATAGGCCTAGATACATCTCTATATGTAAGGCCTAATTAAATCAATAACTTTTTCTCATTTTTCCCTAAAAGGAGATTCTTGTCATTTTTGCCAAGTAAATAAAATTCATAGACATCATCAAATGATCCTAAGTATCCATTTATAAGTAGTTTGGATATAGGATTCTTGTTTACATGGTCAAGTCAATAATGCCATATATATATTATTTACATCATTTGAATGTTTAAGCATTTATGTTATATATGAGAGTTTCATTATGTTCAAAACATATAAACTATTATCAGTCAAAACATTTTCATACAAAACTTAATCTTTAAAAAAGAACAACCATTATTCTTAAATAAAATGAAAAATATCTTATTTCAAATAAGAAATAAAAATAATATTCATAGTCTATACTAGGAATGCCATAATAATTTTTAAGTTTTAGCACAAGTTCACATAGTAGTGCTAACTTATAATTGCCTACAACTAATGGTCCAACTCTTGATCCATTTTTGTCATATAGGTCATTCTTCCTTAAAGCTATCTTCCTTCTCTTTCTAAGCTCTTGCACTTTATATAAATGTGAGCACCATATTTAGTAGCATATACCCATGAGGTGGAATTAAAAAAAGAAAAATTAGCTTTAATAACATAAATACATAAAGTGGTTGTAGAACTCTAATGTTCCACCCCTTTAAGATACTCCTTGTAGTTATCTTGTCAATGCCCTTTCTTATTGAAATGAAAGCAAATTGTATCCTTTGGTCTATTTTGAGCCTTGGTTTTTTTTCACCCCTTTTTCTCTCTCTTCTTTCTCCTTCTTTCTCTTACTTCCTTTTTTGTCTCTCCCCATTTTCCCTCTCTCTCCCTCTATCCATATCTTTCTCCCTCTCTTTCTCCCTCTCACTCTCTCCCTCATCCACTCTTTTCCTTCCCTCTCCCTTTCTCTACTTCACTTGTCACTCTCTCTCCCTTCTTATCTCCTCTCTCTCCCCCTCCCTCCCTCTTTCCCTCTCTCTCCCCCTCTTTGCTCTCTTTCCCCACTCTCCGTCTTTCCTTTTCTCTCACTCTCTCTCTCTCACCCTATCCCTCTCACCCTCTCTGTATCTCTCCTCCTCTCTACCTCTCCTTTTCTTTTTGTTACTCTCCCCTTACTCTCTCCACTCTCTCCCTTTCTCTCTCCCTCTCTCCCTTTCTCTCTCCCTCTTCAACTCTATCCCTCTCTTCCTTTCTCCATTTCTCACTCCCTCTCCCCTCTCTCTCCTTCTCTCCTTTTTTCTTTCTCTCCTCCTCTCTTTTTCTCTCTCCCTCTTTCTCCGTCTCTCCCCCTTTCGCTCTTACTCTCTCTCCCTCTCTCACTCACCCTCTCCAACTGTCTCCCTCTCTCTCCATTACTCTCTCCCATCCTCTCCCTCTCTCTCTTTCCTTCTCTCTCTCCCCATCCCTTCATCCCTCGCCCTTTTCTCTCTCCCTATTCATCTCTCTCTCCCTCTCCCTCCCTACCCCTATCTCCCTATCTTCCTCTCTCTTGCTTCCTCTCTCACAATCTCCCTCTCTCCTTCTCTCTTTCCCTCTCTTTCTCACTTTCCCTCTTTCTCTCACTCTCTCTATCCACCTCTCTATTCGCCTCTCCCCCTCTCCCTTTCTCTCTCCCCATCTCTCACTCCCCATTCTCCCTCTCTCTCCCTTTCTCCCTCTCTCCATCTTCCTTTTCTTCTCTCTTCCACTCTCTCTCCCTCCCTCCCTCCCTCTCTCTCTCCTTGTGTCTCTTTACCCCCTCTCTCCTCTCCTCCCTCTCACTCCCTATTAGTGTCTCTCTCCCTTTTTCTCACCCGCTTTTGCTATCCCTCTCTCCCTCTCTCCATCTTTATCTCTCCTTTTCTCTCTCTTCCCTCTCTCTCTCACCCTCATTCTCTCTATCTCTTTCTCCCTCTCCTTCTATGGCCCCTCTCTCCCTCTCCCTCTCTCTCTCTTTCCCCTACTCTTCATCTTTCACTCCCTATCTCTACCTCTCCCACTCTTCTCTCCCTTCCTCTCCCTCTCTCTTTCACTCCATATCTTTGCCTCTTTTCCTCTCTCTTCCTCTCTATTTCTCCTCACTCTCTCTCTCTTCTTTCCCTCTCCCCCTCTCACCCCCTCACCCTTTCTCCCTCTCTCTCCATCTCACTCTCTCTCTCTCCCTTTCTCTCTCCCTCTCTCTTTACCTCTCTCTTTCTTTCTCCCTCTCACCTTATCTTTCTCCCTCTCTCTCTCTCTCTCTCCATCTCTTCCCTCTCTCCCTCCCACTCATTTCCTCTCTCCCTTTCTCTCACTCTTCCTTTCCCACTCTCTCCTTCTTTCTCTCACTCTCTCTTTCCTTATCTCTCCTTCTCTTTATCTCTCCCTCTTTATTTCTCCCCTCTCTTTACCTCCCCCACACTCTCTCCCTCTTTCTCTCCTTTGCTCTCCTTTACTCTCACACTCACTCTTTCTTTTCTCTCTCCCTCTCTCCCTATCATCCCTTTCTCCTCTCTCTCCCCTTTCCCTCTCTCCTCCTCTCTGTCGCTCACTCTCTATCCCTCCACTCTCCCTCTCTCTTTTTCCCTCTCTCCCTCTCCCTTACTCCTTCTCCCTCCATCTTTATTTATCTCTCTCTATGTCTCCCTCTCTCTCTCTATCTCTCCTTCTTTTACCCCCTCACTCCCTCTCTCTCCCTCTCTCCTTCTATTACCCCCTCTCTCCCTTTTGCTCTCCTTTTCCCTCTCTTACCCCCTTTCTCCCTCTTGCTCTCCCTTTCTCTCCCTTAATCTTTCCCACTCACTTTCTTTCATTATCTCTCCCTCTCTCTTTCCCCCTCTTTCCCCCTCTCTCCATCTTTGTCTCTCCCTCCCTCTATTTTCCCCCTCCCTCTTCTCTCTCTTCCATTATCCCTCTCTTTCTCTCTCTCTTTAACTCTACATTTCTCCAACTCTCTCTCTCTCCCTCGCTCCCTCTCTCTCCCTCTATCCTTCTTTCACTCTCTCTCTCTCTTTCCCTTCCTCTACCTCTCTCTCCCTCTCTCTCCCTCTCTCTCCATCTTTGTCTCTCCCTCCCCCTCCCTTGATCTCTTTCTCCCACTTTCCCTCTCTCCCTCTCTATCTCCCTCTCTTTCTCTCTCTCACTCTCCTTCCCTCCCTCCCTCGCTCTCTATTTCTCTATCCTTCTTTCACTCTTGTTCTCTCTCTTCCCTTCCTTTCTACCTCTCTCTCCCCCTCTCTATCTTTGTCCCTCCCTCTCCCCCTCTCTTTTCCCCTCCTTTGTTCTCCCTTTCCCTCTTTCTTGCTCTTTTTCCCCCTCTTTCCCACTCTCTCTCCCATTCTCTCGCTCTGCCTCTCTACCTTTCTCTTCCTATATCCTTCATTCACTCCCTCACTCTCTACCTCTCCCACTCTCTCCCTCCCTCTCTCTTTATCTCTCTTTCTCTCTTGCCCTCTTCCTCCCTCTCTCTCTTTCCTCTCTCTTCCTCTCTATTTCTCCCTTCCTCTCTCTTCTCCTCTCTCTATCCTTCTATCTCCCTTTCTCTTTCTCCCCTCTTCCCCTCTCTATCTATCTCTCCTTCTCTCCCTCTCACCCTATCTCCCTCTCTATCTCCTTTCTCTCTCTCTCAATCTAACCCTCTCTCCTTCTCTCCCTTTCTCCCTTTCCTTCTCTCTCCCTCTGTCTCCTACTCTCTCGCTCACTTTTCCTCTCCCACTTTCTCTCCCTCTCTCTTTCTCTCTCTACCTCTCATCTTCTCTCTTCTCTGCTTTTCTCGCTCTCTATTTTTCCCCTCTATCTCCCCCTCTCTCCCTTTGCTTTGCTACCTCCCTCACCCTTCTCTCCCTCTTTCTCTCTCCCTCACTCTCTTTCACTCTCTCTCTCCCCTACTCCCTCTCTCTTTCCCTCTCTCTATCTCTCTCACTCCCACTCTCTCCCTATTTTACCAATCTAAATCCCTCTCTCTCTCTCTTCCTCTCTAACTCACCCTCTTAATCTTTCTCTCCCTCTACTTGCTCTCTTTCCCTCCCTCTCTCCCTCTCTACCTCTCTACATCTCTCTCCCTCCCTATCTCTTCATCTCAAATCCCTCTATCCCTCCCCTCTCTCTTCCCTATCTCTCTTTCTTTCTCCCACTCCCTTTCTCTCCCTCTCTCTCCCTCTCTCCCTTTTTCTTTACCTCTCCCTATCTCACTCTCTCTTACCCACTTTCTCTCACTTTCTCTCTCTATCTCTCTCCTTCTCTCTCTCTTTCTTTCTCTCCCTCTCTTTTCCTCTCTCTCTCTCACTCTTTCTCGTACCCCTTCTCTCCCCCTACTCTTCCTCTCCCTTTGTCCCCCTCTCCTCCCTTTATCCCTCTTTATCCCTCTCTCTCTACTCTCTCTCCCTCTCTTACTCTCTCTCTAACTCCCACTCTCTCTCATTCCCTCTCTTTTTTGTTCTCCCTTTCTCCTTCACTCTCCCTTAATCTTTCCTACTCGCTCTCTAACTCCCTGTCTCTCTCCCTCCCCTCTCTCTCTCTCTCCATGTTTGTCTCTCCCACTCTCTCTCTCCTCCTCCCTCATTCTCTTTGTCTCCCCCTCTTTCCCTATATTTCTCTCCCTCTCCCTCTATCCCTCAATCTCTCCTACTCTCTCACTCTTATTCTCTCCATCTCTCTCCCTCTATAGTTCATTCACTCCCTCTCTCTACCACTTCACTCACTCTCATCCCTTTCTTTCTCTCTCCTTATCTCACCCTCTTTCTCCATCTCTCCCTCTCTATTTCTCCCCTCCCTTCTCCCTCCCTCTCTCTCTCCTTACCTCTCCCTCTCTCCATCCCTCTCCCTCATTTTCTCTATCCGATCCTTTATCTCGTTCTCCGTCTCACCACCTACCACTCCTTTTCCTCTCTCTCTCCCTCTCTCTTTACCTCTATCCGTCTTTCTCCCTCCTCTCTTTTCTTCTCTCCTATCCGTCACTCCCTCTCTCACACTCTCCCTCCCCTCTCCCTTTCTCCCTTCTTTTCTCTCACGCCCTCTCTCCCTCATTATTCCTCTCCTACTCTCTCTCTCCATCTCTATTTCTCCCTTCTCTCCCTATCTATTTCTCTCCCTCTCTTGCTCTCTCCCTCTCACTATCCTTTTCCCTCTCTCCCCTTCACCTTTCTCTCTCTCTCCCTATGTCACTCTCTCTCCCTTTGTCTCCCTTTCTCCTTTCTCTCTCCCTTCGCTCTCCCTCCCTCCCCCTCTCTCTCTTGCTTGTCTCTCACTCTATCCCACTCCCTTTCTCTCCCTCTCTCTACCTTTATGTCCCTCCCCCTTCCTCCCTCTCTCTCCCTCCCACTTTCTATTTCTCCCTCTCCCTCTCTCAACCTCTCTCCCACACTCAATCTCTCCCTCTCCCTCTTTCTCTCACTTTTCCTCTCTTTACCTCTCTCCCACTATCCGTCTCTCGCTCTTTCTTTTCTCCATCCAATTCCTTCTCTCTTACCCTTTTTGTCCCACTCCCTTTGTCTCCCTCGCTCTCTCTCACTTTCTCTCTCAATCTCTCCTTCTCAACCCCTCTCTCTCTACATCTCCCACTCTCTCTCTTCCTCTCTCTCTTTTCCTCTATCTCTCTCTCTCTTATTTTTTCTCCCACTCTCTCTACCTCTCTTTCCCTTACTCCCTCTCCCTCCCTCTCTATTTCTCCTTTATGTCTCCGTCCCTCCCTCTCTTTCTCTCTCTCTCCCCTCTCTCCCTATCTCTCTCTCTCCCTTTGTCCCTCTACCCCTATTTTTTTGCTCTCCAACTTTCTCTTCTCTCTCCCTCTCCCACTCTCTTTCTTTCTCTCATTATATCCCTATTTTTACCTAACGACCTCTCCTAACTCTCTTCTAATATATCTCTTTCTCCCTCTCTCTCTTCATCCCTCTCTCTCCCTCTCTCACTAGATCTCTCTCCCTCTCTCACTCTCTTTCTCTCTCCCTCTCCCTCCTTCTCTCACTATCTACCTCTCCCGCTCTATCTTGCTCTCTCTATCTCTCTTCATCTTTTTATCTCCCTTCTCTTTCTCCCTCTCACTCTTTTCATCTCCCTCACTCTTCATCCCTCTCTCTCTCTCTCTCTTTTTCTTGTTTCCTCTTTCCCTCTTACTATTTCCCCCTCTTTCCTTTGCTCCCTCTTTCCCTCTGTTTCTCTCTCTCCCCCTCTCTTCCTCTCTCTCTAGATCTCTCCTTCATTCTTTCTCCCTCTCTCCTCTCCTCTCTTTCTCTCCCCCTCCCTCTCTCCCTCTCTTTTACTCTCTATCTCACCCACTTTCTCTCACTTTCCCTCTCCTACTTTCTCTCTCCATCTCTCTATATATCTCTCACTCTCTCTTATTCTCTCTCCTCTCTCTCCTCCTCCCCTCTCTCTCCTTTTCTCTCTTCTTCTCTACTCTTTCTCACTCCTTCTCTCCTTCTTTGTCCCTCCCTCACTCCCTATTTCCTTATGTCTCTCTCTTTCTCCCTCTTCCTCCCACTTTTCCTCTTTTACTCTCCCTCTCCCTCACTCCCTCCCTCTCTCTCACTCCCTCTCTTTCCCTCGCTCCCTATTTATTTCTCTTCTTCTCTCTCAACCTTTCTTACCCTCTCCTTATTTTTCTCTCTCCCCCTTTTCCTCCCTCTCTTTCTCCCTCTCTCTTCCTTTTTCCCTCTCTGTCTTCTTTTTGTTCCTCTCTCCCTCTTTTCGTCTTCCTCTATCACCCTCTCACTTTTTCTCTCCCTCTCCCACTCTCTATCCTTCTCTCACTATTTCCCTCTCTCTCCCTCTCTTATATCTCTCTCCCTCACTCTATCTCTCTCCGTCCCTCTCTCACTCTCTTTCTCCCTCTCTCTTTCTCTCTCTTTTTATTTCCCTCTCTCTATCTACATCTCTCATTCTCTCTCCCTTTGTCTATCTCTCTATCTCTCGTATCTCTCTCTCCCTCACTCTTTCTCTCACCTAATCTCCCTCTCTCCCTCTCTCTCCCTTCCTCTCTCTCTCTCCTTCTCGCTTTCTCTCTCCCTCTTTCCTAGTCTTTCTTTTTCTCCCTCTCTTCCTCTATCCCTCTTTCCCTCTCTTTCTCTCTCTCACCCCTCTCTTCCCTACACTCTCTCTCCCTTTCTCTCTTCCCCTCTCTTTACATGTCTCCCTCTCTCCTCTCTCTCCTCCTTCCTCTTTTTCCTTCCTCTCTCTTTCTCTCTACTCTTCCTATCCTTCTCTATCTTTCTTTCGCCCTATCTCCCTCACTTTCCCTCTCCCTCTCTCTTTATCCCCCTCTTTTCATATCTCTCTCCCTTTCTCTCCCCCTCGCTACCCCTTTCTCCCTCACTTTCTCTCTCTCTCCCTCTCTCATCCTTCTATGTCCTATCCTTTCTCACTTTCTCTCTATATATATCTTTCTCTCTCTCCACCTCTCTATCTCCATCCATCTCTACTTCTACTCTCTCTCACTCTTCATTCCTCTTTCTCCCTCTCTTTCTCCCTCTCCCACTCTCTCACTCCCTCGGTCCCCTCCCTCCCTCCCACTTTCTCCCTCTCTCCCTCTCCCTCTCCCTCTATCACTTTACCTCTCCCATCTCTCTCTCTCTCTCTCTCTTTCTCTATCCTTCTCTCTCCTACCCACTCTCTCCTCTCTCTCTCCCACCTTCTCTCCCTTTCTGTCTCCCTCTCTTTCTCCCTCAATCCCTCTCTCCCCTAATCTCCCTTCCCTCCTCTCTCTCCCCTACCTTCCTCTCTCCCAATCTTTCTCTTTCTCTCTCTCCCACCCTCTCTCTCCCCCTCTCTCGCTCTTTCCCTCTCTTTCTCTCTTCTCACCCTCTCCCACTTTCTACCTCTCTATCTCTATCTCCCTCTCCTCCCCTCTCCTCCTTTATCCCTTCCTATCTCTCCTTCTCTCCCTCTCTTCCTCTCTCTTGCCCTCTCTCTCACTCTCCCTCTTTTACTCTTTCTCCCTCTCCCTCTTTTACTCTTTCTCCCTCTCTCTCTCTCCTACTCTCTCTCCCTCCCCATTCCTCCCTCTCCCTCTTTTACTCTTTCTCCCTCTCTCTCTCCTACTCTCTCTCCCTCCCCATTCCTCCCTCTCCCTCTCTCCTCTACTCTCTCCCTCTCTCCCCTCCCGCTTCTACCTCTCCCCCTTTCTCTCTCTCCCCGTACTTATTTATCCCTCTCTTTCTCTCTGTCCCTCTCCCATTTCCACTATCTAGCTCCCACTCTCATTTTCTCTCTCTCTCTCTTTCTCTCTCATTCTCTTTCTCTCTCTACCACTCCTACTCTGCCTCTCTCTCTTCCTCTCACTTCTCTTTTTTATCTCTCTACCTCTCTCTCCCTCACTCACTCTATCTCACTCTCTCGTATCTCTTGTCATCTCTAATTCTCCATTCTCTCTCTCCATCCATCTCCCTCCTCTCTCTTTCCCTTTTCTCCATCTCTCCCCCTCTCACTCCCTCTATATCTCTCCCTCTCTCTCACTTTCTTTATCCCTACCTCCCTCTCTCTCTCCCTCCCTCCCTCCCTCCCTCCCTCTACCTCTCTTACTCTCTCTCTCCCTCTCCTTTTCTCTCTCCCTTTCTCACTCTCTCCCTCTTCATTCCTCACTATTTTTCCTCTTTCTTTGCCTCTCTTTCCCTCTATCTCTTCCTCTTCCTCTCTCTTTTAACCTCTCTCCCCCTCCCACCCTATATCCCTTTCTCTCCTCTCTCTCACCCTCTCTTTCCCTTTCTTTATCCACTTTCCTTCTTTCCTTCTCTTTCCCACCCACCCTCTCTCTTTCTCGCTCACCAACACTCTCTCCCTTTCTCCCTCTCTCTATCTCTCCCTCTCTCTAAATCTCTCTCCTTCTCTCCTCTCTACCCCTTCTATCCGCCTCTCTCCCCCTCTATCCCTTTCTCTCCCTTTCTCTATCCCTCTCTCCCCCTCTCGCTTTCTCTCCCACTCTTTCCCTCTCTCTCCTTCCCTCTCTCCCTACCTCTCTCCCTCTCTCTACCTCTTTATCTTCTAATGTCTCCTTCTCTCCTAGTCTCTGCACCATCTAGCCCTCTCTCTCCTTCTCCTTCTCTCTCCCTCTCCCTCTTTCTCTCTCTCCTCTCTTCCTTTTTTATCTCTCTCCATCTCTCTCTCCCTTCTTTCTCTACCTCTCTCCCTCCTCCCTCTTCTTCTTTTTCCTTACCTCTCCCTTTCTCTCTCCATTGATCTTTCTCTTTTTATCTCTCTCCCTCTCTCTTGCTCCCTCTTTATTTCTCTCTCACTCTCTACCTCTCTTGCTCTCCTTTCGCACACACACTCTCCTCTTCTTCCTCCTACTCTCTTTCTATCTCTCACTCGCTCCCTCTCTCTAATACATTTCTCTCTCTACCCCACTCTCTCTCTTTCTCCCTCTCTTTCATAATCCCTCTCTCGCTCTCTCTTTTCATCTCTATATCCATCTCCCTCTCTCCCTCCCTTTCTTTCTCTCTCTCACCCCCTTGTCCTCTTTCTCCTTATTTATCTCTCTCCCCCTCTCCCCACCCCCTTCTCTTTCTCTCTCTTTATCCCTCTTTCTTTCCCCCTATCTTTCTCTCACTCCCTTACCCTCTCTCTCCTTCTCTATCTTTCTCCCTCTTTCCTTCTCTATATCTCTCACTCTCTCTCCCTCTTTCCTCCTTTCTTCCTTATTCTCTCCACCTCTTTATCTCTCTCTTCTCTCTCCCTCTATTTATGTCTCTCTTTCCATCATCTTCTCTCTCTCCCTCTCGTCGATCTCTCCCTCACTCCCTCTCTCTCTTGAGATATCTCCTTCCCTCACTCTCCTTCTCTATCTCCCTCCCTCCCATCCCACTCTTCCCCTTCCTCTTTTCTTCTCTTACTCATTCTCTCTCTCTCCCACCCCCTTCTCCCTCCCTCTCCTCCTTTCTCCCATCCTTCCTCTCTCCCTCTCTCTCTCCCCCTCTTTATCCTTTTTTATCTCTCTCTATCTCCCTTTACCTCTCCCTTCATCACTCTCTCTTTCTCTCCCTCTCCCTTTCTCTACCTCTTTATCTCTCTCTCCCTCTCTCTACCTCTCTCGCTCTCCCTCTCTATCCCTATATTTCTTTCTCTAGCCCTCTTTATCCATCCTTCTCTCCTTCACCCTCTCTCTCCCCCTCTTCTACTCTCTCCCTCTCACTCTCTCTCTGTCTCTCTACTTCTCTCTTCCTTTCTCTCTCTCCCTCTCTCCCTTTCCTCTCATCCCTCTCCTCTCTCTCTCTCACTCTCTCCTTCTATACCTCCCTCTCTTTCTCTCTCCCTCTCTCTCCCTCTCTCTCTCCATCTGTCTCTCTCCCTATCCATCTACCTCTCCCTCTCTTTCCCCTTTTTCCTCTCCCTCCTCTTCTCAATCTCTCTCCCTTTCTCCATCTTTCTATCTACCTCACACTCTCTCTCTTTCTCTCTCCTTCTCTCCTTCTATCTCTCTCCTTTCTCTTTTAATCCCTCTCTCTATCCTCTCTTTTGCCTCTCTTCTCCACCTCTCTCCCTCACTCCCCTCTCCCTCTTTCTCTATCTATCTCTCCCTTCTTCTATCTCTCACCCACTCTCTCACATCTTTATCCCTCACCCTTTCTTACTCTCCCTCCCTCTCTCTGTCCCTCCCTACCCCTCTCTACCTTATTCTCATGCTACCTTTCTCTCTCCCCTCTCTCTACTTCTCTTTCCCTCTCTCTCCCTATCACTCTTTCCCTTCAACCTACCTCTCTTTCCCTCTCCTTCTCTCTCCCACTCTTTCTCTCCTACTCTTTCTCCCCCACTCTTCGTCTCTCCCTCGCTCTATCTCCCCCTCTCCCACTCTCTCTCCCTCTCTCTATTTCACTCTCCCTCTCTTTCTCTCTTTCTCTCTCTCCCTCTCCCTCTTCTTCTCCATCTCCTTCCCTCCCCCTATTGTAACGCCCCTAAGTCCCTTACTATTTCCTAAATAAAAGTAACTAGGTCCGTTATGTTATCTATACTAAAATCCCTACTAGTCCCTATAATACTCGATCGTAAATCAATAAAATATTAAAAAATGAAATACATACAATAAAGGTTACATGGTATTACTAAATCAAGTCACATGAATTACAAAATATCCACAATGTCAATTACCAAAAAATAGACACAACTTTACTTATCTACAATCCTTCAAAAGATTCCTATACTCTTGGGTAACACATGAGCCCTTTTAGTGAGAACCAATAGCCTCCTCAACAGAACCATCTTTATCCTTACTCGTTATACCACAAGATAACAACAACAATATGAGCCAAAGCTCAATAAGTAGGGTGGTGCACGTTCTATGCAATGATTCCTTGTTACCCTAAATTCATCTACCCATTTTAGTTTGGGTACCGTAGGTATGAGCAAGCCTCGCTTCATTTCCATCCCTTGGTGATTGCCTTATCATCTACTACTAACAATAGAATTTTCCATCGTTATAGCACACGATTAGCAAAATTTTTCATCACCTAACAATGTAACTAAGTAATGGAGCACGCACACAGTTTCATCCTTAATACCCATTTAAACTAGTTTTGATGACCAAACCTATCGGTCCTCAACCATATGACTTTTCAATATACCCATAATGACTACAATGCATAATGATGTTTCATTTATCATATTTGTCAAGTCATGGGTACCAAATTCTTCCCACATATAGGAATAAATACATACCTCACATCTCCCACATAAATATTTATTTAAGAAAATAAATGACCACGAAATATAATTAATTAATCTTTTAATATAATTCACCCCACTTCATTAATATATATATAATCACACCACATCTTATAGCTTATTATGAATTTATTTACTATACAACATATTAATTAATCAATACCCCCATTTAATTATTAATATAACCACATATATAGGATAGGTTCATCTTTTAATATAATTAATCCAACACTAACACATTAATCAATCACACTCCCAAATTATTTACTCTCAATTAATTAATTAATTAATTACTATATATATATATATATATATATATATATATATATATACTCACCTATTTAATAAATAAATCCATATTCACTACTTAATACCAAAATTATCCACACCAATTATTCACCTCAATTTAATTCATAACACTTAATAATTAATAACCTTCAATAATTAACATGCTTCTATATTATTCTCTATAATTATTCTATCCACCAAAGTTTGTTCTTCTATGCTACTTATACCCATCTACCCCTTTAATAAATATCTTCTCATCATATGATTAACAAGTAATCTCATTAATTCTTACTATACCAACCCACCATTTACCATATCAATTTTATTCCCCCCATATCCACATCAACAATTATTCATTCCAAATAAATTCCATCCAAGCACATCAATTCACCAACCAAACCCAATAGCCAATATTTAGATATAAAACAAATATTTATCAAAATTCATGAGTGAGCATATGAATAAATCATCAAATACTCAATATAAACCAATAAATTTATATCAAGCCATCAAAACTCATAACATCCATATAAACAACTCATGGAAGCATAATCATCAACTCAAATAATTCACATAAATTAAACATATAGAATTCAAATTTGTGGTGTAAAATAAATTCGTATGTACTTGGTTTAAGTTTCCTAGAAAATCTCTTGGTTTTTCTTCTCCTTTCCTTCCTTCTTTCTTTCTCTTTTCTTCTTTCTCTTTTTTTCCTTCTTCTTGTTCAGCCTTCTTTTTCTTTTGGTGGGCTGAATTTTTTTTCCTTGCTAAAAGTAGCTAGCCATTAATCTTGGCTTTTCCTCTTATTCTTTTTTTTTCTTCCCTTATGAATGAATTTAAGAAATGTTCTAATCTAAGCTTATGAGGTGTAAAGGTGTAAAGGAGTAGAAGAAATTAAAAGCTTAGGTGGCAATTCTAATATAAACACCAAATATTAAAACCATAAAATATTAAAATATTATACAAATTACACCCACATCTCGATAATTTTTTTTATGGGAGTTATATTTCTCCCTCCTTATTAAGAAATTTCGACCTTGAAATTGACTTATCCGAATAATTCGGATATTTATCTTTTATTTCTTCCTCTCGGCCTCATGTCATTTCTTCGAGGCTATGATTCTCCCATAGAACCTCGACTAAGGCAATTTCCTTATTCCTTAGTCATTTGACTCGTTGATCTAGAATTTGGGTCGACCTCTCCTCATACGTTAGGTCTATGGCTAGGTTTAGCGGCACTATCCCCAAAACTTGGCTAGGCTTTCTTATGCATTTTCTTAACATGGACACATGAAATACATTATGAACTCTCAATAAAGATGGCGATAGTAGCAGCTTGATATGCCTTATTTCCTATTGGATTAAGTATTTTGAATGATCTAATATATCATGGGCTCAACTTTCTTTTCTTTCCAAACCTCAATAAACCTTTTATTGGTGCAACTTTTAAGAATACATAATCATCGATCGCAAACTCTATATCCTTCCTTCTTTTATCGGCGTAGCTTTTCCGCATACCTTAAGTCGTCTTCATCCATTGGCGAATCTTATCGACCACCTTAACCGTTTGTTGCACCAATTTTGGCCCTAATAATTTTCTTTCCCCTACTTCATCCTAGTGCCTTAGGAACTACACCGCCACCCATACAAAGCTTCATAAGGGCCATTTCAATCGAAGCTTGATAGCTATTGTTATACACAAACTCTACTAACCATAGATACTTTTCTCATTTTTTAGACCAATCCAAGGTGTACACTCATAACATATCCTCGAGAATCTAAATACCTCACTCGAATTGTCTATCATTTTGTGGATGATAACTCATGCTAAAGTTTAATTTTATACCCATGGATATGTGTAAACTCCTTCAAAAAGATGAGGTGAATCCGCAATGTTAATCCGATATAATTGAGACCAAGATCCCATGCAACCTTATAATTTCATCAATATATAATCGGGCATATTAGCTCGAGTTGTAAGTGGTCCCGACTTGAAGAAAATATGCCGACTTAGTCAATTTGTCCACAATTACCCAAATGGTGTCCGACCTCTTTTACGATCTCGACAATCCCATAACAAAATCCATAGTTATATACTCCCACTTTCATTCTAGAATTGCCAATGGTTTTAACACTCCGGAGGGTCTTTGGTGTTCCACCTTCACTTGTTGATATATATGACACCTCGCAACATAATTAGCCACATCTTTCTTCATTCCCGGTCACCAATAACATTATCTCAAATCTTGATACATCTTCGTACCCTTAAGATGTATCGAATATGAAGTTGCATATGCCTCCCTCGATATCCGTTCCTTCATGTCTTCCATCGAAGGAACACACAATCTTCCCCTAAATCCGATCACCCCTTTATCATCAACAAAAAATTCGGACTCCTTCCCAACCTCCACACTTTTCCTTAGCCCATTCAACCTTTCGTCCGTTTGTTGTCCCACCCGAACTCGTTCTTGTAGAGTTGGTCGGACTAATAGGGTTGACAAAGTACTTCGTGGTCTATAAGGATTATCTTCAATTTTAATTCTTGTAATTCCCTTAATATCGGCAACTAAAGTACTTGCATCGTCGCTACAAATTTTTTACTTAAAGCATTAGCAACGACATTGGTTTTCCTCGGGAGGTAGTTGATTATGCAATCATAGTCTTTCACCAATTCTAACCACCTCCTTTGCCTCATATTTAATTCCTTTTGTGTGAAGATATACCGTAAACTTTTATAGTATGTATATATCTCACACCTAGCTCCATATGGATAATGTCTCTAAATTTTTAAGGCAAAGATCATCGTCGCCAATTCTAGATCATGCGTGGCATAATTTTGTTCATACTCCTTCAATTGTCGTGAAGCATAGGCTACTACCTTTCTATTCTACATCAATATTGCTCCCAACCCATTCTTGGAAGCATCACTATACACCATAAAATTTTCATTTTTGGAAGGAATGGTTAGCATTGGAGCCGTCACTAACCTTTTTTAACTTCTAAAAACTTTTCTCACAAGCATCCTTCCATTGAAACTTAACACTCTTCCTCATCAAGTTAGTAAGGGTATAGCTATCTTAGAAAAGCCCTAAAAAATCTTTGATAATAACCGACCGGACCTCGAAACTTCATACCTTCGACACATTCTTTAAGGTAGGCCGGTTTTGGATAGCTTCTACCTTTTTTGGGTCGACCGCAATGCCTTCCTTTATGACCACATGGCCTAGAAAAGCTACTTGTTCTAGCCAAAACTCACACTTTTTAAATTTTGCATACAACTACTGCTCCCTTAACATCCGCAAAGTAGCTCTTAAATGCCCCATATGCTCCTCCTCACTTCGAGAATAAACTAGAATATCATCAATGAACACAATGATAAACTTATCCAAGAATTCCTTAAAGACTCAATCCATCAAGTCCATAAAAGCGACTAGTGGCATTAGTCGACCCAAACGGCATCACTAGAAACTCATAATGGCCATATCTCTCTCTAAATGCCATTTTCTTTACATCTTTTGACCTTATCCTCAATTGGTGATATCCTAACCGTAATTCTATCTTTGAAAACACCTTGCACCTTGCAACCGATCAAACAAATCATCAATTTGAGGTAATGGATACTTATTCTTGATTGTCATGTTAGTGTTAGTGTTGGTGCCCAAGATCTAACCATGTTTGGATGGGCTTATGTTAATATGTTATTGCATCATTTATTTTAATAATAATAAAGAAGTCATTCTATTAATTCTTATGTTTTCATGTTGATAAATTCAGTAGAATTAGATAAAAGTCCTTATGATATAAATTTACAATAGTGATTGATCGAAAGATATGAGACAAACACTAATGCACATAAATGATATCATTAAATGTCCTAAGTTACGAGCATTATCAAGAATGGACATTGACAATATACGGATAGACTTGTGAGTGCTATGCTCATGCTATAGGTTAGCAATAGGAGATCTCACACCTATTGGCATGGTGATGCTAAATCAAGCACTTAGGTGATTTATGTTAGAGAACATATCACCGAATTTGACTCGTCATGAGAACCCATTTGGTTTAAGTTTATGGGAATCTCATACAATATGGGTACAAATGGTCCTTAGCCTTAAATTCATCACGGTTATCTCATTAGAGGACTTATGCACTTTGACACTCATTTCGATGGACCCATTAATGGGTTGCACGTGGACGATTCGTTGGGTGCACTAGGAATCCAATGGATATAGGTATATGGCTAAGATATGACATGTCATTCCTTGTATGCTAAAGGAGTTGTCATATTGCACTTCGATAAATGTCTACTCAAGAAATTTATGGCCACGGTAGGAGTACACCAATAGAGCATAGTTGGTTTACTCTAAGAGCTAAGATATTTGAGAATCGAAGAAAACTTGTGTGATCATAATCAAACAAGACTAATAACCAATTTTGAGATCACACTCGTGATAAGTTGACATGAGGAATGAATTATATGGTAACCTTGCTCATGAAAGATAATAATGGATTAACTAATCCTCCTAGAGAATTAGGTAGTCATGATATCTTGCTAGAGGCCAATCTTGATTTATGTATCAAGAGATGAAAGAGGAGTCTTTTATTCTTGATACATTGCCAACATATCTAAGAGGCTATTGAGTCACATGCATAAGTTCAAGTATTCACATTACAAATGAGAAGCAAAGATACTCGAACAAAGTTTTCAATTATGAAAGTTTCCTATTTTGAAAAGAGTTTTCAAAATGAAAAATTTCCTAAAATGGAAAATGGAAAGTTTCCAAAATGGAAAGTTTCTTAAAATGAAAGTTTCCTATTTTAGAAAGCAGTTTCTTAATTGGAAGTTAGTTTCAAATTTGAAAAATAAAGAACCTAAAAAGGAAAAGAGTTTCCTAATTTAGGTTAAAGGGTATTTTGAAAAATTATTCTCTAATGTGGACCCTCAAAATAATCTAAGAATATTTATTTGGATAGTCCAAATAAATTAATTGGGGTAAAATAGTTTTGGCCCATTAGGTTTAATTAAAAGCCTTAAGATAATTTTGGTGAAAGGATAAATAGTAACCTTATTGGATAAGGTTGAATGTTTTAAAAAATAGACATTAAATAGTCCACATGTAAAATAACTCCTTAACCTTGGAGCATAAGAATGCAATAACCTAGAGTTTTAATTAGGGACTTAGGCCGCCCCTTTCATTGTCCTTAGAGAACAAAGAAACTCTTCCCTTATAAATAGGAGGAGAGGTGCAGCAAAAAGGAGGTTAATATATACATTGAGATTCCACCAAGCTAGAAATAATATATAGCGAAATTTGGCCAAACCTAATACCAAGCTAGGGCATACGGCTAAGAGAGAAAAAGAGAGAAAATAGTTTTCTCCTAAACCCTAGCAAGCCATACTCTTTCCTCCTTGAATAAGGTTATCACAAATTTTCTCGGGATTGATTTCTAGTGGAAAAACTTAATCGGAAAAGGTGGAGCTAGCACCCCATCAATTTTGAGTGCTTCTTTGTGGATATTTAGGTTGTGTGGATCATCAATAGAGGCTGGATACTTGGAAAACTAATCAAAGAAAAGAAATTTAGATCTGCGCTACAAAAGATAATCCTATACTTCTATCTTATTATTCATGTATGTATGATTAGTTGATTTAACGGCATGATCTTGGGCCTTTAGATGAAGGAAAAATTTTATTTATTTCGCACCTCCATAGGATGTATGATCCCTTTATGTCACCTCGGTTTAACTCTTGATAGTCGATATATAACCTCAAGCTACTATCCTTATTCTTTATGAACAATACTGGAGCTCCTTAGGGTGAGGAACTAGGACGTATAAATCCCTTTATCTAGTAAGTCCCGCAACCGCACCTTTAATCGCTTCAACTCGACTAGGGCCATTCTATAGGGAATCTTATAAATCGAGGCCGTGCCTAGCTCTAATTCAATCTCAAATTCTATCTCCCTCTTCGATGGCAACTTAGTCAAATTTTATGGAAACACATCTAAATACTCGGCACAACCTCTATATCTTATGGTTTTGACTTTCATTCTACTTGGCTATCCACCACATGTGCTTGGTACCTCATACATCCTTTTCCTAGCATTTTTTTAGTCCTTAAGACCAAGATAACCGATACGACATGAAGCTTCGAGTCGGCCTTAAACTCTAACTGGCCGATCTCTAGGTAGATCAAAAACTACCCTTCTACCTCGATGTCTATATTGGCACCATGCCTTATCGACCAATCCATCCCTAAAATCAAATCAAAATCTTGAAAATCCAACACCATTAAATTAACCTCTAAACTTCTATCCTCAACTAGCACTAGAAACTCTCCGACTATACTTGTCGACTCCATAAATTCTCTAAAATGAACAACTATAAGAGACCCTATAGCTAATGTCTCAAGTTTAAGTCCTAGGCTTTTCACTAATGTTATTGATATGAATGAATATGTAGCACCGGAATCAATCAAAGCATAAGTAATTAAGCCAAGGATTGAGACATTACCACAAATCACCATCGCCTCCCTCCTATCGGCCTCCTCCTATGTCATTGTGTAAACTCGAGCGAGTATCCTCCTCGATCTTGGTTTTCATGCCCGAAGGCAATTGTAGGATACGTGCCCTCGCTTATGACAAATATAAGAAGTCCTCAAGTTAGGTAGTAACTCCTCTATATAGGACCTACCACATTCATTGCATCAAGGTTGGTTACCTATCATCGATCTTGGTTGATTACCCAAAAGCGACTTTGGAACGTATGATGCTACTCTAGCCGCTTATGCATTTCCTTGACCACCACCTTGATTAAAATTTCTAGATGGTGCTCACCTTACCGATCCGGACGAAAAGGCTCCCAACGTAAATACGTGCCTCTTTTGCCGCACTTCCTTTACAATTTCCTTCGATCCTCATCCGCCAACGTTGCCTTATCTACCATCTTTGGAAAAGTATTGGTAGCCAACATCCGCACCATACTCGAATTCTTAGGTTTAGCCCTATGAAGAATCGATTCTTTTTCAAATTCTCATCTCCCGCAATGAATGAGACAAATATACATCCTTATTTGAACCTCCGTATATATTCACCCATAGGCATTCCATCCTATTTCAATTTTAAGAACTTCTAGGTTTTCCTAGCCCTAACATCCACGATGAAGTATTTATTGTAGAAGACCTCCTTAAACCCTACCCATGTTAAAGTAGACATATCTATTGTTAATCGTGCACTCTCTCACCATGTGCGAACATCTTTGGTTAGCATAAAAATAGTGCACAACACGCTCATTATCGGCGAATTGCGAGTACTCAAATATCACCTCTAGAGATTTAATCCATTCCTCGACTATCATTGGATTAACACCCCCAAGCAAATTCCCGGGGATTCATTTTCTTAAATCTCTCCATCGCGTCATTTTTATGCCGAGGGGAGGCCGTTGTTGCATAGCTGAAGCTACCTCATCTACTCCGTATGGGCTTGTTGTTGTTGTTACATCATCTTCATCATATGATTCAAGGCCTCTTATTGATTCCCATTATTATTATCGGAGGTCCCTTCTCCCTCTCGCTCTCACAAGATTTCTTTTTGGTGGCATGATTTGACTTTGCGCACACCACATCACGTTTAGGTTAGTCTCAATATCAAAACCCTTTTCTTATTACATACGACACACAATACAATGCATCCATATACATATAATTTTTTTGTTCAAGCATAACATACAAAACGAGCACTCATATTAACAAACACATTTACATCCAAAGGTTTTAATGTCATACCTACAACCAAAAGACACTTCTATTTACATCAAAAGGTGCATAAAAGATACCGCATCGTACGATACATAGTCCCTAGTAATACATCCGATACAATGGACTCGAAATATCATACTCAATAAGGAAATGAATACTCTACTCGCACTAATCAATGCTATTAATCGACGTGGAATTTACTATCCCACAAGCAAGGCATAAAAGTAAGCCCTAGTCATACATCAATCTAATGAGGGTTCACCTACCCTCCATCGGTAAAAGGCTCAAATCGGATCTCGATAAGAATTGCAATCCATCTTATTCTCCTAAACCTCATCTAATAATTACCGATCCTATGGTAAAAGTGTTCGATGCCATGTCATCCTCATATAATCCACAATACAATACCGATCGAAATAGGAGTCAACAAACGCTATTTGTTAGATCAAATCGTGCACTCTAATAACATGCACCACCATATCCTAGTTCGGTGTCATGGTAAGGCTACTTAGTTCAGCCTAGTAAGCGGCTAGGGCGGCCCTCCGGCAACGTGTCCTTGAACCCTACTCATGTTAAAGTAGGCATATCTATCGTTAATCATGCACTCTCTCACCATGTGCGAACATCTTTGGTTAGCATAAAAATAGTGCACAACATGCTCATTATTGGCGAATTGTAGGTACTCAAATATCGCCTCTAGAGATTCAATCCATTCCTTGACTATCATTAGATTAACACCCCCAAGCAAACTCCCGGGGATTCATTTTTTAAAATCTCTCCACCGTATCATTTTTATGCCGAGGGGAGGCTGCTGCTCGCATAGCTAGGAGCTACCTCATCTCCTCCACATGGGCTTGTTGTTGTTGTTGCATCGCTTGTTGTTGTTGCATCATCTTCATCATTCAATTCAAGGCCTCCTATTGATTCCCATTATTATTATCGGAGGTCCCTTCTCCCTCTCGCTCTCACAGGATTTCTTTTGGTGGCATGATTTGACTTTGCACACACCATATCACGTTTAGGTTAGTCTCAATATCGAAACCTTTTTCTTATTGCATACGACACACAATACAATACATCCATATACGTATAATTTTTTTGTTCAAGCATAACATGCAAAACAGGCACTCATATTAACAAACGCATTCACATCCAAAGGTTTTAATGTCATACCTACAACCAAAAGACACTTCTATTTACATCAAAAGGTGCACAAAAGATACTACATCGTACGATACATAGTCCCTAGTAATACATCCGATACAATGGACTGAAATATCGGACTCAACAAGGAAAGGAATACTCTACTCGCACCAATCAATGCTATTAATCGACGTGGAATTTACTATCCCACGAATAAGGCATAAAAGTAGACCCTAGTCATACATCAATCTAATGAGGGTTCACCTACCTCGCGTCGATAAAAGGCTTAAATCGGATCTCGATAAGAATTACAATCCATCTTATTATCCCAAACCTTATCCAATAATTACTAATCCTATGGTAAAAGCATTCGACGTAATGTAATCCTCATATAATCCACAATATGATACCGATTGAAAGAGGCATCGACAAACGCTATTTGTTAGATCAAATCGTGCACTCTAATAACATACACCACCATATCCCGGTTTGGTGTCATGGTAAGGCTACTTAATTCAGCCTAGTAAGCGGCCGGGGCAACCCTATGTCAACATGTCCTAATAACTCAAGGAATGCAACGTATATACGGTATCTACCATAAAAATATTTACAATCAATAATGTCTCTAAGAAATAGCTATATACTAACATAAAAATGGACAATAAACACACATTCACTAGAAATAAAGAATCAAAACTTAGTTATTGAGTAGTGCACCGGTCCTCAAGCTCATGACACTTAAGAATGCGCTCGGTTAACTAAACCTCGCTCTAATACCACCTTGTAACGCCCCTAACTCCCTTACTATTTCCTAAATAGAAGTGACTAGGTTCATTACGTTATTTAGACTAAAATCTCGACTAATCCCTATAATACTCGATCTTAAATCAATAAAATATTAAAATATGAAATAAATACAATAAAAGTTATGTGGTATTACTAAATCAAGTCACGGGAATTACAAAATATCCACGATGCCGATTACCAAAAAATAGACATAGCATTACTTATCTACAACCCTTCAAAAGATTCCTATACTCTCGGGTAAACACATGAGCCTTTTAGTGAGAAATGATAGCCTCCTCGACAAAACCATCTTTATCTTTACTTGTTATACCATGAGATAACAACAACAATATGAGCCAAAGCTCGGTAAGTAGGGTAATGCACATGTTATGTAATGATTTCTTGTTATCCTAAATTCGTCTACTCATTTTAGTTCGGGTACCCTAGGTATTAGCAAGTCCGCTCAATTTTCATTCCTCGATGATTGCCTTATCACCTACTACTAACAACAAGATTTTTTATCGTTATAGCACATGGTTAGAAGAATTTTTCATCGCCTAACAATGTAACTAATTAATGGAGCACGCACACAGTTTCATCCTTAATACCCATTTAAACTAGTTTCGATGACCAAACCTATCGGTCCTCAACCATCCGACCTTTCAATATGCCCATAATGCATATAATGCATAATGATGTTTCATTTACCATATTCGTCAAGTCATGGGTACCAAATTTTTCCCACACATAGGAATAAATACATACCTCATATATCCCATATAAATATTTATTTAAGAAAATAAATTACCATGGAATATAATTAATTAATCTTTTAATATAATTCACCCCACTTCATTAATATATATATAATCACACCACATCTTATAGCTTATTATGAATTTATTTACTATACAACATATTAATTAATCACTACCCCCATTTAATTATTAATGTAACCACATATATAAGATAGGTTCACCTTTTAATATAATTAATCCACTATTAACACTTTAATCAATCACACTCCTAAATTATTTACTCTCAATTAATATATATATACACACTCACCTATTTAATAAATAAATCCATATTCACTATTTAATACCAAAATTATCCACACTAATTGTTCATCTCAATTTAATTCATAACACTTAATAATTAATAACCTCCAATAATTAATATGCTTCTATATTATTCTCTATAATTATTCTATCCACCAAAGTTTGTTCTTCTATACTATTAATACCCATCCACCCCTTTAATAAATATCTTCTCATTATATGATTAATAAGTAATCCCTCATCGTATGATTAATAAGTAATCTCATTAATTCTTACTATACCAACCCACCATTTACCATATCAAATTTATTCCTCCCATATCCACATCAACAATTAGTCATTCCAAATAAATTCCATCCAAGCTCATCAATTCACCAACTAAACCCAATAACCAATATTTAGATATAAAACAAATCTTTATCAAAATTAATGAGTAAGCATATGAATAAATCATCAAATACTCAATATAAACCAATAAATTCATATCAAGCCATCAAAACTCACAACATCCATATAAACAACTCATGAAAGCATAGTCATCAACTCAAATAATTCACATAAATTAAACACATAGAATTCAAATTTATGGTGTAAAATAAATTCCTACTTACTTGGTTTAAGTTTCCTAGAAAATCTCTTGGTTTTTATTCTCCTTTCCTTCCTTCTTTCTTTCTCCTTTCTTTTTTTTTTTTTCCTTCTTCTTGTTCGGCCTTCTTTTTCTTTTGGTGAGCTGAATATTTTTTTCTTGCTAAAAGTGGCCATTCATGTTGGCTTTTCCTCTTATTCTTTTTTTTTCTTCCCTCATTAATGAATTTAACAAATGTTCTAATCTAAGCTTATAAGGTGTAAAGGTGTAAAGGAGTAGAAGAAATTAGAAGCTTAAGTGGCAATTCTAATATAAACACCAAATATTAAAACCATAAAATATTAAAATATTATATAAATTATACCCACATCTTAATAATTTTTTTCTTTTACGGGAGTTACACATATGCTCTCTCTTTCCCCCATTCTCACCACTTTGTCCCCTCCCTTACTCTTCTTGTCCCTCAATCTCCCTCTATCTCTCCCTCTCTCTCTCTTCCTATGTATGTATGTATGTATGTATGTATCTCCATCTTTCCTCCTCTCCTTCTCTATCTCCCCTCTTCTTCTCCATCTATTTCCTCATCTCTCGCATGCCCTCTCACTATCTCCCTTTCTCCCTTTCTCTACCCTCTCTCACTCTCTTTCTCCCAAACTCTCTCCCTCTCTCTCTCGTTTATATATATATATATATATAAACAAAGAGTGTGGAAGAGAGAGGATATGAGAGAGAGAGGAAATGGAAGAGAGAGGGAGACGAGGGAAAGATGGGGAGAGGGAGAGGGAGAGAGAGGGGGTGAGGGAGAGGGAGAGGGAGAAAGAGATTAGGAGAGAGAGAATGGAAGAGAAAGGGAGAGGGAGAGGGAGAGGGAGAGAGAGAGGGAGAGAGAAGGAGAGAGGAGAGTGAGATAGAGAGATGGATATATGAGATAGAGTAGGAGAGAGAAAGTGAGGGAGGGAGAGGAAAAGAGAGTAAGGGAGAGCTTAGAGACGGATAAAAAGGGAGAGAAAGGGAAAGAGCAAGAGAGGGAGATAAGGAGAGCTAGAGGGGAGAGGGAGAGGGAGAGAGGATGGGATACATAAAAGAAGAGAGAAAGAGAGGAGAGGAGAGAGTGAAAAAGTTAGAGCAAGAGCTAGAAAGAGAGAGGGGAGAGAGAGACAAAGGTAGAGGAAAATAGATGGTGAAAGAGAAAGGGAGAGGGAGAGGGAGAAAGAGACAATGAGGGAAAGAGGGAGAGAGGGTGAAAAAAATGAAGGGAGAGGAAGAGGGAGAGATGGAAAGAGGGATAGAGAAGGAAAGAGGAAAAGGGATAGAGAGAGAAAAAGGAAAGGGTGAAGTGGAGAGGGAGAAAGAGGGAGGGAGAGTGAGAAGGAGAGGGGGAGATAAGGGGGAGAGAGCGAGGGAGAGGGAGAAAGGAGAACGAGAGAGAGGGAAAGAAAGTGAGAGAAGAAGAGGCAAAGAGGCATATAGATAGAGGGAGAGAGAAAGGGTGAGAGAGAGAAGGGGGAGATAAACAAAAAGAGAGAGGGAAAGAGAGATACAAAAGGAGATGGAGAGAGAGAGGGTGTTAATATAGGAGCCCAAGATCCAATCATATTTGGATGAGCTCATATTAATGTATTATTGCATCATTTATTTTAATAGTAATAAAGAAATCATTCTATTAATTCTTATATTTACATGTTGATAAATTTAATAGAATTAGATAGAAGTCCTTATGATATGCATTTGCAATGTGATTGATCGAAAGATGTGACACAAACACTAATGCATATAAAAGATATCATTAAACGTCTCATGTCATAGCATTGTTAAGAATGGACATTGACAATATGCAGATCGACTTGTGAGTGTTATGTTTATACTATATAATAGCAACAAGAGATCTCACACCTATTGACATTGTGATGCCAAAGCAAGCACTTAGGTGATTTATGTTAGAGAACATATCACTCGGACTTGACTTATCATGAGAATCTATTTGGTTTTAATCTATGGGAATCTCATACTAGATGGATACAAATGATCCTTAGATTTGAAGTCATCATAATCATCTCATTAAAGAACTTATGTCCTTTGACACTCATTTCGATATACCCATTAATGGGTTGTACATGGGAGATTCATTGGGTTCACTAGGAATCTAATGGAGGTAGGTGTATGACTAAGATAGGACATGTCATTCCTTCTATGCTAAAAGAGTTATCACATTGCACTTCGATAAATGCCTACTCAAGAAATCGGTTTCCTAATTTGAAAGTTAGTTCCAAATTTGGAAGTAAATAACCTAAAATGGAAATCAATTTCCTAATTTAGGTTAAAGAGTATTTTAGAAAATTATTTCTTAATGTGGACGAGCCCAAAATAATTTAAGATTATTTATTTGGATAGTGCAAATAAATTAATTGGACTAGAATGGCTTTGGCCTATTAAGGTTTAATTAAAAGCCTTAAGATATTTTGGTGGAAGGATAAACGTCAACCTTATTGGATAAGGATGGATGTTTTAAAGATAATGAACAAAAGCCCACATGCAAAATAACTCCTCATCTTTAGAGGATAAGGAAGCAACAACCATAAGTCCAATTAAGACTTATTTGTCGCTTCTCTCCTTGTCCATGGAGGATAAGAAAACTCTCCCCTTATAAATAGGAAGAGAGATGTGGCATAAAGAAGGATTAAGAAGGGAGAGAAAATTCAGCCAAAATAAGGGAAAAGAAAAGAAAAAAAATTCAGCCAACCCTAAAAACTAACTAGGACACACGGTAAAGTGAAGAAAAATAAAAGAAAATAGTTTTCTCTAAAACCCTAGCAAGCCAAAATCTTTTAAGGTTGTTGAAAAGTAGCATCCTATCAATTTTGAGTGCTTCTTGGTGGATATTTAGACTGCATGGATTATCAATAGAGGTCGGACATTCGGACGGCTTTTCTTAAAAAGAAATTTATATTTACACTACAAGAGGTAATCCTAGTTCCTTGCTTTAAATTCATCTATGTATGATTAGTAGATTCAATGGCTTGATCTTGGGCCCTTAGATGGAGAAATTTTTTTTGTTTATTCCATACTTCCATATGGTGCATTATCTTTCAATTGGTATCGAGCCTTTATTGAATCTTTGATTATATACTTGGTTGACTATGATCAACTACATGAATTAGCTATGCCCGATTATAAATCTTGGATTTTTGGTATTTTATAAAAAATAAAACTCAATTTTGGGCAAAAATCGGTAGAAGCACATGAGGTCAATGTTAGACATCGACACTCGCTTGCGTGATAACCCTACCGATTGCTATGCACTAGGGCCAAGCAACAAGCCACCGGCTAGGCGCTTTCATGTCAAGTTGATGGCTGCAAGTAGTCACGTACGAGCATGCAAACTTGAGGGTTTGGGTGTTAAAGCTCGTGAATCCTCAAGGCCTAAAAGCCCATGGGCCCAAAAGCTTTTTAAAAAATTAAAATTTAGATAAATTTTGATAAATTTATAAAATGATCAAAATTATAGATTTATAATTATTTTATGAATGAAATTGTTTTATTAGTATGCCATGTATCAATATATTTGAAACATGGATGAATGGTATGGATGAGTCGACCTAGTTTTATAAGTAAATGCTTATATTTTTTTGGATGAATAGGACCTACGTGTCCTACCTTCTCTATTGTTCTATTGTATTTTTTTCTCATCTTACTTCCCTTGAATGTAATTCGAGGTTTCTAATTTCATATAAATGTAAAAGTAGTAGATAGGAATTAGAATAGATACGAGGAGAAGATGCTAATGAATGAAGACATTCATAAAGAATTTGTAATAATTTTTCATCCGGGAATTGACCCACTAATCTCCTTGTGGCTCAAGGGGTTAGTACTAAAAATCCATTACCATTCACTAGTCCTTAAGTCATGAATGAGATTTATGAATGTAATGAGATCAATATTAGTATGCATGATAGGAATAATATGATTATTGTTTAATATGCATGCTAGGATGAGACCGACCATATTAAATCCTTCAAATAAAATAGTAAGTTAAAAGCTTTCCAATGTTATAAGGTGGGAACTCTCTTGGTCATTGTTGGCTTGTTGAGATAACTCAAGGTCACTTCTTTCTTGAGAAAAACAAATCATGAGCCATACGATGTCCTCAAACATCGAGTCCAACTTAAATGAGTTGTTAGGTTTGTTAAAATAACTTAAGGTCCAATAAACTTGTAAGCAATGATTGGCATTCATATAAGATGTGATAAAATAAGGAGTTATCATGCCAATGAAATTAAGAATTATATTAGATGTAATTGGTAAGAATTTACCTATCTAATCCTTCATGTCCGGCTTGTTGAGATAACTCAAGGCTAATGCATATTAGAGGATGGGATCCTAACCCATTAAAAAAATGAATTGAAAAGTTTTCTTGAGTCCTATATTGAAGGTTATAAAATTTAAAACAATAATGGGAATATACATAGATTTTACTTCTTTAATTTATGTTTTGTTTCATTCTATACAATTTAAGTAACCAAATCGTATGTTTTTCTATTCTCGTCAAATTGCATAGTATGAATAGCAACACATCGATACGATCGATCATTGATAAAAGTAATACCTTTAATGGCACAAACTTCCTCAACTAGAAAATAAATTTAAGGCTAGTCCTTCAACATGAGAAAATTCTCTATACGATAGAGAAAGCTCTCCAAGCTAAGCCTCCTCTAATTCAAGTCGAAGCTCATGAAGCATGGATCAAACATAGAGATGATACAATAACTACTCCGAGCATCATATTAATTACTATGACATTATAACATAGGCACCAACACGAAGCTCATAAGCTTTTGAAATCATAGCAAAGCTCAAGAGCTTATTTGAAGAGAATACTAGGCATGAGTGCTATCGGATAGCAAGGAAACTCTTTAGAGCGGAATGGATAAGGGATCCAATATCAAGAAGCATGTCACCGAAATAATAGGCTATATCGATAAATTGGCCAAACTTAAAATTGGAATGGATGTTGAATTGTCCATTGACTCGGTATTGTAATCATTGCCCAATAGCTTTGGACAATTCATTATGAACTTCAATATGATGCACATGCGAAAGACTCTTGGAGAGTTATTGTCCATGCTAAGGGAAGCGCAACCCAAAATTAACAAGAAGAATAAAAGTTCTATACTTCTAGTTAATAAGGGAAAGGGCATAGTAAAGGGCAAGAAAAAGCCCAAGAAGGAGTCTTTAATCGCACCTACTAGAGGAGTGAAAAAGGCCAAGGCTCATAATAGCCCAAAGGATGTAGTTTATTTTCATTGCAATAAGAAAGGGCATTAGAAGCGTAATCGCAAGTAATACCAAGAAGGGGTGCAAAAGAATAGTTCTACCACCACCTCAAGTATTTATGTTATGCTAATCCTTTATTTCTAAATTTCACCTTATAAGTATATGATACTAAATGTGGTGCTTACATTTTTTAAATGTACGGGAGCTTAGAAAAGGAAGGAAGATAGCTTCAAAGGGAATATCTACATAATAACAATGGATCAAGATTTGGACCATTAGATGTAGGTATTTATGAGCTAGCATTACTATGTTAGGATGTGCTAAGGCTCAATCATTATTATTTTAGTAGAGACTAAAAATCTTATTTCCATTTCTTGTTTTGAATAAGTATTTCATTTTTAAGAATAATAGTTATTTTTAAAGATGATTTTTTATGAAAATATTTTGATAATAATTATACATTTTGAACATAACTCCCAAGTGTATAACATAAATACTAGAAGACTCAAATGATCTAAATAAACATTAATTAGCAAACAACATCAAACTTAACCATATAAGCAAGAATCCCATATCCAACCTACTTATACAAAGGATATTTAGAATCATTTGATGATGTCAAGAAATCTTGTTTACTTGGCAAATAGACATGGATCCCCTTTTAGTCGAAAAAGAGTAAGAGTTACTAATTAATAAAAACCTTATACATAGAGATATATATGGGTCTATGTTCACCCAAGCAAGAGAAGAACATGCTCATCACATAACCTTTAATGATAATAGATCATGTTATGGTTATAAGACATAAGTCCAAAGCATTTAAAATATTTAAAAGTTTAGACTTGAAAAGTCATGTGATGAACTAGCAAAAGTATTAAGGCATCTCAATTAGATCGAGGAGATGAATACTTGAATGATAAAATTTTAGATCACTTAGAAGAGAATGAGATTCTCTATGAACATAACATGTTAGACATAATCGATCCATAATGAGTCAAATTAATATCCCTATTTTTGGATAAATACTACTTACTGCAATCTTTATAATGAGTAGTATTCCAATTAAATCTATTTACATAGATCACATATGAGATATGTGAAAGGGGAAAAATGAATTAATCTTTTCCTAAGATTTGAGGCTATAAAGTGTCCATCGAAGGGTTTGACAAAGAAAAGCTGAAGCCTAAAATCAATAAAGTACTAAATTGTGAGATATCCAAAGTAAGACAAGGATGTCAATATCTTACTACTTTAACAAAGTGTTGTTCATTACTAGGCATACTATGTTCCTTGAGAAGGAATTTATGAACACCATAAATAGTGGGAGGAAATTTAAATTCAATAAGATTTGAGTAGACTACAAATTGATACTTTAATAAAGGAATCCCAAAGTAGAATGATTACAAAGTGTTGTAACTCTTTCACAAACAAAAACATAAGAACTTCATAAGTTTAAAAGAAATTCGTTAGAAGACAAAAGGATATGATCTTCTCATCTTGACACATGATGATGTGAGCCCTAAAAGGGATGAAGAAGCTAATACTTTTGAAATGATGTGTAGTTGACACACCCTAATTGTTTTCAAGAACATGCAAATAAGATTTGCAACACTAAAGTCCATTAATAGACTTAAGCATGCCTCTAGGAATATAAGTTGATGTTTTATTAAACGATCAAAGAGTTTTATTATTCATCAAACAAAGACAAAGCTTGTGTATATAAGAAGCTAGTGGGAGCCTACTAAGTTATGGTTATTTGACACAAAATTACACCTCGACTATAATATTATCATGTTGTAAATAAAAGATTAAGGAATATAAAAGAAATTTCTCAAGAATGATATGGGACAAGTAACCTATAATCTAACGAGTATAGATCTATAGAGATAGATCACTTAGAATGTGAGGAGTCTCCCAAAGGTAGTTAGAATTACATAATACTAAATTACATGATACTAAAAGATTTAGTATGAAAAAATCAAAGAAAGTTTTATTCCAATATCATATAGCTTGATAGCCGATAATAAAGGATCTATAGCACAAGCTAAGGAACCAAGGTCTCATCAACAATCCAATTAAGTACTACATGGCTACCACTTCATTATAGAGATAAAAGGGTCATGGCAACATAAGGATAGAAAAGGACCACACTACGAAAACATAGCTAACCCCCAAACTAAACCTTTATCACGGAAAAAATATAAAACCCTTATTTGATCATCGGATTAAGGGACATGGATGGTTGGCTCTAGCACAAGTGGGAAATTATTAGTCTAGGTGCCCAAGATCTAACCATGTTCGGATTGGCTCATGTTAATGTGTTATTACATCATTTATTTCAATAATAATAAAGAAGTCATTCTATTAATTCCTATGTTTACATGTTGATAAATTCGGTAGAATTAGATAGAAGTCTTATGATATGCATTTGCAATAGTGATTGATCAAAAGATATGAGACAAACACTAATGCATATAAATGATATCATTAAATGTCCCAAGTCATAGCATTGTCAAGAATAAACATTGACAATATACGGATAGACTTATGAGTTTTATGCTTATGCTATGTGATACCAATAGGATATCTCACACCTATTGGTATGGTGGTGCCAAAACAACCACTTAGGTGATTTATGTTAGAGAACATATCATTGGACTTGACTTGCCATAAGAACCCATTTGGTTTTAGTCTATGGGAATCTCATACGAGATGAGTACAAATGGTCCTTAGACTTAAAGTCATCACGGTTATCTCATTGGAGGACTTATACACTTTGACACTTATTTCAATGGACCCATTAGTGGGTTGCATATAGGCAATTCGTTAGGTTCACTAGGAATTTAATGAAGGTAAGTGTATGACTAAGATAGTATATATCATTCCTTTTATACTAAAGGAGTTATCATATTGCACTTCGATAAATGTTTTCTTGAGAAATCTATAGACACGGTAGGAGTATACCAATAGAGCATAGTTAATTTACTCTAAGAGTTAAGGCATTAAGAAATTGAAGAAAATTTATGTGATCATAATCGAACATGACTTATAACCAAGTTGGAGATCGGATGATGATAAGTTGACATAAGAACTGAATTGTATGATAATCATGCTCATGAAAGGTAATAATAGATTAATTAATCCTCCTAGAGAATTGGGTGATCATAATGCCTTGCTAAAGGCCAATCTTGATTTATGTATCAAGAGATAAAAGAGGAGTCTTTTGTTCTTGATACATTGCCAACATATTTAAGAGTCTATTGAGTCACACACATAAGTTTAAGTATTCACATTATAAATAAGAAGCAAAGATATTGGAAAAAGTTTTCAATTATGAAAGTTTCTTGCTTTGGAAAGGATTTCCAAAATGAAAAGTTTCCTTATATTGAAAGTTTTCTAAAATGAAAAGTTTTCTATTTTAGAAGTAGGTTTCCTAATTTGGAAGTTGTTCCAAATTTGAAAGTAAGTAACCTAAAATGGAAATAGGTTTCCTAATGTGGACTCGCCTAAAATAATCTAAAGATTATTTATTTGGATAGTTCAAATAAATTAATTGGGCTAGAATGGTTTGGCCAATTAAATTTTAATTAAAAACCTTAAGATATTTTGGTGAAAGGATAAACATCAACCTTATTGGATAAGAATGAATGTTTTAAACATAATGATCAAAAGTCCACATACAAAATAACTCTTCATCCTTAGAGAATAAGAAAGCAACAACCATATGTCCAATTAGGACTTATTTGCCGCCCCTCTCCTTGTACTGCAGAGGACAAGGAAACTTTTCCCCCATAAATAGAAGGAGAGATGCAACATAAAGAATGATTGAGAGGGAGAGAAAATTCAACCAAAGTAAGGGAAAAGAAAAGAAAGAAAATTCAGCTAGCCCTAAAAACTAACAAGGGCACACGAGTAAAGTGAAGAAAAATATGAGAAAATAGTTTTCTCCAAAACCCTAGCAAGCCAAACTCCTTCCTTCTCTTTTAAGGTTGTCATAAAATTGCCCGGGATTGATTTATATAAGAAACACTAAATCTAAAAAGGCAGAGCTAGCATCCTATCGATTTTAAGTGCGTCTTTGTGAATATTTAAACTACGTGGATCATCAATAGAGGTCGAACACTTGGACGACTTTTCTAAAAAGAAATTTATATCTATGCTACAAGAGGTAATCCTAATTCCTTGCTTTAAATTCATACATATAGAGTTAGTAGATTTAACGGCTTGATCTTGGGCCCTTAGATGGAGAAAAATTTTTTGTTTATTCCACACCTCTATAAGATGCATGATCCTTCGAAGGAAAGAGGGAGAAAGAGAGAGAAAAACGAAGAGGAAAAGTGGGAGGAAGGGGGAGGGAGGGACATAGAAAGAGAGGAAGGGTGAGGGAGGGGGAGATAGAGAGGAGAAAAGGAAAAAAAGGGACAAAGTGATAGGTAGAGAGAGAAAGAGAGAAATTTAGAGACGAAAGGGGAAGGGAAAGGGAAGGGGAGAGAGAAGGAAAGGGAGATTAAGATAGAGAGGGAGAGAAGCGAGAGGGAGAGAGAGGGGAGGTAAAGAGAAGGTGAAAGAGAGAGGGGGAGAGAGAAAGGGAGGGAGGGATAAAGGAAGACATAGAGAGAAGTGGAGAGAGAGATAAAAAGATAAAATGGAGAAGGAGAGGGAGAAAGAGAATGAGAGAGGGAAATAGAGAGAAGGAGAGAGAAAAAGAAAGGGAGAGAGGGAAAGATGGGAAGAGGGAGAAAGGGAAAGGGAGAGGAAGAGAGGAGGAAGGGAGAGAGAGAGCTAGAGTGAGAGAGGGAGAGATAGGAAGAGGGAAAGAGGAATAGAGAGGGAGAGCGACGGGGACATAGAGAGAGGAATGGAGAGATTAGAAGAGGGAAAAAGAAAGAGAGGGGGAGAGAAAGAGGAAAGAAAAAGAGAAGGAGGAAAGGGAGAGAGAGAGGGAGAGAAAGATAGGAGGGTAGAGGGAGGAGAGAGAGTGGGAGAGGGAAAAGGAGAAAGAGAAAGAGAGAGATGGAGAGAGAAAAGGAGAGGAGTGGGAGATGGAGAGAGAAATGGGAAGAGCAAGAAGGTGAGAGGGAAAGAGAGGTAAAAGAGGAGGGAGGAAGGATGGGATACATAGAGGGAGAGAGAAGGAGAAAGAGGGAAAATGAGGGAGATAGGGCTAGAAGAAGAGAGAGAGAGAGACGAGAGATAAAGGTAGAGGGAAAGAAAATGTGAAGAAGAGAGGGAGAAAAAGACAAGCAAGGGAAAGAGGGAGAGACGGCAAGGGAGACAAATAGAGAGGAAAAGGGAGAGATGGAGAGAGGGAAGAAGGGAAAACGATAGAGAGAGAAAAAAAGGAGGAAGAGTGAGATGGAGAGGGAGAGAGATGGTGGGAGAGTGAGATGGAGAGGGAGAGAAAGATTGAGAGAGAGAGAGACTTGGAGAGAGAGAAAGAGAGTTAGAGAGAAGAAAGGAAGAGAGGAAGGGATATAGAAAGAGGGGGAGAGATAGAGAGATAATGAGAGGGAGAGAAAGTGGGAGAGAAAAAGATAGAGAGTGTTGGTTAGTAGGAGAGAGAGGTGAAGAGTGAGAGAGAAAAAGATAGAGAGTGGGTTAGTAGGAGAGAGAGAGAAAGGAAAATGAGATGAAAAGTGTGTTAGTGGCGTTACATAAATCAATGCTTCTAAATCTAGCATAGCTTTATTCGATCTAATGTTACCAATGTGACATGGTATCGTGGATCCGTACATTTAGGAGGAATTTTCTATTATAGTATCGTGAAAACATTCTCCTTTATTCTTACCTTTTCATTCATGTTCAGCTTCCTCTTGTTGGTGCACAAGTTTTTTAAGATCTTGACATATCGAGGCACTTACTTGATGGCCTTCAATAAAAGGTATGCTCACCTTTATTTTGCTAAATAGCTCAAAGGCCTCTTTCTCTTTTTCTTTCTTCAACTCCTCTTTTCTAAGCTTCTTTAACATAGTAGAAAAGGGTATATATTAGTTAAAAATAAAGTAGAAGGGTCAAAATTTACCTTAGGGCTTGGTGTACCCTCGTCAATGGTTGCGCTTTCCTTCTTTTCCTCTATCTCTACTCTTCCTTCTTCGAGTAATTTAGACATTCTCATTCTCTTACTTAGTTGCTCCACTTGAGCACTACTCTTTAAGGTCATTACACTCACATTCTTTTTAGGATTTATCACCGTTTGGGATGGTAATTTTCCTTCGAGCATGAGCCTCCGGATGACTCACGGTAGTCACCTTTTGACTCATTTGATTCTTCGATTTTGAATACTTAACGTAGTCTCTTGTTTGAATTTTTTAGTGCTCAAAGTAAAGACTTCATTATTTCTTCTAGAGAATTATTTAAGTGTTATAGGATATGTTGTTAGAAAGGCCTGGGTTGATACTCTTGTTGCCTTTGCTTGATAAAAGTTTTGCCCTTTTGCCTATTGTCCCCATATCTCAAAAATTGAGGTGATCTCTCCAATCAAAAGTATAAGTATTAGAGTAAGGGTCATATGGCCTTGGTTGACCACCCCTAAATTTTTCGATCACATTCACCTATTCCGTGTACCCCTCTTACAATGTTGGGCAAACATCCGTTATATGACCTAGAATGTAATAAATCCTATAAGCCTTAACAACTTGGAGATTACCAATAGCATCTGCCTAACCAATGAGGTCAAGTTTGATATTTACTACTCTAAACTCAAAATGTTGACCTCATTTACTCTTTTTGATGTGTGATCAATCCTTGCAATAAATTACCGTGAATTTCAGCCATGTTTGATATCAAAGCCCTTACTCGTATTGGGCATTTTGTTTCACTAGTACTCCTTCCCTAGCCGCATCTATCATGCTTCTCTTTATAGGGAGCAAACTCTCATAGAAGTGCATAATCAATAACTGATTAGAAATCCGATGGTGTGGACAGCTAGAACACAACTTCTTGAATCACTTCCAATACTCATAAAGTGTTTCTCTAGTAAACTATTGAATCCCATAGATTTTCTTTCTTATACTCACGACCTTTGAAGTAGGAAAGTATTTCATCAAAAACGCTTGCTTCATTTTATTCTAAGAATCAATTGATCCTATAGGGAGATCATATGCCAATCCTTAGCATTCCTATCCAACAAAAAAGAGAAATGCCCTCAATTTGATTTACTCATCCAATATTCCATCCGGTCTCATAATTGAGCAAACCATATAAAACTCTTTTAAATATTTATGAGGGACTTCGCAACTAGACCTTAAAATTGAGGAAGCAAGTGTATCGGTCTTGATTTTAGTTCAAATGCCACCTTGAGATTAGGGAACTCAATATAGAACAGTCTGCTGATTAAAGTCTAAAGCGACTAGCTCCTTTAGTGTCATGTTTGCCCTGTTTATAGCTATGTTTTCTCCTTTCGAGTCACTCGATGATTAGAACTCAAAAACTATGGTTATGCACAATTAAACCACTATTTTGGATGAATCAATTCTTTCCATTGAAGCTAACCTAGCTTCTCTTCTCAACTTGCTCGGTTCTCTTTCGGATTAGGATTAAAAATCAACTCTCTCGATTGAGACCTAATCATATACTAACAATAACAAAAACATAAGAACAATCAAAATACCAAAAAAATAATAAACTTCGATCGTAACAATGCCAAAATTTGACGGCATGTCCTACCACCAATAAAGTAGTAATTTATATGTTTTCCTTACTATACCCAATCACAAGATTATAGTTAGAATAGGTAATAGTTGAACCCACAAAGAAAGGGGCTCAATTAATCATTTTTATTGTTTGAGTGTTCTTTTTGTATAAAGGGGTGGTTTTGTGTGTAAGGTGTTTGAAATCAAATAAAGTAAATTGAAATAACAATATAAAAGGAAATCTTGGTAGAACTTTAGTATCCACTTTTAGTTTGGTCTCCGATCATCGATTAAATAACTACTTATCCTAAATATGAATATTCATCATAAGACAACAACATGTATGTTGACTCTAATCTTTTCTTACTTAGTCGTTAACCGAATTACGATACCCAATTAATTCCCTACCTATTGAACAACCTACTAAATGCTAGATAGATTTAATGCTATAACAATATTAAACGAGAGAAAGACAAGAAAAGATAGACCACCTTCTTAAATGTTAGAGAAAATGTAACCTAGTCCTATGTTTTCCAAAGAATTGAACAAAATGTGAAAAATAATCATCAACCCTTAGTTACTACCACAAGCAAGTTTAGATAAGTAATTATATGGATTTGAATACTTAGCTAGCAATAAGTCAATATGACTAAACAACTAGCATACACTCTAATCAATTTAATCATACAACTATAAACCAATCATATAAAAAAAATATCAAAATAAGATAAGTTTAGAAATAAAACCCATAATCTCGGTGATTTAATCAAAAGCTTCAACTTGATTCAACTAAGAATAAAGTTTAATTGATCACAATGAATTACAAAGAGAGAATTTTTATAAATGATGGCTGCAAAAAAGTGGGGATTCTCAAATAATACCCTACCTTTATTATTTATACCTAAAACTATAGTTACATCATGTATGTGTCGACTCTACATGATCACACAATTTAACACATAAAGTTACATGGTTTGTTGCTTAATGTTATACAGTTTGAAGCCATGAAAAATCAATATTACACGATTTGATAACCAAGGCACGCGATCATGTGCCTTTGTTCTTCATTTCGTATTACTTCTCTTTTGCCCGTATAAACTTCTTCTTCAAATCGCGTTGAATCTCTTCCGTCCGTGTATACCGACTTTGCCTTGGAGACATGAGCGTGTGACTTTGTACTACAAACCATTTTCAATGTCTTCTATTCATATGATCTTTTTTTCTTTGGGTTATGCTATGCTTCGGGACATTCATAGGACCGAGATTTCTTCCTTTGGTCATATAGAATGCTTCTACCCATGTGGCTTGTATAGCTAAGCAATCTATATGGTTTTTTCCCGTAAATCACACGATTAGTAGCTATTTCTTTTTTTTCACACGATCGTATGACTCTTCTAAGTCACTTTGAAGTTTTCTCTCTTTTTTGTTTTAATTCATCATTTTTCCTACAAAACCTAAAACTCGTCATCATATTCTTAAATAACATAATATAATAAAATAAACACTAAAAAGTTCAATATAATAGAGCATAAAAATCATGCTAATTATACACTCATCAAATGTTGAACGCATTTACCCTAATTTTGGGTGTCGTTATTGTGTGTTTAGTAATGGTTTTGATTGGTTGTGTGTTTGAGGAGTTTGAGAATTATGATTTGATATTGATTTGGATGTTGTTTTTGGACTGATTGAGGTTTGTTTGAGGGTGTTTTATACTTTAATTATCTCAACCTAGGGTTGTTTATGTGTTGTTTGTTGTTATGAAGCTTTTCGTAGAGCTTAGTATCTTAATTCGAGTTAGAAGAGGATCGGTCGAGTTGCAAACTCACATCGTTGGGAGAATTTCAAGTAAAGGCTTATTGGAAGTATACTCATATGTATCATAATTTGGTTTTGTGGGTTAGCAAAATATGGAAGTCCCGTATTCCTTCAAAGGTTAATGGCTTTAGGTGGAAATGGATTCTTAGGGCTTTATTCAAGCTCTCTTTATCCCAGTGGTTTCTATGAGTTATTGCACTACGTAAAAAGCGAAACCATTGATCATCTTTTTTAGATTCTAACATGGCGAGTCACGATGTGTACTTTCTTTCATGTAATTTTTAGAGTTTGTTACTCGGTATGTTTCCACTATAGAGTTATTGCAAAGATGGAGTTACTCTATAGACAATCAAGCAAGTATATCGTTGGGTAGCTTGTTGTTTCTTTATCTTATGGCAATTATGGAAGAATATATGTAAAACTAGGTATGAGGATTATCCTATGTCTTCTAGTTTTGTCATTCGATAAGTAAAGTTGTGGTTATTTAATTTGTATTCTATTTATAAACCTAAAAAGGCTACTAAGTGCATCGATAATTCTCAAATTGCAAACAATAAAATTTCTTTTGTTGTTTGTCATTAAGCCAAAGGGCAAGTGGCTTAAGTGGAATCCTCTAATATAAGGTGATTATTAATTGAACACCGATAGTTCCTCGGTAAAAGGCTTCGTATAGGAGGTAGAGTAATCGAAACTATAGAAGTAAGTTTGTTGTAGGTATTTCGATTTTTTATGGTAGAGGGACTAACACGAGAGGTAAATTACTAGCATTGCATGATGGTTTACTACTTTGTCGAGACTTAAGTCTTCGGACATTCTAGGTAGAAGTCGATTCTCTAGTAGTTGTTCGGGTTGCTCAAGGTTTAAGGTCTATGTCCTAGCAATAGTCCTAGTACATTCACAATTGTACAGGATTGTTAGGAAATATAAATATTTTTCATGTACATAAAGAGTAGAATATGGTAGTTGATAGATTGATGGCGACAAAGGCACACAAGCATAAAGATCTTTGTAATTTTCATGTTTATTCAACTTTATCTTTATCTCGTTAAATCAATTTGTAGGTCGATACATTTTCTATAGTTATAGACTAGATTGATTTTTGTAAGAAACTGGGTCTAAGCTCCCATGTACTTTCATTTTGGATAAGGTTGGTTTATCTCCTTTTTGTATTACTTTGTTTTTTTTTATTATTAACAAAAGTTGTTAGGATAACCTCTCGGTTTCTTAAAAAAAAAAAAATAACAACTATGCTAAGAATTACCACTCAACTTGGATAAATAAATAAATAAATAAAATCTTTTATGTTCGTTGTCAAACACGAGGTTGGAAAATCCTAGATTAAATAGTTGTCATGAAACAATTTTGTCATGATTCGACCAAGAAACGGACAATTTGAATTTGGATCCTCACTCACTCACCCATGCACCCTCCGAAAGCCACTTGTTTCAAGGTTGGCCTTTTATTTATAAAACCTGGACTCGCAGTCGCAGTCACTCATGACTTTTTGGACTACTTGACGCCTGTTGCATATTCCCATTCTTACTAGTGTCGTTTAATTTGAATATAATTATTTAATTATATATAAAAGTTTTCTAATTAAATAATTTTAAATTTGAATTAAATAATTAACGACATGTGTTTTCCCCTTGACCTGTATGTGTTGTAACAGAGAGATCCAGCCACTTTCGTCTGCATTTATGTGTCGTATGGACTTATTTAATTTGTCTACCATTTAATTGATGTCATCTAATCTAAATGTTTTATACTAGACTTTCCAAATTTTTAACAATAACAAAATATATTCATTTTAATTTTAACAGTGATGGTAGTTGTTTTTATTATTATTATAAAATAATGATATTTTCGAGTTAGATTCAATCAAAACTATTTTTTTTAACTATTATAAAAATATATCTTTCCAACCAACACTTGGTACATTTACAATTTTTTAATGAATTGCGATCCAAGCATTAGCTTCAAAACTTAAATATAAAGAATCAAAAAATGAAACATTTTTTCCTTAATCATCGCAACAAACACATGAATTTAGCTATTTCTCTTAATATATACATCATAATAATAAAGTATGTTAATTTTTTAGTCAACAGAATACAAAAATAGTATTTAATTTTTGTTTATTTTTATTTGAATTCTGAATTTTTTTATAAATTAAATTAAGTTTTATTATTATTATTATTTGTTGATCAATTTAAAATAACCACTTGTATTCTAGGGAGAGAGAAAAAACACTTCTAAACATGTAAATTATTAAAACAATAATAAAAATCCTAAAACATATGACACCTGTCTTTATTTTAATAATTAACATGACCAAAGATTTAACTACCAAAAAAAAAACCAAAATATATATATATATATTTTGCTGTTGACTAAAGATATTTTATAACCAATGGGCTCTTTATTATTATTGGTAGATTAAACTTTTCCATCTGCATAGATACTATAGCGAACACAATATTTAGGAAATGAGAATCCTTGATCTTTCCGTCTAGTGCTCACAAAATATGCAACTCTTTGATTCAACAAAGCATGGTCTCTTATCAAGTCTTCCAAACTCACCCTCTATAATGTTTTCTGGTGCTAACTTTCTCCTTAATCCCATTTTCCTACGTGGGTTTTCTGGTTCATTGCACCTAGTTCTGTTACTTGCTTTATTTGCCTCATTAGTGTGGAAGAAACTCAAGAGGGGTGATGGTGGTGAGGAGTCTGGAGAGAGGTTTAGTAACAACAGTAGGTTCTTGTGGTATAAGCAGACTTTTTTCTGCTGTTTAGGTGTTTCAGTGTTTAATCTTATCTTGTGTTTGCTGAGCTACTTTTATTGGTATAAAAATGGTTGGTCTGAAGTTAAACTAGTGAAACTTTTTTATTTAGTCCTTAGAACACTCTCTTGGGGTGCCCTTTCTGTTTATTTGTATACCCTTAATTCAGGTGAGAAAGGGTTCTCAGTTTTATTGAGAGTTTAGTGGGGTTTTTATTCCTCAATTTCTTGTTATTGCCTTGTTGTAGATTTTCTTCTTTTTCACAAACATGAGTTCACAGAGGTATGGTATTTAGTATCTGATATAGTTTCTGTGTTCACTGCTTTGTTTCTCTGCTATCTTGGGTTCTTGAGACATGAGACTCAAGATAGCCTTCTTGAGCATCCCCTTTTGAATGATGATATTTCTAGCAGTAAAAGCAAAATTTTGGAGTCAAATAAGTCAAGAGAGGGTTGATGCCGTGACTCCTTATGCAAATGCTGGTCCGTTCAGTATTCTTACCTTCTATTGGATGAATTCCCTAATTGCTTTCGGCAATAAGAAAGCTTTGGACCTTGAAGATGTTCCTCAACTTGATAGTCTTGATAGTGTAGTTAGAAGATTCCCAGCTTTTAGAAATAAGCTAGAGTCATATAGTGGTGCAGCCAGTAGGGTTACCACTTTCAAGCTCGTCAAGGCATTGTTCTTTTCAGCTTGGAAGGAAATTCTACGGACAGCTTTGTTGGCCATAATATACACTTCCACTTCTTATGTTGGTCCATACCTTATCGATGCTTTTGTTCAATGCCTTGATGGACAAGGAGAACACAAAAATCAGGGATATATTTTAGCTTCAACCTTTTTTGTTGCCAAACTTGTAGAGTGCATCTCACAGAGGCACTGGATCTTTAGGTTGCAACAAATTGGACTTAGGCTCCGTGGAGTAACAACCACGATGATTTACACAAAAGGTTTGACCCTCTCCAGTAAGTCGAAGCAGGGCCAAACTAGTGGTGAAATCATCAATATCATGACTGTTGATGCAGAGAGAATTGGTGACTTTAGTTGGTACATGCACGATCCATGGCTGATCATCTTGCAAGTTGGTTTGGCCTTATTGATACTATATGAAAATCTTGGGCTTGCATCGGTTGCTGCTTTTGTTGCAACAATAGTTGTCATGTTGAAAAACTATCCTCTGGGTAGATTACAAGAAAAGTTTCAAGACAAGTTAATGGAATCAAAAGATAAAAGAATGAGGGCAACTGCAGAAAATTTAAGGAATATGAGAATTCTTAAGCTTCAGGGGTGGGAAATGAAGTTTTTATCTAAGATTATTGAACTCAGAGACGTAGAAACAGGATGGTTGAAGAAATATGTTTATAATTCGGCAATGATCAATTCTGTCTTCTGGCTTGCTCCTACTCTTGTGGCTGTGGCCACTTTTGGTGCTTGTATGCTTATAGGTATCCCACTTGAATCAGGGAAGATCTTATCTGCACTTGCTACATTCAGGGTTCTTCAAGTGCCAATCTATAATCTTCCCGATACAATTTCTATGATAGTTCAGACCAAGATTTCTCTTGACCGAATTGCCTCTTTCCTTTGTCTTGATGACTTGCAGTCTGACGCTTTAGAGAAGCTTCCGATTGGAAGCTCTGATACAACAATTGAGATTACTAATGGAAATTTCTCTTGGGATTTGTCTTCACCTAGTGCCACATTAAAGGTTATTAACTTGAGAGTGTTCCGTGGCATGAAAGTAGCTGTTTGTGGTACTGTTGGTTCAGGCAAGTCAAGCTTACTTTCCTGCATTTTGGGGGAACTGCACAAGGTCTCAGGGACTCTCAAGTTGTGCGGGAGAACGGCCTATGTTGCTCAGTCAGCCTGGATACAGAGTGGTAAGATAGAAGAGAACATATTGTTTGGTAAGGAGATGGAAAGAGAAAGGTATGAGAGGGTGCTTGAAGCGTGTTCCCTGAAGAAGGACCTGGAAATCCTTCCATTCGGTGATCAAACATTTATCGGTGAGAGGGGTATAAATTTGAGTGGTGGACAGAAGCAACGAATACAGATTGCACGTGCTCTTTACCAGGATGCCGATATCTATCTATTTGATGACCCTTTCAGTGCTGTGGATGCTCATACGGGATCGCATTTATTTAAGGTGAAACGTCTCATTTTTTTATTTTTATTATTATTATTATTATTAATGACTTTTCAATTTTAATTTTCTGTAGAAAAGATCAAGAATCGAACACATTTAGTTTCATTTGCAGTTTCTTCATGCCTAGTTTTTAACAGAGGCCTCATTTCTCATAAACTATACTTGTTTAATTTTGGATGACAGGAAGTTTTACTTGGTCTTTTGACTTCAAAAACAGTTATTTATGTTACTCATCAAGTTGAGTTCTTACCTGTGGCTGATCTTATATTTGTGAATAATACACATTTGTTTTCTTCATTGCATCTGGGTTTATCGTCCCATCGAATGCATTATTTGATTCAACTTGTACCTTCCGGTTAGGTAATGAAAGATGGAAAGATTGCACAAGCGGGAAAATATAATGACATTCTTTGTTCAGGATCTGATTTCATGGAACTTGTAGGTTCACATAAGGCAGCTTTATCAGCACTTGATTCCAAACAAGCAGGACCGGCTTCTGAAAATGAAATTGTTGAAAAAGAAAATGGTAGTAGGGATGAGATAGTGCAGAAAGGAGGAAATAGGGATTCTCGAAATGGTAAAGAAGATCAGGTAGCAGGGCCAAAAGCACAGCTCATTCAAGAAGAAGAAAGAGAGAAAGGTAGCGTTGGGTTTCCTATCTACTGGAAGTACATCACAACAGCATATGGAGGAGCTCTTGTGCCCTTTATATTATCGGCACAGATTCTCTTTCAGATCCTTCAAATTGGTAGCAACTACTGGATGGCATTGGCAACTCCTGCGTCGAAGGATGTTAAGCCTGTTGTCAGTGGATCTACACTAATAATCGTTTACCTCTTGTTGGCTATTGGAAGTTCGATTTGCATTTTAGTTAGAGCCATGCTTCATGCAACAGCCGGGTACAAAACTGCTACTCTACTCTTCAATAAAATGCATCTCTGCATTTTTCGAGCTCCAATGTCCTTTTTCGATGCAACCCCTAGTGGACGAATTCTAAATAGAGTAAGAAATTTCTGCATTTCTGATCCTCTCAAATCTAATTGCTTAAAAAATAACCAATTTCATTAGTTTCACTTGATTGATCTGATCTATTTCCTCTCATACAGGCTTCTACTGATCAAAGCGCAGTTGAAACTCGAATTCCATATCTAGTCGGGGCACTTGCCTTCTCAATTATCCAGCTTCTAGGGATCTTTGCAGTGATGTCACAGGCAGCATGGCAAGTTTTTATCGTTTTCATCCCTATGATTGCTGTCTGCATCTGGTATCAGGTAATCCTTGTGATGATATGAGTTGGCTTGGCGTGGCCTGAAAAATAACTTTTGACTTGAGGTATGATTCAAAATTTGTTTTTAATAAATAACTTATGACAAAGATGAGTCAACTTAGAAGAATGCTTGATAGAAAAGGACTTAAACTGTATTTTTGGCTAAACCCACAGTTTCTACTCTGTGTTTTTACCAATTCATCAAGAAAGTCCTTATATTATCAATTCTGTCAATCAAGCATATATAGTTTCAAGTTTAGTCAATTGAGTATAATTTTCTAAAATTGAAAATTTATTTCAACTAATCAAGTACTCTTTTTCACTACTCTAGTCATTATTATCAACTTTCTTTTCTTTCATGTCAATATCATCATCCATTCCACCCTCTTTAATTAAGCAAATTATTTTTCAATTTAGTTAAATTATATTCAATTGACTAAAATAAAGAAGTACAGGAACTCAATTGACCTAATTAATTACAAATGGGTTTTTATGACAAATTGGTGAAAATATAGGGTGCAAATAATGGGTTTAGCCTAGATTTTTAAGTTATAATTTATTTAGTAAAATTGTATTAAAAAAAATATATAGATATTCAATTGATCTAATTAATTATAGATAGGCTATTCTCAAGAGTTGGTGAAAACACACGTGTAAATAGTGGGTTTAGCCTAAATTTTTAAATTATAATTTAAAAGTTAAAAATCTTAACTTTTATTATAGCAGAATTTAACTCTTTTTTTAAAAAAAAAACTTTTTATTTAATTGAAAAATTATTTATAACTAAATATATTTATGAATTAAGTCAAAAGTTAAAAAACAACTTAAATAAATATGCCATAGCCATAACAAACCAAGCCTAATTCTCCTTATTTTCTTATTCCTTATTCATTTTTAATTGGCCATTTTCTTTTTCCTAAAATCATTTTAATTGGCCATTATACACATACACACACGCGCGCGAGTGTTTTGCAATACAAATTGCTTCCGTTTTATTCTTATTTATCAATTTTAGGCTTCTATTATTAATTTATGTAATTTGAATTCCAAAATATCGATTTTTTGACAAATCTTATCTAAATTTATTAGTTTTAATGGTCAACCTTGACCATTAGTTGTAACGGTTACTTTTTTTTCTGTTTTAAAAATGTTTTTCCTTCATTTTTCAAGAGTTTTTTCATCGATTTACATATAAATAAATAAATATTTCATTAAATTTATCACTAAACTTTTTTTTCTTTCTAAAAAAGAGTTTTCTTTTTTTTAAACCTATCTTTAAAAAACTAAAAATAAAATAAAATTAGAAAAGTTTCTAAAAAATAGTTTTTTATCTCTAACAATTTTAAATGCATGCTATATATTTGGATCAATTATGAGAAAAAAAATCCTATAAAACATGTGAAGATAAAAAAAATATAAAATAAATACAATTATATTTAAAATTTAATGATTGACAATCACAAGAATAATTTTATTAGCATGAAAAAAGAAAATTTTTGGTTAAAATTAATTATTTGATAATTTTAATCAATCAAATTCAACCAATAGATATTTGCATTTTATTAATGGTAGAAGTTGATTGTTTAAATAGATAATGATACTACGTAAGAGTTATTTTTAAAAAATTTTAAAAATTATATGTGAATAAAAATTTGATTGATTATGAAAAATTAAAAGGATTATATTTGAAAATTTTAAATGAAAAGAAAGTCTCTTGAAAAATGGAGAAAAAACATTTTTTTTAAAAAAAATTAATACTAGAATAACAAAAAACAATAGAAAAAAAGTTAATGGTAAACTAAGTTGGCCATTATAATTAATGAATTTAGATAAAATTTGTTTAAAAACAGATATTTTGATATTCAAATTTAAGTAAATTGATAATAAAGATTTGAATTTGTCAAGTTGCAATAGAATAAGGACAATTTTTGTCCTTATACCTTAAAAACAAAATTATAAAATGAGAGTTATAATACACGCAGAGATATTACATAGCTTCAGCAAGAGAACTTTCCCGTTTGATCGGAGTATGCAAAGCTCCAGTTGTACAACATTTTTCTGAAACAATGTTGGGAGCAGCAACTATCAGGAGCTTTGATCAGCAATCAAGGTTCCAAGAAACAAATATGAAAGTTACAGACGCATATTCTCGGCCCAAATTTCATATTGCTGGTGCAATGGAGTGGCTTTGCTTCCGTCTGGATATGCTCTCTTCTGTTACTTTTGCTTTCTCTTTGGCTTTCTTAGTCTCCTTTCCAAGCGGCTTTGATCCAGGTATGTAGTTCATGTATAATATCTATTCTTTATTTGCTTGAACTTATCATATAGTTGCCAAACTTGAAATAAACCTTTTTTTTTCTTTTTGCTTTTCGTTTCTAAAGCCATTGCAGGTTTAGCTGTAACATATGGACTCAGCCTAAACATGTTACAAGCTTCAGTGATATGGAATTTATGTGATTGTGAGAACAGAATCATATCCGTAGAGAGAATTCTTCAATACACGTCTATTCCTAGTGAGCCTCCTCTTGTAGTAGAAGCAAACAGGCCAGGCTGTTCATGGCCATCCCATGGTGAAATTGATATCAACAATCTGCAGGTAACTTTTGTATTTTCCATTGATTGCTCCAGTTGTTATTGCTACTTGTTTTGTCGATATATGTGGTATGATGCAGGTCCGATATGCCCCACACATGCCCCTTGTGCTCCGCGGTCTTACATGCACTTTCCCTGGAGGAAAGAAAAGTGGGATTGTAGGGAGAACAGGCAGTGGTAAATCAACTCTCATGCAGACTCTTTTTCGTATTGTCGAACCTGCAGCTGGTCACATTATGATTGATGGCCTTAATATCTCATCGATTGGACTGCATGATTTAAGGTCAAGACTAAGCATTATTCCTCAGGATCCAACCATGTTTGAAGGGACTGTAAGAAGTAATCTGGACCCACTTGAAGAGTACACTGACGAACTGATCTGGGAGGTGTGTTGTTTCTATCATGTTTGCCTAAAAGAGAGAGGAAGGGGTGGGTCTGTGTATCTAATATATAGTTATATATATATATATACAAGTGCGAGTATGGGTTTGTGTGTTTCCTTATAATTGATTTAATTGCAATGTTTCCAGGATTGGTAATTGATGGATGGCACACAAACTAACTTGAGTTTTTAATGGTTCTAGGCTCTAGACAAGTGCCAACTTGGAGATGAAGTCAAGAAGAAAGAAAGGAAGTTAGATTCCACAGGTTTTTCTTTCTCACCAGCCACCACTATACAATTTTTAGGGATAACTTCGTGAACTTGATAATGACATGGAATTTACTGACATTGCAAATGGTCATTCGATTCGGTAGTTTACGAGAACGGAGAGAACTGGAGTATGGGTCAGAGGCAGCTATTCTGTCTTGGGCGTGTGCTACTCAAGAAAAGTAAGGTGTTAGTCCTTGATGAAGCTACTGCTTCGGTTGACACATCCACCGATAATCTTATCCAGCAAACCCTCAGGCAACAATTCTCTGACAGTACAGTTATAACCATTGCACATCGGATAACTTCTGTTCTTGATAGTGACATGGTTTTGCTTCTGAGTCATGGTGAGTATTGAAACAGTGATGTAACCATGCCTCGAAATTGCGTTGAAATGCTCAATTTTTTTAAGTACTTGCGATCATGAATATTGCAGGGCTCATTGAGGAATATGATTCTCCAACAAGATTGTTAGAAAAAAAGTCATCATCTTTTGCAAAACTTGTAGCAGAATACACAATCAGGTCAAGTACCAGTTCTAAAAATTCAATTGTATAGCTTGATGAATTGTGCGTTCAAGTTTCCTGATGATCACAAAAACTGAGGCGTCATGCTTGTACTTCCAAACAATGTGCCATACTATGTAATTATATTGTAGTTTCAGTAAGCCAGGTTATAGGGCGGATCAAATAAACATATGTTGCTGTACCATACTGATTTGATCAGGTCAGCCTCTTTACAAGGAAAAAAAAAAGAAGAAGAAGAAGCTATTATATTAGGAAAAATCAGGAGGCGGAAATAGCATGGTGAAAACATTCTCGGATTACAACTCTTTCGGGCTAATTAGATGCTTTCACATGTCCTAACCCTAATTAACATTTGATCATAAATTAAATTGATGTAAAATTGTTTGGGATCAAAATTGATACTAACCTAATAGTTGAGGGCATTTTTGAGGTTTGTCCAATCTTAAAATAATTCGATCAAACCTTTTTGAGATCACTTGCTAGTTGCCCGCACTACGTCGCGAGTTCGATAAAACAAAATTATTTTAAAATCTTAAGTTTTTTTAATTATAAAATTTTATTTAATTAATTTTTTCTAATGTTTTTATAAAACTTCTTAAAAAACATAAATAATTCTTTTTTATGGATTGATGTATATATATTTAGTAATCAATAAAATTAGTATAAAAAACGAGTATTTGAATAATTGGTCGGTTCCTTTAAAAAAATTATTTTATTCTAAATAAATTGGTTCTATAATGTTAAAAGAAATATTTATAGTAAATAATTTTTATTATGTTGGAAGATATATAGTTAATTTTTAAATTTAGTAATCAATAAAATTAGCATAAAAGCTGCATTTGAATAATTGGTTGGTTCCTTTAAAAAATTATTTTAATTATTTTATTTTAAGTAAATTGGTTCTATAATATTAAAAAAATATATTTATAGTAAATAATTTATATTATTTTGGAAGATGTATAGTTAATTTTTAACAAAATCAACGATCCAATAATTTTTTTATACGTCTTGACCATATCTAGTGAACCGAGACAAATTATTTGAAATACACATTTAACCTTTTAGAATAAAATAATTATATATTTATATGTATGCAACTATCATGTAAAACTTCTAAGAATTCATGATATATGTTATACCAATTTATTTTTTAAAAAAAAATTATGTTTTAAAATTTTATTCTAAAATTCAAATATAGAGAAAATTAAATTATATAATATCGGTAAATAAAATTTCATATAAAAATATTAATTGGATGCAAATTTTTATTAAAAAAATGATAAATTCAAAAAACAAAATTTAAATAATAAGAGTAATATAAGTCTGAAGTATATGTTAATTTTAAAATATAAAAAGATATATTATATAATCGTCGGTTTATATGAAAAAAAAGTTACGATTGATTTTTTAAAATTTTAACACCCAATTAAAAAAAAAGAACCTAAATTGATGAAAAATAAAACAAAGAAAATTTTGATTTTTCAAAATTTTAACACCCAATCAAATAATAAAAAGAACATAAATTGATGGAAAAAAGTAAAGAAAAAACCAAATGAAAGAAAAAAAAAGACATGTCTAGTGCATCGAGTGAGGTGATTAAAATTTTTATTTTAAATTTTTAAGGATCAAAATGAAATAACTTAAAAAAAAAAAAAAAAAACTAAGCTAGAGTGGAAGAGTGATTTATCGTTAGTAAATAAGACATCTTAGTAGTAGAAGAATTTGTAGCTAGCTAGTGAAAAAATTATCTCAATAGCACTAGAACTTGCTCCCCCACTTACAAGGTCCATCATCTTGCATTTTTTTTTTTTTTTGGACCAAGGCAGGTATGTTCCATGTTATGATAAATAGTGAAAACAAGACAAGTAATGACAAATAATAATCAAAAGATAAAACTAAACAAATTATCAACACACATGATTTACATGGTTCGACAAATTGCCTACTCCACGAGCGAGAGGAAAGTATTATTAGCTTGATAATAGGAGAATACAAAAACACTAGAGGCTCAATACAAAGTCTCTATCTTTCACTCTTTTCTAAATAGAGACATAAGGAGGTTTAAATACATTATACCTATTAAGCAATCTAGACAGATCACATAGTTAGAGATGAGCCCGTAGATCATCGATTTATTGGATAGATGAATAAACTTTTTCTTGAGGTTATAGATTCTTGGTCTATTGGATGGATGGATAAGCTTTTCTCTTAACCGATCTTATGGTAATGAAGAGTTATAAATTAACGATTGTAGAGACAATACTTACAAAATAAAATCTTCCTTTTCGGTTTAGGAAGACTTTGCTAATGGCTAAGTTCGCATACAAAAAGAGGAGAAATATAATCTTAATAGGTTACGTAATGAAAATTATGTACGATATCTTTTTGGGATAATTACCAGAAAAAAATTATAAAAAAATCTTTTATCTAAAAGCCCACAAATTTATTTTTAAATCTTCCTAACCCAAAATAATATTTTTCTTACTAAAACACCCAATAATTAACACTAGTGTTAATTATTGGGTGTTTTAGTAAGAAAAATATTATTTTAGGCTTGTGAGATTTAAAAATAGTATTTTATATTTGAGAGATTTAAAAATAAAATAGTGAATTTTTTAGATAGAAGATTTTTTAGAAGGTATTTTAGTAATTATCCAAAATTTAAATGAAATCATTATCTTTCAAGATATATATTATTGATAAAAAAATATTGATTTTTGATTAATTAAAACTAATATTATCGAGGATGCTTTTTTTCTATCAATATATTAGGATTTAAGAAATCACTAATGTTCATAATCATACATATTCTTATTTTTCTTATTTGTACGATAACCCTTTGATTAAATTACAAGAGAATAACAAGAGTCTCATTTCATCAATATTAATTAGTTAAATTACATTGATTGCTATAGTTATTAAATAGTAAAATTAATCTCATAATTAATGAAATAAACGGTTGATAGGAAAAAAAATTCTAATATAAGGAATTTTTTAGTATAATAAAAAAATAATAGTCGAATGTTAGTGTTTAAAAGTGACATAACCTCAAAAACCTTTTTTTTTCTTTCAAATGCAATAGAAAAGAACTTGACTTGATCATGAAAAAAAAAAAAAAAAAAGAATCAAACTCATTAAAAACTATGAAATGAGTTTATTATTTGATAAAAATATTAAAAAAAAACTCTAAAAAAATTTCTATCTAAAAAATCCATCAATTTATTTTTTAAATCTATCAAACCTAAAAATAAAAAAATTATCTTTTTTTTTTTTTAGTTTATGTAGAGTGTTTAATGCCTTTTTTTGGCTAGTAAAGGGTATTTCCTTTTTGTATGGAGTAATGTTTTTTCTTTTGTTTTAAGAGAGAGAGTCTACTTGTTTTTATGTTCCTATGGCTTGTTCTTTTATAGTGTTTAAATGTATATCTTCTATGTCAAGAAATTAGATATCAAAATTTCCTTTATAAAGGTAATTTGGTATTTGTTTTCAAATGTATCGACCACATCGTCGAAATACAACAAGCCTAGTGATCTTCTTAGAGAAACACTCATTTTCTAGTGTAAGGCATGTTTGGAGCATACGGAATGATTGTTTGTCATATCATTCCTTTGTAACAAGGATTAGCGAGATATACTAAGAGGCATAGATGGGTAAATCCTGCCTAATAGAGATTTTGTCACATGGGGTCCGATGTAGTTGTATTTACGGGAGGATTTTCATTCTTTTAGGCTTGGTTAAGCGACATATGTAGGCCATTAATCTTGGGTATATTATTAGCCTTCCTAAGTCTTGAGTAAGTGAATCTTGAAGAAGACTCGATTGTTTAGTAGGATCACCCCCTAGTTATGTTGACCTTCGTAAAAAAAATAAGGCATCTTATTAATCATTCAAAGAAACGTTCATTAAAAAAAAAAACAAACAAACAAACAAACTAGTGAATCATTGCTATATTCCTAGAAAATATCTTGATGATTTTCAATGCTCATAGAAGTGATTCTAGGTGAACTGTTGCTATATTACTAAGGGTGATCTTTGGCAAACTATTGCTTGCTATGTTTTCAAGAGTGATCTATCGCTATATTACCATAGTGATCTTTGACTAATTGTTGTTATATTACCGGGATTGATCTTTAGCAAAATATTTCTTGTTATGTTCTTGGAAGTGATCGTTGGTGAACTATTGTTTGCTATGTTTCCGAAGTGATCATTGGCAAACAACTATATTATCGAGAGTTATATTTGGTGAACTATTACTATGTTCGAAACACCTCAAGTGACATCAATTGATGATATAATCCAAAATCATCAAGTAAGACCTTAAGTATTTAATTAATCAATAGTCATATGAATACATAAACAAGTGACGTCAAGCAACCACACAAAGCTGAAACCATTATAGGACATGTCCAATGTTTGATCATATAATAAACACTTCTCCAATGTTCAATCATCTAACAAACATATGAATGCATATCCATATAAATTCACAAATGTTCAATCACCAATTAACACATGGATACAAATCAAATAACCTTAAGTAATACTTAACAAAATTCATCAAACAACATCATAAGTAGACAATCATCAATTAAACATATAAGCATATCAAAGCCTATAAAATCTATGTTTTTTTATGTAGTTGAGATTAAACTTACATTAGGGTTTAACTAGTGTTGAGATAAGGTAAGTGTAATATCAATTACACCACAAGATATATTGTGTTTTTTTATTTATGATTGAACATAAGTGTTATTTAGCCTTATGTTATAGGATCATTTAATGATTGATTGTTTGTGGTGTTGGTTGGTGGATTCGGCTATATGTTAATTAGGATAAATTAATTTACATCCATATGTTAATCGATGATTGACACTTATGAGGTTATATAGATTTGTATCATATGGTTATTGGATGATTGAATCTTAGAGATGTGTTAATTGAATGACTGAACAATGGGCATGTCTTACGTGGTTTCGAATTTTGATGATGATTGATGTCATTTGATTATACATTCGATGATCATTAATTGATGGATTATTTAGAGTGTTAATTAATGATTCAAGGTTATATGGTTAATTGAAGTTAGTTGATAAGTATTTAGGTGTTTAATTATTCATGGAAACACTTGTTAATTATGATGAGTTTGGATCCATATATGGAATTCATGCTACTTTGTTTACTACTTATGATGAGTTTCGACCTCATGCTTTGTTTCGTGCTACTTGATTTATGTTCATGTATTTGCTTCAAAAATGCATCCTGTTTACATTCATGTTATTTCATGAAAATATTTTATTAAGATTTCAAGAAAGCAAAAAAAAAAAAAAATCATGTACATGCTCATGTTTTCATGGTTCATGACTAAACATATTCAATAGGACTTACAAAGGAAATGATCAATATTTTGAAAGGAAAATGAATGGAATGGGTCTAGTTCTTTTATGGACATGTGTTTTTTAAAGGTGAAACGATGTCTTTACCCTCTACCTGTGTCTCGCCTCCTTAAATTTTGAATTTTAAACACAAGGCACACACACGAGTGTGCATGTGGATAGTACACATGCCATGCCATTCCTTTTTACGGGTGTGACATTCCTTCAATTCTCTTTTTACAATGCCTAATTGTACTTGGGCTACATCAATTCTCAAGATCAAGTTAAATATGAAAGGAAATAGAGAAAAATTAAAAGTAACATTAATGAAAAATAAAAGAAAATTAACTAAATGCAAAAATAAAAGTTAAAGTAGAGTCATTAGGTTACCTCCTAAAAAGTGCTTTGTTTAACGACATTAGCTCGACGTCATCTTATCCATCAATTCAGATCTTTGAATATCCCAATTGGTTTCAAGCTAGAGTAGCCTACATGAAATTCCTTAATATTGGGATATTCAATACATAAGGGTCGAAGATACCGATCTAGAGCACGTTAAAGTAGGTGCCCAAGGTCTAACGTTGTTTGGATTGTTCGATTTATTATAATGTTGCATTTTTATTTATGAATAAAAAAAGTCTTTCTATTAATTCTTGTTCTTTATAATTTGATGGAATTAGATAGAAGTTCATATGATATCAATTGCATTAATGATTGACCAATTGATGTGAGATGAACATTGATGTATTTAAATGATATTATTAAATATCCCAAGTCATAACATTGTCAAGAATGGACATTGACTACATACGGTAAGACATGTGAGTGCTATGCTCATGCTATAAGATAACGAGTAGAAGATCTCACATATATTAGCATAGTGATGCTAAAATAAGCACTTAGGTGATTAATATTAAGGAACATATCACTAGACGTGACTTCCTATGAGAACCTATTTGCTTTAATATATGGGAATCTCATATGAGATTAGTACAACTAATCCTTTGACTTGAAGTTATCACAATTATCTCATTAGAGGATTTATGTACTTTGACACTTATTTCGATAAGCTCAATTAAGAGTCGTATATGGGTGATTTGTTAGGTACATTAGGAATCTAATGGAGATAGGTGAAAAAGTAAGATATGACATGTCATTCCTTATATGCTACAAGAGTTATCATATTGTACTTTGATGAATGTTTGCTCAAGGAATCTATGGCCACAAGTAGAAGTATTTTAATAGAGTATATTTGGTTTACTCTAGAGCTAAGATATTTGGGAATTGAAGAAAACTTGTGTGATCATAATCAAATAAACTTTAAACTAAGTTCGAGATCACACTATGATAAATTGACATAAGGATTGAATTGTATGGTAATCATATTCATGAAAGATAATTATGGATTAATTAATCGTTCTAAAGAATTGAGTAGTCACGATGTCTTGCTAGAAGCTAATTTTGATTTATATATTAAGAGATAAAAGAGGTGTCCTTTATTCTTGATACATTACCAACATATCTAAAGAATTTAGTAGTCACGATATCTTGGTAGAAGTTAATTTTGATTTATATATTAAGAGATAAAAGGTGTCCTTTATTCTTGATACATTACCAATATATCTAAGAGCTTATTGCATCACACGCGTAAATTTAAACAATCATATAATAAAAGAGAAAAAAGATTTTGAAAAAGGTTTCTAGTTTTAAAAGTTTTCTATTTTGAAAAAGTTTTTTAAAAATGCAAAGTTTTTTGTTTTGAAAAGTTTCTTATTTTGGAAAAAACTTCATAAAATGGAAAGTTTTTTATTTTATAAATCAGTTTCCTAATTTAGATGCCAATTACCTAAAAAGAAAATTAGTTTCCTAAATTAGGTTTAAGGGTAATTTAGAAAATTGCTTCCTAATATGGGCTCCATTAAGATACTTGACGCAGTTTAATTGGATGGTCCAAATTAATTGATAATTAACTAGGCCAATATACTTAATTTAAAAGCTTGTAAGATATTTTAGTGAAATGATAAACTTGAGCCCTATTGGATAAGGCTCGAGGTTTACAAGAATAAAGTTAGTCAAAGCCCACATAAGCAATATCTCCTTGACCTACTAGGAGTGTTACCACCCCCATATAAATAGAAGAGAGAGAAGTAACAACACACATAAGAAAAAGAAAAGAAAAAATGGCATAAGCAAGAAAAGAAACAGAAGAACATTTTCTCTCAAAAACCCTAATTATCATATTTCTCCTTTCCAAAGTCAATAGTTGGCATAAATTACCCTATAGGATTTTCAAAGAAATATTAACTACACGGAAGGATTAAAGCTAGCATCGTGATTTCTATAGCTTCACTTATGGGTGTTTGAGTCTGTGTGAATTATCTATAGAAGTCGGATACTTGGGATAGCATTTTTTCGCATAGATAGTTTTTACACTACAAAAGGTAAATGCTTATTTTAATTATTTATTCATGTTAATTCAATGGTTTGATCTTGGAAGCCTTAGATAGAGAAATTTTTTTATTTTATTTCGTACCTCCATAGGATGTATGATCCTTCGTAGTAGCCAAGTCTTTAAGAGCATGATTGTTATTTGAATTGGTCATGACAAGCTCTACACTAGAAACACTAGATGAGCTAGATTTGGAAGAATCGATTCACTATCGAGTACACACTTGAATTCTAAGCAATAACTTTTTCTTTTCTTAACTTATGAAGAGTTCTTTTAATTTAGCTTGATCAAATAACAATTCCATAGAGTGAGAGGATCAAGACATAGATAAAATTTATCAATCAATTAAAAAAACACTAAAGACTCTAAAAATACTATTATAGCCAAGACACTAAAATAGCCACAAACGCTATCAAACAATAGAATTTGGCCTCAGAAGGTAGGACTAATGGCTTAAAGCGACTAGTCTTGTGCGGATTGTAATTTCCTTTAAAATTAATAATTTTAACCCCTAATTCCATAAAAATTTATGATCTAAATAGTAACATCATCGTAAAACTCTACTAAACACACCAAAAAATTCAAAATAACTAAACCATAAAATTAAAGACAACTAATGACCTAAAAAAATGAATTAAAGACATAAATAAACTAAGATAAGTAATGAACAATAGTCCCTAGCAACGATGCCAAATTAGGTGGTGAGTCATAGCGACTGCTAAATACTTATCTAAACTTAACAACTATAGGTAACGGCAAGTCTAGGTTGATCCCATAGAGACTAAGTTATATTGCTTTTCTTATTTTTACTCACATAGAAACCACTTGAAATAAAAAGAGATTGTATCAAATATAGTGAAAAGAAAAGAATTGAAGTAAAGAAATTACTCAAAAGAAACAAACTCGATTAACAAGTGAACGTTTACCTTTGAAATGTAAGCTAATTATAGAAGACACTTAAGAACATTATTCATAATTTATTAATCGATATATATTAATCTAAAAAGTATAGATTAACTTATTCTCCTAACTTAATCATCAAATACAAGAAAAAACATCTTATTTAAATTCTAATTATTGAACCACATAGGACAAGGTCTCTACGTGTAATCCAACAATAACATTAATGAATTAGAGAATAACCAAAATAGATAATTAACACTAAAGCGAGGTTGGTTTAACCTATTCTTCTTAAATTATAATGACATTAACATAACAAATCACTAAATCTAATTGCTTCATGTGATAGAATTTATAATGCTTACGTATTATAAATCCTAATCTAATAATTATCAATTGATCATAATCACCTAGTATGCATCCTAAAAAATTAAGAACATCAATATTATGAAGTTAATATGGAAGAGTAGAAGATAACAAATCTGAATAAGTTATAAAATTAAATCAAAGGTCTCACAGACTTGTTCTTTGAAGTTCATGTCACTCTTGATCCAAAACGAAAATTAGCCTTGAATCTTCAAAAATGAATTGCAATAAAAATTTAGTGCATAATAAAACCCTAGTTGTCTCCTATTCTCTTGAGAGCCTATGGGATGGCTCTTCAAGTAAAACCCTAACTTCTTTATTTGTAGCCTCACATCACATGTAAAAAATAGGGTTTTAACACACATAGTCGCCTCGGATGGACATCTATCATGGCACATAGTTTGTTTGATTAAGGTATGTGGTTTGTTTGTTTTTTTTGGAAACACATAGTTTGGAGCCTCATATAGATGGTGGCACATGGCTTGCTTGATCGAGATACACAATCATGTCACATTTGCTCTTCATCCCGTATCTTTTAGCTTTTGCTCCTATGGCATCTCTTTCTCTCCTAAATGATAACTTAGTAGTGACACACACTAACATATCAATTCTTTTACACAAGCTGTGCTTATTTTTACTCCATGTATGTCTTTTTGTGCTAAACATACGCATAATTTTCCTCTTGGTTTCATAAGACTAATGGCTTTTCCCTCTTACAAAACACATGATTGTGTGTCTCCTTCCTTAAACTTGGCTTTATATGTTGTCTCCATTGGGTCTTTCGTGGGTTTGGCCTTTTACATGTCTTAGCTTAGGTTTATTCATTTTTATTTATCTTTTTCCTGTAAAACCCAAAATCATTATCTTATTCTTAATTAGCTTAATAAAATACATAAATTACTAGTAAGTTTAATGTAAAAAGAAATAAAAATTATGTAAATTATGCACTCGATCAGTTTTAATAAGACATATTCCTTGTATGATGAACATTTAAGGAGGAGTGTTATGAAATAATAAATATTGTCTATAACCATTCTTTCTTTCAATAACTATTCAGATTTTTTAATATAATTCAATTTATCGACATCATGTATGAATGTATTCATTTCTCATTAAATATGTTGTAGAGGGGGCAACGTTAATAAGTTCATCCAACAAGAATGCACTTGGGAAAAAATAAGGAATTAAGAGAAAGAGTCATCACCTATTATCAAAAAAATTAAGAAATCTAAAAATGACTAATTTAAAAATAAATCTAAGTAAAGAATTGGTTACGAATGGGAAGATCATGATCATTGTAACCACATCATACCCGAGTTAGGCTACATTGTATGGATATGGAAACTAAAAGTCTAGTCTTAATATGTCACAAGTTTATGCTTGTTTGAGTGAATTTGTAATGGGTCATTCAATTAGTTTGAGACACATGTCGATCAAAGACCTATTTTCATACTCTTAAATAAAAGGAAGAAAATGTTTAAGAAATAGCGAGTCCTCTAACGGTTGCGATCTATAAGCACAAGATTTGGTTAGTAGTTAGAGATATAGGCTTGTCAAAGGCCTATTTTCGTATTCTAAGATAAAAAGAAAAGAACGTTTATAAAATGGCAAGCCTCTAATGATTGCATCCCTTAATCATAAAGTTTGGCAAGTAGTTGGGGGATAGGCGGATCAAAAGCCTACTTTCATACTCTAAAATAAAAGGAAGAAAATATTTAAGAAATGATGAGCTTTTTAACAACTATAGCCCATAAGCATAAGATTTGGTGTGTAGTTAGGGACATGTTAAAGGCTTATTTCAATACTTTAAAATAAAAGAAAAAATGTTTAAGAAATAGCGAGCTCTTGATGGTCGTAACACTTAATCGGAAAGTTTGACGAATAGTTTAGGGATAGGTCGGTCGAAAGCCTACTTCTATACTCTAAAGTAAAAGAAAGAAAATATTTGAGAAATGGTGAGCTCTTAATGGTAGCGAGTCTATAATCATAAAATCGACAAGTCCTTAATAACTAATCCCTAAACACAAGAATTTGATAAGTCTCTCTATAACCATAAAAACATATAAGTCCCTAATGAATCTATCTTGTAAACACCGAATTTGGTGAGTCCCTAATAATTGTAGCCCTAAACATAAGGATTTGGTAAGTTTTTAATGACTGACGACCCTAAACATAAGGATTTGAGGAGTCCCTAATGATTGTAGCTCATAAACATAAAAATTGGTGAGTTCTTAATGACTACAACCCTAAACATAAAATCCGGCAAGTCTTTAATGACTTGTCGCCTCTAAACACAAACTCCGGCGAGTTTCTAATGATTGTAACCCGTAAACACTAAATTTGGTGAGTCTCTAATAACTATAACACTAAATTATATGATTTGATGAGTCTCTAAAGACTGCAACCCTAAGCATAAGAATTTAACATGTATCTAATGACTACGATACTAAATACAAAGCTTGGTAAGTGTAACCCCCGTAAAGTCCTTAACCATATAAATATATGTACAAGGATATTCATACGTAAATACATTGAGCAAGGGTGTGATTTTTATGCCATTTTAATGTTTTGATGATTTTATTAGGGGACGAATTTTCGAGTGATTTAGCTAATTACCATTCATTTTCTCTAGTATATATATGGAACCTATTATACAAGTGAGAAAGGTATTTTAAAATCTAGGGAATGTTGAAAAAATTTTAGGAAGGAAATTATCAAATTAATTATTTAAGGAGGAATTGCTAAATTTTTCTAGGAAAGAAATGTCATGTTACTTGAGCTAAACTAGCCTAAGGATTTATTTAGCTTAATGACCATCTTTAGCAACTAACTAGACACCTAAGCACTTCATTTAATGTAATTAATGACAACTCATCACCTATGACTTCCAAGTTGCCACCTTGCCTTCCAAAGCCTTCTTTTACTTTATACTTGGACAACTTAATTAAGGACATGTGGCATACTAAGTAATGAAGGCAAATGGAGTATATATATAGAAGGAAAGAATGAAACTTAGCCATTTATTTAGTCAAATCTGTAGCTCACCCAAAAGAAAAAAAAACGTCATTGAGAGGGAGAGAAACACAGAAAAGAAAGAAAGAAAAAGGAAAGGAAAGGAAAGGAAAAAGCTAGGGAAATCCTTAACAAAACCAAAATAAGTAAATGGGTTGTTATCTATGCCATCTATTTGATTTTTAAATGTTAATTTATGTAATTGATTAAGCTTTTGATTATGTTGTGTTGTTGTGTTGATATTGTTTTGGATAACTTGGCATATAATTGTTAATTGTTATGGAATATGTAAGACATGGTTGATATGTTGCTTATTCAGTTTGGAAAGCCTTGTGCATGGCTATGTTTATGTATTAATAGGTTTGATTGAAAGAATTGGGGCTTGATCGAAACTTGGTAAACTAAACTAGGATTGATATGAACTTGGACAAAGTAGAATAGGAAGGAAGAAAAATTGAATTTTAGGGTTTTTCCTAAGGTAACTTTCGGCCAAAATGGGAAAGATGGAACCTTTTGATACTTAGGGACTTAAATTTTAATGGTGAACAAATTACGTTTGATTAGTCATTTTGAACTAAAAAGAAACTTCATAGCAAATCAAAGAGCATTTCTTGAAAAATTAAGAGACCCATTCGGCCCAAACTTAGGAAAAATAGGGTTTTGGGTTCCATTAAATTAATTTGATAAGTAATGGTTCAATTAGGTCCAAATAGGAATAAAATTGAAATTAGAAAGGTAAGCTTGCCAAAGAAATTGAGATTTTGACTTAAGAACTAAATTCGGCGTAAAAGTGTTAAAATCGAGCTAGAAGGTTGCATTATACCTTAACATGTTGAAAATCGATCCAAATGCTAATAACTATGCAATTCAAGTGTGGAACCATTTAACGACGAGATTTACTAAAGGAAACAAAAGGGAAGTATTCACGTGCATAATTAGATCCATGACTCGACCAATACGATTCGTGAATATTTAACTCTAACAAGGTGAACATTACGATAAGGGGTATGAGAATACCCAAAATTCTATGTGGGTCGGACCTATAAAAATATATAAAATCGAACCTTGTATAGGTTGGATATGTTTAATATGGTAAACGTAATATCACGTGCATCATGTGTATTGTGGGGCGGGTTAAGAAAAGTCAATTGATTGAAAATTGGTTTACATGGTTAGGTTTGGTAACCTAGTTGGAATAAATGGGTATTAGCGATCCAAGCTATATGCATGCTCTAATCCGTGTGATCTGCACCTTGTTGGGCGATTGATTCTCGCTAACGAGTGGCTACAACGAGGGATAATTCCGTTGTTAGCATTAGGTGATCCGAGTAATCACCAATAGAGGAGACTTGCTAATACCCCGGGTACTCGAAATTAAAATCTATGAGTATGGTAGGGAAGTCTAAAAAGTATTACATATCACGTGTATCACCTCACTTACCGAGCTTCGGCTTACCTCGTTGTTATTTCCATGTTATGACAGGAAATGGTCAAAGTAGCAAGGATGCTGTCGGTTCCTCCTAAAAAGGGCTCATACGTGACATAAACATGATGAAATTTATTTTGATTGTAATTTTGGGTTAAGGTACCGTTGGACATTTTAATCGTATTGTAAATAATTTGTAATTTCTTCGTTGTATTTGTTAATGTTATGTAATTGTACTATATGCGTTTCATTATATAATGTGTCCTTAATATATGAGCACTTATGAATTAGGGATTAAGTCGGGATTTGATCATGTCGATGTGACGCGTCCCTCACCTAGCCACTCTTTTTTGGGTAATTAGCAAGTGGGTCGAGGGGCGCCATAGTAAGTCCCTAACAACTACAGACTCATAAACACAAAATCCGTTGAGTCCTTAACAACTACAGACTCATAAACATAAAATCCGATGATTCCCTAAGGATTGCAACTTATAGTCACAAAATTATATGTGAATGTGACGTTAGCTTTTAGAGCTAACGTCGATAAAATCCATATATTCGTCACATGTCATGCTCAATTCAACATGAATGAGGTGTCAACTTTTAAAGCTAATCTTGCTAAATTTGTTACATTCACACATATCATATTTAATTAATCATAAATATGATGTTAACTATCGAGTTAATACCGACCAATTTATCATATTCACATGTCAAATTTAGGACATTAAATCACACAACAAACATGACATGAACATTACATTTAATCAATCATACCATAAAAGAAAAATCATACTCAAATGCACATATTGGGGCCAAAATTTTTCCTAGATAAAACAATAGAATTAAAACCCATATATAGTCTAATATAGAGCATTGAACACCAATTTTATTTATCCTCAAAAGTATCAAAAGTCTTTGACCCTTTTAAGCACGATATATAATGATGTATCTTAATCACACTTCTAATGTCACATTTGGTCCATACATAACACATTCATCCATATATTTGAATTTAGAAAAAATGTAAAAGCTATGTAAAAGTATTAAGAACTTACTTAATAAATCAAAATGATCAAGGAGCTTCCCTAGGAGTGTCGAAAAATGCCTTTTTAGGCCAAAGTATGTAGGATGAAGCTTGATTTCAAAAGTCATTTAAATCATTCTCGGTCATTCCTTATGGCTCTAAAGAGTAAGTAACGGATGGCGTTACTTTTTTCACCCCCGATAAAGACAACCAATATTGTCAACCAAAGAAAGGAGGTTAACACTTTAAGTTGTGGTTCTTTTTCTATTTATTGGATTACCTTCTTCATCTTTTGATGAAGACAATCAATATTGTCAACTAAAGAGGAAAGGTTAGTGTCAAGAAATCAAATATTTCTTCCCTTTTTTCTTTATTGCTTACCCTTAATTGAAATTTGAAGAGTGTTTTGGACCTAAACCCACTAAATTTTACTCAAAATCATCATAATCCTCATCCGATTGAAATTTGAGCTTAGGATTTCAAGAATGATATAAGATTTTTGTTTGGGATAGTTACGGGCTTCTCAGTCGACAAGTTAAGGTTGACTTGAGGTTGTTTTATGACTTGTTTTGATGAAAGTTGTTGCTACCAAAAAGTTGGTGGTGAGTGTGTGGTGTTCTTCTAATGGGAAAAACTACTAATTGAAAATAGCTAACAATTTTATGGCGTTGTTTTAGGAGGGAAAGCTACTACTAGAAAGTTACCGGCAAGTTTGTGGTAGATTTTTGGATTTAGGCTATATTTTAGATGATGGATGTGAAGAATGATGATGTTCGATGATAGGTGTGAAGGATGATGGGTTTTGATAGTGAGTTTAGAGTAATAAGTGGTGCTGGCTATAAAGGTTTTTTTGTTTTTTTAAGAGTGTTTTATGTAGTTTTTTTTTTTTTTTTTGGTGAAAAAAATGAAAGACCATTTTTAGGTTAGAGAAGAAGAGAATTTCTATAGTGGGTTATTAGGATTTTGGTTGAAAACCCTAGCTTGTCCTTCCTCTTTTCATCTTTTCTCAATTTTAACTCTTATCTCTTTATTTTCTAGGCAAAGATCCTTTCAATTGAATTTCTTTCCAATTAATCCTTCAATTAAATTTTTTTTGGTTCTAATCTTTCATATTTTATTAATTAGACGTAAATTGTAATTTTGATTTATCCTTTTCTTTGTTTCTTTCTTTTTTGTTTGTGTCCTTTTTATTTTATTTTTTAAATTAGAAACAAATGGAGTACAAATTTGGATGCTAACAAAATTTATAATCTAGAATCTTGTATAACGTTGACCTATAAATAGATGTGTTAAGTGAAAAACATAGTGAACTCACTTTTCGATCATCTTACTCTCTCGCTCTTTTGTCGTTATTATTACTTTTATGATATATTTGGTATTTTAAGTTCACATATTTTATATATGATAGTGAAAATTCAGATCTACTTTAAAGAGGTGTTTTGTAACAGAGTTAAATGGCAAATTTTAATAAAGATAAAGTTTAAAGTTATTGGTTTTTTTAGAGGGCTATTATTAAGGGGCACTACTAAATAGTCCGAAATTGGTTGATACATATGTAGATATGTATATATACATAGGTAGATATGTATACATACATATCTACATATGTATATATCTACATCTATATATACATACATATGTATAGTACGTATGTATACATACATGTGTGTGTGTGTGTATGTGTATATATATATGATCTTTCTCTCTCTCTCTTTTCCTCTTAAAATACAAGCCAAATTAAGTTTTATTTTTTCTCACTAATGATTATTAATTGTTTCCTCTCTCTTTTAATTAATAGTTAACTCCTTAATTCATGAATGTACCAAACATTTTTAAAAACTAACTTTTACACTCTTAAAAATTATTTTAATAATCATTACTCATGTAACCATTTTTTTAACCTTACACCAAGCGCCATATAAAAAGTAATTTTAGAAAATTTTAAGGCATGAAATTATTATTATTATTATTTATTTTTATAAACATTACAAATTCATAAATACTCCAATACTCCAAGAGTGCCAACCACTCGTATGTTGTAAAATTTATAAAAATAAATTCATATGATTTTTGGCATTGCCAACAAAATTTGTAAGCATTTTAACACATTTTCTATTTTTATATTGTTGTGAATATTTAATGTTAAAAAATAATAAAAATACTTCTTAGCCTTTTAAAAGTTTGAAATTATCTTTGAAAGTAAATTGAATTTTTATTAACTTACCGTTATAACCAAATTTATTATAAATCTAGGTCTAATAAATTGGATAGAAAAGATGAATATAGCCCATCAAGTTTAATGGGTTCACTTTAAAACTCACTCAACTTGGGAGGTCGTAGTCTCTCTACGAGAGTTTTCCATACCTATTGTAGCCATTTTAATTCAATTTTTTTTTTTTTGCAATGTTAAAATCCCAAAAAATAATTAAGAGTAGTTGTATTTTATATTTACAAGTTAATTTAATTTATCTTTTTGTAAGATTGGAATGCTTCTCAATCATTTTTTTGGTTATAAAGTTTTCTTAATTGAGACCAATATGATAGAATCCGTAACAAAATGTTGAAAAATTCAAGTTAAGGAGAGGAGGGATTTGATCAACAATCAAAGTTTTGAAACAAAAGAGGCGTATTTGACCACAAAATGATGGTCCAATAGACTACATTGACGATATAAGCCCTCATGTGAACAATGTACATAGAAGAGGGGCAAAAACTACTATTAAATTAAAAATTGAGGGGCAAATGTAGTTATTTCATATCCCATTTTGTAATGTTAAAATCCCAAAACTTTATTAAGAGTAGTTGTATTAAGCCCATTGAGTTTGTTTTATCTAAGAAGAACCCAACTTTAACTTATTAAGCCCAACATGCTTATTAAGCCCAATCAATTTGTCCAAGTGAAAATGCTCTTAAATCAATAAAAGATAGACTCTTAATTAGTAAAAACTAGATGAAATGTGAGGAAAATCCTAGTCTAAAGAGAGAAAATGACCAACAACAAATAGTGTATATGTAGTTAAAGAATAACATTCTTCTAGTTGTAATAAAAGTAAGATCCAGATAGTTAAGAGGAATATGAGAAATTACAGGACATGGATGACAGAGTAGAAAAAGAGCACGAATGCACTATAACATAAGAAAAGTAGTGCATAATTAGTTAAAGAATAACATACTTCTATTGGTAATAAAAGCATGATCTTGCCAACTATGAAGAATATGGGAAGTTGTAGCACAAGGATGATAGAGTAAGAAATTGCATTGTAAGGAAAAAAAAAGCATAAATGTGTTATAGTGTACTCAAAAAAGACCATGGAGCACTACAACTTACATAGGAGAGAGTGACTCATTACCGGAGATCATTGAATAGTAGAAACCTATAAATATCGATTATACCTAAGGAGAACAACACATGACAATACCAAACACATGCAAACTCTTGTAAAATTTAAACAATAACTAATTGGTGATAATTTATTTACGATAGCTTGTAGATAGTAATTAGTATACGATAATCAATATGTTGTAATCGGTAGGTGATAATTTATAGGTCGGTAGTTGATTTTCCGATCCTCTATTTGTCTCAAGCATCCATTTGTAAATATTTGTAGTTTCTTCTTACTCGTAAGATCATTGAATTCAATATTATAAAGACTATAATTCAATATTATAAAGATTGTAGTATTACTTTATAAAAATTTTTCTAGTTCTCAATTGTTAGGTTTTTGTTCATATTGTAACCTATTGTTTTTAGTGTTTAGTAGTTCAATTTCTTATTTTTGTAGTCCAATCTTGTTAATTTGATTCCTTATTATATTAAGGAGTTTGTTTTTTAGCTTAATTTATATTTTATTTGAAGTTATTTGCCTTACAATCCTATAACTTAATCAACTTTCTTTGATTTTAATATTATAAAGATTGTAGTATTGCTTTATAAAATTTTTTCTAGTTCTCAATTGTTAGGTTTTTATTCATACCGTAACCTACTTTTTTACTATTTAATTGTTCAATTTCTTGTTGTTTAGTCAAATCTTGTTATTTTGATTGCATATTATATTAAGGAGTTTGATTTTTATCTTAATTTATATTTTATTTGAAGTTATTTGCTTTACAATCCTATAAGTCACTCAACTTGGGAGGTCGTAGTCTCTCTACGAGAGGTTTCCATACCTATTGTAGTCATTTTAATTCAATTTTTTTTTTTTGCAATGTTAAAATCCCAAAAAATTATTAAGAGTAGTTGTATTTTATATTTGCAAGTTAATTTAATTTATCTTTTTGTAAGATTGGAATGCTTTTCAATGATTTTTTTTTTTTTGTTATAAATTTTTCTTAATTGAGACCAATATGATAGAATCCGTAACAAAATGTTGAAAAATTCAAGTTAAGGAGAGGAGGGATTTGATCAACAATCAAAGTTTTGAAACAAAAGAGGCAGTATTTGACCACAAAATGATGGTCCAATAGACCACATTGACGATATAAGCCCTCATGTGAACAATGTAAATAGAAGAGGGCAAAAGTCGCTATTAAATCAAAAATTGAGGGGCAAATGTAGTTATTTCATATCCCATTTTGTAAAATCCCAAAACATTATTAAGAGTAGTTGTATTTTATATTTGCAAGTTAATTTAGTTTATCTTTTTGTAAGATTGGAAGATTAATTGATTTACAAACGTTTTTCAATCATTTTTTTTTATAAAGTTTTCTTAATTAAGACAAATATAATAGAATCTATAACAAAATGTTGAAAAATTCAAGTTAAGGAGGGGGATTTGATCAACAATCAAAGTTTTAAAACAAAAAGGGCAATATTTGACCACAAAATGATGGCTCAATGGACTACATCGACGATATAAGTCCCCATGTGAACAATGTAAATAGAAGATGGGCAAAAACCGTTATTAAACCAAAAATCAAAAGGCAAATACAATCATTTCATATCATATTTTGCAACTTTAAAATCCCAAAATATTACTAAGAGTAGTTGTATTTTATATTTGCAAGTTAATTTAGTTTATCTTTCCGTAAGATTGGAAGATTGATTATTTTACAAATGCTTTTTAATCATTATTATTTTTTTGTTATAAAATATTCTTAATTGAGACCAATATGATAGAATCCGTAACAAAATGTTAAAAAATTCAAGTTGGGGGGGTTAATCAACAATCAAAGTTTTGACACAAAAGAGGCACTATTTGACCATAAAATGATGATCCAATGAACTACATCGACGATATAAGCCCCCATGTGAACAATGTAAATAGAAGAGGAGCAAAAACTCGCTATTAAACCAAAAACCGAGAGACAAATGTAAGTCAATTTAGTTTATCTTTCTCTAAGATTGGAAGATTAATTGTTTTACAAATGCTTTTTAATCATTTTTTTTTTATTATAAAGTTTTGATCCGTAATAAAATGTTGAAAAATTCAAGGATTTTTGTCCTACAATGCAAATAGATGAGGGGGAAAAACTGCTATTAAATCAAAAACCGAGGGCCAAATGCAGTCATTTCATATCCCATGCCACTTGCTGAAGCAAAATCTCCTCCTCTTCGACGCCCACAAAAACCTCTTCATTGGACGCAACCCAAAAGCCGCCGCCGCCGCCACCACCACCACCAAGCAATGTTTTTTAATGAATATATCAAATTCTTCCTTCCAATAAAAACGAAACCACCAAAATTTTAGTTTTGGTGCCAACTGAACTTTGAAATTTTGGGTTTTGAGTGAGGTTCTTTCTTAGTTTTGGCAATGGAGATTGCATTTGAATCATCAGTTTTAGGTCGACCTGTATTCATTTCAGGCACCAGAACCTCTTCTTTTTTGCATTACAATCGGGTTTCGGAGATACTGTTTAAGGTTTCTCAAAAGAGTTATCAATACCCACCTCGTATTTCATCAAATTTTACCGATTTTAGACCTTACTGTAGTAGTTCAATTTTTCCTAGAACTCGTTCAAAATCGTCATGCAATGTTAGCACTGATGTGGGTACTGATCAAAATGTGCAGTTGGAGTTAATAAAGGTGTTATTGAAAAGGGGTGTTGTTTTTGGTGCAATGGTTTGTGGGGTTTTGGTTTTTGGGTGCAAGAGAGTGTTTGCATCCGAGGGCGTGGTTAATGCAGGGTATGGGGTTATTGGGCAGAGTATATTGCTGTTGCGGACTGCTTGGCCTAAAGTGTTGCAGCTCCTTAGTGTTTTTAAAGAGCAAGGTTTGATATTGGCTGCGCTTTTGGGATTGTCTGCATTTTTTTCGATGGCTGAGACTTCCATAACAACGCTATGGCCATGGAAGGTATGCATTTCTAGCTCAATAATTTGATTTGTTTTTTCATAATTTGTGAATTCTTATTGATGCTAACTGTTTGGTTGTATGTTTAATCCGTGAGTTTTTGCGGGTTTTGAGAAATAAGTAGAGTAGCTGCCACATCAGTTTGTCTGATTTGTTTGTGATTAGCGTTGCTTGAAAAACATGTATGGTCTTGTTGAAGAGCGTAGAAAAATTAGAAGAAATTATCGGGCTAATTGCTATGAACTCATTTACCAGCTAATTTCTTTTGGTTTATGTAGGACAGTTTTGGGAGTGCCTCTATCATGTAGCCAAAATAAGAAAGAAGTCTCGGAAAGTGATGTAGTTAGTAAATAGAGCAACTTGTAGGATTAACTTATCATGAATACCATCTGGTAGGACTTAGTGGTGTTTGACAACTTGTTGAAGTGAAGAGAAAATCGAGATTTTTGTAGATATAGTAGCAAATATAATATTCTGTCCATGTCTATCTTGACTCAAGATTTGAAATTCATGCTGCATTGCATTGTGTATTGAACAATGTGCTTGATGAAGATGATGGTTTTCAATAGTTTGCAACACCTAAGATAGAGTTTGCATCAACCAAATCTATTAGTATCATTGACTTGCACGTTATACTCATATGAAATTCTAACCTGCACCTCATATTCAAATCCTGCGCTACCATTTTCCAATTACTAGGGATTTTAAATACTAAATGCCTTTTGTAGTTTCTTAAATTTAGGAAATTCTGTTGGCTTCTTACATCATCTCTCTCTTGCTACTATAGGTGAGAACAATAATTTTTTTAATCTAATTATTCCTCTGACATAAATGTTTCAGGTTCGTGAGTTGGCTGAAAAAGAGTCTGATGACGGTGTCTTCAAAATGCTCCGAAGTGATGTTACTCGGTTTCTGACTACTATTCTTATCGGCACAACGTACTGCCATTCAAACCATTGTTATCATAACTAGTTCCAGCTATTCTCTTCATTTTGAAGAAAAAATTCTTATTCGAGTCTATTTATGCTATCAGTGTCGTTAATATCGGAGCAACTGCATTGGTAACGGATGCAGCCACAGCGATATTTGGTGAAGCTGGAGTTAGTGCGGCCACTGGAGTAATGACTGTATGTATAAGTCCCTCTTCCCCCCTCCCGCAATTCTTTGTATCAAATCTAAGCTGTGGGGACTATTGTTGTCAATTGGTCCAGCATAATGGGTCATCAAAATCTTGCCTAAAAAATATCTTTAAAAAGAATTTTACTTGGTGAGTAAAGTGATGGTGCATAAATGAAATGTACCTGCACTTAGTTGTGTATGAAGTTTTTCTCTACCCTCTTTGTAGTGTAAGGTGGTCGAGATGAATGAAAAGGACTTTTGAAGGTCGATTAGTGAACAAGGCAATTTGCTATGTAGTAAGGGCACTTCTATGCTGTTCTACATTTGTTTATGCTCTTAGCATATGTTGTTATTTAATCTTCATAATTACAACTATAGTTTAAAAGAGTGAGGGGCTTATTGAAAGGAAATTACAAACTTAGGCCAATCTAGTGGAATGCTAATGGGATATCAAAGGTTTGATGAGGAGATTGGTATTTAGCATGTTCTTGGAGTTCAATAACACCCAAAGGCATATACACTTGTGCATTGCAAAAATTTTCTTTAACCTGTTTTCTTTTTCTATTGTTCTTCTCTGAATGTCTCTAGGTTGCCATATTGCTTCTTACTGAGATCACTCCAAAAAGTATAGCTGTTCACAATGCCACCGAGGTTGCCAGGCTTGTGGTAAGTTTGCTTATAATATTTTGATACAATCATTCCTCCTTTCTTTTCAACTCCTTGCTTTTGGAGCTATGCAGCTGTTCTATTCTTCAGCTGATCTTACTGCTATTTATTCAAGCGTGTTTGGCTAATGTTGTTTGTAATGCCTCTAGGTTAGGCCAGTGGCGTGGCTTTCATTAGTATTATACCCTGTTGGAAGAGTTGTCACGTATCTGTCAATGGGAATGCTGAAGATGCTTGGTTTAAAAGGAAGAAGGTGAAAAAAAATATCATAACATTATTTTTTCATATATTGTAAATTCCATTTCTTGTATGTTGCCAGCGTTGTATTTTTCATTGCAATGTTTCATTTACATTATATTATGTGATTTTTGACAAGTTTCATATTTTCCTTTTCAGTTTTGGACTTTTTTATTTAAGGACCTAAATGGTCTTAACTTCCATTTTAAAGAGAACAATATTGATAATTCTCATTGTTGGACATTCTTCTATGTTGACAATTGACATTTCCTTATGGTGTAAAAATTCAGCGTATGTTTTTTTTTTCCCCATTTTATTCCTTCAAATGTTTAAAATTGCAATATTTCACCCCTCTTGTGATTCAAAATGTTATATAATGGTAATTTCCCTCATTTACCCCTATGTTAAATTCCATGAAACAACATACTAAGAATCTGGTTGTTCCATTCATGTATCGTTTTTGAGTCTCTGCTGCCTTATCTTTATTTTCAATGGTCAATTTATAAATCCTGTGCATTCAAAGTGGTTTCTTTTGATTACTTCTTGTTCTAATGGAACTTGTGAATTTTATTGATCTACAACATTACTTGTTTGTCTTCTCTTTGTATTTTCTTCCTCTTATAGAGTAATGGTTTTTCCTCCAGAGTGTTTTTAATGGATTTTTTATCTAGTTTTTCCCTACTCAACTTTTTTCATATTCCTTTTTTATCAGCGAACCATATGTTACAGAAGATGAGTTGAAGTTGATGTTACGAGGGGCAGAATTGAGTGGCGCAATTGAGGAGGAGGAACAGGTAATGCAGTGGCTAACTATGGTTTTATTTTTATGGGTAATTTGAGGGAGAGATTGAGGGGCGATTACTATTTTGATATGATGGAATTGTACATTAATAATGTTTTTTGAGAATTAGTGAGAAATAATGAATCACATATGACATTAATGATTGGAGGCGGTTTGATGGTAGTTTTTTTCATTTCTAAAGCAGCACTAATTGTTCTTGAATTAATTTGTAGGAATAGGACACTTTTTCTTGCTTGAAAGATGTAATCGGACCCGAACAGGAATATTTTGCTAAAAAACTTACTGAAATAAGTTATGTCTATCATTTTAGTTAACTCTCTCTAGGAATGCATTAAAATGACTGGATTCTGCAGTTAACAAGCTCATAATTCTGTTTTAATACAGGATATGATTGAGAATGTGCTAGAGATCAAGGATACACATGTGAGAGAGGTCATGACACCTCTTGTTGATGTAGTTGCAATTGATGCTAGTGCGACTCTTGTTGATTTTCATAAGTTGTGGCTGACTCATCAATATTCAAGGTAAAAATCTGAATAGTTGAGTTATGTGTTTTTGCAGCATGCTAAGAATTTCATGGATATTTTTTTGCAGAGTACCGGTTTTTGAGCAGCGTGTGGACAACATTGTGGGTATTGCCTATGCAATGGATCTGCTGGATTATGTTCAGAAGGTGAGGCAATCTACTCCCATCCTCCCACTTTAAAACCATTGTTGCTTTGTTTATTGATGGTATGCGAAAATCTCATGGTGTTCAGAAGTATAATCTATTTGATTTTGAAGGGTGAGCTGCTAGAAAGTACAACTGTGGGAGACATGGCTCACAAACCTGCATACTTTGTACCTGGTAATCGTTAACTTGTATGTCAATTTAGGTTGATTGGTGAAATTCTAAATTATATGCTTTGTGCATGATTGCTTCTGTATTTAGATATATTAGGATTGGGTCATAGACTATCTTCCATTCAATAGAGACATGCTTTAAGAACTTGTATGGGCATGCTCTGAACTAGCCATGGTTACTAGAAATGTGGAAACCCCCACATTTTGGCGATCTGGATAGCTTGTTACAGATTGTGATATGTTTACATAATGGATCAGGGTGGTTCATGTTCTGGAATGTGAAAATTGGCAACCCTTTTTCCCAACAAAAATCTAGATAAATGGAAGAAATTGAGAAAAACTCTGATTGTGCTTATTTTTCCTTTAAAGTGCCAAGAGGGAGAGAGAAGCCATAAAGAAAGAACAGAAATTAGGAAAAAAAGATTGGTAGGTGGCAAGAAATAAAGAAACGTGCTTGACTTTTGAGAAAGGCAGAAAGTTTTAAGGCAGGTGAGGTGTTGATTTGCTAATTAAAACTGATTACAAGAGAAGTTGGGCCTCCAAAAAAGGGACAAGTCTAGGCCTTAAGTGTACTTTTGCTCAATGCTTGTTTTCACACTCAGGTCTGTTTGTAATTATAATATGGCCCCACAGTTTAAATTTTTAAGTCTACTTTATTTTTAGTTAAAAAGCCTACTTTATTTTGGATTATTATTCTAAATTATTCAAAATTCTAACGTTCCTTTAATTCTCTTATTTATTAGAAATGAAAAACCACATCTGTGTTTGAAGTTTTCTTTCTTTACCCCATTACCTCATATTATTTGTTTCCTCAATCGAAAAGATATTCCAAATGTACCATGATCTGAACTAATGAGCCATATAAGCATACCCTTTATCGTACTGTTAATTAATCTAGGTGCATGTCCAGTCCCCAAACCCCATACCAAATGTTCCATGTATCTGGTAAATATGCAACTTTTCGATTTTTGGGAGCAGGAAGACTGCCTTGATGTTGCAATTCGTTGATAGCAAGTCCATGATCGATTTTTTGGTGTCTTGTTGCTCAGACATGCTGGCTCCTTACATAGGTTCTTTATTTCTATGTCATATCTTTGATATTGCCATGGACTTGCAACTTGATAGGCCTTATTAAAAGGAATACTGCAGGTTACGAAGTGACCTTGATGAGAAAAAGGACGTTGAATGGCCAATTTAACTGTTTTTTTTTTTTTTATTTTTTTCCTGAGAAGAATAGCCCATTTAACTTAAGTTGGTTTCGAACTGGCTAATTTTATCTATGTCCTCAGCTGTCAATAAGTTCAACTAGTTATGAGATGATGTGATGCCATAATGCATAAGTTCTTCCAAACTTTGGTGCACTCCATTTAGTTTTATATGACAACCAGGTTCCATGATGCTTCATAGGGACCCAAAAACAAAAAAAGAAAATCTTGTTAGAAAACAGTAAAAGATCGATTTTTTTTGCTAAGGTCCTGACATAGGCAAAGACATGGTATTTGGCCGAACTTGCCAATTAAAAAAACCCGATGCTGATACATGTAAATGAGTCTTGAAGCTCCTATGAAAGAAAGAAAGTCTTGAAGCAATATCCAATATTTCCCAAATGTATCTTTTAATCGGATTAACCAACTATATTATTGTGCATCTCTAATTTTTATTGAAGGTGTCAATATTTTTGATAGATTACAATCAAATTGCCTTAAGTTTTGATTAGTATGTCTAAATTTCAATTCAGAACCTCTGCAGTTGACAGGTCTACTGATTTGATCCCCCTGTCTATTAATATTTGTGTGTGATTGTTTAACTTCTAAATCCTTGTTTTGCCCTGGAAAAAGCACGATTTTTCTTTCTTTCTTTCTTTTTTTGGTTGTGATCTGAAGGAGTATCAGATATTATAGAATACCTTTGAAAGGTCTCTTCTCTGATGTCTTGTGTGACTGATTGTTTATATTTATTTGTAGGTTTGACTTGTAAGATTCACTGAACACAATTATGTTGACCTATAAGCTTTAGTACTTACAAGTATGCTATTCATTTTGCAGATTCAATGTCAGTCTGGAATCTTCTTAGAGAGTTCCGCATCAGAAAGGTCCACATGGCTGTTGTTCTTAATGAATATGGTGGAACTGTAGGAGTATGTACAAACCTCAACTCTTTGTTCTGTCTATTTCCACAATGTCTCTTGCCTTTGCCCCTGGGTGTTTAAAGGGATTGCATGACCCCATTTTATAAAACACAGTGTGCTGTTTCAGCCTAGCTATTCTTAGTACTCTCTTCGTCGCATATTAAATGTCCACTACATGTTAGAAAACACATTTTAAAATATTCTAAAATATTCACAATTTATATTTTAACTCAGAAAAAAAATATTGTTTTTTGCTCAATTAGTAGATGATTTAAAATGTGTTCTATAACTTGTAGTGGCCATTTATTATGGGACTGCTGGAGCAATGATTAGTTTCTTCACGTGATGAATTTTCTTTTTGGTAGAATATGGGCCACAGATACTAGACTTTATGTGATAATTTGAATGTTATATTTTGAACATCCTAAATGCCATATGATAGTCAAATCAAATGTACAATGCTAGAAAGCCAAATGAATCTAGACTCATGAGAAGCATTGAAAGTCACTTACCTAGTGGTTATTAGTCCCTAAAGCTGGTGGAATGTTCAACTTGAGAATCCTAAAAGAAGTAATGCCTGTTAAAGCATGGAAAATTATACACATTAGTCTTTGTTTAGTTAAACATGCAGCAGAACTGTAAAATCTTTAGTTTATTTTCTGTTTGTTGAAGTTTGGAATATATGAAATGCTCCAATATGCTCATCATGTATTCAATTTCGTGTAAGTAATACTAGTTCACTCTCTCTCTCTGTTTTTTTTTTTGGTGTGTGCGTGTGTGGGGCAAAGCAGATAGTAACCCTGGAAGATGTTGTTGAAGAGATTGTGGGTGAAATCTTCGACGAAAATGATTCAAAAGTAAGCTGGCAATAAAAAATTGTGCATTTTCAATAACCTCCTATAAGGAGGTTCAGTTCTTTTCCTAAGTGGTTGTGTTTTCATACTTTCATAGATAGATTTCCTTGTGTTATCAGCAATTTATCATTACATAATATTCGAATGGCTAGTGAAATTTGGTATAATTCTGAACGCTTTAGTAATTTTCCCTGTAGTGTTATTTTACTTTGATGGCTGAATAGACAAGCGTTAGTTAAGTTGATATATCTTCTTCTGTCTCTATTGGCTGTTATTTGTGCTATATATTCTACGGCCTGGATCTTTTCTGGCTCTGAGGGCTGCTAATACAGCCTAAAATTATCATCTTTGGGATCATTTCTCATCTAACTTTTTATTTTGCAACATACAGCTGCGCAACAAGAGTAACATTCCCCTTCTTCAGCCTTTCATAGTTGAATTACACTCAAAATTGTTCTTTTCCTGGGATGCTGATTAATGATTTACACAGGGGACATAAATAAACAAGCAAGCAAACAAATAAATAAAATGCAAGCTATAGAAGTGATCAGATAAAATGAGACCAACTCTTTCATTTATTTTATGTTGAAATCATTATAGTTTTGGAAGAAGAATTTCTCGTCTTGATTTGTTGAGGACATGCTGCAACCTGCATTCCTTGTAAATGAGTGCCTTCTGGTTGTTTCATCAGATTCTATACATATTCCAAATTTGCCTCCTTAGAAATGAGGAAAAGTTACGAATACAATTATGTGATGCTGGAAAATTTTGGAACTTTTGATATGAGCCCAACAGAACTGTTCTAGTGGACATTTTATGGATCTTTGTTAGTAAACCAAAGATATCTTGTGGAGTTTGTGATGCTTATTAAAGCTGTCTTAGGTTGTGCTGATTTAGTTATTTATTTTATTTTTTATAAAGTATCACAGTCATTCGTAGGTTTAGGTTACTGGCATCACTTTGTCATGTACTAATCTACCAGTACGAGGTTGAGTATTGCCCTGCCATGGAGTGATCGATTCTACACCCCAGGCATATCTTTGTCAGTAAACCAAAGATGTCTTGTGGAGTTTGTGATGCACATTAAAGCTGTCTTAGGTTGTGCTGATTTATTTATTTATTTTATTTTTTATAAAGTATCACAGTAATTCATAGGTCTAGGGTACTGGCATGACTTTGTCATGTACTAATCTACCAATACTAGGTTGAGTATTGCCGTGCCGTGGAGTGATCGATTCCACGTCCTAGGTGTATCCTTGTCAGTAAACCAAAGATGTCCTGTGGAGTTTGTGATGCATATTAAAGCTGTCTTAGATTGTGCTTATTTAGTTATTTATTTTATTTTTTATAAAGTATCACAGTAATTCATAGGTCTAGGGTGCTGGCATGACTTTGTCATGCTCTAATCTACCATTACTAGGTTGAGTATTGCCGTGCCATGGAGTGATCAATTCTACATCCCAGGCATGTCTACTGTTTATCTGAACATGAAATTTTCTGTTACTTGTTACTGAAAACAAAATTTTGATAATTGAAGTCAAACAAAGGATTCATGTATGGTAAATAAAGCATGAGACATTATGATGATAAGTAAATAGAATTCGATGCAGTTCTGATCTGAATAAATATTAGTATAATAGTTGCAGTTACCATTAATCTACGTTAATCTACTTCATTATGAGGTTGATATTATTGTCATGAACTTGTACTGAGAGAAACAGTAGATAATTTTGGTAACTGAAGATACTTGTAACACTTGTGTATGCATCTGAGTTTGGTGCCAATGTGAAGGCAAATATTGGTACCTTATTTTAGTGACTACTGCCTCTTGTATGGCAGGAAGAGATAGAGAAGAAAACTGGCTACATTGTGATGCGAGCAGAGGGAATATACGATGTTGATGCGAACACATCTATTGATCAACTCTCTGAAGATCTAAATATCAAAATGCCAGAGGTATATTTTAATTATTGTTTGAGAATGAGCAATACATGATTATGCCAATGTTGAAGTACCTAAAAAAGTGCTGTCTGTTATGCTATGGAAGCACAAATACTTCATAATAACCTCCTTGCTCATATGAGGCTTTTACCTGTAGTTTAACCTGCCTGCTAAAACTTGATGCATTTCAGATGTCTTGATACATGGTTGGAAAAAAAAAGGATAAAGATAAAGATTATTTTTTAATGCTTTTTGGATATACAGATATAAGTGGTGAATGCTTGGAGATATGTTTAGGATATTCCTGAACATATCTTTTTTCAGTCTTTTTTTTTTTTTTTTAAACTCCAAAAGTGGGCGATGGAAAGGGCAGTCCTTTGTTAATTATTATTTTTGTTGATCTCTTTCTTTCCATCATTCGAGATTGTGGAAAATATTCTATTGTGTTTTTTCTTCTATTTAGATTATACATATATAGGAATATAAAGTGTCTATCCTAGCAAAGAATTCTATACAAATCAAATCTCCTAATTTATCTGCTAATTTCTCTTTCCTCCTAATTAGCAGCCCCTTGATCCAGCTGTCATTGATTTCTCCTTCTCAACACTCCCCCTCAAGCTAACTTGTAAATGTCTTTCATAGCTAGCTTGCTTACTAGGAAATCAAACTGTTTCTGCTATAGTCCCTTAGTGAGTATATCAGCTATTTGTTCGGTGGTTGGTATATAAGGAACACAGATTAGGCCACTTTCAAGTTTCTTTTTGATAAAATGTCTATCCACGTCGATGTGCTTGGTTCTGTTATGTTGAACAGGTTGTGTGCAATCGAAATTGTAGCTTTGTTGTCACAATAGACTTTCATAGGAAGTGACACTGGAATCTTCAGATCTTCTAATAACCTCTTCATCCACATTACTTCACAGATCCCATTTGCGAGAGACTGAAACTCAGCTTTAGCACTACTTTGAGCTACTACATTCTGTTTCTTATTCTGCCAGGTGACTAGATTTCCCTCAACAAGAGTACAGTATCCTGATGTTAATCTTCTATCAGAAATGCTACCTGCCCAATCAGCATCTATATCGATTTCAACCTGTACATTATCATTTTTTTTAAACATCAAACCTCTCCCAAGTGTCCCCTTCAGATATCTTAGTATCCTATATGCAGCTTCAAAGTGCTCCTGGCCTGGCGAGTGCATAAATTGACTTATAATGCTTACAGCAAAGGCTATGTCAGAACTAGTGTGTGATAGATATATTAGTCTTCCCACCAGTCATTGAAATTTTTCCCTATCAATCAGATCTTCATCCTTGGCGGGACTGAGTTTTAGGCTAGCCTCAATTGGAGTTTCGGCTACCTTGCATCCCAATAGCTCGGTTTCTCCAACTAAATCAAGATATACTTTCTCTGATTCATAAATATTCCTTCTTTTAATCTTGCAAATTCGATTCAATAAAATATTTTAATGCTCCCAAGTCTTTAATTTCAAACTCCTTTGCTAGCTTCCTTTTCAATCTTGTGAGTTCTTCATAGCCATCACCTGTTAAGATTATATCAACCACAGAAACAATTAGAATTGCAATTTTTTTCATCTTAGAATGCTTATAAAATAGTGTGATCTGCTTGACTTTGGTGAAAGCCATAGCTTTTTACTACCTTCCCAAACCTTCCAAACCACACTCATAGAGATTGTTTCAGGCCATATAAAGATTTCTTGAGTCTACACACTATTTTGGCCAACAATTTTTTCAAAACCTGGTGGTGGACACATAAACACCTCTTCTTCCAAATCACCACTTAGAAATGCATTCTTCACATCTAGCTGATGTCATGTCTAGTTGAAATAAACTGTAAGAGACTAAAACTTGAATAGAGTTAATTTTAGCCATCGGGGAAAAAGTCTTTTGGTAATCAATATCATCGGTTTGAGTAAACCCCTTAGCAACAAGTCTCACTTTGTATCTTTCTACACTTCCATCAGCCTTGCAATTCACCGTAAACACCCATTTACGACCAATTGTTCTTTAGTCTTTTGGCAACTTACCATGTCTCATTTTTCACTAGAGCACGCATCTCCTCCATTACTATCGATTTTCATTTTGGATCATCAAGTGCTTTTTGAATGTTTCTCAAAACAAAAAAATTAGAGATTTTTGATGTAAATGCCTTATGACTCTGAGATAGTTTATCATAGGAGAGATATTTTGAAATAAGAGGGCTAGTATAAGACCGGGTACCTTTTCTAAGTGCCATGGGAATGTCAAGATCATAGCAAGTATCAAGAATAGGAGTAGTATTGGATAGTAGAGGGTTTATAGTACCTTGCATGTCTACAGGCTCATCATTCAGGATATCTGATTGATTTTGTACCTTGGGAACAGTAGGCTCTCTACTATTTTGATGATTCGTTCTCCTTGTGTAAACTCTAAACTTAGGTTCCTGTCCTTTAGGGTCATCTAGTAGTATTTCTCCCCCTGTTGAATTTTCAACCTTTTCTAGCTCTATAATATTAGAAACAACCAGCTTTTGGAGATTTTTAGGGGAATCTACAGTTTTAGGCAAGGGAGTGGGATTAACTTCCTAGAAATTTTCTTCACTTTGTTTCTACCCTTCAAGAAAAATTCCTTGAAAAAAAGGTTGATGTTCAAGGAAGGAGACATCCATAGTGAAAGATTTTTCGGGTGCTAAGATCAAAACATTTGTACCCATGTTTGTTTGGGGCATATCTATAAAGCTAGTTTGGACCATCCCCTAGTATGTAAATGGACATAAGCAGTGCGCTCAAAAACTTAGTGGTAAATCGGAATAGATTTGGGCTTCAAGAATTTTTTTTTTTTAAAAAGCATTCAAGGGGTGTACTATAGTTCAGAACCTAAGTAGGCATCCTACTTATCAAATAGGATGCTGTTAAACAGCTTCTCTCCTGAGAAATTTGGGAACATTTTTAAAAAACATATTGGCACGACACTTCCAGCAAATGTTTGTTTTTCCTTTCAGCAATCCCATTTTGCTGAGGGGTATCGATACAAATAGATTGATGTTGAATTCCCTTGTGTTTTAAAAAATGATCAAGAATCTTATTAAAATATTCAGTGCCATTATTAGTGTGGAGAATGCCAATGTTTTGTTGAAATTGGTTTTCAATCATTGTATAAAACTTTCTAAATAAAGTTTCAACTTCTGATTTTTCACTCATCAAGTAAACCCAATACAAACGAGTATGATCATTAATAAATATCACAAACCTTTTTTTCTCTAAATCCATGCTAATCCATGGAGGACCCCAAGCATTGCTATGGATAAGATAAAATGGCTTTGAGGTTTTTTAAGGTTGTGAGGGATAAACGGGTTTATGACTTTTTGACAAAATTCAATTTTCACAATGAAATGTTGAACAATCCAATCTTCGAAATAACATAGGAAAAAGTTTTTTCAAATACAAAAAACTAGGATGCCCTAACCTATAGTGCCAAAGCATAATTTGATCCGTAATAGAAAGAGAACTAATATTACTTAAGCCTTGAGATTTTTTACCCTTTGAATCTTCATCATCAAAATAGTAGAGACCATCTATAACCCGTAGCATCGCCAATCATCCTCCCCGAACTCTGGTCCTGAAACACACAATGAGAGTCAAAGAAAGTAACCCAAGTTAGAATTTTTAGACAATTTGCTAGCAGATAGGAGATTACAAGTAAGTTTAGGTATATGGAGAACAGTTGTAAAGGATAAGGTATTTGATAAGGTTACCAAACCTTTACTAGCAATAGGAGAATATGATCCATCTGCTATATGGACTTTTTTATAACCAGAGCAAGGGTTATAAGTATGAAACAAATTTGAAAGACTTTTCATATGATCAGAAGCTCCTGAATCAATGATCCAAGGAGTAGAAAAAAATGACGTACTAGGGCATTAGGATTACTACCTGAATGTGCCAAAGAAGCATTAGGTGCACCCAACAATCCAGAACTAGATTTCAGCAGCTTTAGGATGTAATCCAATTGCTCTTTATTGAAAGGGCAGTCACAGGTTCATGAGCAGAGGCTGGTTGACCCTTGCTCTCATTTCTTCCTTTCCAATTTGCTGGTTTTCCATGCAACTTCCAGCGGGTTTCACTTGTGTGCTTTGGCTTATTTCAATACTCACACCACACATGGGATTTTTACTCCAATTTCCCCTGAACCATTCGGCTAGCACAAGCCTCTGTAGCCAGGGCAGAACTCTACTGTTTTGTCAGGTTTTTTCTTTCCTAACATCACAAATTTGCGGCTTTCTTCCCTCTGAACTTCAGAAAACACTTCTCCAACGGAGGGAAGTGGCTGTCTACCAATAATTCTACCCCTAACTTCCTCAAACTCAACATTTAATCCAATAAGAAACTTAAATATACGATTATCCTCCACTTTTTTCTTATAGTGGTGGTAATCTTCTGAAGATTTTCACTCATAATCATCACTGAATAAGTCTAAATCCTGCCATAGATGTTTTAAAGAATTAAAGTATTTTGTAACACTTTCCTCACGTTGGTGGATTTCTTTAAGTTTCAGTGTCAACTCAAACACTTGAGATTGATTGCCCAAGTTTGAACACATGAGATTAATATTGTCCCACAGCTCCTTGGCAGTGTGGTAACACATAATTGGAGCTGATTTCCTCCTCCATAGGATTCACCAACCAAGTCATTACCATAGAATTTTCAGTATCCCAAGTGGATTAACCTGGATCTTCAGGGGCAGGTTTCTTCTTTTCTCCTGTCAGGTAGCCAATTTTCCCTCTCCCACGAATATACATCTGCACTGATTGAGACCAGTGTAGAAAATTTTCTCCATTCAGCCATATGGTTGTAATCTGGATCGAATAGGAATCTGAAATTGGTAGATAGGAGGTATTGCTTTTTTTGATGGGGTTGTGAATTTCAGATGACTTTGGTTGAGATTCTGATACAATATCAGACATGGTGAAGGAAGATGGAGGGTGGACAGACGGCTAGAGGCGCCAGGGTACCTAGGGTATTTTCTGGAATGGGCAGGGCTGGAAGTCGGCTAGGGTTAGGTTTTTTGCCTAATGCTCTGATACCATGTGGAAAATATTATGCCGTGTTTTTTCTTCTATATAGATTATATTTATATAGGAATACAAAGGTGTTTATACTAGGAAAGAATTCTATACAAATCAAATCTCCTAATTTCTCTCCCAAATCTGTTCAGAACAAATTTCCTCCTAATTAGCAGCCCCTTGATCCAGCTGCCACTGATTTCTCCTCCTCAGCAGAGATGCATATTTCTTAAAGGTAAGACTTTGAAAGGGCATAGTAACTAGCATTGGTTTTTTGCAATTATCATAGTGGTAACAGAATGTTGATCTCTTTCTTTTCATCATTGGAGATGCATATTATTTAAAGGTAAGACTTTGAAAGGGCTTAGCAACTAGCATTGGGTTTTGGCAACTATCATAGTGGTAACAGAATGTTTTAGTTTTCTATTACCAACTTGTATTTTCGATGATAGAATTTCCAGAAAGATAAGAAAGTGATATCCACACTATTTTCTTATTTTATTTGTATAATATTTTTTACTTATTAATAATCTTTATCTATGCATGATATGTTATGTAGTTGTCAAATTAATAATAGCGTGGGCGTATCTTTTTTTTTTTTTTTTTGAACAAGAATGTATTCCCATTGTACGATCTTATATATAGAATTTCCATAATCATAACTGGTATGTAGATTGCCTAAGAGCTCATGTCATGAGAAAATCTAGTACTGTTAAAAAATGTCATTGCTTGAATGATCTTTCAAATAGAAAATAAATAGTGTCTGTTTAACTCTCAGGAAGAAGAGCCCTAACCTGCAACCTTTACAGTGTGGGACTCTATAGCTATTGCTGTTTTCTTTGTTTGTTACTATTGAATACCTGCTTTATATTTGCTTGGAAATGGAGTCTTATCGTATGACAATCTTGATCACTTATCAGACAACTGCTTGGATGCACCGTTTGAGGATGCGTTTGTCTCATACTTAAATTGAGTATCTTGTTCATCAGCATACCATTATTTGAAGAATCTATACATAACCAGTATTTCTCAATGGGTTACAATTTCTCTTCATCATGTTGCCCATGGTTCTTCATGAGAGCTTGACATGCTTTGGGGGATTTCCTTGCTCTTTTGTTGAAATGATAATATTAGTAGATCGTACATTCTAAACTAGCGTTCATTAATTCTTAAATTTGCATTTCCATTTATCTTCTCTTTCTTTTCTGCAGGGCCATCAGTACGAGACAGTTTCAGGTTTTATATGCGAAGCATTTGGATATATCCCAAGGACAGGTGAGACCATCAAAGTGGTTCTTGAAAAGGAAGCTCAAGAAGATGAGGATGAGAATACTGAAGGCAAGTCTGACAGACAAGAACTGAAGGAAAAGCACCAAATATATAAACTTGAGGTAGAATTTGCATTCCATGCAACTTGTCTTTTCTGTCGAAGCTCCAGTGCATAAATTAGTATTCATAGACTTATGTGTTGTATGCATCAAGTAACAATTCAAAATTTTTTTCCCTAACTTCTAAAAAGTTGTGGGCGACAAGTTCTGCTTTTGTAGCTTTTCAACCTAGCTTCGTCCACCTGATCAAGTTTGTTAGCTATCTTGCTCTCTGAGCCCCTACTCTAGCTTAGCATTAAAGCTTGTCATCATCTCTCTTACAACAGCCTCATCCCTTGTCATTGAATATTATTTTCTTGTTTTACAAGTTTAACATTGAGATTCAATTAAAATAAGAAAAACAAAACAATTGGTTATATCTTGCGTAGATTAGATGGAATCAACAATCTCTGGAGATATGATGATATTCCCTCTTATTGCTGCAATTCGAGTTGCTTGCTATATGAAAGCTACTCAACAATGCTGGATGGGAGTTCATAATTATTACAGTGAATTCCAACTTATTTAGATAGCAATTCATGTGTCTGCTGATCATTATAATGTTTTGGATAAAATATTCATGATTTCTCTACTGTAGTTAAATTGCTTTATTGCATTTCACTTCAGTGTTTGGTATGCCTGTGGGATTGATGAGGTATGGCTTTTGTTATAGTTAGACTGCAGATATACAAATTTTTGGTAACAGCGGTAGCCATAATTTATATGCTTGTTGCTAGTATTCTCTGCAAATTTGACAACATCGATGCCTACAAAGACTATACTTGATTAGCTATGATATCATTTACTGAACAACACCCTTGATGTGTCCTTGCTGCAGATATTAGCTGGAAATGCCAGAAAGGTCAGTGCTGTCCGGTTTGAACGGATAAACAATGGCGAGGCGATGTTAGAAGCCAAAGAAGTAGCGCGCTTGGTTCCCAGGATCATGAAGAGAAAATGGAGCAGTGATGAAGAGTCCGATGTTAGTGATTATGATGAAGATTCATTCCAAAAGAGACCGGAGCATAGTCTTTCTGATTCCAATCTAATTGCCGAACATGAAGAGGATCGTGAGAGTTCAAGTAGACAGTAGTTTACATTTTCATTTCCTTTTCTCTCTTATTTTTACAGCTCCATGAAGTGACTCGAGAAATATAACAAGGGAACAAGAGAGAGACTAACACTGTAAAAAATTTTCACAGATGAAGTGAGGTATCTACATCTGATTCATCAAAGTTATTTGTTAGGTTCATGACACTGTCTGTGGAGCATAAATTCATCACCATTGGAGTCTCGTTGACATGGATACTAGTATGCTCGGTCTGCATGGTTGGTTGGGAGGAGAGAAAGGCTTGGAGTGGCTGCCTAGGTGGAAGGATTAATTCAGAGAGAAAAAACAACTTTGATGACTCATAGGCCATGGCTGGCTGGACATGCTCTGATTCAGAGAACAACTTTAAGAGCTCCCGCTGCTGCCTCATTTCCTTTGCTCTCTCTAACTGTCTGAATCTCTCCTGCAGGAGAACAATTGAGGAATGATTGATGGTGGGATCACAGCTTTGCCTACCCATTGCAGGTTAACAAATAATCTTTTGATGAGAGAGTGCTGTAGTGATGTCGTGGGAATTTTCTAATGCCTATTTATAGAGCATGTGTGTGTGTTTTAAGATCATAATGCATTTAATGCGAGCCTGTATTAGAGTTTCTTATTGACATAAAAGGAGAAGTACCATCGGCAGTAGAGCTACAAAGTCCAAGAAGACGAATTTATGTAGCTAACCTAAGAAGTCTGGGTTGGTGGAGTTGAAAAGTGGCAAAAGCACTTCTTATGAAGAAAATAGCTGAGGAAAAAAGTCCAAGTATGATGGACGGTAGTATTTGGGAAGGCTTTTCTGGTGGAATAAAAGGTTGGGGGATATTCTGTCGGCTTGTCTCCATGAGCTGCTATGGCTTTGGAGAAAATGGTGCCTAATTTGGTGGGATCTTTATTGCTATGAACACTCTCTTTTCTTCTTTGTGAAGTGCAAAAAGAAAGTATAGGTAGAGGACAATGGTCGCAGCAAGGAATAACTTTTCAGATTGATGTTATTTTGATTGAAGCCTTTTTATTGGAAGGAGAGAAAGTAGACCACCAAGAGTGGCAGGCAAAGGTTTTGCACTTGTCTGCCTCTCTTACCGTTCTCTCTTTTAGTCTACATTTTCTGTTGTCTTGCAGTTCTTGGACGGGAGTGGCATGGGCTGAAAAGAATCGGAGAATAATTACAAAGTGGCTCTTCTTGTTGGATCTTTTTGTATGGCAAATCAATCCCACCAATACTTCTAGTTTTGAACTCACTGTTGGATAAAGCGGGCGCGTCTTTTATGGAAATGGAACCTACTTTATGTTTATACTTAGGAATGTCATGCCTCTGGCTGTAGCAAAGTAAAAACAAAAAGAGGTGTGCATGGGCCATAGACAATGGTGGCGGACGACAAACGCCGCCCTGGTGAATCACAATGAAAAAAAATTTCCCCACCAGAATTAAAATTGATAGTTTTAGAAAGAAGTTTAGGATGGATGCTGTATACCTCATTCCCTCTCTTTCTAGGCCAAATCCTTCCTTAGTCTATCTATTCAAAGCGTAGCCTATTACCATCAGCCATTGTCTATTGAAGTGCGTAGCCTATTACTATTAACTATTGTCTATTGAAGTACGCTGCTACAACTAGGACAGTGTACGGACCCATTCCAAGGCAAATTGAGACAAAATGCAGCCATAAGTGAAATACAAATACAATTACAGTAAGTTAATTTCTTGGCTTTCTTCTTAATAAATGCTCGTGTTTCGCTATTTGTGAATGTGAGTATAGATGGCCACACTCCGCAGTTCTTTTGTTTTTATTTTTTTGGGTGTCTGAGAATGAGAGAGTTAATGAATTTCAAAATCCAAATCAAGAATGATAAGATGAGAAGAGATCTTAACCTCGAGCTGCCATTTTTTTAATTTCGAACTAAATTTAGTCTATTTGTTAAACAAAGATGATCATGCATGTAAGTATACTTCTACTCAATTTACATCTTGTATATTTTGTCAACACAAGCACATATGGGCATGCTTAGCACAACCTTGAGTTGCCATCATTATTTGAAGAAGGTATACTAATTTCATTAGAATGACTAAAATCCTTGTTTTTCTGACTAGTCGTTTCGAGATCCTGCCAATTGGGAGAAAAAAATATTATGTACCGATTTTTGTTTTATTAGGGTTAACCTAGTGAATCATGAGGCTTTTTTTTTTTTTCCTTTTTTAGGTATTTATTATATATTGAAGATATGACTAATCTTGTTTGGAATAGAAGCGAGAAAATTTAATATTTTTCAATAAATACAACTTAAGAATTCGAATTTTATACATAGATAAAAATAATTTTGTGAAGACCAATTTGTTAATCATTAGCCAACAACTTGTTTTTTTTTTTTTTTTTTTTTAGTTCAATGATAAAAGTATTTTCATGACTAAAAAAATCAAGGAAGAAAGCAAACTTTCTTAATCATTAGATCAACCTCTTAAGGTTGGCGGATGACCCTCTGTACCTTCAAAATATATTACTCCTTTTTCTATTTTATTTATTATTATTTTGTAACAGAATACTATTTACCATCGATCTATATCTTCTTTGAATATGAGTTGAACTATAAGAAATCAATATTCGTGGAGAAATTCTATTTGTAGTAATCTTGTATGAGGTGAACTATCGAAAATGAATATTTGTGGAGAAATTTTGTTAGTGTTAATCTTGTCACAAAACATCTACTTATTTTGAATATGAGCTGAACTATGAAAAATGAATATTCGTGGAGAAATTATGTTAATGGTAATCTTGCCGCATAGCACAAAGAAGTTGAAATTTTAATTTTCGTTTTTGGAAAAGACCAACAAGTCCATAATATTTTAATAGATTATACTCAAATATTGATAATATGGTGCTTGTTACGGTTTACTTGAAAATACCAGAATTATAATACCTTTCAATTTATCAATGTTACCAATATAATTTTTTTAAGCATATGCAAGATTTTACTTGGAACTTAATTCATGAAGAAGCGGCAATTACCTCGCCATCAAGCTAGATTATGAATTCTACAAAAATCTGAAGAAAATCATGGTCAAACGGGCGTGGATTAATATCAAAGTGGATATTGGGACAAGTAAAAGTCAAGTATTGTAAAACACCAACAATTTGACAATACTTGAAAGCCTAAAAAAAATGGCTTGCTATTGTGAAGGTAGAGCTTAGTGAAAGCGGATGTCGTGGTAGCCATGAGTTTTGTATTAGGACATAGCAACACAAGTAAGAATATCCTGAATATATTCCCACTAATTATAGAGAAGGTTGTGACTAGTGGATGTCACCTTAATACCAAAAAAGTCTGTAAGAGGACCAAGATAACAAAGGTGAAATTCAGCAACAATTCGTGCAATAAGAGTTGTAATATGAGAAGAAATTAAGCAACAAGTCGTGCAATAAGAGTTGTAATATGAGAAGAGCTACATCCACTATAAGAATATGATCAATATAAACTATGAGAAAGATGGAAACCTCAGCAGTGTAAAGAATGAAAAGAAAAGTATCAATTTTGGAGTTTACAAACCTAATGCGTAGGATAAATTAACTAAGCCGAGATAACCAAGCACAAGGTGCTAAAAGAATTTGTGCAACTTACCCACTTGATTGGAATAGAGAAAATTAACAAAGTGGAGGGGTTGCTTCATAAACACATCTTCAATGAGGATGCCATTAAGAAAGATATTATGAATATCAAACTTGCAAACTAGCCACTACTTAGAAATGACAATGCTGGGTAAAATACGAATGGTGGAGGGTTTAATAACAAGGCTCAAATTTTCAGTGTAGTCCACACCCTTCTGTTAGTGAAACCCTTTCTAAATAAGTCTTGCCTTGTAAAACTCAAAAGATCCATTACTTTCTTTTTTACATGATAAAACCAACTACACCCGACGACTTTGATATGAGGAAGGCAGGAGACAAAGAGTCCATGAACAATTATCATGTAAGGCATCCATTTCAACAAATATAGCAACATATCGTTTAGTGTAAAGGTTGGCCTCTTTGAAGGTGGGCTCATTTCTAGAGAAGCAAAAGATTGAGAGGCCGTGGTTGGTGATCCAAAAAATAGTGCTGATATATGCTGCCGGTTTGGAACAAACAAAAGGACAACAAACCATATTGTGCATGTGTTGAGTAGGAGGGGCAAGCTATTGTGAGGACTGTTGGACAGTGGCAGTAGACTACTGTACAAGGATAGTGGCACTAGGCTGCTGACAAATGGTAGTAGATGGTGGAGGTGGTGCAGCTGGAACTCCAAAAGATCACCACTTAGTTCGGATGGAGATGCAGAAGAAAGTGACGTCAGATTGACAAAATACCCTAACACCCCCCTCCCAAAAAATAAATAAATAAAATAAAATAAAATAAAACACATGCACACACACAAACACAAACAAAGCACCAAAGCGAAATGTCCCCAACAATATTTTGACCACAAATCAAGCCCAAATAATAAACAAATGCACCTTAAGTAAGTAAACAATTCAAATTATCCAACAAGACCAATCCTGAATACTAACCCTACCAAACCTTGATTTTTAGGAAACAATAATGATGCTGATTTTACCCTTCTTCTTTTAATTTTTTTCTAAAATTTTAAATATGATCTAATAAGGCCTAAATGATATGAATGATAAAATTTCAACTCAAATAGACAGCCCTAACCATGTAAGCTATCTAGGTTGAAACTATCAAACCTTGGTTGAATATGAATTTCAATCTTAACAAATTCATAGTTGAAATAAAATAATACAAGGCTAAAATTTCCCTTGATTATAGAGTCCACCACCCTAAAGAAAATTAGTAGAACTTACAAGATACTTATGTCAAGGAAACCTATTGATATAGATAACACCACTACAAGTAGCTTGAATACAATTGATTAGGAACCTACCTTAGTTGATCACTCTAAGAATATAATTATTATACCTTACACCAAGGAAACACAAAGGAAAGAAAAAAATTATCCTCCTCCTCAAATATTCGAAAGAAACTTGTTACAAAAGAAGCAAAAATTTTATCGAAACGAGCTAGAAAGTATTGGCTATAGTTGAAAAAATCTTGTCCAATTAGACTACGAAAACCAACTTGGTCAAAACTTTAAAGAGAAAAATAACTTGAGACCTAAATGGACTCTTATGAAATCATTATTTAATACGAATTTATCCTTAAGAGTGTTAATATCAAATAAGGATTTACTCGATTTAATGACTCATAATAAAATAAGGATCCAAAAAAAAAAAAAAAAAAAGGGATCCAAACCCAAAATCCCATGCCATGTTCAACCAACTTAGAAATTAAATCATGAGGACTATTTAATTAGTCCAAGTCCATATAAATAAAAATAACTTAAAATAAATAATTCTTCAAGCTCAAATTAAGCATAAAGAATGCATAAAACAAAGTAAAATAAAGATAAAAGACTTAATGTTTCGGACATGCATTTGGCCTATTGGAGAGAGGACACCCCTGTTTCATGCTTCCCAAATTGAAGAAGACTCGACTTTAAGGTCTTAATCTTTGTCATATTCTCCAAAGTAAAGTTAAAGATCTACAATATTAAATCTATTTGAAATGTTGTAGTCTTTCGGGGCAACTCAATCTTATATGCATTATCATTCACCTTAGCTTCAATGCAAAATGAACCATCTACCTTTGGCTTCAACTTTGCCTATTTCCTTTTAGGAAACCTCTCGTTCCTTAAGTGCACCCATACTAGATCTTCTACATCAAAAGATGAAGGCCTTCTATACTCATTTGCTTGCTTTTAATACTTCTCATTATACTTTAAGATCTTTTATTTAATATATTCATGAAGTTTCGTGATCTCTTTAGCCTCCATATTAGCATCAACACCATATTGCCTCAAAATTGACTTAGGTGTAAGCTTAGTAAGAGTAATAGGGTTTCTCCTATACACTACTTTAAAAGGACTCTTATCTATTATTTAACCAGGAGAACAATTATAAGCAAACTCAAGTAACAAGTCATATTATCGTATATTTTTCCCTATAAAACTTTGTAAAAGACTCCCCAAACTTTAGTTAACACCTTTGGCGTATCCATCTCAATCTCAATACTCGAAGCAACAAAGCCTAAAAAATAACATTATTAGTGAAAAAGTGACATTTTTTAAGGTTAGCATAAAGCTTTTGCTCTCTTAACACTCTCTATCACATATCTTAGATGTTCAAGTTTCTCCTCAAACCGCATCTATGTATTAAAATAACATCAAAATACATGATAATAAATTTACTAATGAATAGTCTAAATACCTTATTTATTAATTTCATAAAGGTACTATGAGCATTTGATAACCTAAACAACATAACCATCCACTTATAAAATCCATCGTGCATTTTTAACTCAACCTTCTTCCACTCATCATCTTGTCTCATTTGATTCTAATGACAACCACTCCTCAAATCAATCTCTAAAAATATTATAGAGCCATGCAACTAATCAAGTAAGTCATCAAGCCTTAATATAGGGAATCGATACATGATTGTGATTTTATTGAAAGCTCAACTATTGATACACATCCTCTAAGTCTCATCCTTCTTTAGCACTATTAAAGGTTGAAACTATACATAGACTCATACTCTCCTTCACGAGTCCTTTTATCATTAAATTTGTAAATTTTCATTTTGACTCCTCATACTCAAGCGTGACTTATATAATAAATAGGTCTATGTGGAATAACAAATCCTAAAAAGAAGTCAATAGCATGGAAAATGTCTTGTATTTGAGGTAATCCCTTAGGAATCTCCTTAGACACCACATTAACAAATTGCTCCAATAATGGTTTGACCCTTTCGGGAATAGCATTCTTCTCTTCATTCTCTTCTATGAAAACAAGTGCATAAGCTAACTTCAATTCCTCTACTTCCTTCATAAGCATGGATTTAGAAACAAGCTCCTTGTTTTCATTAATACGAGCCAAATCTTCCTTCTTCGATGACATTTTCTCTCATTTGAAAGTGAAAGCATAAGTATTCTTGAATTCATCATAGATAATCTTATGATCATACTACCAAAGTCTCTCTAGTAATAAGTGACAAGCATCCGTAGGTACAATATCACAACATAACTTGTCAACATACTTCTTATCAATAGAAAACAACACCAAAAACCTCTTTGACACATGAATCTCATTTTATTTTGCAACCAAGTCAAGAAATATGGTTGAGGTGATCAACCATTTCCAAATTCAATTTCTCTACCATTCGAGAAGACACCACATTCTCACAGACTATCTCTATTGATAATTAACTAGCACATATTGTCATGTGATGTGCAAAGAATTTGAAAGATACTATGCCTCATCGAATCTTCTTTAGGAGCCATATCTACACTCAATGCACTTTAGACAACCATCTTTATAATTGTCCAATACACCAATAAAAGTCAATATCGGATCTAATACCAAATTGATGCGGGATTGAGAAGATATCCTAACTCTGTGGAAGCTTAAACACACAAATACAAATATATCACCAATAATATTTCAGCCATAAATCAACCCTAAATCATCAACAAACACACCTTAAGTAGATAAGGAACTCAAATTACCCAATAAGGCCAAGCTTGAATACTAACCTTAGTAAATCTTAATTTTCAAGAAATAAAAATGATGTTGATTTTACCCTTCCTTTTTTTAGAATTTTTAGAATTTTTAAATATGACCTAATGAGCCTAAATGATAAGAATGGAAAATTTTCAACTTAAATAGACAACCTTAGCTATGTAAGCTATTTAAACCTAAACTATCCATGCTTCTCGACCAATTCACAATTGGAATAAAATAATGCAAGTTTATAAATCCTTTCTAATGATAGAGTCAACCACACAAATATATATATATATATATATATATATATATATATGAGAACTTATAGGATATGTACATCAAAAAAGCCTACAATTATAGATAACACTACCATAAGTATCTTGAACGTGATTGATTAGAAACTCACTTTAGTTGATCACTTTAAGGATATAGTTGTAGTATTAGTTCAAGGAAACACAAAGAAAAGAGAAAATTCTCCTCTAATTTTATTATCAAATATTGGACAAAAACTTGTTACAAAAGATGAAAAAATAAATTTATCTTTAGAGTGTCCATATCAAATAAGAATACACATAATTTAATGACCCTTAATAAAATAAAGATCTAAAACAAACAAGGATCCAATCTAAAACCTTAGACCATATTCAGATCAACTAGAAAATTAAATCACGAGGACTATTTAATTAGTCCAAGTTTATACAAATAAAAAAAATCCAAAATAAATAATTGTTTAAGCCCAAATTAAAGGTAAATAATGCATAAATAAATAAATAAAGATAAAAGACTTAATATTTTAGTCATGGGCCTAGACACATTTAGCCTATTAGAGAGGGGACACTCCTATGTCAAAATGACTCATGGAATGACTTATGAGAGAATTGGCCATGGATAATAGTGGTGTTACATTAGGTATGGTGGTAGTAGGAGTGGCGGAACTAAAGAAAATTAATGAAAGGGACACAAGATGGTGAGGGTGAAGTGTAGAGTTGGTGATAGGAGAGGAAATGGATGACTAAGACAAACCAATAGGTATTCAAAGGTATGGTGTTGGAGATTATGTTATGGTAGAGGACAATTCATGTTCAACCTTTGTTAAAGGATAAACATTTTTATGAAAATGTATATCTCATGTAGTATGAACTATGTTAGTGGAAATATCCAAATAAATATATCCAAGATAATTGGTAACATAGTTGAGAAAAATACAAGGATTTGAGTGAAAATCCATTTTTTTGTTTGTATGGGAAAATAGGAGCAACCAAATGTCTTATGAAAATGATAATCACGTTTAAGATGATAAAGACACTAAAAAAAAAGATTTACTATTGAGTGTAACAATAAGAATATGATTTTTCAAGTAAACATCAATGGCGAAGGAAAAAAGGCAAAAAATTATGAGCAATTTTTGAATGAGTAAGTAAAGTTAAACAAGTCCGAATAATGTAATGATGCCTACGAGCAACAGAGTAATTTTTTTTTTTTTTTTTATGGATATGAAGAAAATAGATTTAATGGAGAATATTAATGTTAATGAAATATACATGTAATTTATTATATTCACCATCCTAGTCACTATGAACCATTTTAACTTTAGTGGATAATTGACATTCGACTATTTCTAAAACTAGAGAAATTTTTTAAAGATATCTGATTTATTTGACATGGAATAAAACTAAATAAATTTGGTAAAGTCATCCATAAAAATAGCAAAATAAAAAAAAATCATTGAATTAAAGTATTAGGGATGAACCCCACATATGGGCAATAGACCTAATACCTAAATATAATGTAAAGGACTTGCCTCATGGACAAGCCAAACACTTAAATCTAAAACTAAAAGTTGAACAAGAAACTTTGTTTTATAAATAAGTTGACTTAAAATACAAGAGGTAGGATGTCCAAGCTAATGATTACATATCTTAATAGGAGCACAAGTTGTAAGAAAAACTCAAAGAAAAAACATGGTTGAAAATTTAGAAAGGACATAGAGATCATCTTTACTCCATTTAGAGATAAGAATTTCCTTAGAAATGAGAGTCTTGATACAAAAATAACATGGGTGAAATTGAAAGAAAATATAATTTTTATGTATAGATTATTAAAGAGAGAGTAATGGTTTTAATATGCGAGTACATGATGAATTTGAAACATTTGAAATATGTGTTTTGGTGTGTGTAAGGTGGTTGAGGAATTAAGTCTTTTATCATCTCTTACAATTGGAAAAGATATAAGTATTATCGAGAAAAAGCCTTATTGTGAAGATTGAATTTCTAAAATCTTATTTGGATAACTATCCTACAAATGAGATGAATATTAAGTTTTCGGAGAAGAAAATTTTTTTGTCATAATTTTTCGATCAAATGCTGCCCATATAGACTAGAATCTAATGACTAGAGGATGTAAAACAAGTAAAGGCTTTACTATTGAAGCTATGGAAAAAGGATCTTACACTAAATTTCTATCTCCACACATTTAAAAGATAGAAAATGATTATTAAGGAATGTGAAAGAAGTTTAGTTCAATCCTAAAATTTTCAATATGCCTAAGCTCGAACTTGTAGAAAAAATTGAGATGGATCTACCAAAATTCTATTCTCATATGGAATGAAGTCAAGCATGACACCACCATTCCATCATTTTTATGTTATTTTTATGGCATAAAGACTTGTAAAAAACCCATGCATAAGGTTCTTTATATGTAACCATAGAAAGTAAGGTCCAATGTATAAGATAAAGGATAAGAAATGTTAGTTTCTTGACACTTGGCATGTAAGCTTATCTAGGTTAGCTAATGTCTTAGCACCTAATATGTAATCTTATTTTACCTACATATAAAAAAAAATGGTAATAGACACCATCTCTTTTTATATAAATACCTCATCCTTTTTTAGTAGTTTTATGTAATTTTTCTTTGTAAAACTCCTATATTTGTCTAATATGTTGATTTATTAGTATTAAATAATCTATAAAAGAGGAGAGAGAGAGAGAGAGAGAGAGAGAGAGAGAGAGAGAGAGAGAGAGTAAGATCTTTAAAAAGAGTGATAGAAATGCAGCCACCATATACAAAAGAATCGCATTCGATACTAGTTGTAAGTGAATACTAGTTGAAAGTATAGTAGACTAAACATCCATTATAAATATGAGTTTAAATAAATATTATTTTAACATTTATGAACTTTAACCATAATTGGATAAGAGGTTTGTCTTTAGCGAGGGTAGAATTGTTGAACTAGGTATACTTTTAAGAATGTAGGATCCCTTTTTTGCCTTATATAAGAAAAAAATAATATGAAATATTAGGTTTATTAAAAGGAGAGGAAATGGTTACAAGCCATTACTTTGAATACTATTGTATTACTAAGTAAGAACTAGAAAAAGAAAAAGATGTTTATCAATGTCATATTTTTTTTAAAGTCTTGGTGCTTTTACATGTATTATTAATGAGTAATGATTGCCTAAATAGTAAGCTTGTTTTCGTCTTGATCATGCTATAGGCAATGAATTAGTGACACGATTGTTAAATTCTATAATTGATTGTTTAAATCAAATAGTTCACTTTTTAAATATCTTTTAGGATAAACATACACATTTGTTTTTATATAATACCCAACGTCTCTTATTTTTCACTCATAAATTTTTTTTTGATTGAAATACTCTTTACTAAAAAAAAAATTTATTATTTATTTATTATTATAATTGTTATTATTTTTTGCATTTCAATTAGAGGTATTTCGGTCAAAATTTTTTTATTTAGCTGAAAATTAAGCTTGAAGGATAGATTAAATATTTCAAACACAATAACATTTCGAAAAACAAAAATTAGGAAAAGATGAGATGAAATTGAAAATGTAGAAACATATGTGAGACATTAACTATTATATATAGATAATTGTGTATGTTTACCCCATCTTTTGCAAAAGAGTAAAGGAACCGACTCTAAAACAAAGTGAATCTAAGGAATATTTCCTCAAGGACAAATCTACTTTTAGATTTATTGTAAGTTCGCTATATTTAAACAAATAAAAAAAAACTAAAAGAGTCTAGACTTACTCGATTCGAGTCAAGTAACTCTTGAATATGAGTAAACCAACATTGATTGAAGTTTGAATAAACCACCACCAAATATATCAAATACTTTTTTTCTTGATCAATATTGATACCAAATTTAGCCAATCACATTGGCACGATGGTCTTTCCTTTCTATGAATGCTAGTGTGTGTATTCGGTATTAAGTCCATTTTCTCAATCAATCATCAAGTATAACTAGTTTGACTTCGAGCAATAATCATATAAGACTTATAAAGGAAGCATCAAAAGGCCAAAAGAATCAACCACTTGCACCAACTATTGCTCACTCGATAAATCTTTAAAAAATATTTTTTAGTTAATAGAGAACCATAGTTCTTAAAAATGGCTATTACTTAACATAATTGCCATTAGATAATAGAACCGATAATAGCAATTATCATCTTTTGGTGTGATAATGAAATATTAGGGATTAGCATATATAACGGTCATTATATCTTTACATAACATTAATGACCATTATATCCATTTTTTAGAAGAAAAATTATTGTTATCGTCCATTGATAGTCGGATTTGTGTTTCAATCTCCAATCAAATTTAATGAAACATAAGGACAAACATTTAGGAGGGAGAATTAGTTTTTGAGGTAGGAAGAAAAAAGGATATTGTTTTTAACGTGTAAAAGGAAAAAAAAAAGAGAGAACAATTGATGCTACGGATATAAAAGAGAAAGATGAGTATAAAGAAGAAGAAGAGAGAGTCCGTAGAAAAAATTGTTTTAGTTTGAGGTATTGCTCATTTGACTTTCACTTAAACATAAAAGGCTAATATGTTGGACCTATGTTTTGTATTTAGGTCCATACTTTTAAATGGTCCTAGTCATACAATTTTTTTGGACCTAATTTTTTTATACAATTTTAGTTTCACTTACCTCTTATATATATATATTTACATATATTGGGCCTAGTTTTGGAATTTTTCTTTTTTACTTTCTTTTACATTGTATAATTCCAAAAAATTAATAAAGTTTTACTTTTTTATGGCACAAACAAAGAAAACTTATGAGTCAATTTTTCTTCCACTTTAGCAATTGATAACTAAGTTATAATTTTTTAAAAATATTTTATAAACAATAATTGAAACTTAGGTTAAATTAAAATTTAATTTTTAACAATGTAATTATTATTGAATTATAAGGTATATATAAATAATTAAAAAGTGCTATTATTATGTTTATTTAATAAAACTATCAAATTAACATGCATTATGAAAAATTGTTGCGGATTGCTAAATGATTCACAAGAATAATAGCCATGACCATTATGTTTTAGTCGTTAAAACCCACATTCATTATTGCAATTTGTTACCATTATTGCAACCACAACTGCTATTTAAAACTATAGAGAGAATAAAAAAATTACCTTTTACAAATAGGAAAAAGCACAAGTATGATATGAAAAATATTTGTTGGTAATGCAACCAAGGGAAAAATCTTGGAATAAAATTTTTCCTTGATCTCGAGGTAATAAATTCTTTCTTAGTCGAGTTCAACAAATCTTTAGGGACAAATGTTTCTTGAACTATGATCAAGTTAGCCAACCATTTGACACGATTATGTTTGAGTTAGCCAAGTTTTTTTTGGCTTAATGATTACTTCAAAAGTGGGCAAGTTTTTAGATCTCCAAGCATAATCATGGCCATGGTCATAGTTGAGTTTTCCAAAACTTTTGGCATAATAGTTTTTATAGTCATGATTGAGTTTCTAACAATTTCTAACACAATGTTGACTATGATCATGGTCTAGTTTTCTAAAAGTTTTGGCATAATAGTTTACTTGGTTATAGGTTAACCAAAACTTTAGGTATAACAAATAACACATTCAATGATCATAGTAACCACATCACCTTTAATAGATTGAACTAATTTTTCTCAATAAATTTTTAACCATATCAATTTTTATAGTATGAAATATATTCAAATTTCATGCCTAAAGAATTTGATTTGACTTTACTTGAGACATTGATTGAAGAAGAGGTATATCATGATATTAGCATAACCATTTTGAGAAATAAGAGGTTGCTCTATGACTCTCTCCGGGTGATTCAATAAGTTGGGTAATTATGTTCGCATTAGGATTGCCATATGTTATATTGGATGTGAGAGTGTTAGATTACTCCCTAGTATGATCAAAAGTAGAAGCGTTGAAGTGTTTCATAGTGTTATCGGATGTAAAATCATAAGTTTTCCGTTTAGTGTGATCGAATGCATCCAAGTTATTAGTTTGGCAAGATTGAAATGAACAAGCAAGAAGTTGATTAAGGGGAACCTAAATTTATTTGGGTTAAAGAATAAGAGGTGTTTAAGAAAACTCTCATTTTGTATGAGTAAAAGGTAATTGAGCATTCACCGTATTGCGGGGCAAAAAGACACGTGATGTTAGGGATTTTGTTAGACAAGTTGCTTAGGTTTGAATGGGTAAGAAGTAAAAAAGGAGCTAAAGAACTAGGAAACTAAAAAATGACTAGTGTGCATAATTATATAGATAAGTGGTTGTTTACGGATAGGAAAGATCAAGATCACCACTACCATGTTCTACTTGAGGTAGGCTACATTGTAAGCGAGGTTAAAAAGAAATGTCTAGTTTTATCATATTATAAGTTTATGGCTATTTAAGTATTCTTATCTTATTGAGGTCGGTTAGTCGAGTGATTTAGAACTTTGGCTTGTCAAAAGCCTATTTTCTTACTCTAAAATAAAAGGATGAAATGTTTAAGATGGTGAGTCCCTATTGGCTATAAGCCCATAACTTATAAAAATAGCAAGTTCCTAACAAATGCATGCCCATAACTCATAAAAATGACAAGTTTATGAAGTTTATGATGTCTATTTAAGTATTCTAGAAAATTTGAGAGAAAAGAAGATGGAGAGAGGCGGCAAACAAAGGAAGAAAGAAGAGAAAAATACCAAGGAAAAAGAAGAAGAAAAGATGAGGAAGAATAAAAAAAATCTAGAAGCTATTAATTACCAAGCTTAAGATTAAGAAAAATATAAAGGCCATTAATTACCAAGCTTAAGATTAAATCAAGTATGAAACACTTGGCTTAATCCTAAGGGAAAATCATGGCTATAAAAGGGAAGGAGAAGATGGAAGAAGGGTTACAAGCTATAAGTGTTCAAGTAACCCTAAAGGAAGACTACACCAATAAAGAAGAAAATCATCCAACCACCACTCCAAACCATATTAGTTAGCCTAGAAAAAAAACTCTAAAATAACTTTAAAATCAGTTTAGAAGATCAAAAAAAGGAGGAAAAAGATCCATCTTGGCCAAATTTTTTGGGAAGAAAAGGGGAGGAAGAAACCAATGAGGAAAATAGGAGAATTGGCCAAACTTTAAGTGAGCTAAGTGTAATCCTCACTATACCATAATAAATTAGTGATTTTAATCTATAATTTATGTTAATTTGAAGTTTATTTTCTTGAGATTTAATGGTTGAATTGTTGGAGATACTATATTGTTACTTGAATTGGATGATTAAAATGATGTATATATGATTTTGATGTTGGAATTGTGATTTTTGGATAATTAATAGGACTAAATTAGTGTGTTTTGATGTTCTCCTTGTTCATAGAAAAAGTTGGTTGGATACTTGAAAACATGAATACTCGAAATGTTTACAAGGTGTTTGATGGAATACTTTTAGAGTGTTTATGGTGTTCAACTAAAAACATTGAAACTTGGTCACTTTATAGTGAATTTCGACGAAGTAAGAGGTTTAGATTGGATGACCAACTTAACCTACTTGATGTTAAAATGATGAAAAACATATTAAGTTAAAATATTAGAGGTGAAAATTTGAGTTAAAATGCTTATGTCTTGTGTGCTAAATTTCATAGTTGTCATGTAAAGGGGAAAAAAATTCACATGCAAAAAGAGAGAGAGAGAGAGAGAGAGAGAAAGAGAGAAAGACATGAGTACTAAACTAGGAATAACATTAGCTTCGAAGTCAAAATCGGGTGGTTCAAAAGCCTAGATTCATCTACACATCTAGGGTTATAACAATTTTGAATAGCTCAATGTCTCATTCCGTCGAGTTACTAGGTCAAAGCCGAGCTGCAAATCGAGATTGTGAATCTATCTAGATTCTATCACCAAATTGAAAGGAAGGAAAGTTGAGAAAAAGAAACAAGATTGTTTGATGATGATGGTTGGTTATGGTTTTAGGTCTTAATAGTTATATTTATCCAAATTATATGTTTTGAATGCTATATTAGTTTTTTTTTTTTTTTTTTACCTTGTTTTCCAAATTGTTTCGTAGCTTTACCTTAGCCCTATTATAAATCTAACAAACATCATCTGATTTATGTTTGTTATGTGTTATAAGCGAGTGAAGATTAGATGAATAAGCGAGCTTACGGTAGTTACTTATCATAAATTTTACTTGAGAGCTATGATTTACCCTTTCAAATACTTGATTATTAAATGAGTGATGTGTGAATGTCAATCACACTTGTTAATTTCTTTTAGAATGAAAATTTCTTGTCTCGTATAGTTTGAGTGTATTGAGTCTGTTTAGTTCATGATGTGTTATGGTGTTTGAATTTTTCTCCTTGTTTATGATTACGGTAGATGATGTCTTTTGTGTTGTTAGGGGAATTAGTGTTTGTGTTTTAAGGTTTTTGTTTAGTTTAGTTTGCCCAAAGGCATGCAAAATCTAAGTGTGAGGGATTTTGATAAATACATTATATTATATCTTTATTCTCTTTATATTTAGTTTATTTGATATGTTTCATGTCTTATTATAATAAATAATGCTCATATTAAGGTTTATGATATAAAATTGGAAATCTAGTGAAATTGTGCTTAAATTTGAAAAATTCTAGCGAGTTTGACTTAGACCTTCTAAGCTTTTTGTAGGTTTTAGTAGATTTGACAATAGAATTGGAAGAATGGGTCTTCAATGCTTTGCAAAAGATATCTCAAACTTTCTAGAATGATATAGTGGGTTAAAATTTAAGTTTTCTTTAGGCTCGTAAATGGTATTTCGTATTTTAGTCTACAAAGCTAATCTAAATGCTATTTAGAGTCCGGATCATCTACGATGTTTAAATCATATCTATAGTTTCAAAATTATAATTGAAGGCCAAGCCTATGGAACCAATTGGAAGCATATATATAATTATTAAGTGGGTCTCAATCTAAAATTAGCTCTGTTTGAAGGAGAAATTCAGCTGCAAAGTTAGGTTCCTATGGTTGGGTAGATAGGTTGAGTCAATAGTAGTGTTTAGTCCATAAATTGAGCTATGGACCTTTTCTTGATGCAAGGCTTGATGCGTTGGAAATATGAGAGATAGATTTATAACTTTTATGAAGAGAGAAAACTACAATTTAGCATTTACCTGGTCCATATCTAGTAGAGAATACAAAACTAGAAATGAGTTTTTTGATTTCTAGGAAATAATTTAGGATCACTAAACATTTTCCTTCTTTTGGGAATTTTAAATGGAATTTGTAGAGGTAGAAACATCCGTTCTCTTCTTTTTCTTGTTCCTCCCTTAGTTTATTTTCTGAAAATAATATTTGGGTCATTTACATTCATGTTTAGCTAATTTTTTATAGTCATTAAAAGGAATTCAATCAGTTAGTACAAACTATGGGATTATATTTTTAATTAAAAGTATTATTCTTTTTAAATGCTTTATTTCTTTCTTTTATTTGTTTATGATTGCATGGTTCAATTGGTTAAGATACAAATTAATTAATTGAATTATATGATCTAATGCTAAATTGAGTTCATAATTCATAATTGTTATGAAACTTGATTAAAGTAGCGCTTAGGAAACACAATTATGATCCAAGTTTTCATTACTTGTTTAAAGGAAAGAGATAATGAATTCCAAAAATTTATGATGTGTAATTTTGTTGTTCATCATTAGCTTATTCTTAGAACATAATGTTATTATTACTTTCACTATGATTGCTTAATATCGAATCGAGTTACTAATAAGTAATTGATTTGGATGCTAGGTTTGAATTAATAAACGTAGAGAAGATTTAGGATTTACTTGGCTTATTGTTAAATCTTTGGTTAATTATTTAAATAAGGAATATAGATATATGATGTCAATGATCAATTTACTATTGTGAATAATCTCCCTTGAATTGATATTGTTTTAAACTCGAATTTTTATGTTGTTAATTATTGTTCATTTAGAATTTATTCTTCTGCTATGTAACTCTCAAATAACCAAAATCCCCTTTGTTTCCTTTCCTTGGTTTACTCGTGATTTGATTAATTAGACTTTGTGAATTTGACCCTTACTCATCCTATCCGTAGTTTAGAAATAAAAAGTAAGGTAAATTATTTTTTGTTGCATTCCATACGCATTAGTTTACCAAGGTCTTTAATATTGAACATCGTATCCAAAAACTATTTGAGCTAAGAAAATTTAGTGGTATTATTATCTATGATGATCATTTCATCAACATAAATAAGAATAGCAATAAAGGTGCCAAGAAGAGATAAACAAAGAGTGATCGGAAGATGATTTGATGAAACCCACTACAAGTAATGATTGAGTAAATTTTTTATACTAGTTATGAAAAGCTTGACAAAGCCCATAAAGAGACTTCTAGAGACAACAAACATGTTGCTCCCTTTTTTTAGCAAAGCCCTAAGGAATTTTCATGTAGACTTATTTTAAAAAATCACCATGCAAAAAGAAATTATTAACATCTAGTTGATGAAACTCCCATTTTTGTATTAAGGCAATGATAAGAAGTAAATAAATTATGACTTGTTTTGCAAATGGGACAAATGTCTCATGAAAATCAATGCCTTTAAATTGACTATATTTATTTGCCACAACACAAGTTTTATATTGTTCTATAAAGCTATCGTGGTGAAATTTAACTTTATAGATCCATTTAAAATCAATGACACATTTCCTAGGTGATAAGGGTATAAGTGTCCATATGTGATTGACTTTTAAAGAAGAAATTTCTTCGGCCATAGCATCTAGCTAATATTCATGTCGCATTGCCTAAGAAAAGAATATAGGCTTTTTGATGAAAGAGATGGCCACTAGAAAGGCATTATAAGTGTTCAAAAATTTAGAATCAAAATATTATGAGATAAAGGATGTATCGTTGAGTTAACTAAATGAGGAGAGTATATGTCAACAAAGGTGGAAAAGTGTAATAAAAACTTGATAAATTTTTAGATAGATGTCCGACTTGAGAAGAACGGACTATTAAAGGTCTAATTATAGAGAAGACGACCTAGCAATTTGGTGATAAAGACCCAATGGAATGTTGATCTAAGAAATCTATAGCCTAGAAGAAGAAGAGCTAATACGCTCTATAGTGGGTTGGTAAGTTTGAAAAAGCCTAGTATGTGCAAAATCTTTTATTACTAGTCATGATGTAGTGGAGAACCTAGTTTTTATGGGCTATAGAGTTGGCAAAAGTCCAACTCGTGTAGGATTTTTTGTTCCAGTGTCATGTTTTTATTGTATAGCATGTTTTAATGGTGGACCTAGGGTGCATCTGAAGAAGTAAGCTATAGGGTATTAAAATGTGCTTGTGTAGGAATGGACTTAGTCCTCCGAGCCCACACAACATTAGAGGGTTTTAGACCAATTTGATAGTGATTAGGCTAAACAATAGGGCTAAATGTAGAAGATACACTATCAAATGGACTAGTTTGACCTAACGAGACTAAAATATGTATTTTTAGTGTGTAAATCCATAAAATGATCAAATGAATTAGTAAAAGGAAAACTATCCTCAAAGAGTTGAACATCTCATAAAGAATAAATCACATAACTTTCTAAGTTATAAATTTGGCGACCTTTTTATCCTTACGAGTAACCATAAAAATGTTTGGTTTGCTTCAAAGAGCAAACTTGTCGTGCAACTTATTATGGATATGTCCATAACAAAGACCCCAAAACTTCATAGGTGATCATAATTAGGTATTTGACCAAAAAAATTTCATAAGGAGTTTTGTTCTATAGAACAAAAAATGCATTCGATTAATCAAACATGCTAGAGTCAAAATATAATCACCCTAAAAATTAATCGATAGGTTTGCCTAAAAAATACAAGGCTCGAGAAACCCCTAAAAGATGTCAATGCTTGTGTTCTACCACCCCATTCTATGGAGGAGTATCCATATAACTTGTGTACGTGTCCATTCCATGCTCAAAATAATATTCCATCAAATTCAAGTGATTTAATTTCAAAATATTATCGGTATGAAAAACCTTGATTTTTGCATTAAATTGTATCTAAACACAATTAAAAAAGAGTAAGAGAGAGCATCTCATTTTTTATTTATATTTCATGAGAAAGACCCATATGGTATGATTGTGGTCATCAACAACATCGCTTACTGGATATAAGATACTTTCAAAATGACTAAGAAAAAGGAATTAAGGGTTTAGAGTCACCATATATTATTGAAGGAACCTAGAAAGGGAACTAGATTTAAAGACTTTGGGTCAAATGTTGGTTATGCAAACTAGAAAGATAACAAATCACCTATAGGTATCCTTTTTAGAAACAAATATATATATATATATATATATATATATATATATATATATATATATATATATATATATATATATATATATATATATATATCGATTTGATCTTATCTTAAATATCATCTCTTATAAGTATTGTTTTCCAAAACATTTTCTAGGTCAATTTTCAATTTTATTTGATTGGTATATATTGAAAAAAAAATAGGCCTTTTCTATCTCCAAAATCATATTAAATTGAAGTCATATCATAAAATTAAGACTCTTGTTAATTTAGTATTGGATCCGATTAAGTTCTGATACGATTGCCATGTTAGGAACGACCTAGTAAACTAAAGGCATTTCGACTTGGGATGCGAGAGGAAAATTGGCACACACTCCTTGCTAAATATTATTTTTTAAAAAATAATTATAGAGACCACCATAGATCTTTAATAGTAGAAGACTCATTGGCCATATATAACATTTCTTGATTAACAACTACCTAAATTAAAAAGAATGTTATTATTCATCATAATTGAAAACCAAACTTTACATAAGATCATCATCAGTTTCTTGCATCTAGGAGACTCATTGATCTCATGTCATATGAGATAAAATTAAATTTTGCAATTAATTATTTCCCAAACATCACTAACTATGCTATATAAAATGCAATTCTAGAATAAATATAAATGAAATAAAAAATTATTGTAAATTTTATAAAAACTCAAAAAACATGTATATATACAATATAAATGAATCTCATCCCAAAATATTACTAGAACTAACCCAAAAATAATTAATTAATCAAAATAGCCCTCTAGATGAAATTACAATTATGATAGAAAAATAAAATAATTACAAATAAATGTCAAATAACATCTAAAAATTATTAAATATAAATTAGGAAAATATCTATGTTGGTCACATAAACATTTCATCCAAAAATAAAATCAAAATATGGGTTAAATATATGAAAAAACAAAACATCCTCTAAAAATATAACATTTATGACAATAACTAAAATAAATTCATAAAAAATACCAAATAATCTCTTAAACTTTCCAAATTTAAAAAATATACCAAGAACAAATATATGTTAAGCATATAAAAATTTCAACCAACAATAAAATTAAAATCTAGACTAAACGAGATAGAAAATCGAAACGAGTCCCTAAAAATATAATATTTATGAAAGTAATTTCAATGAACCTAGATAAAATAATAAATGACCTATTAAAATTATAAAATTTAAAAACATACCAAAAGAAGATTGATAGTTAACATATAAAAGTTTTAGCTAAAAATAAAATCAAAATCTAGGCTGAATTGATGCAAGATCGACCCCCCCCCCCCCCCAAATAAAAATAAAAATAAAAATAAAAATGCAGCATGTATGATAGTAGTTTAAAAAAATCCATATAAAATAGCAAATGACCTCTTAAAATTATAAAATTTTAAAAAATAGATCAAAATTAGAAAGATTTTGAACATATAAAAATTTTAGCTAAAAATAAAATCAAAATCTAGGTCTGAATAGATAGAAAACCAAAACAACCCCTTTAAAAATATAGCATATATAATAATGGTGGAAATAAATATAGATAAACTACTAAATGACCTTCTAAAATTATTAAATTTAAAAAATATATCAAGAATAGATGTATGTGATACATATTATAATTTATAAGAAAAAGCCTAAGATAGAAACTAAAAATGCTAAAAAACAAAGTCCAAAAATACTTGACAACCAGCTAAAAAAAGCTAGGACAAAACCATCTATTTTGTAATAAAATTAACTTGCTAATACAATGAACATGTAAAGAGAAATATCTTCTAAAGATTGGAACTAAAAATGGTAGTAATGGTGATAGGATTGAGAAAAACACAACTATTTTCAAACTAACATATGATTCTTTTTTTTGTCGAAAAACTAAATTAGTCTCTCTCTAATTGTTTTCTTTTTCCGTAATTAAATTCCACTCATAAATGATAACCGATAGATGCTTTATATAGTCCAAGATTTTTTTTTATTTTTGTTTATTTATTTTATCCCTTGGTTTCTTTCCTTTCCTTTCTATTTACAACCTTTTATTTCAAAATTTTTGCATACCTCTTTTTACATATCAAGCCTTGTTTATTACACTACCAAAAAAAAAAAAAAAAAAAAAAAGAGTTAAATAGCTACCCAAATTAGCAACAAAATTTACATTTTCAGTATATAATGATTTATGTTGGTTATTGCTAACAATGGTAGGTTAATGTAGCGACAAAAATTCCATCACTAATTAGACAAAACATGGCATTAATTTAGTGATGGATTAGATTCCAACACTAATTAGAAAAAAAGATAGTACATTTAGCGATGGATAGTAATCTGTTGTTACCTAGAGAAACAATGGTAGTACATTTATTAATGGATTACTATATGTCGCTAATTAAAAATGGCAGCATATTTAGTGAAGGATTACTTTTCATCACTAATTAAAGGAAAATGATAGTACATTTAGTGATAGATAACTTTTCGTTGCTAATTAAAAGAAAAATGACGAGTACATTTGATGATGAATAACTTTCAGTCGCTAATAAAAGGGAAAATGACAATACAATTAGCAACAATGCATTTAGCGATGGACAATTCCATTGCTAATTTGAGGAAAAAGGTAGTACATTTAGAGGTAGTACATTTAGTGACGAAACCTCACGTTGCTAATTGGAGAAAAATGGTGCAATTATCCAAATTTCAAACAATGATGGACTCTTATTTTTTTAGTGATGAACTCGCATTCTTTGCTAAAAAAATCTATGAATCAGAAACTTCTTCTTCCTCCTCAATTTTCTTCTCCTCCCTCACTTAGCCATCCCTTTCCCCTTTCTTTCTTCGACCCCCTTCATCGGTCGTGTGCCTCATCCTTTCCCACCTTCCATTTTCTAGACCCTCCCCTCCTCTTCAATAAGCATTTTTTTTAATTTAATCTATAATGATAATATTTTTTTTCTTATTTTAAGATAGATCTCCAATGGCCTCTTGTTTTTCAATGCCTTTTCCTTCTTCTAGACATTTTTTTATTAATTTTTTTAAAAAATAGTTAATAATACTTATTCTTGTTTTTTATTAGTTATTATTTGTAGTTTAATGTATGTTATTTGATGTTAATTAGTTATATTAATATAAGGTAATTTATGTTCATTAGTTAATTTTTTTGCATTTTTTATTTTTTCTTATTTTTAATAATAGTATTACTTCTTTGTTATTCATATTTCTATTAGTTAATTATTTGTAATTAGTTGTTGTTTATCATATACTTATTTATGTCAATTAATAAAAAATATAACAATTTAATTGTAATTAATATTTTTATTAGTTCTTAATTAGGTGTGATTATTAATTTTATTACTTTTTTCTTAAGAAAAAGGTATTATTATATTATTTTGTTTTTTTTGGTTAATTAATTAAGTGGCGATTTTTTTTTTTTTTTTAATTTTGTAGCATCGATATCCGAGGAAAAACTTTGGGCACCACAATCTTCTTTTCACATGGTACTTCTATCGATCAAATTTTTTAATTTATCTATTTGCTTCTTCTTTTTTTAATTCAAATTGTAGTTAATATGCCGATTGTATTTTACGTGATTTAAGTATAGTTGTAGTTAAATGTTATATTTCAAAAATTTTGAAGTGTTTGGTCACATATTAGGGTGACACCTAAGGGATCCGATTTCATAGAAGAATTTATTCGGAAGGTATAAGGTCCGTGTCAATACTTCGTGATGAAGTTGAAAGGATGGGAATAGTGCTATCTTTTCTATATTTTTATCCAAGACAAATGTCGGTCCTAGTGCGATTAAATGATTGTTTGCATAAGTTGTTAATAACTTATTTGGTGTACTAGATAAAATGGTAATTTAGAATACTTTAGATTTATTTTCATGTTGATATTACTAGCTAAGGATCCTTATAAAGAGACTATGGTGCATGTGTTGTGCATTTTGGAATTTTTTTTTTTTTTGTGGAGTCTTTAGTATTTGAAAAATGTCCAATTTACAAGGAAGACTCCATTAAAATTCTATTATATTTTTAGAAAAATAAACATATATAAAACCTTTAAATTATGTCCTTATCATAATTAAAAATATATGATAATTAAGTAATTGCGTGTTGGTTGGAATATGCGAAAGGAAAAAATGAGATCGGATTGTGCATGGGTCGACTTTAGGTAGATGTAGATGATGTGGCAATTGTTACAAAAGATACAAACTCACATTGACCCGCCTATCCCTCATCCTTACCCTCCCACTACTAGATAAATGGGATTTAGCGTCGGGCGAATCCATCGCTAAATAAAAAAAAACCGTTGCTAAAACGTTTTAGCAACGGTTTAGCGATGGTCAAGTAACCGTCGCTAGAAACCTCATCGGTGTTTTTTAACGATGGTTTAGACCATTGTGAAATTAGCGATGGTCTAAAACGTTGCTATTCTGTTGCTAAAGGTCGATGTAAACAGCTATGACATTAGCGACGAGTCTCGTAAACCCTTGGTATGATCGTTGCTAAATAGCGACGGATTAGCAACGGTCATGACCGTTGCTAAATTGTTGGCAATGGTCAATTTAGTAACGGTGCAGACCGTTGGTAATATTTTATTTTTAGCGACGATCTAGACCGTTTCTAAGATCGTCGTTAATTGAAAAAATAAATTTATTTAAAAAAATAATAAAATGAGGTCAAAGTAACAATTTTAAAGTAGCAAAAATCTCATAAAATATCGTAAACGTAAATTTTTATTATTCAAAATGTATTAAAACGTCGCTAAACAATTACATTATTGTTAAATAAAAAAAATAGTACATCGATTGCAATTAATACAAGAAAACATAAAATCTAAAATAAGTTAATGTCTAGGATCGGTCGGAGCTCGGGTCGAGTCATTGTCGATCTCGGGAACGACGGATGAACTACCACCACGCTCAAAATGCTGCATGAACATCCGCTACATCCGTGACATCATCGTAAACTCGCTCTCGACTATTGTTTCTCAACTCAATCGTGGTATCCAACAACGATGCCACTTGGCCATGTAGGTCGCTCACGGTACTCTCTAAGTTATGGATGTGCGTCGTGTTTGCGGATGTTTGCTCTTGAATTTTCTTCAATCGTGCCTCATCGACCGCATTGAATCCGGAAGTAGCGGAAGATGAGCCCGCATTGACGAGTTGAATAATAGTGAGATGCATGTGAGTCGAGTCCGTACATCCTCTTCCTCCTATTATCTCCTCCACCAACGACCCTTTGAAAGATGTCATTAATGTTGAGTGCGATAGCTTCGGTCCCTCTCGACTGTCGGCTAGCAACCTCTTCCTCATTAATTAATCTTTGTACGGTCTCCTGTATAATTATGAAACACGTCACATCAAATACAATTGTCAAATAACGTTATTAACTAACCGATATTAAATAATGTTTCAAAGTTATCACTTACTCGATAACCCTCGACCGTTGATCGACGAAGACTAACCGATCATTAACCTTTCTCCGATGAATCCTCAAGAAAACCTCGTGAGGATCGAGTTCACGACCCAACACATTAAATAAATGTAAATGTATTAAATATAGTCGGATGTTTAATTAATTATTTTGAGTATTATTTTTAAAAAAATTATAAATAAATTAAATAATATATATATTTTTTACCATGCGTATGGCGTGCTCTCTATGGCCGATTGATCCCCCCGTATGTCTAGAAGGACCGGCTCGACTCCACCGGTCTCACTCCTACGGTTCCGTGTCGCCATCTCGGATCAAGCAACGCCTCGGGTTTCGTCCATTCCGTAGTTCATGTATCCCATATTTCCTGTGAGATATATGTTGGCTTCGGTTTTTTCCTTAGACGACAAAGGAAGTCGAATATCGCTTCGTGCAAGACTTTCCCATGCTTTCTTAATTATGCTCTCGTTCAAATCATCATTCCACTTAAATGATTTTTGCAAAAAAATAATAATAATATACACTACTAACTTTACTTTCATATTATTTTATACAATTTAATTAAATATTAAATAATATAATTAATCAAATAAAATTTAGAAATTAGAACCTTAAATTCTTCCTAGTAAAAATCTTTTATCTCCGGACTCATTTTTTTCCGGATCCATCCTGAAGAATAAATGTACTCTTGGAATGTCTTAACGATCGAGCGAGAGTAAATATCGAGAGGATATAACCTACACAAAAATAAACATTAATTAAATTCATAAATAACGAAGAACATAATAACGGTAACAAATTTTTTTTAATTAAATTAAGCATAAACCGTACTCATTGCGCCCAACGACAATGACCCATACTCGATGGTCAACCGCGAGATGTTATTGGTTCCGAAACCGATTGACATGGGACATTATGGGGTGGAACGTGTTGAGGAACGAAACGGTTGTCCCGATGTGGTGACGAAGGCACCGACGATGACGACAAAAAAAATGAGGGAGGTTGACGTGGAGGTTCAAAAGGCTGCGACCGAGACCTAACGGGCATGGAACGGGATGTGGAGGGGCCACCGAAAGAGTGGTACGGAGGCATGTTCGGTGGGGGATCCATACGACAATGAGCGAAATAAGAAGGGTGTCTACGACGTCCACGATCACCGTAAGACCGATCGTATCCGAACAACGACCCTTACCTCGAGTCATTATGACCTATATATTAATTATTAAAGTCAATAATTTTTAAATAAAATATGAATTATATAATGCATATATACTTACATATAACATTCAAATTAATATGAACTAATTGATTTATACTAAACAACAATAAATCATAAACATTTATTTAATTAAATCTTACCTTTAAAAATTATATGTTAACTATGTAGGTAAACATACGAATAAACCTAATTTTTTTCTAAAATTGTGACAAAACGAGGACGAGTACCACGGAGATTTATTAAAATAGTTTGAAAAATTACACTTGGGGGACAAAACCAGCCTATCCCAACATCCCGGGAGGACAAGGTAGCCTAAACCCTTAAATTCGAACAACAATTACATAAAATCCAAGTGCATAATTTATGAATTGAATAAAAAATACAATATAACATAATCCAATGGGATATATCATATTTTCTCTAATCACTATTATTATAATCATGGTCACATTCTTCATCTAAGTCTTCTTCAACATCGGTTTCTAACTCCGATTCATTCCGAATATCTATTTCATCACCATCCAATTCTAATAATACTCCGGTAGGATCAATCAATGATCGACCTTCATCATCATCAATGTGCATGACATTGTGTTGACCTTCTATTTCATTTTCTTGAAAAGGTTTGATATTGGTTTGATCGACGGTAACGTACATTTACGGCACATCAACCGTAGGCCTTGACTTAACCTTACATACCGCCAACCGAGTCTCGTCGTATGCGTTTACATGTAGGATATGTTACATAATACACTCGATGCGCTTGTGATCCTAGTATGAATGGATCGGATCTATTTGAATACCTACGACTATGAACCTCAACTAGTCCATAATGATCATGAACTCGTGTACCGATACCGGTGTTGTATCATACCAATCACATTTGAACAAAACTATTTTCTTTATTGGTAAGGCTGGATACTCAAGTTCGAGTATGTCAATCAACCTACGGTAGTAGTCATTTTCCACCTCACCGTAGTTAACTCCTTTAACACACACTCCACTACACATTGATGCTCTCTTCGAACCACCAACACCGGTATGAAACTTATATCCATTTATAATGTACCCACGAGACGACTTTGCGGTTCGTAATGGTCCTTTCGCCAAATCTTTAATATAATGATCCGTTATAGTTTTAGGTTATGCTCGGCTTGTCCGTATGTAAGGACCGAGTTACTTATAAGGTAATGTAATAATAAAATTTGATAAAATAAATTTATGAATATTTAATAACAATCTTGACGAGCAGGAATACTCACATATCGATGGAACCATGATGCAAATTGGTTTTAAAGTTGAAAATCAACCTCGTTTTTTGATATGTCGGGGTCACTTTCATAAAGTTGGTCGATAAAATATCCGACGATAAAAATATTGTTATTATATGTTCTTAAATTGAATGGTTGTTAATGAATAAATATATAGTAATAATATTTGATAGTAATAAAACTTACTCCGTGTACGGTGTCACCTCATCACGGTTCAATAGAATGTAAGTGTGCTCTGCATTCTTTTTTTGATCGATCGGGACATGTGATCGTGCTCGACCAAAAGGTCTACCTTTAGGAATGAATATTGCTAACATGCCTTCAATATTTTCATTCGATTCTCGATCACGATCAAAGTTTCTAGGCACTTTCCGATGCCTAGTGTGTACATGAGGCTCGAAGTAATATGAACAGAACATTGAAGCTTCCTCAACTAAATATGCATTGCATATTGACCCTTCGACTACGGCTTTGTTCTTAACATTATTTTTTAATTTGCGAAGGTACCTATAATAATATTGTGAGTTCATTAGACTTAATCAATATTTGACGAGTTATAAACTTACGTATGTCCACTAAAATCATTAATTTGTACATCCATCGATATTGTACGAGTCCGGCTATTTTTGCTTCATATGCCAAGTGTATGGGAAGATGCTCCATTGAGTCAAAAAAACTTGGTGGGAAAATACGCTCTAATTTGCATAAGATTATTGATATATTTTCCTCAAGACGGATCATATCTTCAACCTTAATCACGGTAGATGTTATTTCCTTAAAGAATAAGCTAAGCTCGGTGAGTGATTGCCATACATTTGTTGGTAACATATCACGAAATGCAATAAGTATTAGCCTTTGCATAAATACATGACAATCGTGACTTTTCATGTCACATAATCCGAGGTTATTCATATCCACACACCTTGCCAAGTTTGAGACGTATCCGCCCGGAAACTTTAGTTGTTTAATCCATTCAAGTAATTATATTTTTTGTTGTTTGTCTAGAGTATAACGGGGTTTGGGTATTTTCACGGAGTTTTCATCTATTTCTAATTCGAGCCGTCGACAATATAGCTTTAAGTCTTCTCTTGAATTTGTATTGTCTTTTGTTTTTCCTAGGACATTCATAATTGTATTAAACACATTGTCGAAGATATTTTTTTCAATATGCATGACATCCAAATTATGACGTATTAGATTAGAACTCCAATAAGGTAGGTCCCAAAATATACTAAGCTTTTTCCAACCACAATATTTAGATATATTATTATTATACTCATCGGATCCCTCTTTCGTTACTTTCAACAACCCCAAATTGTTTAATTCTTGTAAAATTTCAATTCCGGACTTTATCGGTGGAGCAATGTCCGTAACAACCGAATTTCGCTTGAACACGATCCTATTTCGCCCGAACGAATGGCGTTGTGATAGAAACTTTCGATGGCTATCAAACCATGAAGTTTTCCTCTCGTTTCGAAGGGTGAAAGCATCGAATTTTTCATACAATACGAACATGCTTGTCTTACCCGTAGTACTCCAACCGGATAACATTGAATATGCAGGAAAGTCATTAATTGTCCACATGACAACGACTCTCATTTGAAAATTATCTTTACGTGACACATCATAAGTAAGAGCACCTACTTCCCATAATTCTATCAACTCTTTAATTAAGGGTTGTAAGTATACGTCTAAATTGATTTTAGGGTTCTTAGGACCGGGGACAATAACGATTAAGAATATATATTCTTCTTTCGTACATTTTCATGGTGGCAAATTGTATGGCGTTAAAATGATCGGCCATGAAGAATATTGTTGTCCGGACTTACCAAACGGTTGAAACCCATCGGTGCAAACACCTAATCTAACATTCCTAATTTCGATGTAAAAGAAGGATGTGTTTGGTCAAAATGTTGCCATGCGAAGGAGTCCGAACAATGACGCATGACGTTGGGCTCACACACATGTTGCGCATGCCATGTCATATCATTAGCGGTGGCATTTGATGCATACATCCTTTGTAATCGTGGGGTTATCAAAAAATAATATATTTTTTTGTAAGGGACAAATGTTTGTCTAATCGAACCCCGCGTAGGATTTCGATATCGAGGATGATCACATATTTTACAAGAGATTCTCTCGGTCGTCCCGACCCTAATAAATCATGCAACCATTAATGCAACAATGGATCTTTTCAACGAGCAAACCCATCATTTCTATTATTTTTTTGTACTATAAAAGTCTTCCGGCATACGAGTTATCGGGAAGCATCAACTCTTTCATAAGTTGACATAAATCGTCGTAACACCTCTCCGAAAAATGATACTCGGACTTGAGATGCAACAAACAAGACATTGCGGATAACTACGAATGGTTTTCCGACCTGGGGCATATTTCTCTATTCGATGCATCTAATAAATCATAAAATGCTTGTGCATAAGGGTTTAGGTATTCGTCTATGTTAGACGGATTAAAAGATGGACCATTCGTATCCATCACCATTGTGTGGTATCGATTAACTTGACGATCATCACATATTTGTTCTTGTTCAACATTATTAAACGAATTGGCATTAATTGCTACATCATTCTCTCCATGATGTCTCCACACATAATACCCGGACACAAACCCATATCTAAGCAAATGATACTTAACGGTATCGGGGTTTTCATAACTACGATTTTGATATTTTTTTTATTTACATGGACATCGTATCTTATTTCCATCCATGCACCGTGGATGACTAACCGCAAAGTTAATAAATTCATTAACCCCTTCTACAAAACGATCATTTAATAATCCACCAGTTAATCTAAAGTCAATCCAAGAGCGATCCAAATTCATTTTAAACAAAATAGTTATAAAGTAATTGTATTAATAACCCCTTCTACTTAAATTACTTTTATTACTAGATCTAAAATCTTTTTTTTTTACACACAAGTTATTTTCTAAATATATAAACAACCTAAGTTTAGAAAATATTTTAAATAAAACTTAATTATTTATTTAATTACTAAAAATTACAAATATTTCCTATAATTTTATTTTTTACCTATTTAAAATTTATTTCAGAAAATTTTTTAAATACAACTTAATGATTTATTTAATTACTAACAATTACAAATATTTCCTACAATTTTATTTTTTATCTATTTAAAATTTATTTAAGAAAATTTCTTAAATACAACTTAATTATTTATTTAATTACTAACAATTACAAATATTTCCTATAATTTTATTTTTTATCTATTTAAAATTTATTTCAGAAAATTTTTTAAATACAACTTATTTATTTATTTAATTACTAACAATTACAAATATTTCCTATAATTTTATTTTTTATCTATTTAAAATTTATTTCAGAAAAATTTTTAAATAAAAATTAATTATTTATTTAATTACTAACAATTACAAATATTTCCTATAATTTTATTTTTTATCTATTTAAAATTTATTTCAGAAATTTTTTTAAATAAAACTTAATTATTTATTTAATTACTAACAATTACAAATATTTTCTATAACTTTATTTTTTATCTATTTAAAATTTATTTCAGAAAATTTTTTAAATACAACTTAATTATTTATTTAATTACTAACAATTACAAATATTTCCTATAATTTTATTTTTTATCTATTTAAAATTTATTTCAGAAAATGTTTTAAATAAAAATTAATTATTTATTTAATTACTAACAATTACAAATATTTCCTATAACTTTATTTTTTATCTATTTAAAATTTATTTCAAAAAGTTTTTAAATACAAACTTAATTATTTATTTAATTCCTAATTACAATTACAAATATTTCTAATAACTTTATTTTTTATTTATTTAAAATTAATTTTAAAAAATTGTTTTGATTTATTTTGTACTAACCTAACGCTTTAACTTAATGAACTAGGAATTACTGAAATTAATAATGTTTTCAATAAATTGTGAATTACTTAAGTAAATTAACAATTATTAGCTACACTAATAACAATAACAATAACAATAACAATTTAAATAACAACATAAAATAAAATATAACAATTATATTTTCTAACAAAAAAATTTAACAATAAATTAAAGTAAGTAAATTAACAATTAACAATAAAATTAATTAAATCAACAATTAAAAAAAATAACAAAAAATTAAAAAGTTAACAATAATATTCAATTAATCAATAATTAACAACAACATTAACATAACAATTAACAATTAAACATTTCAATTAACTCTCACAATTTACACTAAAATAACACACAAAATAAATTTTAATTAAATAATCAAATTAAAAAAACACATGCAATAAATAATCAATTCAATAATTAAACTAACAATAATAAGTAATTAAAATAAAATCTAATTATTTGACATAAATAAATAACTAAAAAAATTAATAATTGAAAGGATGGTTTAGATTTAGGTGGACTTGTCACCAAGAGAAAAAGGGGAGAAACCGTCGGAAAAAAAACCACGTCGGAATATGGTCGTCGAAAAACGACGACTTCAACGGAAGAGAGAAAACTTGAAAGGAGGAGGAAAAGAGGGAAGAAATATGGAGATTTTAAGGAAACAATAGCTTTGAGGAGAGAGATCAAAGGATTGGAGGAAAAAAAGGCAGAGATGTCGCTGCGGAGGAGAAGAAGAGAGGAGAAGAAAACCAAAAAATGGCAGATTCTAATCGACCGATATTTATAGAAGGGTAAAGTTTGTGACCGTCGCTAAAAGTAAATTCGAAATTAAATTTGACCGTTTCCCACCAATAATTTACTTTTAGCGACGATCATAGACCGTTGCTAATTTAACGTTTGCAACGATTATTTTTGCAACCGTTAAAATAATAAAATTAAATTACCAATAGTTTAAGACCGTCGCTAAACCGTTTCTAGGTTGATTTAGCGACGTCAAGACCGTCGCTAAAACGAATATTTTGGCAACGGTTTAATAACACCAAACCGTTGCTAATTTTCTTTTGGTAACGGAATAGCGACGGTCTAGGACCGTGCTAAAGTTATTTTTTATTTAGGGTTTTTTTTTATAAAACCGTTGAAAAAATATTAAATAATATGTACCAACGGTTTAGCAACGGTTTAGACCGTTGCTAAATTTATAAACCGTCGCTAAAAGTGTTAGCCTATAACATTGGCAACGGATTGGTGGACCGTTGCTAAAAAACCATCGCAAAATTTAATTTTTGTAACCATTTTTTAGACCGTTGCTAAAGTGTAGAAAATTGTTGCTAATCTAGGTTTTCAGCGACGGTTTTTTGACCGTCGCTAAATATCCATCGCTAAAACCCATTTTTGTTGTAGTGTCCCACTACCCAGCAATTGTAGGATGATGATAATGATTGTATAGACTAGCTATTTTATAGCTTTTTTATTATTATTTTCGTATATTGAAATGCATTTGTATATTTGAATATTTTTTATTATATTATTTTTATGTAACATAATAATATTTCGTATTACAATTTTATTTTTATTTGTTCGCTACTATAATTACATATTAAACAATGAACAATAATGTTTTTAAAAAAATTATTTTCTCGCATTAGTGATGAATCAACAACCAAAAAAATGAATATATAAGTTGTATTTTAACAAAGGATTAGCGATAAAAAATTTTGTCAAAATTTACCGATAGCTAGTTAGTGACAAAAATTTTCATCATTAACTTCATCACATTAATGACTCGGTGGATATCAATATAGTGACAATTTTTGCATTGCTATTTTCATCAAATTAGCAATGGACATACATCACTTTAGTGACACTTTGACCATCACTAAATTAGCGACAAACTAACTTTTGTCACTAATAATTTAGCAATAAGGCTTTTAGTGATGGATTTTTTTCATCATCAATCCATCACTTAAAGAGATTAACAATGGAATACTTTTTAGCGATGGATTTTTCCATCGCTAAAATGCTTTTTTTAGTGTTACCTAAGGGTGAAAAGGTATTGTTTCCTCCATGAATCCAAACGTGATGGAGAGGGAAAGGAGCTACATTCATGTCCCCGTAACTTGTCATTTTGCTTCTTCTTCTTTTCTTTTTTGGCTCTTTCATGGTCATTTTCTCTAGTTTTTCATGCAAGAAGATGGACTAACGAGTCTACATTTCATTTTCAAAATAATGGGAAGCATGTGGAAGAGAATGGGCTATTAGTTCTATATTAAAATGGGAGAAAATGAAAGGTGAAATGAGTGTGAAAAGAAGGAGAAAGAAAAAAGAAACAAGTAGAACGAGGAAAAAGAAGAAGAAGTGTTATGCATAAGATGCATAATTGAAATACATCCCTACATTTTGGAACATTTAACTTTTGCATTACCTTTCTTTATCCTTCAATTTTGGCTCATCTTTGTATTTAGTCTTCATGTTTTTCTTCAATTTATTTCAATTACACCTTTGCGTTTCAAATTCCTTTTTTTTTTTTTTGGCTCAATTTCAATCCTCCTTCTTTTAAATTTTGTTCAATTTAGTCCGATTATTCTCAATTCCCAACCTCTTTTTTTTAGATCTTTCAATTACCTCCAAATTAATTAATTTCCTTTTTTTTCTTTTTTCTTATTCTTTTACGATAAATATTTTTCTTTTCTTTTATAGTCCATTGCTAAATAATGAGTAAATACCGATCAAATAGTGTTTGTAGGATTTAAATATGGCATAGTGATGGTTTGGTAATGGCTTATCGATAACGAATGAAGGTCCATCGCTATTTATGGCTTTAAAATCTTCATAGGTGTTTTAGCATAGGGCTTGGTGATGGCATTGTTAGGGAAATCGGTGATAGATTATTATGTCCATCGCTCTTTTTTATGTTTGGCTTTAGCAATGCCGCATCCGTCGCTAGAGGACTTTTCCCTCGTAGAAATAATGACGGATGTATCGGTCTTTAATTTTTAAAAATGGATGGCCTTTTGGAATTAAAAAACCCCCATTTAATGATGACTTAATGATGAATACTTATGTCCGTGGCTAAATATCGACTAATCGGTAATAAAATCACATCCGTCGCTTATATGAATCCCTACTTAAATCATTTTTTCCTTTCTACTTTCCCCACTTTCTTCTTCATCTCTTTCCCCTCCTCTAGTCACTAGCCCATCCTCCACTCGAAACCGCCACAAAACTCCACTCCTCCACTCTTCATCAATCCACACCCACTCCAAACTCCTTTTTCCCTAAAAACTCAATTTTTCCTTCCTCCCTCTCGATCCCCCCCCCCCCCCAAAAAAAAAAAAACAAAGTAGGTAAGTTCTCTCACTCTTTTGTTTCTTAATAAAAGTTAGTAATTTATCATAATTGTTAGCTTAATTTTAAATGTAATTGGTTGATTTATAATTTTATTCATTTTTAATTGTTAATTTGTTGATTAATGTGTTAATTTGTTATTTTTTATTAATCTTTATGTTAATTTATTAATTAATTGTAATTTAAATTTAATTAAGTTTGAATTAAGATTAATTTGATATAGGTTTAAATTTTGTTAGGTTTGAACTAGAATTAATTAAGTTAATTTGATTTAAGTTTAATTAATTAATTACTTTAATTTTGATTAATTGGTTGATTTTTAATTTTATTTTAATTTTATTTCTATTGAAAATTGTTAATTATTTATTATTTTAAATTTAATTAGGTTTCACTTAGATTTAATTAAGCTAATTTGATTTAGATTTAAATTTAATTATGTTTGAATTAGAGCTAATTAGATTTATTGGATTTAGGTTTAATTAATTAATTATTTTAATTTTGATTAATTAGTAGGTTTTAAATTTTATTTATATTAGAAATTTTTAATTATTTATTATTTTAAATTTAATAAGGTTTGACTAAGGTTTGAATTAAGTTAATTTCACTGATTTTATATTTAATTAGGCTTGAATTAGAAATAATTAGGTTAATTTAATTTAATTTTAATTAATTATTTAGGTTAATTTTGATTAATTGATTTATTTTTAATTTTATTTATGTTGAAAATTTTAATTATTTTTATTTTAAATTTAATTAGGCTTGAATTAGATTATTAGGCTAATTTGAATTAGAGTTAAATCAATTAGGTTAAGTGTGATTGATTTATTTATTTTTAATTTTATTTGTATTTCAATTTGTTAAGTAATTTTTATTTAAAATTAAATTAGATTTGAATTTGAGTTAATTTAATTATTTTGTATATAATTTTTGAAGTGTGTCAAGATATGTCATAGCGTATCAAACCCGAGAGGTTTGAAACCTTCGAGAATTGAGAAGAAATAAGGTTAGTTCAATACTCCGAGATGGAGTTGAGAGGATGAGTTGAGATATTATTTCGATGGAGTATTCGAGGCAAGTGTCGATCTTAGTATGTGCAAATTAATTATTGAATGATTTAATTTCAATGTTTGTATAATCATTTAGAGTATTTGTTTATTGAGAAAAGTGTAATTTACGGGGATACTCTATCAAAATTTTGTTAGATATTTAGAAAAAATATTGATTAAATAATTATGTGTTGCCTCGAAAATGTAAGAAAAAAATAAAGATGTTCAATCATGCATGGATGCATGTTAAGGATATCAATGAGCATTTAAATGATGATTTTGTGAATGGGGTTGAAGAATTTTTGTATTTACTATGACTTATCCCGAATCTATGGAGGGAAGAAATTTAAGGCATCCTTACAATCATCATAAGTATCAAAATCAAAATTTTAAAGAGTTCACATGAGTAAATACCATTTAATGAGTTACAATTTTGTGCCTAAATATTATGATTGGATACACTATGGAAAAATTGACTCGAGGAGTTATTTTGTGTCAAAAATTTTCATAAAGGCAAAAGGAGTTGTAGTGAAGTCCCTCAATCTATGTCAAACATTAGTGATGGATGTAGTCGATCCATCATTTAATTAGTCTAGCATAGACGAGGTGCCAAATCTTGATGTTCGAACTTTTTATGACATGTTGAATACGACAAATAGAGAGATTTGGTCTAATTGTGAAAATCACCCACGATTGTCTACATTTTCCCAATCGCTAAACCTCAAGTCGAAAGACCATTTTTCTAAAAGGTGTTACACCAAGATATGTGAACTAATAAAGGAGTTTATTCCAATTGATAGAGGATTTTTACAACATAAAAAAAATTAGTGAAAAAAATAGGTTTACTAATAGAAAATATTCATTATTGTAACGGAGGTCGTATGATTTATTAGGGTGAAGATAATGAATTGCTACTTGCAAGTTCTATGAACATCCTTGATATCATAGTTCAAAATATGGATCGATAAAAGCAAATCATGTTCCATGCAAAAAAAACATACTACTTTCTACTTACCCTACATCCGTAAGGATTGTATGCATCAATTGCCACAGCTGAGCACATGACGTGGCACGTAGAGCATAAGGTTGGGGATTCAAGAGCCATACACCATTTATCTAACTTTATTCCATGGCTATATTTTGATTAAACACATCTTTTTTTACATCATAAAGAAAGAATGTCGGATTGGGAGTTTGCACTAACGAGGTTTAACCTTTTGATTAATCTAGTACTCAATATTCTTCTTGGTTAATAATTGTGATACCTTATAATTTGCCATCATGGATGTGTATGAATGAAGAATATATTCTCTTAATAATGATTGTTCCATGACCAATAAACATAAAGCATAATTTAAATGCATTTTTATACCCTTTGATCGTAGAGTTGCTTCATTTATGGGCGAGTGGGTATAGTGACCTATGATGTGTATCGAAAGTAGAATTTTCTATTATGCACCATAGTCATATGAAAAATTAGTGATGTCCCCGCATATTCTATGTTGTCTAGTTAGAGTACTATGGAGAAATTTGCATGTCCTTAATGCATGAACTCGATCATTTTATCCTTCCTAATGGAAGAAAGACCTTGTGATTTGACAATCGCAATAAGTTCTTACCCGAAATCATCCATTTAAGAGAAACAAGAAGTCATTTATCAAAAAACAAAGTTATGAGGGATAACCCTCCTTTGGTCTAAAGTAGAGGTTTTTTGGTAGATAACATACTTAGGGGTTGATGAAGATAAAAGAAGAGGATGTAGATGAGTATAACAATAGAATATCTTAAATGTCCGGTTGGATAAAATTGAGTATATTCTAATATTTTTCATATTAGATTACTAATCTCATTTGGCAAAATCTCAAGGTTATACATATTGAAAAAAATATATTTGACAACATGTTTAATAGAGTAATGAATGTATTGAGCAAAACCAGAAATAATGCAAATTCTAAAAAGAATTGAAATTTTTTTGTTAAAGGCTAGAATTAGTAAGGGATGAAGTCTCTTGAAAAATACTCTAAAGCAAGTTTTATGCTCGGGCAAAAAATAGAAAATGGTATTGCTTGAATAGATCAAATAACTTAAGTTTCTAGAAAAAAATGTCTCAAATATGGCTAGATGTATGGGTCTCAAATATGAACAAACTCAAATTGTATGGGATGAAAATTCATGACTATCATGTGTTTGTACAGAGGTTAATGCCTATTGCATTTAGAGAGCTTTTATCGAGAAATGTTTGACAAGCACTTATTGAGTGAGTTTGTTCTTTAAAGACATAACTTCAATTATGATAAGGATAGAACATATGATGCATCTTGAGATAGAGATATCTTTAATTCTATGCAAATTAGAACATATGTCCTTTCCTAGATTTTGTTTTACTCTATAGAGCATCCTTCATTCTACCTATCATATTAAGCAAGGATTGATGGACTAGTGCAACATTAGTTAGTGAACATATCCATTTAAAAGGTAATGATATAGATTTATAATGTTAAATTAAATGATTTTGCAATTATAAATCATTAACCAACTTAATATTTTATGTATCTTCGAAAGCTTCAAAGTAATGTAAAGAATAAACCAAAAGTGGAAAGGTCAATATGTAATGCATATTTAGTGAAGAAAGGTAATGATGTTGATTTATAGTGTTAAACTAAATGATTTTGCAATTACAAATCATTAACCAACTTAATGTTTTATATATCTTCGAAAGCTTCAAAGCAATTTAAGCAATAAAAAAAAAGTGGTAAGGTTAATATGTAAGGCATATTTAGTTAAGATGCCTCTTCATTTTGTTCATACTATTCCAAGTCTCATATAAATACTAGGTATCAAAAAATGCTACATAATGTTGAGTGCAATGAAAAATTGACGACCACATTAAAGGAATGCTTTCCATAGTCAAGCAGCATGGTCGACCAATTGGTCGAGCCACAATACGGAGGTTGATAGAAAAAGAGCATAAAGCGACCAATCAATATATATTATTAAACTATCAAAAAGTTAAACCTTATATTGAGTAAGTGTCTAAAATTTAATATCAATATTTTTCATCTTTAATTAGCAACCATAATATATAAGCCGACCAATGTATATCAAACATGTGATCTTTTGATAGTGGATACATTGCCCAACATTAATAAAATAATCCTTACTTACTCAAGCATGAGGTTGATGGTCGACTTGAAACCGAGTTAGTCGAATGGTTTAGTGAATATATGAGTATCTTTATTTTAGTTAGGGTTTGTCGAATGGTTTATTTTTAATCGTTAACTAAACTTTTTCTTCATTTTACAAACATTAAACATAGCCAACTCGTATGACATGTCGCTATCCGACGTTGGACAAGACTCAAAAAAAAGTTTACATGCTAATTATTATTTATAGAGTTTTGGAGTCGCCACCTAGTATTAAGGAACTAGGAACCTACAAGTTGCACTCGGTCCAAAGATTATATGGTAAGGAGTTGGTTACGCTTTGGGAAGATATTGATCACCCAAAGATGACTTTTTTCTAAGAATTCCATCCTAAATTCACCTCTTAGAGTACTTTATTTATTGCCAAATTATTTTCTAATTTTTGAACTCCATAAAAAAAATTTAGTTATTAGGTGGGGCATCGTATTGAAACGATCATCGGTCCTCTCCGTCGGACGACACGTCGATTTAAACATCGGATCCCTATTAAGCCTTGACACAACCGATGTGTCGGAGGATATCTTGATTAAGCGATGATTTTTGGTGACGTCAATCCCTATCGGATAGGAGACTTTGTCGAAAATTATATATATATATATATATATATTGGCGATGTCGATCCCTACCGGGTAGGAAACTTTGGCAAAAGTTTTAGATTTTTTTATTATTTTTTTGCTTTTTTTATTAATCTAATAACATACAAAAAAAATATCAACTCTAGATTATTGGAAAAAAAAAACATTTAGGCTAAAAAAGAAAAAAAATACCATGTAAAAGGAATTTATTTTGGGTTCCAAACCATTAACCTATGACTTATTCTCTCCTACCCTTTCTTTTTTTCTTTTCTTTTTTTTTTTTTTTGTTATCTTTCCTCCCTAATTCTACCCTTTTTTATTTACATTTTATTTTATTTTATTTTTTAGGAGAGGTTGGAGTGATTCCAGCATCACCACTTACGTTTTTTTTTTTTTTTAGAAGGGGCACGGAGTTGGAGTGAAAACAGTCCACCCCCCCTTTTATATAAGCTAAGATTAGGCTAGACCGATTGCAGTCCAGCCCCTTTTATTTTTTTCTCAAATAGGGCCAAAGCCTAGAAATATACCTAACGTAAACAACTCTTGAAATTTTGATCAAAACGCGGATTTTAAGCCCCTCACCCCTCTCTCTCTCTCTCTCTCTCTCTCTCTCTCTCTCGTTCTTCATTTTCTCTTTCTATTCATCATTCTTTCCCCGAATTCAAGTTCTTGTTTTGAATTAAAAACTAAACAATTGAGGCCTATTCACTTTGATTGAACCAAAGCCTATGGTCGAATCTTCAAAAAAAAAAAATGAACTCAATAACAACGATTATAGTGATAGAAATTTGAAGAAACGAAAGCAAGAAAAGAAATAACATAACAAAAAAGAAAATTGACTTGAACTCGTTTGTGTTGATGAACACTCGGAGACAAATTCGAGAGGATTAGTTGTTTGTGGCAAGTTTGAGAGATGTGATTAATATCAACTAGAACCAAGAATCAAAGCTACTCTATCTATCGAAGGTTGCTAGAAAACCCGAAAAGGATGAACACCAAGAACGAATGCCTAGAAAATGCAACAACCCGTGAAGCCTAACGATTCTAGGATTTCGTGATCTTCAAACCTCTACCTTCGATTTATCTTGCTTTCGAACCAGAAAACCAAAATCCTCATCAAAACCGAAACAAGCCCTCTTTAATTTTCCCAAAAAATGATGAATACAAACCCGTAACTTGATGAACACCCGAACCCAAAACATAAAAAAAACCCAAAAAACGAAGAAGCTAAAAAATCCAATTTTATGAATTCCCAACCCTTTTTTCTTTGCTTTTCACTCTCTCTTAACCCATAATTCTCTCTCGAATTTTCTCCCTTTTTTTCTCCCATAAAACCTCAAATTCTTACCCCTTTTATAAGCACTCGTAAACTCCGTTTCACTCCAATTCAACTATGTTCAATGTTGGATTTCTTAGCTATCCAATTTGAACTCAAACTTTCTTTATTGACTTTGAATTTGATTAGCTAAACAATCGAGATAGATTGAATTCAAAAAAAATAAAAAAATAAAACATAAAAAGGATTAGGATATATTTCAATCTGTTTCCCTCCCTTTTTATTTTTGTATTTTTGTATTACTTTTTTTAAATAATAAAAATGGAAGTGGTTTTTTTTATTATAACAATTGCCCTCTCTTTACAATACTTATGGTGCAAAATCGAATGAAAAAGAAATCTTTTAATGACTCTGCTTAATAAGCTTGTAAATAATTTTTTTTAAAGGTTGTTTGATTGTTCTGGATGATTAAATCTAAAAGTAAAGTTATGATAGGATGACCTAGTTATGAAGGTTGGCCTACCCCGAAAATTAAGTATGCAATACATGGCCAATTTAGAGGGCAGTATGCCCCGAAAATTAAATATGCAATAGGGGCCCAAATTGAAGGATAGCTCGCCTTGAAAATTAAATATGCAATATAAAGGGCGGCCTAACTCGAAAATCAAATATGCAATGCATGACGGAACCGGAGGGTGGCTTGCCTTGAAAATTAAATATGCAATGCGTGATCGAATTGGAGGGTGGCCTATCCCGAAAATTAAATATGCAATACATGGCCAAATTGTAGGGTGCCCTATCCCGAAAATTAAATATGCGGTGCGTGACCAAATTGGAGGGTGGTCTTCCCTAAAAATTAAATATGCAAATGATCGCTAAGAAACTCTACCTACAACGATGGAGATCATTAGGCAACCCCGCTTGAATAATAGACTAAATAGGCAACCTTGCTTGAATGATAGACTAAATAGACAACCTTACCGTAAATTGAGAATATCATTAAGCATCTTTGCTCGAATGATGAATTAAAATTAAGCAACTCCGGTGAAAAATATCATTAGGTAACCCTAGCTAAACGATTGACTAAATAGGCAACCCTACCTAAAAAATAAGTTGATTATTAGTCAACCTTACCCGAAAAATGATTGTTATCTAAGTGAATCGCCCCTCTTTAGAATACTTATGGTGCAAAGTCGAATAAAAAAAAATCTTTTAATGACTCGCTTAATAAGCTTGTAAAGAATTTTTTTTTTTTTTTGAAAAGGTTGGTTGATTGTTCTGGATGATTAAATCTAAAGTAAAGTTATGATAGGATGATGTAGTTATGAAAGGCGGTCAGCCTCGAAAATTAAATATGCAATACATGGCCAAATTAGAGTTTAACCTACTCGAAAATTAAATATGCATTATGAGACTAAATTGAAGGATAGCTTGTCTTGAAAATTAAATATGCGAGTATGAAGGACGCCTACCCCGAAAATCAAATATGCTATGCATGATCGAATTGGAGGGTAGCCTCGCCTTGAAAATTAAATATGCAATGCGTGGCCGAATTAGAGAATGGCCTCGCGCTGAAAATTAAATATGCAATACATGAACAAATTGTAAAGCGTCCCGCCCCGAAAATTAAATATGCGATGCGTGGTAAAATTAGAGGGTGGCCTACCCCGAAAATTAAATATACAAATGATCGCTAAGCAACACTACCTACAACGATGAAGATCATTAGGTAACCCCGCTTGATCGATAGATCGAATAGGCAATGTTGCTAGAAATTGAAAATATCATTAAGCGTTTTTGCCTAAATGATGAATTAAAATTAAGCAACTCTTCCGAAAAATATCGTTAGGTAACCCTAGCTAAACGATTGACTAAATAGGCAACCCTACCCGAAAAATAAGATGATCATTAGGCAACCTTGCCCGAATGATGAATTAGGCAACCTTGCTTAAAAAATGATCGTTCGCTAAGTCAATCGCCCCTCTTTACAATGCGTATGGTGTAAAATCGAATGAAAAAGAAATCTTTTAATGACTCGCTTAATAAGCTTGTAAAGAATATTTTTTTTTAAGGTTGGTTGATTGTTCCGGATGATTAAATCTAAAAGTAAAGTTATGATAGGATGACCTAGTTATAAAGGGCGACTCGCCTTGAAAATTAAGTATGCAATACATGACCAAATTAGAGGGCAACTCGTCGCGAAAATTAAATATGTAATATGGGGTCAAATCGAAGAATAGCCTACCTTAACAATTAAATATACAATATGAAGGGCGCCTACCCCGAAAATCAAATTTGCTATGCTCGATCGAATTAGAGGGTGGTCTCGCCGAGAAAATTAAATGCGTAGTCGAATTAGAGGGCGACTTACCCCGAAAATTAAATATAAAATATATGACCAAATTGTAGGGCACCCCGCCTTGAAAATTAAATATGCGGTGCATGGTTAAATTGGAGGGTGGTCTCGCCTCGAAAATTAAATATGCAAATGATCGCTAGGTAACTCTACCTACAATGATGAAGATCATTAGGCAACCATACTTAAATAATAGACTAAATAGGAAACCTTGCTAGAAATTGAGAATATCATTAAACATCTTTGCTTGAATGATGAATTAAAATTAATCGACTCCGTTAAAAAATATCGTTAGGTAACCTTAGCTAAACGATTGACTAAATAAGCAACCCTACCTTAAAAATAAGATGATCATTAGGCAACCTTGCCCGAAAAAATGATCGTTAGCTAAGTCAATCACCCCTCTTTACAATGCTTATGGTGCAAAGTCAAATGAAAAAGAAATCTTTTAATAACTCTACTTAATAAGCTTGTAAAGAATTTTTTTTAAAAGGTTGGTTGATTGCTCTAGATGATTAAATCTAAAAGTAAAGTTATGATAGGATGACCTAGTTATGAAGGGTGACTCGTCCCGAAAATTAAGTGTGCAATACATGGCCAAATTAGAGGGTAACCTACCCCGAAAATTAAATATGCATTATGAGACTAAATTGAAGGATAGCCTACTTTGAAAATTAAATATGCAATATGAAGGGCGTTTGTCCCGAAAATCAAATATGCTATGTGTGATCGAATTAGAGGGCGAGAAATTAAATATGCAATGCATGGCCGAATTGAAGGATGGCCCGTTCGAAAATTAAATATGCAATACATGGCTAAATTGTAAGGCACCTCGCCTTGAAAATTAAATTTGCGAGTGCATGATCAAATTGGAGGGTGGCCTCGCTTCGAAAATTAAATATACAAATGATCGCTAAGCAACTCTACCTACAACGATAAACATCAATAGGCAACCCTACTTTAATGGTAGACTAAATAGGCAACCTTGCTAGAAATTGAGAATATCATTAAGCATCTTTGCTCGAATGATGAATTAAAATTAAGCAACTCTTCTAAAAAATATCGTTAGGTAACCCTAGCTAAATGATTGACTAAATAGGCAACTCTACTTGAAAAATAAGATGATCATTAGGCAAGGTTGCCTAAATGATGAATTAGGCAACCTTGCCCGGAAAATGATCATTAGCTTAGTCAATCGCCCTCTCTTTACAATGCTTATAGTGCAAAGTCGAATGAAAAAGAAATCTTTTAATGACTCGCTTAATAAGCTTGTAAATAATTTTTTTTTTAAGGTTGGTTGATTGTTCCGGATGATTAAATCTAAAAGTAAAGTTATGATAGGATGACCTAGTTATAAAGGGCGACTCGCCTTGAAAATTAAGTATTCAATACATGGCTAAATTAGAGGGTAACCTACCCCGAAGATTAAATATGCAATATGAGGCCAAATTGAAGGATAGCCTACCTTGAAAATTAAATATGCAATATGAACGATGCTCGCCCAAAAAATCAAATATGCAATGCGTGATCGAATTGGAGGTTGGCTCTGTCTTAAAAATTAAATATGCAATGTATGGTCGAATTGAAGGGCGATCCGCCCTCAAAATTAAATATGCAATACATGGCCAAATTGTAGGGCACCTTGCCCTCAAAGTTAAATATGCGGTGCATGGCTAAATTGGAGGATGGCTTGTCCCGAAAATTAAATATGCAAATGATCGCTAAGCAACTCTACCTATAATGATGAAGATCATTAGGCAACTCGCTTGAATGATAGACTAAATAGGCAATCTTGCTTGAATGATAGATTAAATAGGCAACCTTGCTAGAAATTAAGAATATCATTAAGCATCTTTGCCTGACCGAGGAATTAAAATTAAGCAACTCTGCTGAAAAATATCATTAGTAACCCTAGCTAAATGATTGACTAAATAGGTAAACCTACTCGAAAAATAAGATGATCATTAGGCAACCTTGTCAAATGATGAATTAGGCAACCTTGCTTGAAAAATGATCATTAGCTAACTCTACGTAAACGATTGACTAAATAAGCAACCTTGCCTAGGAAATGAAAAGAGCATTAGGCAACTCTACTCGAAATAATCGTTAGGTAACCCTACTTAAGTGATCAAATAAATTAGCAACCTCGCTTAGAAACAAGATGATAGTTAAGCAACCATGCCTAAATGATGTACTAGATTAATGCAACCTTGCTTGACAATGATCTTTGGGCAACCCCGACTAAACGATGGACTAAATAAGTAACCTTGCTCGAAAATACTCGTTAGGTAACCCTACCTAAGTGATTGACTAAATTAGGCAACTTTGCTCGAAAATAAAAATGATTGATAGGTAACCTTACCTAAAATGAGAGACTAAGATAGACGAACCGACCTAAATATGAGAATAGTTTATTATGAAGCGACCGTGCTCGAAAGGATGATCTATTGTAAGGTGACCATGCCCGAAAGAATGATCTATTGTGAGGCGACCTACTTGAGAGTGTGGTCTATTGTGAGGAAATCCTACATAAAAGAATATGTGTGGGAAAATGTGAACCCTTTTTTTTTAACTTGAATGATCGTTCCATCATTTCATTTGAGTTGACATTATTAAAATATATCAATAAGGTTGATAGCAATGGTTAGTGCTTTACCTAAGAGAAATATAGGATGCCCCACTTTGTCGACACTCAACTCCCCCATTGGCTCGTCATTTCAAAAATTTGTACAAGATCGTATCTCGTAGTAATCGTCAAAATTTTCTTACCCCTAGGCTTGGGTCACTATTCATCGTGAACTCGAGTCTCTCTTCATTTTTTTTTTTACTTTCCGCAACCAACCGAGGTAATAACCTACCACACATTGTGATCCACCCTTGTGAAACCATACCCAATTGCTTTGATTGCTTACCAAACTTTGATCGAGTCATTTTCCTCCTTTAGATCGTTTTTGCCCCTAGCTTGATGGTTTTAACTCGCTTTTATTTATGCTCAAAAGTTTACTATTAGGCTTATGTTCCTCCAAACTAGTATAGTGATACCATCATCCGATCGGTTATTAAACTCGATTGGAGTTACTAGATCCTTGGTTTTGCCCTAAGTATTCTCAATTTAATGGATTACCATTCAATCTAACTATGAGATGCTCCCAAACATTGATCAAGATCAAACATTTGTAGTTCTCCTAACATAATCACGGCTTGTGTTCAAATGCTTATGTTCTTATGCTTGTGTCACAATTTGTAAATTGGTCTCGAAAGTTTTTTCATCCTTTGAAAAAGATCATTGAATAGACATTTGACTTTTATGGATCAAGCTATATACTTGAATGATTCTCTTAAAATAATTCAGATTATTTGAACGAAATATAAAGATGTTTTGATGAAAGTACTTTCATTCATGAAGATGTTTAAGTTTATTGATCAAAAGTCAAAACATGACATTCAAATGCTATGATGTAATTTCCTCAAGAAAGTTAGGCTAAGCAAGCAAAAAAGTGTTTAGGTCATACAAAGTTTGCATAAAAGCTAGAGTTTAAAGCATTTGAAGGTAATTGGTCCATGATAAGTCCATTTTGGGTAAATGAAAAAGGTTTGAGTAGAAAGTATTTTGAAAAAAAAAAGTTTTAAAAGATAACTTTGCCAAAGAAAATCTTGATTTTTTTTTCTAAGTTAGTTGATGAAGATTTATGATTCGATGTCATAAAGAATGACGAACGTACACCAACTAGTCATGTTTTTTGTTTCAATCATTCTCTTTTTTCTTTTGAGATTAGTATCCAACAACTTGAGAAAACTATCTTTGATTAGAAAGGGCTTGTAAAAGCATATAATATAGGCTATGGCTCAAGCTTATGAAAGAAGGATTTAAAGGCCGAACAAGTGTTTAAGGGTTTCCCGACATAGGATCACTTTGTCATCTATGAAAATCTCTTTGGCCATGCCACCTAGATTCTGTCACTTTAGTCGTTAGTTAGGTCGCCAACATCTTGATGTCGATGAATTTTTTTTTTTAGGCTTGCCACAAGGATTTTGTCAGTTTAACTATTGACTTTGTTTTCTAGACTCAACTCTCTTTGTCTGTTTTTTTGAATTCTAACTCCCATCTTGACTTATAATTTTTGTATTAAGGTTTTTTTTTTTTGTCTCACCTCTTTTTTTTTTTTTTTACTTTTAGGATAATTGATGGGATTTTTTTATAGAAATTTTTTTTTTAGGGTTTCATCGACCATTCATGAACTCGTACATTTTGCCTCCAATGTGAGGGTTGATGCTAGATTGGGTTTTCATGAAGAAAATCATCGAATCAAAGTGGGACAACAAATGATAAGAATTTTGTGAGATATATGAAAGATGGTATTTTCTTATCTCAAAGATTGATTCACCTATGCTCGTTAAACACTAAACTCTTTTAAACAATGATCATTAATTTAGAGGACTTTATAAAGAAATGATTAATGTTATTTGAGATCATGATTTGAAAATATAATGTTCATCATTAGTTAAGGCACCAATTATTGAGTCTTTCCTTTCGGCTTCATGATATTTTCTTAGGTAAACATTTTCATTAAAAGGTTCGGTTTGGGAAAAGATAAAGAATTTCTTTTTTTTTCTTTTTTCAATAAAATGGAGGATTGCCCCCATTATTTTCTCGCTCGAAGGGTTATTATGAGTATTAATCTTTGGTTTTCATGGTGAAGAATTATCTCTAACATACATCCGTCATACTTTGAAATTTGATCAATTTTTGTAAATTTTTTTGAATGAATTTGCCATTGTATTTCCTTAATAAAAAAAGATGCAATGTTAACTAATACTTTCAAATGAACATCTCTTGATTACGGATAAAATAATATAAAATTATAACAAAAAGCAAAAATGTTCCTTCATTCAAAGATACAACTCAATTATGCATAGCCAAATCATTTAGAAAAATAATATTCAAAACTAACAAATAAAAAAAACCAAATTTGCAAATTGTGAACATGCATCTCCTCCATATCTTTCAAACTCACTCGGTCTCCTCATCTTTTGTATTAGCAACGGTGTGGTTTGGGAAGGGGTTCATACTCATATTAGAAGAATGTAGATCATTGTCAAAACCGATCTAACCTTGCTTGATCAAGTCCAACAACTTCCTTTTGAAGGTCTCTCGAAGGTAGGAAAATCATTAATTTTATGCCCAAGCAGCATAAGAATGATATTTAAATCTTGCTTGTACCATTGAGGGTAAGGAGGGCGCATTAGGTTAGTAGAGATTAGAGTGACCTATCCAATACTTACCAAATACTCAAATATTTCACCCAATAGGAGAGGTGAGAGTGGTAGTTATTCAAACTCTTTTTTTTAGTCTTAATTGTGAGTTGGTGAATTTTTGAAATACGTAGCGACTCGAGGGAATTGATTTGCTTGGTAGGTTTGGTGAGGTATGTAGGATGGATTTAGTTGATTTAAAGAGTATGTTTGGTTCATGGTGTTTGTTGTGTTGAGTGTTTAGTGGGTGAATGAAGGTTTTTGGGGGTTACTTTTATGATTTTCATGTTTTCCTCTATTACTCCATCGATTCTTGAATTGATAAGATCCGAGCCTTAACTCGATATATCTCACCATCTATCCTCCTATTACCACTACTTCCTTTCTTTTCGTAACCCTCGAGAATCTTTTCAGCTTTAATTATTTATTCCACCCTTTCAGCCTATGATAACAATACCGAGTAAATTTGTTTGAAACATTACCAATCAAATACTCAAATTAAGTTACTTTGAAAGTATTCAAAAATATCGAGATCAACTCATATTCCGAAAATAATTGATGGATTTGAGTCACTACCTCGTGCCATCTTTCCGCATACTCCTTAATGGTCTCTTTAGCCCTTTTCTCCATACCTTGGAGATCTAAACGGTTTGAAGACACTTCCATGTTAAACTTATATTGACCGAGAAAACCATCAACTAGATCTTTTCATCTTCTAATCTTGGACCCCTCCAATATCATATAACAACTCGAGTGTCAATCCGCCTGTGCTCTCATAAAAAAAATTATATATGCAGCTTTTCATCATAAACCACTTTTGCCATCTTGCTACCGCAAGCCCTTAGATGGGTCATGGGATACCGGGTTCCATTGTACTCGGACAAATCCAACACCTTGAACTTCTTTAGAATTACCACATCGTGCACCAAACACATTTTAGAGGCCTTGATTGGATCGAAGATATCCTCCCCTCTATCGCTCTTATGCATTCTTCTAGTGCTATAAGTTTATCCATACTTGGACCTTCAACTATCCTATAACCATGAGTTGCTTCTTCTACAAGATCCATGGTGGGTATGGTAGCATTAGCAGGACTCGAGGGTCCATTGGATAGGTGAATGCCCCGACTAGATGTAAGGCTTCAGCATGGAAAGTCATATGATGGGCTACCGGCATGGTGGATTGATTGAGCAATGAAATATCATGTGGCATTTTAGGTTATTCTCATCCTAAGTTCAAGCCACCTCCCCTATTTATCGCTTGTAGTATAACTTTCATTTGGGCCATATCTTCTTTCAATGACTCAAAATCTTACTAATGAACTTTTTCTTGTCGTGATCTCTCCTCATTTTCCATTTGATAAGTCCTTAATCCGGTGTGGTGGATGCGCAGGGGGAATTGAGCTTTGGTGGAGCGACCTATGTTTCAAAATCCCGAAAAACTCAAAGAACATGTATACAATGAATATACAATATATACATGCATGATTTGAACCAAGTTAGATACCTTTTTTGTTTGATAACCTACAAGAGTCGAGGGTTAGAACATATGTCATTTGAAAATGATTCGTGTCTTAATTAGTCAACCCTAGTGAACATGATCTAGCTTTCCTATTGTTTAGGCAAAGCTCATCTAGTCCTGAAGTCTTTTTAATTTTCTAAACTATCTAAATTACTAGTGGAATAATTCATCCTCTAACCTTATGCATCGGGAGATAGGGGAAGGATATTCCATCATGTTCTATACATAGGGTAGTTCCAGTCAAACAAGATTTTGAAAGAGCATCAGTGGACTTTCACCATACTTATCTTCGAATCTCTCTATCTAAATGTTAGTAGGGTTTTAGCTCGAGTCTAGAGCTTTTGTAGGTTTTCTTATGGTGTGTGCAACAATTCAAAAAAATATCCTACCCAATTCGAATAGATATGCAATACGAAAATAAATTTAAAATGTATACAGGAAATAAAAAGCTCAAAAATTAAATGACTAAAAATATGAATTACTTGAAAAATAATTAGGTAAAATAAACACATGAGATAAATTTAATCGGACTAAATCTATGGCCTAACTCTAACTCCCAGTGGAGTCGTCATTCTATCACTACCCAACGTTGGATGGGACTCCCAAAAAAAAGTTTGCATGTTAATTATTATTTGCATAGTTATTTACAAATTTTTGAAGTTGCCACCTAGTATTAAGGAACTAGGAACCTAAAAGTTGCACTAGTCTTGAGATTATTTAGTAAGGAGTTGCTTATGCTTTGAAAAGATATCGATCACCCAAAGACACCCTTTTCTAAGAAAGGTACCATGTTTAGTTTAGTCCTAAATTCATCTCCTAGAGTAATTTATTTATTGCCAAATTATTTTCTAATTTTTGAACTCCAAAAAAAAAATTTAGTTATTGGGTGGGGCATCGTATTGAAACGATCGTCGATCCCCTCCATCAAGCGATACGTCGGTTCAAACATCGGATCCCCTTTAAGTCTTGACACAATCGGTGTGTTGAAGGACATCCTAATTAAGTGATGATTTTTGGTGACGTCGATCCCTATCGGATAGAAGACTTCGTCGAAAATTTTATATATATTATTACTTTTTTTTGTAACGTCGGTCCCTACTAGGTAAGAGACTTTATCCAAAATTATAGATTTTTTTATTTTTTATTTTTTTATTAATCTAATAACAATAAACTATTCGGGTTCCAAACCATTAACCCATTACTCATTCTCTCCTACCATTTCTTTTTTTTTCTTTTTCTTTTTCTTTTATCATCATTGCTCCCTAATTCTACCTTTTTTTATTTACATTTTATTTTATTTTATTTTTCAGAGAGGCTACACCGATTCCAGCCTTCCCCTTGCGTTTTTTATTTAGGAGAAGGGGCATGGGCTAGAGTGAAAACATTCCAGCTCCGTTTTTATTTTTTTTTTGTTTTTTTTTTTTGTATGGGTAAGGATTCAATCAGTCCAGTTCCCTTTTATATTTTCCTTAGACGGGGCCAAAGCCTAGAAACGGACCCAATAGAAAAAACTCTTGAAATTTTGATCAAAACATAGATTTTAAGCCACTCACCCTCTATCTCATCTATTCTTTATTTTCTCTCTCTATTCATCATTCTTTTCCCATAATTCAAGTTCTTATTTTGAATTGAAAACTAAACAATTGAGGCCTATTCACTTCTATTGAACTAAAGCCTATTGTCAAATCTTGATTAAAAAAAAAAAAAAGAACTCAATAGCAACAATTACAATGAAAAAAATTTGAAGAAACGAAAGCTGGAAAATAAATAAATAAATAACAAAACAAAAAACAAATTGACCTAAATTGTTTGCGCTAATGAACACTATGATAAAATTCGAGAGGATTAGTTGTTTGTGGCAAGTTTGAGAGATGTGGTTAGCGTCCAAACCCAATAATCAAAGCTAATCTATCTATTGAAGGTTTCTAGAAAACCCAAAAAAGGATGAACACCAAGAACGAATGCCTAGAAAATGCAAGCAACCTAGGAAGCCTAATGATGCCGGGATTTCATGATCTTCAAACCTCTACCCTTATTTATCTTTCTTTCCAACCAGAAAACCAAAATCCTTATCAAAATTGAAACAAACCCTCTTTAACTTGCCCGTAAAATGATGAACACAAACCCAAAACTCGATGAACACACGAACCCGAAACCCAAAAAAAGAAGAAGCTAAAAAATCCAATTTTATGAATTCCTAACCCTTTTCTCTTTTTTTCTTTTCACACTCTCTCAACCCAAAATTCTCTCTCGAATTTTCTCCCTTTTTTCCTACCCTAAAACCTCAAATTTTTACCCCTTTTATAGGCACTATCAACTCCAATTTCACTCCAATTCAACTACCTTCAAACTCGAATTTCTTAGTTATCCAATTTGAACTCAAACCTTCATTATTGACTTTTAATTTGATTAGCTAAACAATCAGGATATGTTGAATTCAAAAAAATAAAAATAAAAAAATGGAAAGAGGATTGGGATAGATTTCAATCTGTTTCCTCTCGTTTTTTATTTTTATATTTTTGTATTTTTATTATTATTATTTTTTCAATAATAAAAAATGAAAGTAGTTTTTTTAGTTATGACATGACAAATCATCTCATATAAGATCTTAGAAAAGGCCTTTGTATGCTATAAAGTCATATCCGATGTACATTGTGAATGGATATAGATTTCACATACAAGAGTATGATTTAGATAGAGCAAGTATGAATAGTGAAGTGAGCTTTCAAGGATCTAATTATAATGTAGATAAGAGTGACTATTATGAGATGTTGACCAAAATTCTATAATTAGAGTATCCTCTAGTACCAATTAAGAGAATGATAGTGTTTAAATGTGATTAGCTTGATCCTACATAAAATGGAACAATGGTTCATATACAATATAGGCTAGCGAGAGGTAAATTATAGAACGAGTTTCAACATATATGCTCAAGTGTATTATGTTGTGTATCCTAACTTGAAGTACAACCATCGTGATTGGAAGCCTATTTGTGAAATAAAACCTAAGGTTATGGTTGATTTGCCGAATCGTTTGTTGAAGTCCAATAAAATGCAAAACTATTTCGGGAGAACGATTCAAAAATCCAACATAATTTGATCCAAGAAGATCGTGAGGAGCAGATCATTGAATGATATAAATAGATTGTTTATAGATATGGAATTAATTAAATCTAATGAAGAAGATGAAAGCTAATATGTATTAGAATCGATTGAGGGATAGGATAACTTTGAAGATTATTATAATAGTTTAATTAAAGATTAATTTTATTTATTATATTTGTTAACTTATATTGTTTTATCTATTATTCATTTTTTTAGATGTTTGTTATGTATTTTGGATGTATTGAATTTTGTATAGGTGGCATCTTCAATAATAAGGGAAAATCCAATTTACAAAGGAGACTATGTTGAATTTTTGTTTGTTTTACATAAAAATAATTTATAATATACTTTCAGTCAAATTATTATTTGTTTTTTATATTTTTTTAAATTGTTTTAAGTGTTATTCTAGAGTTATGCTTTATGAATTGGGCAAATATGATCGTGACATCGGTGGTAGTGGCTTTAATGGCGATAGTGTTTATGTCATAGCACTAATACTGGTAGTGCTGGTGATGATATCATTGATAAGGGCACTCGCACTTGGACGTGGCAATCGCTAGTGCAAATGTCTTAGGTTATGGACTTGATAATGGTGCCGGGACATCTACATCCCCGCCGGTTGTGACCACTCGGGTTCCCCGGCTACGAAGGTCCCCGTGATAGTTTTCTAAACTCCAAGAAGCTCTATTAGATCTAATACTAGATGGACCATTCGAGTCATGAATAATTAGTAAGTAATATATTTTACATGTGGTAATTAATTTTATCATTTCATACATTGTATTGAAATCATTAATTCACTTATTTATTATTTATTTGTTTTGTTTGATAGCTTGGTTCCCTTAAGTAATTGTTTTACAAAAATCACCATAATTTTTAAGGAATGATTAAATGTCGCTAACTTCAGGAGACAAAAGGCTTCTACTTTAATGAGTCTAGGGTAACATATTAATTATTTGTTTATATTTCATTTAAAGTATTAATTTAATATAAAATGTATTAGTATTATTTTTTTCTTCATAGAGAAGTACTTTTTATGGGATGCGACTATCTACGCACCGATTAAGGATGCGTGAGAGAGTCTAACATGAAAGCGAGTATGTTGACATTCTAAATAAGACGAAACAAAAGACTAACGAGACTCATATTTATTAAACGAGCAAGTGTGGGATGCATGGCACTAAGATTAGGTCACACCTAAGTTTCAAGTCCGATCTCAACAAACGTCTCAAAACGACATGTGAAAGACGGATGGTATTGATGCTAGCCCATTCGGACATAAAGAAGGGTGCATCTCTTTGATTAAGCACATTGAACATTTGATAAATTTTATCATCCATTATGTTATAAATTAATTTCATTTATTGTCTTTTTTTTTTTTTTTGCATAATAAATTGGGTCATAACCTAAATCCTTACGAGGTGTTTCGGACCACTCACAAGCGGAAAGATTAGTCATTCGTCAACAAGCAATTCCAGATAATAATGGCTTTTTCTTTTTATAAATATACATCTATCAATATAATCTAAAAAATATATTTATAATTTAATATTATAATTATTTCAATGACGTAGGAGCGTGTGTAGCCAATACAAAAATAACTTCTAAGGAGCGACGATAAGGGTGATTCATCATCTTCAAACATCAACATGATCAAATTATATTTGGATGTTTGGGAGAGGAGAAGAAGTAGAAAGTGTATGGTCTCAAATCATAGCCATTTCGGTATTACTCATTATCGCACCGAGCACCTCCTCTCGCTACTTCACGAGTATCTTAGTTGTAATATTCATAAGGCTTTTCCCCGGTAAAAGGTAGGATCAAAGGGATGGAGATTACCATCTAGAAACAAAAAAAATAAATTCAACACTCTACAAAGTTAAATAGAGATAGTGATGGAGTCTGTTTTGGGACCTACGGTAGACTCACGTACCTCCTACTAACTCGCTTACAACCTAAGAGTCAATCATTCTTCTTAATACCCAACAATCAAAATATGATATAAAAAATGATGATGAGGACTAGATTTTTTTTTTTTAAGGTTTTTAATTTTTTTGAACACTTTAACATATTTTTATATTTATTTGGTTTTAATTTATTTTATTTTAATTTTATTAAAAAAGATATCATGTTTTAATAAGGTGTTGTTTTTAGGTTTTTATTATTGCCGTTAACATTAAATGGCTATTAATTTACAAAAAATTAAAATTTCCTTCATTTAGTGACCGAATTAACGATAAAAATTAAATAGTTAGATGTGAGATCGTCAAGTCTCTTGGGGTCTAGGGACCGATGACAATCTCATATTGAATTTAGTTTGTAATTAGAAAAGAACATGTTTTCTTAGGGTAATTAAAAAAAAATTTAAGTTGACCTAACGAGTCTCCTATTTAAATAAGGACTAGTGTTAGTTTCGACCTTCAATAAAAAAAAATATCAAAAATAAATAAATAAATAAAAGGAAGCAAATCAGTTATGATAAATATGAATCATTTTAAACATATTTACCTATTTAGTTCATTCCTTGACATACTAATCGTATTAGAACATAATTGAATCCGATGTTAAATGAGACAATTCCCAATCTCAAGACCTAATGTCAATGTAATAAGATGTCACAATAAAAATTAATTTGACTTAGGTGATAAAACAATTTGGAAATAGACTTAGAAAATGATTTGGCAAACATAATTTTTAGGAGATATTTTACGGATTAGACTAAAAATGCCTTTGGTTGATTGTTATCTTCCTAAAGGTGTAACCAACTCTTTATCCGAAATCTCCGAATTTAGTGATTTCCTTAAATTTTCTATTTCCTTTCAATACTAGGTAACTACTCCAAAAAAAAAATTGTATTAATTCTTTTTCTCTTAAAGCATAAAATTTTTGGAAGTTCGGGGAATGTTATGCATCGACATAGAGTAGAGTTTCTTAGTGACATCATCAAAGCCGTTCAACTATCCAATAATGAATTCAATAGAATCATTACTTAAATCTCATCGGCTAACTCAAGGTTCATCAACTACAACTAATTCAAGAACCCTTGGAAGTCAACCAAAGTAGCTTACAATTTTGTACTTCAAGTTTACAAGGTCACCGATCATGAAAACCTTATTTTGTGCACCATTTTTGGAAAAATTTCATTCGGTAACTTTTAAACTTTATAGCGGACTTGTTCTTGAGAAATATGGCTGATGGACTTAAAAGATGCTTATTTTTTTTATAGTGGTTGTGGCTTTTCCGTTCATCGACTTTTATTTTGTCTTTCCTATAACAATAGGCTTTTTTTCTTCACACTCAAGTGGCAAAGACAAATCATTATAGTAAAGGTGATCCTCTATCAATATCTTATATAAGAGATAACTAGAGGACGGGAGCTTTATCATGCAATTTCAACCGCATAAAAAAAAATCTATATAGTTTAAAACGTTAATACCACTTTGTTCAATAAATGCACCTATACAAACTAAAATCACAAATCATAACTTTCAATTCTTTTTCTCTCGAGTGCAATTAAAATTAGGATCAACTAATAAAAAAATAAAAAATCTTTCATTGATCATAGTTTATACATTAATATTTCTTAAGTTTTTTTTTTTTTTTTGTGCGAGGAAGATGCTTGTTGCTTGGAATTTTTTTTAATTAGTTTTTTACAATAGATATTTTAATTAGTTAATTAGAAGTGAAGTTATATAAATTGAAAATAAAATCTATTGGATCAAGTTCACATAAACACCAAATTGAAAAAAAAATCCAAAATTAGAATTTCTTATTTAAACTAGTTAGTATTTTTTTTACAATTGGATAAAAATTAGTGTGAATCTCAAAATATATATATATATATATATATCTTTTCAAACTTATATATTGTAAAAAAGAAAAAAAAAGACCTTCAAATCCGTGATAGCTTTTAAAAAGGCTAATTTTTTATAAAGTAACCTTAACTATTGGCCAATAGAAAAAAAAATCTGACTTGGATAAGTATATTTATTTTTCATTATATAATATTTGTCAACGGGGACTCGAGCGTAAGTGAAACACCACCTAGCAATTAGAAAAACTAGAAAACCTTAAAACAAAACTGATCTACACAAATATCTACATAACGAGTCAATTACATAAAGATTAACATCATCACCAACACCATATCCTACCCGAGGGAGTAAGGTAGGTCGCATTACATGCACATGAAAACTAAAATCTGATCTTACTTATGATCGTATGCCTACTTGAGTGAATTTATTTTATTTGGATAAATTAGTTGAATAATTTGGGGTTTGGGTCAATCGAAGGCCTATACCCATACTTTAAGGGAAAATAAGGATACAAAATAAAATTTTAACTAACCTTTAATGACTGCAAATCTGTATTGATAAATAGCCAAGCCTCTAGGATTAAAGCCCATATTACTACAAACAAAAAGTCACTATCAACTTTGTCCATATAAATAGAAAGTCACTAACAACTTTGATTTACAAGATTCGGAACCAACCGATAACTTCATCTGCATAAGTAAAAAGCCACCAATAGCTTTAATTCATAAAAGTAGGAAAGTAATGACAACTTCATCTATATAAGTGAGAAACCATCGATAACTTTGAATTACATCGTTAGGAAGCCATCGACAACTTCATCCACATAAGTGAAAAGCCACTAACAACTTTTAATCGTATCATTAGAAAGTCATGATCAATTTTAAATCACATCATAGGGAAGTCTCTAGTGACCTCATCCACACAAGTGAGAAGTTGTTATCGACTTCAAATCATATCATTTAAAAAGTTAATGTTGACTTCAAATCATATAGTAAGAAAGTCTCCAATGACTTTCTCCATACAAGGAGAAAGTCATCAAAAACTTTGAATCACATCATTAGAAAGTCTCTAGCCACTTCATCCATATAAATGGGAAGTCACTATCAACTTTGAATCACATCATTTAGGAAGTCTCTAGCGACTTCATCCATGTAAGTAGGAAGTCACTATCGACTTTGAATCACCTCATTTAGGAAGTCTTCGAGACTTTATTCATATAAATAGGAAGTCAATGTCAACTTTAAATCATATCATAAGAAAGCCTTCGATAACTTTGCCAAGCACAAGTGAAAAGCCATCAATAACTTTGAATCATATCATTTAGGAAGTATATGGCTACGTCATCCATACAAGTAATAAGTCACAACTTGAACTACATTATTAAGAAGTCATTGTCGACTTCAAGTCACATCATAAAAAAAATCTTCATTGACTTCATCTACACAAGTAAGAAGTCACTAATAACTTTGAATCATATTATTAGAAAATCGCCATCGATTTCAAATCACACCATAAGGAAGTCATTAGCGACTTCATCTACATAAGTGGAAAGCCACCATTAACTTCAAACCACATCATTAGGAAGTCATTTTTTAGTTCAAGTCACATCATAAGGAAGTTTCGATGACTTTCTCTACAAAAGTGGAAAGTCATTGTCGATTTCAAATCACATCATTTAGAAAATTTCGGTGACTTCCTCCACATAAATGAAAATTTATTACCAACCTTAAATCACATCATTAAAAGGTTTTTGGTGACTTATGAGAAGCCACCAGTAACTTTGAATCACATCATTTAGGAAGTCTATAGTGACATCATCCATATAATGAGAAATCGCTATCGACTTCAAATTAGATCACAAAAGCCAAAATCATTCACAAATACACATATCAAAATCGATACTCATTTTAGATAAACCATTAAAATTAAAAGTCAAACTCATCCTCTATTTTTATTATGGAGCATTGATCATTAACCTTATCACTCTTCAAAATACCCAAGATCTTTGATCTTTTCGGGTTTGATACACATGCATCTAAAATCGCTTCAAATATCTCAAACATATTTAGATTTACATTTTAATAACTCATCCATCTAAAAATAATAAGACAATAATTTACATCATGTTCATCCAATACATTAAATAGATATATTTTCTTTTAAAACGTACTAACATAGTTATTGAAAAATATAGAGTTGTTAAAAAAAAATTTGGGTCACTTTTACTTTCTTCAATCTCGATGAAGACTAATTATTTAGTAAGCCAAAGAAAAAAAGTACATTGGTGTTATCATGGATCTCACTATAGTTATGAATAGATAGCTGCCATTGAGGCTATATAGACATTTGTTTAAAATTAAAAAATTACTTCCATCTAAAAAACCTTAAATTTCCTTTGTTGATATAGGTTTCCCCATGCGAGAAACTCCATCATCCAAACCTCCTTTTATGAGCACAATCTCCATTCCTTCACTAATTCCTTCTTCTTCCCAACCTAATACTAAACCTATATATATATAAAAACCTTAACATTATCCTATGTAGCTGTCACTTCAAACAAGTTTATGGTATTGCATACTTAGTTCCCTCCAATAACCATTATTCCTAAACCCCCCATCATTATACGATGGAAAAATGGTAGTGGAATTCTCTTTTATGGATTTCCAACAATCTACCAAGATTTTTGAATAGTCTTTAATAGCTAAGTTCTCTAAAGGGAGTCTTTTTATTAACACAATACGATCATACATCCAAATGCATTGTGCCTTAAAGGAATCTCTAGTGGTAGGTCTAATTAACCCTCTTAATGTCCTCATCGACTCTTCTCCAAAGAAGATTTCATCAAGGCTTAGTCATAAGGTTCATATATGATTGAAAACTTGCTATTTTGATTGTGTTTAGAAAGGATGAATCATTTAACTTAAGGTATGAATTCATTTTGGCCGTAATTTAGATTAAACTCCCGAGCCTCTCGCTCTCTCTTTCTTTCTTTCTACTTTTTATAGGAAATAGTATGTCTTTTTGGTAAATTTCTTCATCCGGATGAGCGCATATCAAATGTTTCGCATCTCATGCATGCTCATGAGCGTGTTAAAGTTGATTTAACTACTCTAATTCCTTCAAAAGTATGGATCTCGGTTGGTCCGGATAAGTCAAAAGGGTTCGGCAATCTATCTTAGAGGAATCTAATAGCTCATTTTGTGCCTATTGTTATTTACAATGACTCGCGAGAGCCAATTGTCATAAGCTTTATAAGTCCGATCAAACTCTAGCTATGAAAGAAGTGTTTATGGTAAAACCTTCAAAGGACTAGGCCTAGTAAACCAAATAGAAGAAAGGGATTGTAAGGAATCTAATATCTCATTCTATGATCATTGTTATTTACAATGCCACATAAGAGCTAGTTGTCATAAGCTTTATAAATCTAATCAAAAATTAGCTATGAAAGTGGCGCCTATGGTAAATGATTAATTCATAATTTTTATTCTCTTTTACATTAAACTTACTAGTACTTTATGTATTTTATTAAGCTAATTAAAATAAATAAACCCGTGTCAAGACACATACAAGCCCAAGCCCACAAAGGATCCAACGGAGACAACATGCAAAGCCGAGTTAAAGGAAGGAGACATACAAGTGGTGTGTCTTGCAAAAGGAGAAAGCCATTGGCCATATGGAACCAAAAAGAAAGCCGTGTATATACATGTTTAGCATAAGAAGATACACAAGCAGTAGGAATAAGCACATCTTATGCGGAAAAATTGACACATTCATGTGTGTCACTACCGAGCTATCATTCAAGGGAGAAAGAAATGTCATACGGGTAGAAGCTTAAAGACATAAGAAGAAGAGTAAATGTGATATGGCCATATGCCTTAACCAAGCATGTTGTGTGCCACAATCTATACAAGGCTCCAAAACACGTGTTTCCAAAAAGCAAACCTTGTACCTCGATCAAACAAACCATGTGCCATGATTGGTATCCATATGAGATGGTTGTATGTGTTAAAACCTTACTTTTTACATATGATGTGAGGCTATAAATAGGAAAGTTAAGGTTTTACTTGAGGAGGCATCCCGGGGGGATCCTAAGACAATGGAAGATGGCTAGGATTTTATTGTACACTTAATTTTTATTGAAATTTATTCTTAAAAATCCAAGGCTAATTTTTCTTTCGGAATAAGAGTGACATGAACTTCAAAGAACAAGTAGTGAGATATTTGTTTTAATTTCATAACTTATTCATATTTTTTATCTTCTATTCTCCCATATAAACTTTATAATATTGATGTTCTTAATTGCTTAGGATGTATACTAGGTGATTATAATCAATTGATAATTATTAGATTAGGATTTCTAATATTGATATCATTATAATCTAAAAATAATAAAAGTATAGGTTAAACCAATCTACTTTAGTATTGATTATCTATTTTAGTTTTTCTCTAATTCATTAATGTTGTTATTGGATTACACGTAAAGAGCTTGTCCTATGTGGTTCAATAATTAGAATTCAAATAGCATGCTTTTTCTTATGTTTGATGATTAAGTGAGGAGAATGAGTTAATCTATGCTTTTTAGATTAATATAGACCAAATAATAATCATGAATAAGGTTCTTAAGTGTCGTTTATGATCAACTTACAATTTAAAGGTAAACGTTCACTCTTGATTGAGTTTGTTTCTCTTAAGTAATTTTTTTCATTTCAATTCTATTCTTTTTACTAATATTTAATACAATCCCTTTTTCTTTCAAGTGGTTTCTATGTAAGTAAACATAAGAATAGCAATGTAACTTAGTCTTTGTGGGATAAACTTAGACTTGTCACTAGCTATAGTTGTTAAGTTTAGATAATTATTTAGTGGTGCTATGACTCACCACCAAATTTGGTGCCATTGCTAGAGACTATTATTCATTGCTTATCTTAGTCTATTTGTGTCTTTAATTCTTTTTTTCAAGTCATTAGTTGTTTTAAATTTTGGGGTTTAGTTATTTTGAATTTTTAGGCACATTTAGTAGAGTTTTACAATGGTGTTGCTATTTAGATCGAATTTTGTATAGAATTAGGGGTGGAAACTTACTAGTTTTGAAGGAAATGACATTTTGCACAAGACTAGTCCCCTTTGACCACTAGCACCACCCTCTTAAGGCCAAATTCCATTATGTGATAGGGTTTTTAGTCATTTTAGTGTCTCGACCAAAATCATGTTTTTAGAATCTTTACTCGCTTTTCAATTATTGGATAAATTTTTTCTATGTCTTGATCTTCTCACTTTGGTGAAGTGTTATTTGATCATGCTAAATTAAAAAAACTCTTCACAAGTTGAGAAGATAAGAAGTTGTTGCTCAAAATTCAAGTGTGCACTCGATAGCGAATTTACCTCTTTTGAATCTAGCCCATCTACTATGTCTAGTGAAGAGCTTATCCTATCCAATCCAAATAACAATCATACTCTTAAAGAATTGGTCGCTCTAGAACCGAATCTTCAACCCTCATGTATTGAATAGCTCGATATTGAGGAATTTCATATAATCTGCTCTAGCATGAAACTAGCTAGGACATCTAAGGATCCAAATTGATGGCTAAGATGACATCAAGTGAACAACATTAAATAAATATGCTTATTGGAAGGCAACCTAATCACTCTACTTCAACATTGAAGTTTGTATTTAGTTAATTTTATTTTATTGTTCATTAATGTTACTTTTAATTTTTCTCTATTTCCTTCAACATTTAACTTGATCTTATGAATTGATGCAGCTCGAGTGTAACTAGGCATTGTAAAAAGAGAAATAAGACACATGAGTAAAAAGGAATGGCATGGTGTGTGTACTAGCCACATGTACGTCTATGTGTATGCCTTATGTTTAAAGTTCAAATTTGAATGAGTCGAGACACGATATAAGGCAAAGACATGATTTCAATTTCAAAAAACATACACCCGTATGTCTCCATGCTACTTTACACATCAAAGATAGAGAAAAGGAAGCATGGGTGGAGACAGGAAATAAGAGTTGAGCACTAATTCCATGCACGCTCGTGTGTTCTCGTGCTTAGCATTTCAACTTCTAAAGAAAGATAGAGACATGGGTAGAGAAGCAATACAGGGGTTATACAAGCATAGAAAGCACGAGTGTGTGTCTCGAGCTTCGTTTCCATCCACGGCCTCTTTACTCTCTTCCCTATCTCTTTAAATTTTATATGCCTATGATCAATTTCGCATCCTATATTGAGGACAATATAAGATTTAAATGTAGGTAAAGGACTTAGGATTTAGGATTGTTCATAATTTTTTATGTCTTATTTTTAGGTTATTTATAAAAATAAAAAACAATGTATATGATTGTCGGTATGTATGGATTTTTTTTAATGATATCAAGATTTGTGTAAATAATGGGCTAAAGTTAATTGAGTTTGAAAGTTGAATGAATTGACTTGCAATAACCTATGAGATTTTGAACCTATAAGATTGAACATCAATATCAATCTCTCGCTTCTTATGTGTGAGATATCTTCCATAAAATTGTTACTCTAGAACTTGCTTTGATTCTATTTGAGACTACATTGACATGTACATGTATGAATATGATAACGACCATCTTTGAATTATCCATTTTAGATTAAAATAGCCTACCCTATAAGTTACCGTTGATGAGCCCCTTTGAGCCTAGTTGACCTTTCTTTTTGTTTAATTTGTTACAAGCCATTCAACTTGAAAATAAATGTATTTACCTTTTCTTAGGGAATAATAGAGCATTTGAATTATGAGTGGAATAGATTTTTGAACAAGTGTAGGGGTAAGAATGGGACAAGAAAGATAAAAGGTTAGTTATTTTGGTTGAAGTGTTATGATTAAGATGCTTGGAAGAGATGAAAGTGAAGGATTGAGTGTTTTCAAATTAACACATGAACTTCATAAGAAAAGTTAAGAAAAACATGATGAGAAATAAAAGAAATAACAATAATAATAACAATAATAACACGTCATGTTTTCTTCTTGTCATATTCAAAGAAAGTATGATGTTCATGTGCTTGAGAAAAGAAAAAAGAAAAAATGATAAGTGTTTGAAATTGGAGATGATAGGTGTTGGGTCTTAGTAATTTGATTTACCCAAGTTATTGTTTTGAATTCTCTATTAATCTCTTTGATTTCACACTCACATATCACAAAAGTCCTTACCTTTCCTCGACCCCATTACAACCTAATGAGAAGTCCTCTTAATTTGTGTTATGCATGTGACCTAAGTAATGGAGAATTTAGATACATAAGCTTACAGTAGTATATTTTTATACAATAAATTTGAGTGGAACGAGTTACCCTAAAATACTTGAGAGTTAAATAGTAAAATCTGTAAGCATCTACTAATTTAGTTTACTCTATCCCGATTGAAAATTGCTATGTTTATTAAGTTTTAAGTTTTTCAAGAATAGTGATTCATGATATGTTATCGACCTTGAGAATTTCAATTGTCCTTGTATTTATTTTTTTACAATCTTGATATCATTGAAGAAATCTATACACATTTGACAATCATATAAGATTCTATAGGTATATCTTCTAAAAACCTTCATGAGACACAACTTGTCCACTAAAGGCAACCTAAGGGTTTAAGGGCTTATTGCATATACTAAATATAATTGTGATTCCTACGAAAGTGAGTTAGATTTTTGTTCTATTTGTTTTGCTCGAGGACTAGGTAAATATTTTGAGTTTTATAGAAAAAATAAAAAATCAAAGTGAATAAACCCAAGCCATGGTGCATACAAGCCCAAGCCTACAAAGGACCTAATAGCGACAACATGCAAAGCCAAGTTAAAGGAAAGAGACACATGGCTATGTGTCTTGTAAGAGAAAAAAGCCACCGGCTGTATGGAACAAGGGGAAAGCCATGGGTATGTTTAGCACTAGAAGACCATAGGTAATAGGAATAAGCATGATTCAAAGGAAAAAGAAAGCCACACAAGCGAAGCTAAAAGACACATGATGAAGAGAAAATGTGACATGATCGTATGCCTTCAAAGAAGCTATATGCCACCATCTATACAAGGCTCCAAATTATGTGTTTTCAAAGAGCAAACCATATGCCTCAATAAAACAAATCATGTGCCATGAAAAATGTACACGTGAGGTGGTTGTGTGTGTTAAAACCCTATTTTTTAGATGTGATGTGAGGTTATAAATAAAAAAGTTAGGGCTTTCCTTAAAGAGGCATCTCAAGGGAGATCTAAAGGGAATAGGAGATGACTAGGGTTTTATTATACACTTAATTTTTATTGCAATTTGCTATTGAAGATCTAAGGCTAATTTTCCTTTCGGATCAAGAGTAACGTGAACTTTAAAGAACAAGGTGTGAAACTTTGTTTTAATTTCATAACTTATTTAGATTTGTTATCTTTTATTATTCCATGATAACTTCATAATATTGATGTTCTTAATTGTTTAGGATGCATACTAGGTGATTATGATCAATTGATAATTGCTAGATTATGGTTTATAATACATAATCAATATAAAACTTGTTTTAATAAACAATTAGATTTAGTGATTTCTAATATTGATATCATTATAATTTATGAAGAATAGAAGTATAGGTTAAAACAACCTCGCTTTAGTGTTAATTATCTATTTTAGTTATTCTCTAATTTCGTAATGTTGTTATTGGATTACATGTAAAGAGCTTGTCCTAAATGGTTCAATAATTAGAATTCAAAAAGCATGTTTTTCTTATGTTTGATGATTAAGGAGAACGAGTTAATCTATGCTTTTTAGGTTAATATAGATCAAATAATAAATCATGAATAAGGTTCTTAAGTATCATCTATGATCAACTTGCAATTTGAAGGTAAATGTTCACTCTTGACCGAGTTTGTTTCTCTTGAGTAATTTCTTTACTTCAATTCTTTTCTTTTTACTAATATTTAATGTAATCCCCTTTTATTTCAAGTGGTTTTTATGTGAGTAAAAATAATAACAACAATGTAGCATAGTTTCTATGGGATCAACCTAAACTTACCTTTAGCAATAGTTATTAAGTTTAGATTATTATTAGTAAAACCTTTAAAAGACTAGGTCTAGCAAACAAAATATAAAAAGGGCGAGTGAGAGAAATTTAATATTTCATTTTGTAGCCATTGTTATTTATAGTGCCACATGAGAGATAATTATTGTAATCTTTATAAGTCTAATCAAACTCTAGCCATGAAAATGGCATATATGGTAAAACCTTCAAAGGTCTAGGTCTTGCAAACAAAATAAAAGAAGGGCGCTATGAGGAATGAGTTATCTTAAAGGACCTCTTTTCCTATGTTGTTTTAGATAGTAAAGTGGTTGACATATCTTGGCTAGATTCAGCTTTCAATAAGAGGCTAGCTAAATTAGAGAAACAAGGGAAATTGTTGTCTAATAAATAAAAGGAAAAAATATAAAAGAGTTTGGCTTAGAGTGGTTTGAAATGCATTACTAGATTTGACGAGGATCATAATGGAGATTCATTCCTTTCTCTACCTTATGAATAGAACTATTTGGAATTTATAGGGTGTTTAGTGCTCCGTATAAGAAGAGGTACCTACGTCTACCGATTAGGCAACATTAGGTAGCTCTTCTAATTATTCTAGAGTCTAAGCAGATGTGTGATGAACTCTCTAAATTTACTAGGTCTTTAAATTTTTCTAGCTTTCTAAATAGAAACCCTTTAAATAAGCATATTTAGATTCTATCGAAGGATGCCCTATCGGTGGATTTGTATTATGTTTGTTCATAGTTTATTACAATTTGTATTAGGGATATTGCAACTAATAAGGACCTGTTGTGCACTTTAGTCTATGTTAGTTGTGATCGGATGGAACTTAGAAACCTTTGAGACAATCTCTTTTCTCTTAATGTTTCTCATCTCCGGATCATTAGGATGATTTTAATACCATTATAGTGTCATCGAAAAAGCTCGGTGGTACATAATTAGAGATGGGTTCCATGTTTGATTTTAACAATGACATTCAACTTTTTTAGGTGCAAGATATTGGCTTTAATGAGAGAAGGTTCACTTGGTGTAATAACCATGAAAGGGGCATAAATTTGGAAGAGACTTGATCAGCTTATTGGTTAATCCTACTCTCTTGCCTAATTTTCCTAAGGTGATTTATAGTCATTTGGTGTGCCTCTACTTTGATCACTTTCCTTTGCTATTGTCCTTTACATTGTGTATTTCGAAGCCAACAAGATTCTCCTTCAAGAAAATATGATTGTCATATGTTGATTTTTTACCTTTTATACAACAGTAGTGGTCTAACAATTTTAGCTAGTAGTCTATTTCTTAACTTACGAGTAAAATATAAGTCTCTTAAACGAGTCTTGAAGTCATGGAATTGATGAGGTTTTGGTGATATTTACCAAAAAAAAAAAATTAACCAAGCTAAGGATGAGGTAACACAAATGAAGGCAGCATTGTAACATTTATGGTCTTCTAATAATTGTAAGCTAAGTTGGTAGAGGCCAAAGATAACCTACTTAGGTGGGTGCTTCAGGAGAAATTACTTCTATAAGAAAAATCTCATATTAAATGGCTTGAAATGTGGGGTCATAATAATGTTTTTTTTTCATACTTATGTTCATAATCATTTTCTTAAATGCAAATTTGATCTAGCATTAGATGATTGCTCCTTATATACCGATGATGAGGTTGTTGGTAAGGTAATTGTGGACTATTTCTAAAAAATCTTTTCAATGAAAGCTATTAGTATATGTGCCTAAGATCCAACTATGTTTTGATGGGCTTGGGTTATTGTATTATTGAATCACTTATTTTAATAGAAATAAAAAAAATCCTTCTATTAATTCTTATTTTTTATGTTTATTACTTCAATAGAATTAGATAAAAGTCCTTATGAAATAGTGATCGATCAAAAGACATGAAACAAATATTAATGCATATAAATGATATCATTAAACGTCCCAAGTTATAACATTATCAAGAATGGACATTGACTATATTTAGATAAACTTGTGAGTCCTATGCTTATGCTATATGATAGCTATAGAAGATATCACACCTATTGGCATGGTGATGCCAAAGCAAGTACTTAGATAATTTATGTTAGAGAACATATCACTAGACTTGACTTGCCATGAGAACCCATTTAGTTTAGTCTATTGGAATCTTATATGAGATGGGTACAATCGATCATTAGACTTGTATGCCATGAGAATCCATCACGGTTATCTCATAAGAAAATTTATGACTTTGACACTCTTTTTGATAGATCCAAGTAAAGGGTCGCACGTGGGTGATTCATTGGGTGCACTAGAAATCTAATGGAACTAGGTGTATAACTAAGATAAGAAATATAATTCCGTATATGCTAAATGAGTTATGACATTACACTTTGATGAATCTCTACTTGAGAAATCTATGGTCACAGTAGGAGTACACCAATAAAGCATAGTTAGTTTACTCTAAGAGCTAAGACATTTGGGAATCGAAGAAAACTTGTGTGATCATAATCAAACAAGACTTATAACAAAGTTCGAGATAACACCGTGATAAGTTCATATGAGGATTGAATTGTATGGTAACCATGTTCGTGAAAGGTAATAATGGATTAATTAATCCTCCTAGAGAATTGGATAGTCATGACGCTTTATTAGATGTCGATCTTGATTTATGTATCAAGAGATAAAAGAGGAGTCTTTTGTTCTTAATACATAGTCAATATATCTAGGAGCCTATTGAGTCACACGCATAAGTTTAAGTATTCGCATGATTAAAAAGAAGCAAAGATATTGAAAAAAATTTTAATTTTGAAAGTTTTCTATTTTAGAAAACGTTTTCAAAAATTGGAAAGTTTCCTTATATGGAAGTTTTCTAGAATGAAAAGGTTCCTATTTTAGAAATTAGTTTTTTAATTTGGAAGTTGGTTCCAAATTTGAAAGTAAATAACTTAAAATGGAAATGAGTTTCCTAATTTAGGTTAAAGGGAATTTTGAGAAATTATTACCTAATGTGGGTCGCTTAAAATTATCTAAGATTATTTATTTGGATGGTCCAAATAGATTAATTGGATCGTAATAGTTTTGGCTCAATAGGTTTAATTAAAAATCCTTAAGATATTTTGATGAGAGGATAAACATCAACCTTATTGGGTAAGGATGAATGTTTTAAGGATAAACATCAACCTTATTGGGTAAGGATGAATGTTTTAAAGATAACTTATAATCCTCGAAGGATTAAGAAGCAACAACCATAAGTCTAATTAGGACTTATTTACTCGTCTCTCTCCTTATCCTTGAAGGACAAGGAAACTCTCCTCCTATAAATAAGAGGAGAGGTGTGACATAAAGAGAGAGTTTTTAGAGAGAGAAAATTCGACACACTAAGAAAATTAAAAGGGACACACGATTGAAATAAAAATAGGAAAAAATTATTTTCTCCCTAGCCCTCGCATGCCACCTCCTCTCTCTTCTCTTTGGATTGTTTCAAACTTGTCCGAATTAGATTTTTATAGGAAACACTACATAAATTAAAAAATGTGGAGCTAGCACTCTACCACTTTTGAATGCTTCTTTATGGGTACTTGACCGCATGGATCATCAATAGAGGCCGAACACTTGGGCGGCTTTTCTTCTAAACAATTTAGATCCGTGCTATAAAAGGTAATTCTCTATTCATTACTTTAATTCATGTATATATAGTTAGTTGATTCAATGGTATGATCTTGGGCCCTTTAGATGGAGGAAAATTTTTATTTATTCCGTACTTCCATAATATGCATGATCCTTCAAAAGCTACCTTTATGGAAGTAGATTTTCTAGATGTTGTTTCATTTTCAGTTATTGATGCTCAAAATCGGATTTGATAGCTATCTCTTCTCTAGAAGAGATTAATCTATGGTTTTTTTTTCACATTTTTATTTTTAACAAATTGTTAAGGTACCTTCTCTCGCTTGTTAAAAAAAATAAAAATAATAGATATATGCCATGGTGGTTGGAGTGGGTTGTTGTTGTGGTACTACCGGAAAGATGGTAGAATTACTAGAGAGGCCGTTGGAATGGTAGTTCACGGTTATGAGCTTCGGAGTGGTGGTGACTCATGATTGTGAAAGAGCAAGGAACAATAGTTATAGGCTATGGCTATAGCAATCCACATCTATGAAGAGTTGCTAGAATAGTGGCTCACAACTATGGAGCTACTATTGTGATTGGAGAGAAAGAGTAGGTTGTTGGCATTGATTGACAATGAAGGATGAGAACGGTGTTGATGGAGAAGCTTTCGAGGCTACTAGGTTCGGATGTGGGATGGAGATCGACATTGATGGAAGAGCTTATAGAGCTACTACCTAGAACTAACAATGACGAAGAGGGTGGAGAAGGAAGTCATTGATGGAGGTGTGTGTGGTGGTTAATGAAGTGAGAGGAGGCAGTTGGGTTTTGGCAAAGATTTTTAGGCTAGTGGCTAGTTTTTCACGACTAGATTATGTTGACAAGGGTGGTGTATTGACGAAGAAGGTGGATGGGTTGGTGTTTCAACAAAGGAGGTAGCTGTGGCAAAAGTGGTAGTGAGGTGAGTGATCAGCAGCCTTCGAGAGGTGAACAATTGTATTTTTTTATTTTTAAAGGGATGATGAACAAGTAACTAAGTGAGAGACGGAGAGAAAAATTTTATTTATGGTGGGGTTTCTAAGGATTGTGGGTAAAAATCAGACTTGGTCCTCCGTCCTTCTATCTTTTTTAACTTTAGTCTACATCTCTTTGTTTTCTTGTCATTCATGTACCCAATTGAAATTATGAGTCCCTTGTCTTTTAATTTCTTTTACTTTCATTCTAATTCATTCTTAGTTGAGGTTTTTAATTTTTATTCTCTTTTAATTGCATTCCTAATTAGATGTTATTTTTTCCTCACTTCTCATATTTTTTTTAATTGAACTCCAAATCATCTTTTCAATTTATTCTCTTTTTCTATTCTTTCCCTATCCTTTTTTTTTTTTTTTTTGTATTTTCCTTAAACTCACTAGTTAAGAGACTCCTAAAAATCTTAATGAAAAGGTAAAAATCAAGTGAACTAAGAAAATATATATATATATTTTTTTTTTTGTAAGAAAAATTTAGTAAAAAAAAATAGGTGTAAAATTGGGTGATAACAATACCCAAAGTCTCTCATATGTCTCTAGGTCTCTCGATTGCATCTCATTTGTTTTTTAAAGTATTTGAATTGTTCAATCTGTCTTTCTAATTAATTTTTCCAGCCAAATAAAATTTTTCGATCAAAATGCTCGTGATTGAAATATATATATATATATATGCTAAAGACTTCAAAAATTATACATGTAGGTCATATGACTTTATTTTTTTTATTTGTTTTTGGATTAGGTCAAAATATTTGATCGTAACGACAGATTGAATATTTCAAAAAAATCTAGATACATGTGAAATGCAATTGAAAATCTAAAATCAAATGAAAAACTTTGAGTATTATATAGGGACAAATAGGTGTATTTGCCTTCTAACTTTTTTTTCTATTTTGGGTTCTCAATCTTTTTTTAATCTACAATTATTATTATTAATTTTTTTTTTTTTTTGACCAATCTCAAGTGACATGAGAGACACATGGAACTATTAAAACAACGACAAATATCCTAGAAGCCCTAAACACATGATATGTATTATTATTTTATGGCTTTACGTGTCTCTCGTGTGCTTTTAATGTGGCTTAAGATTAGTTCACAAAAAAAAAAAAAAACACTTAATTGCAAACTAAAAATAAGTTAAATGATCTAATTCAAAAAGAAGAAAGTTAAGAAATTTTCTTCTATTGACCAATAATTTAGAATATTTATAGTTAATTAGCTTTAAAAAAAACATATTAAGAAGTTTTTAGCTAGCTAGAATGACTCAATAATAGAAGATTTGAACTTTTAAAAGAATGTTCAAATTCTACTTCCTATGTTTCTTTGTCATCATCATAAGGTTTATGTTTTTCGATTCCAAGATTGTAGGGGGCTTGAAATTTTTTATTTTAAAATTAATTCGTATAAACCAAAAATAGGTGAAACGTGGTCAATTCTTGGATTACCAAAGGAGGAAGAAAAAAAAAAAAAAAGTGTTTTAGCTAGAAACTTTGAATGCCATGCTATTGGTAGTAATAGCGTTCTCGGCTTTTTTTTTTTTTATATATATATAACTACTAAGATTTTCTTCTTTGTTTTATTTTTCTTTTTATTAATTATTATTCATAAACTTATATGCTAGTATTGGCATCAGTTTTGCAGACGTGTCCTCCGGGGGACCCCTTGGAATTGGTCCGCAAAGAATATCCAATGGTGCAAACTCAGCTCCATGGACCCAAAAATTAACAACTTGCCGACATGTGTATCGGGAAATCCTAAAGTTAACGCATTGGAATTTCCGAATTATTATAAATAATAGTAATATATTTAAGCCGTTTGGAAAAGAAAGAGGTCATTTATGTAAATTCCAAAAAGAGAAAGTAATGCTGTTGTAGTCAAATTCGAAAATCAAGGAAAAGATATAGCCTCTTTTCTCTGTGGTTTATGTACAAGTTAGTAGAAAGGAAAAAAATAAGGAAAAAAATAAATAAATAAATAAGGAAATACTTTATGCTATAGCAAACTGTCTAGTTTTACAACTGGTGGCGACATGCAGTTTTTTTTTTTTTTTTTTAATCTGCCAAACATTGACTGAGTTTTATACTCCACTTAACTGTGTTCTGGCTAACTTCTTGTGTCAGTTTTTGTCTTCCAAGAAGAGAAGAGAGAATTTATGATGATCATTAAGGTTGTTTCTTGGTTCCTTTAGCCTGCATGCATTTGCCAGACTGAAAGATTTGGTGAGCATGTTAATTTCGGCCATCTCTTGTACTATCTTTTTTTGGACAAGTTTTTATGGTAGAATGTCGGTTTTTCAGAGTCTATCCTTTAAAAGCAAAAAATAATAATAATAATAAATAAACAAACCAAAAAACTGTGTTTGTGTTAGATTGGGTGGATGGGTTACTGAGTTGTTGAGTTTGAAAGAAATATGGACTCTTGCTATTAATTTCAACTTGATGGGGGTTCAAAAGATTAGTACACAAACAGAAGTCTTTGCTCCTCCGCCATTCAACACTGTACTCTTCTTCATGTTTTCCTTTCTCTCTAATATATTTGGTGAGTTTTTTTTTTTTTTTTTTCCCATAAAACTATGTGATTTAGATGAATCTTATTGTTTTCTTTCCAGATTTAGGTAGCATATTCAATTTCCGTTAATGTATCATATGTTTCCTTTCATGGTTAATTTAGAACTTAAACCATGTGTTCATTTGTTTTGAGTTCTTGGATTTTGTTCTTGCTTACTCCTCTTCCTTAGATTTTGTTACTCCCTTTATCTCTTTTCCTTGTCACTTACATAAATTTGCTTTTTCTTTTTTTTCTTTTTTTTTTCATGATCAGGTACTTATTCTTAGATTCATCATGGAGTTTTCAGAGCCTACAAGAATTGTCTTCAATAGAATTAAAAAACTGGAACTAGAAAATGCTACGAAAATTTTAGGCTACCTTTGGTGCAAAGGAATTGGTGATCAAGAAATGATTAAATTGGCTATGAGTTCTGATGTGGTTATTCAAGAATTGATTTATAGGGCTAAATCTGAACTACCATCTTCGCCAATGCCACCTCTCATTAATTCCCTGTCTATTTTAGAACTTCCATCGCCTGTTTCTACTCAGCATTTCTTGTCCACAGCAGCCTTTCGTGTCCCTTCTCCCTGCTGGGAGCCTCCAATAGCTGCTAAGCATAATTTAGACTTTGCGCCAATAGGTTGCCCGGATTCTATATCTGAACTCCAGAATCAAACTCAATTCTTTAGTTTAGAGGATCAAATAGAGAAACTCAACTTGGGAAATGTGGGATATGCAAGTGACTATTCCTACTCAGATGCTGCATTGGGTAATCTATGTGCAAGAACAGGTGGACGATACCGTAGCCTAAATGAATTCCCCAATAAGACTTGTCACTATTTCAAGAAGGGTTTCTGTAAGCATGGAAGTAATTGTAGGTATTTTCATGGACAAATCTCTCAGAGTTTGCCTCAATTGTTTGATGTTATAGATGAAGATCAAGTTTTCTCTGCCAACTCCCTTGAGAAGTTGGAGCTGGAAATCAGAGAGATCTTGAAATCAAGGAAAGGATATCCCATTTCAATTGCTTCTCTGCCAATGATATATTATGAGAACTATGGAAAACATCTTCAAGCCGAAGGGTACCTCACAGAGAGCCAGAGATATGGTAAAGCTGGTTACAGTTTGACACGGCTTCTTGCTAGATTGAAAAACGGTATTCGGCTGATTGACAGGTGCTATTTTATGAGCTTCGAAGGGGTTCCCATTTGACTGCCTTCTGTATAAAATTGTTTTTGAGCATTATTTTCATTGTTTGATTCACAGACCTCATGGACAGCATGCAGTAATTTTGTCAGAAAATGCCCCCAAATACATGCAAAATCGGGGTGATAGAAATGACCCCGGTCCAATTGTTAGTGGATCGCAGCAGATATATCTAACATTTCCAGCTGAGAGCATTTTTACTGAAGAAGATGTCTCCAATTACTTTAGGTAATTATTTGGTGGTATCATTCTTGGTAGCTCTCTTTTGCAGCATGAGATTTTTCTCTTACAGTTTTTGTGTTTCTTTGCAGTAATTTTGGGCCAGTTGAGGATGTAAGGATTCCCTCCCAACAGAAAAGAATGTTTGGCTTCGTAACGTTTGAAAGTGCAGATACTGTGAAGATGATTTTAGAAAATAGAAAACCTCATTATGTTTGTGGGACCCGGGTTCTTGTCAAACCTTACAGGGAAAAATCAAAGCTTTTTGACAGGTAAATTTATGAGTTTATTTTATTTTCTTCCATAGCAATAAGCATAGCCTTTTATGAGATCACAACGACTCTCTGCAGTATAGAGTTAGACCGTAATGCATGAAAATCCAGTGCTTATATTTTCAACTGAAGAACTTTGAAAGGCTGCATAGATTTGCAAATTTAAGAGCAAATTGCAGCAGTTCATCAGGTCTCAATTAGAAGTAGATCCAATTTTTTATTGAGGCTTTATGATTTGCTTGTCCTTTGACGATATGAATTTTGTTTGTTGTAGGAAGTATCAGGAAAGGATTGAGCAGGCTATATATTACGATACTCACTATGTAGACACGGATGCCGAATTTCATCCAAGTAAGTTAATGGAAACTGGAAGGGTCAGATTGGGTTTTAGCTGGGATTTAAAAGCAGCTTACGGAATTAGCTTAGAATTTGATTCGATCTCAAAAGAAAACTAAAAGCACATATTCTGCATTTCTTAAAACTTGTGGATTTTTCTGCTGGCCTGCAACTCTACCACATCATGATAATTGGAAGCTGTCTTTGATATTCATTCAATTTCCCTGCTTTCTGTAGGAAACTATGTCATGTGGATTAGATTACTCACCTATATAAAATATCTCTTTTAGTGCCAAGAACATATGGGTTTTCAAGATTTCTAAGGAAGCAGATAATGGAAAAGGAGGAGCAGGCTCTTGAACTTGAGAGGAGGCGCCTTGCAAGGCTGCAAATGACCCGGAAGCCAATGGCTGATCAATCTTACTTTGGCCACTGTGTGCACAGTAAGTTCTGCTTTTGTGTTTTGCTTGTACAACGCCACGCTTACTCCAGTTAATTCAACTCATTATCCTTGCAGATAAGTTCAGTTTGCCATCGGCAGAACATTTTGGTCATCTGTTAGATGTTATGAACAGTGATGATTCACCAACTGATGACAAATTCAGACACAAAGATACCAATCACTCTGACCACGACAGGTACAAATCATTACTAAGCAGAAGGCTTTCTTCCTATCAGTTGAATTTTAGTAGCTCTTTCTTGCGTCGAGGTTGCCTTCACTCTTGCTTAGCTTCTTTTCTCAGTGAATGTTTTAGGATAAATAGTGATCGATCTAGTCTACTCTTAGACTCTTTTTTTAATGTTTCATGATTCCAGCAGTCAAGGACTAAACCTACCGGAGAGCCCATTTGCATCTCATATCAGTTAGCAGTAACACAGAAGAATGATAAGAGTTACTGGAACAACAACGGAAACATGTTCGGTTTGATACATAACAGCTATTTTTTCCTCCTTAACTTGTTTGCCAAAGTTTACAGCAAGTACATAGTAGCTAATGAAGAAACAAGAAGCATATCCTCCCCATTACTTGGGTTGAAGGAAATAGCAAGCAGAATGATACAACACCGGCCTGTTTTGTTTATAGTTTGTCCATTTTCAGTTCACAGTGGCCATTCTTGTGTCCGGTCAGTGCCTACTTTGCTTTTATTTTTTATTATTTGGACATAGGCATAATAAATGATTGTGTTCGGTCTCACAATTTATTTTGTTAGCATAGGTGGAGTTAGTTTTGTATATACCACATGCTTCCTAGCCATCTTCATTGAGATTTATTTTGTTTTTTCTTTGCCCTTAATTGTATTAATTTATGTGAAAAACTGGTCTGGGTTCCATATTTTTTGGAAGCCTATCGCTGTATTTTGAGTGAAGATTGCTGACATGACAGGGAACAGTGAGTGGCATTGAAGTTTTGACTGTCATGAATTTATGAAACAGAAGAGGCAGTAAAACGCAAAATGATGCACTTTTATCATTCTATATTATAATAATAAGAAGAAAAAGAAAACTAACATTTTACTAAGTTAGTAGTTGGAACGTTGCAACGTGGGGGATCTGAATAATTTTAGTTAAAGAAGTATGAAATCAAATTATCCTACTTACCAAGTCTAGGCTTCTCTACATATATAATATATAGCAGCAGTAGATAAAGATATCAAAGACACAAGTAGTAATAGATACAGATATCCCAGACACAAGACAAGTAGTGACCAATCAATTTTAATTAGGTTAAATGGGTGAAACTTCTTCTACACTTTAATTTGTTTATAATTGAGTTTCTGAATTTCAAATTTCGTTTTTACTATATCTGAATTTTTTATTTTTTAAAATTTAGTTCATTCAATGATTTTTAGTCATCATTTTCCTTTCTAAAAAATTTAATTCTTGATATCTTGAATCGAAGTTTTGTATACACATTTATTTTAAAAAAATAATAATCTCAAAATTTTCAAAATCAAAAAATATATTTGTTTATTTTTTTAACGTTAAAAAGTATATAAAATCTGAATGATCTCAAATTTTTGGAAGAATCCCACATAAATTTTATTCCAATAATTTTCATTTTAGAGTTATCTATGTGATTGTCATTTTTATGAATAAGTGATAGAAAACTAAAAGATAAATAAATCTCAAAAAAATAAAAGTTTAGGGATAGCTAAATTTAAAATTCAATAATTCAATTTTAAATGAGTTAAAGTTTAAAAAAAGTTAGAGCTATTTAGTTTTTTTTTAACTATAGTATGATGTCTGAGTAATGAGCATAATAATAATAATAATAATAATAATAATAGGTGATGATATAATTTAGCCAAACAGCAGTCATAGAATAAAAAATATCTATGATCGGAACCATGCTTTGAAAATGACGAGTGGGGGTGGGGGTGGGAGTGGAAGTGGGAGGGAAGTTGAGAACGAGGGGGCCTGCTCCAAACTTACAACCACCAAATGCAAAACCTGAGACCCTCTATAATATGTTACCTCTCAACTTATTAACAACCACTCTAAAGCATTAATTAGTTATCAGAAATAGAATAGTGAAAATAAAAATAAAAATTATATTTTCATTTTATAGTTGTTTAGTTGAAAAATTAAAGTAAGAATAAAAATAAAGAGTGAAAATTAAAATTAACATAGTTTCATTTTTATGTGATAAATGAGAATAAAAACAAAAAATAAAAATGATATTCTTTTTTTCAAAATAATGATACGTTATTTTTATTTATTGTATATTAATTACTTCTACATCACCGAGTGGCGGATGCAAGAATAAATGTCCGTGGGGGCTAAAATAAATATTTATAAATGTCATGATTTATACAAATTTATATTTATTATAAATAACATACCAATATATATTTTAAAATAATCTCAAAATACAATAACTCAAAGTAGATATATTCGTTCTTTCAAATCACGAAAATCATTTATAAGCGAATTTATATTAAAATTTTTAACAATTTCTTTTTCAATATATACTAACAAACAACCGAAAAGAAAGTCATATTCCATCTTGTTACGAAGCTTAGTCTTCGGTATGCTCATAGCTAAAAATGATCGTTCCGTGGTAGCCGTAAAAACCGAATAGTAAGAATAACCGTTATCATTTTATGTACAAGTGGATAACTTTCAAATTTTCTTCTCTTCATCAACCATTGACACAAATCGGATATAGTTGACAATATTTCAAAATTAAAAAGATTTGTACATTATGAAAATGCTCAAATTGTATCCTTAATTACAACATTTCATGATTAGCAAAGTCTTGAGGGTAAAATTTCTATACCAACTTACAAATGTCATCAATCCTAAATGATATGCGCATCTCTCTAAGATTTAAGGCCGAACTAAGAATGAATAGCTTTATCGTGTGATCATTGAATCTATTATTCGGTCCTTGCAATTGAAAATATATCACAACATTGAATATATCAATTTTGTAATGATGCTCAACTATAATTGCACTAAACATATTCATCAAACCGAAACATATTTCAAATGAAAACCGCAACGAGTATTCCCAACCCTTTTGCAATATCTCAAACTCGTTATTAAATGAATTAAAAATATATTAAGGATGTACGAAAACTATTCCGTGAGCATAAGATAGTTGTCATGAGAATGCTAGAATATTCGAGTGCATTTAGGATAACTTTTTTGTACATGGTGAATATTTTATCTCGTTTTTCGATGCATGAATAATAATTTTGTATGCAAAATAAATGTTTTGAGAATTTTAAATGTGCACAAAAAATGTTCTATTTGCATAGAATATTTGCTAGAGAGGTGCCGATTATTCCGTGCCATTGGATTAATTTTCCGATGTTCCGTGAATATTTTCGATGCATGAATAGTGCTTTTTCATGCAAATTAATTATTTTGAGTATTTTAAATATGTTTGCAAATTATCCAGTGGGCATAAAAAAATCATTTAGGAGGTATAAGAATATTCTATGAACTTAGGTGAATTTTTCTATACATAGGAAATATTTTTTTTGTAAAAATAAGTGTATTTTTACACTTATTTAAACCTCGAATTAATTATTTTGTGTAAAAATAAACTCATTTATCCATTGGTTAATCAAAATTCCAATTGAAGCATTCTAAAAAAAAATCAATTAAAGCGTGAACTAGGATGGTTTTATATTGAAAGTAGAATTGTGATAAAATAAAAAAGATGATAAAATAGTGTTCCATGGAAAAAAAAATGTGAGGGGTGGGGGGTGAGGGGGCATTCAACTTGGGTCCGCCCTTGTACACCAACACCTTTAATGATGGTGGTAATAAAAAAAAATTAACTATTATTATTATTCTGTCATCACTTCTCTTCAACTACCATTATCATATTTATTATACCACTACTACAAATGATTGTGACAAAAAAAAAAAAAAATTATTATTATTATTGTTATTATTTTTTTGTCATAACTCCTCCTTGATTATCACCATTATTTTTATTAGATCGCCTCCATCGACACTACTCTTCTTCTTCTACTATCACCTCCTGTAATAACTGAATCAAATTTTAAAAAAACATATTATTGTTATTACTATAGTGTTATTATTACCAGTTCTTCCTCCTCCACCACCACTACAACAATCACCGTCATTATTTTTACTATCATCATTGTTAATGAAATTATTTTTTTAATTATTATTTGTATTTATATTAAAAATCAAATATTAAAAGAAATTAAATTTTATTCTGATTTATTAATATTTTAAACATAGTATCAAAATATAAATCTTATTCTGATTCTTTAATTTTTATTTTGGTTTCTGTATTTTGGGGGTGGGTGGGTGGTTGCTGTTAAATAAATGATATAATAACAACGATTTCAAACAAATGAAGTACTCGTAAAAAAGTAATAAATAAATAAAAAATAAAAATCCTCCACATTGCCTGCTGTGGCTATGTCAACACAAACTGGAAAATGACCTAGCCTGCCCTGGTTCCACATAGATGAATGTCATAGAAGAACATTCGTGTTAGCTACTGGTAGTTTAAAATTAGGCCAAAATCTTACACCAATGATGGGCTGAAAAACTACTCTACACAAGAACACAAAGGTAGGATTACAAAAAGAAAGAAGATACCAAAGAGAAAAAAAAGGGTTCCGTCAAGGCAAATTTCAGCCTTGAGATTAGGATATTCATCGTGATTAAAGAGCTCTCCAAGACGAGAGTATCCGTCGCAGACATTATATTGTAACTAAAAACAGCTGAAGCCATTAGTGGGCTATGCGGCAATATGTTTAATCAGATAAGATGTGTTACGGCCGAATGTTTCAAGCCAATTTATTTATTTATTTATTTAATACTTTTGGCGTTAATTTGTCCTATTTTGAATTATTTTTATTGTATGGACTTGGACTAATGAATTAGTTCTCACGGATTGGATTCCTTATTAAAATTCGGATTTTGTCGAATAAGTTTAAGTTTATTGGGTAATGAATCCTTGTTTGTTATAGATCTTATTTGGTGAGGAATCATAATTAATAGAAGTATCATTTCAAGAATTCTTATTTAATGTAAGCACTCTAAATTGAAGTCTTTATTGTATAAGAATCCAAATAAGTCCAGAGTTCTTTTCCTCCAAATGTTTCGGTCAGAGTTAATTTTTATAACCCTATCTGAAATTACCTAGTTAATATTTAAGCAAAACTATTTTTTGCAAGTTTTTTACTAAATATTGAAATAAAATACTTCAAAAAAATTTGTCTTTTTTTAGACTAGGGCGAGTTCTTTTTTATTCTCAGAATGATCAACTAAGTTAGATTTTTGATCTTTTGTGATAGTAGTGATTGTAAAAAATGTTGTGGTAGTGGTTACTATATCTACATGATTCTTTGATATCCTGTATAATTACACCGATCTTTCCCTGTTCTAGAATTATTTATCCTTTATTTGTTTGATTGGATTTGAATCTTTATTACTCAGTGTTAAATAGTTTCAGCATTAAGCTCTATTGAGGCTAATCTGAAAAGAATAGAGGGTGTTAAATTCACAAGTTTTTTAAGATTTTGTCTGAATTTACCTTCAGCTAGTCTTGTTGCGTGTCTTGGATTGCTTGTTCATTGAGAGATGTTCGTTGTTACGTTTGGAGTTGGCTTTGAGCCGAACAGAGGTGTTTCAACATCTAAATTCACAGGTGTTTTGGTTTCACCTTTGATGCCCTTCTTTTTTCTTTTTTCTTTTTTTTCTTTTTTGTACTTTCAGAGCTGGGGCATCTTCATGAATCAGACATCTCTTCAAGAATACGAGAGCATAATTTCATCTGTTTGTTTAACTAATTTCTATTATAATAACAAATGAAACCACTGTGAAATACGAATGAAAGATGTAAACATAGAGGATAGAGCTATTTTCTAAACAGATGTTCATGCTTATCAAAACCAAACCTATCAATAATTATTACTTTTTTAAGCCAGTTCCACAAGGACATGATAGAAAGGAGGCCATAGTGACAACATCCCTCAATTGCAGTGGTCGCTCGTTGTAATTAGGAACAATGTGAGAGTTATGACAGTACTAATGTATACCTGTGAAACTGCCTCCCAGGTTGCCTAGTTTTGAACGGAAGATCCAATTCCCCATCTCATTCAAGAGAACATAACCAGAGATGAAACAAGCTTCAAATTTTGGCAGTGCATTACCATAGCATGAGAAAAACATGATGTGAAGCAACTTCAAATTTGCACTTGCTACCAAATAAATGCATAAAATACAAAATCACTGAGCAATCAATGGGAGTCTTCTTTTTTTTTTTCTTTTTTTATGTTACAAGCAGCTACTCCCAGTACTGATCCTTGAAGCTGCACAGGTAACTGGGGAGTACATTATATAGGTCTAGGCAGGTAACATGATATGGACAGGGAAAGAAATGAAGAAATAAAAAAGATATAACATTAGTAGAGCACAAAAATTTTCGGTCAGTGCATGCCCCATTCAAAATTTCCCCTCTTGATGTGGTGACATTAGCATAGGCCTGCAATGACCAAGTAAATCTTTAGAGAAAATGAGATCATAATTGGTAACATATGAATACATATGAAAGATCTCAAGACCACATACTTTGAAGATACTATTTTCTGGAGTCTTAAGATTCAGAAACAATATATCATCACACCACACTGAAAGAATAAAGCAACAATAAATGGAACAACAAAAGAAGTTCAATTTAACTAGCATCTCGAAAGGTACACTTTTATCCTCAATAAATACATACATCCAGAAAGGATGTCACTTAATGGAGTTAAAATGTTTTATAACTAAATGTAATATAGATTAAACTGATCACCCATGACAGTTGTTATAATTAGAGCATCATCCTTTTTTATTTTGTCTCATTATTAAGGTCAAATCTCAAGGATGCTGCCTAAATCATTTGTTCAAATATATATATATATATATATATTTGTTTGCTGCAAAATACCCTCATGGCGCATTCCAGATGCAATATATATTTCATGTCCAGTTCTTAATATAAGCGTTTCGATTACTTTCCTCATTCTGAAAAAGAAGAAGCCAAAAAAAAAAAAAGATTTACTTTCCAGTTCTCCGTTTTAATTACTGACCTTAACTTTATAGAAATCTCCTCAATCCCTTTTTCCTTCTCCATTACTAGCAATTCTAATCATACCCTCGTGTGCCTTTTAGATATCTGACATCAAAAAGGCACAAAAATTCAAGCTGCAGATGCTCTGAATCTGATTATTGGCAAAATTACCAGGCCATCAAACCAAACCTACAAAAAATGTCAGCAATCAGTAACTTGCTTATTGGAGGTCTAAAAGTAGTTTGAAGACAGACGAGCTTCACCCCCAAAATGTCCTGATCAGTCTTCAGAAACCAGTCTTGCAGGTTGCTTTATTTAATGGACAGACCTCACTCCTCTATTTGTGTCAGAAAGAACGTTGAACAAGCTTGATGACAACACATTACCCTCGTCTTTCATATTTCTTAGCGAACTCTTTTAGTAGCAATTGCTGCCGAAAAGCCAAATATTTATCTAAACTAGTTCCAGCCCACTGCTGACAAAAGGATTCATCAGTTGGAACAAATGAACTAAGAGGAAATGGCCCCTTCGGAGCTTTCTTTAAGGCAACCAAGAACCTATGGCGGGGACGAATTCTCTGGTCCAAAGATAAGCTTAAGTACATTGGGTATTTGGTCAAGGACTGCACCTCATTGCGAAGTTCATTGATCAAATACAAGTACTTTGGCTTTAGATTGTCTTCCAGTGATAGAGACAATACCTGATAAGACAAGCAGCATCATCATTACAACATGTAAAAGAAAACACCATCAAAGTCTTGAAAATGCATACAATCAAATAACAAACTTTATAATGCACAATAATATATAATGGAAAAACCATTTTTTACTCTCTATCAATGTTTTACATCATCCCTCCTTGACATGTTAAACCTACTTATAGCAAAAGCAAAAACAGCATTAAGTTCTCTACAAATATGGAAGATAAACATAAAACATAGCCATATAGAGAAACCAAGCAATTTTCTGTAGCAAACAACCAAAGCATATATATCCAACATAAGTAGAGAGAGAGTTTTCATAATTTCGATACAAAGTGAAGCAAATTAACCTGGGTAAGGCTGGTCAAGACTTTCAAGATATCAGAATTATGCATCCCAATACTCCTCAGAAAATTGATCCTTGGGAGAAATCCATCATCAATGCTGTAATGGAGGAGCTGGGGGTGTTTTGTTACCATCTTTACCACACTATCTCTGGATGCTCCCAGCTCCTTGGAAAGAAAAAGATAGCGAGTGTTCCATGATATGTCAATCCGCTGAACCAGGATTTGAGGGCTCAGCTGCACAACTTTGCCTAAAATTTTGTCATCAATTCCAACCTCCTCAACCAAATATCTAACTGTGGGTTTTAACGAATTCTCGACACTGTAAGAAAAGAGAGATGGAGCAGCAGCAATTATCTGTCCTATTCTGGAATTTGGAATACCTAAACCCATCAAGAAAGCAACATGAGACTTCAAATTACTCTCCACCGTATATTCCAGAATTTGCGGTTGCCTCAAAAGTATTCTTTTTATATCTCTATGTTTGACACCAATACTCTGCAGGTACTCCAACCTCTCCTGTGCAGAGCATACATTTATTTGGAGCGATGGCATGTGCCTCTCGTAGATTTGGATAAAGTGTGATTCCTTGAGCCCAAATGTGCTTAGGTAATCCAAAAGTGGGATCCACTTTTTATCCAAATTTATTTCTTCAGATAGCTTTGGATATCTGTCCTCAGTAGATTTCCCTGTCATCAGCTGCAACCGAAGAAAACGCTCAAGTTCTTTTGCACCATTAGAGACACAGTATTTAGGAAACTCTAAACCATACCTTTCCTTGTCTATTAATGCCCGAGGAATCAGCTTCTTTAGTGCTATTTTTAAACCGACTCTTTTCCCGACTCTTGTTGCTAGTTCTCACTTTGAATGGTCTGTGGTCACCTGCAAGCACAAAATTCTCCTTGAGGCTTGAGGCATTTATCATCCCTTGAAAACCTGTCAAAGCCTTGTCAGGACATTAGAGCATACCTTCTCTTGGACTAGTTTTCTTCTGTAAATTAACTCTCTTCTTTCCATCAACTTCAAAATCCACAGGTTCTGCAAATTCATCCTGAATACAAACATTCAACAGTGAGATTAAAAGCAGGGAAAATTAGCATACAGCTAGCAAGTAGCGAAGGAAAATTAATAATAAAGATTATATTAATTCAACGATTTGAGAGTCCAAATTAGTAAAAGAAAAGAAAATGAGGTAGCAATTTAGAAAGTAAATAAAAGTTGAAGAGTAGGGAAGGAACTAGGAAGGGAGGGTTGAGATTTGAGAAGAAACTCACAGGCAGTAACCAATCATCATCAGTGTCATCGAAGGTGTGGCCGTAGCGTGACTTTCGATTAGGCTTGAGAATCTTAGCATTTGAGTGGGTGGATAAAACCCTCACCCTCACACTGCCTTTCCGTACACTCAAGTAAGCTTGAGAATGATGAGAAAGAACAAGATAGTCAGAGAAGGAGAGGAGATTTGGATTTAATGGATAAAATGAGCAAACAGCCATGCCTTATGCTTTCGGGTTTTAGACAGATAGAGAGAGAGATTTTCGATAGAAGGGAATTGTAAGAGAATATACCCAAAAACCCTACCTCGCCTCCAATAATATACATATTAAGTAATTAATGAATTTAAATAATATAACTCTCTCTTAAGTAGCGTTATTAATTAATCGCAGGGTTTTAATTTTAAAAAATGGCTGTTTTTACTTTAGTTAGCCTTCCAATTTCAATTCTTTTGTTCTGAAACGACACAGTGTCATTTAACCAAAGCCATTAAAGAAAGAAAACCCAACGATGAATCTTACAGTAAGTACTTGAGTGATTAGAAACGATGACGTTCAAACCACCCGATCCACTAGCGTCTTGTGTGGTTGACGCCAGAGCAGCCTAAATAAGTTGACGTGGCCCAATCTCTATTACGAGTACGAACTACTGAAAAAGAGAACTAAAATTAAATAAATAGAAAATAGAAAAGAAGTCGCAATCGCTTGAGGTATCTAGTCAGTACGTACTGCAGTGCCATGGAAGCAGCAGTAGTTGTTCCTTCTTCTTCTTCTTCTTCTTCTTCGAGACCTTTACTAACATTTCCTGCAAACACGAAAACTCTAATTACTACTACTAATATTAGGAACAGAGTCAGAATCCCGACTCCCCCTTTTCAAATTCAAAATCAACAGGACAGTATTCTTGTCGTATAAGAAGCAGGTCCAGGATTTCAGTCATCAATGACAGTACTGACGTTTTGGGTGCAGCAGATATCGATAGAGGCCAACTAGAGCTCAGCTGGCAAATTATTGTTGGAGCTATAGGTATACTGTTTCATATTATTGATCATGTATAGAACTTTAATACTGCTGCTTGATCTTAATTAATTCATATATTACTTGTTAATTTTATTTAATATGTCTTAATTATCTAAACATAAATTACAAATAATATGATGCAGCTGGAGTAACACCTTTTGTGGTAGCTGGGATTGAGTTCACCAAAAGAATAGTAAGTACTACTGCTCTGGATTGCGCATGTTAAACATCCATACCTTATGGTTTTATTATTATTATTATTATTATTATGTACTTATCATTTCCCACTCATGGTGGATCAACAATTAAATGGCTAAATTATAAAATATCACCTCAGCTTGACCCAAAAAACAAATACTTCTTCAATTATAAAATATTTAATTTTACTTCCTAAACAATATAATTTTTTAAATTAAATGTACCTTTTTCTATTAGAGTTGTATTAATAAATTAACAGAAAACTCTTACAAATACCCTTCTAAACAAGAAATAAATAAATAAACTAAAAAAATATCTAATTTTACCCTCTAAACAATATGAATTTTTGAATGTGCTCTTTCTACTAGGGTTTCGTTCTGAAAAATCCATGCATAAAAATCTTCTCAATTCCTATTATTTTCTTTATTAACTTAGGAAAAAAAAACGTTTGGCAATATAAAAGAAAAAGAGAAGAATTGAAAGGATTTCAAGGGCTATTCTTCAATTTTTTAATGAAATCCTAATAAAAGGAACAAATTCAAGAAAGCATATCGTCTAGAAGATAAAATCAAAGATTTTTTTTCAGTTCGAAATGACATTTTACAATTTAACTCAATCAAATATACATATGAAATTTTCTTTGAATGTCTAATGGTTCAGACTCGAGATATTTCGTATTTTCATAGAAGCAATTAAAATGGATATTAATTAGAAATGAAGAAAGGCTCTCTCATTATATGGGAGAAGGCCCATTAAACCTCCTATCAAACTGAAAAAAAATAAAAATAAAAATAAAAAAATAAAATCATATATACATTTCGATATTTTAAAAATAAATTAATAGAGGCCACAACAATAGTTGTGTTGAGGATTGAAGATCCACCTTAAAACTTTCTCTCCTCAAAGAGCTGCTATATATATATATATATATATATATATATATATATATTACAAGTAAATTATAAATTAATCTTTTTAGTTTTGTAAAATAATTTAAATAATAGTTTTTCAAAAACTAATTGATTTGTGCATTAACTAACCTAGTATTAACTATGCTTAATTTAATATTAATTTATTTCAAAAAAATATTTTTTCCTCGTTAATTTTTTTCATAATATCTATTTTTTAAAATAAAAACCAAAATAAATTGGAAAAGATATGAAATGGACAAAAGGACTAGTTAATAATTTTTAAAAACTATAGAGACTATTTAATTCATTTTCCAAAGCTAGAGGGACTAATTTATAATTTACTCTATTGTGTATTTATCGTTCTTCTTCTTCTTCTTTTCCAATTCGATGGATTGACCAAGTTTACCTATATTTATTTTATTAAAACGAACTCTTACATGTAGGGGCTTTCTTGCAAAAAAAAATGATAGAGGGACTAAATTGTATATAATATAAAATTAGAGGACAGAAACTTTCAAAGAAGAACTAAAATGTTATAAAAATAAAATGCAGGGACTGAAATAAATTATTGAAAGATTTTCAAAAACCAAAACGAACTTTTGTGAAAATTTAATTTACTCTTGTCCCTGGATTATACACCAAACGATGGAAAACAACATGTATTTAATTATACAGTTTAGTCTAGTTTAATTTCATTATTTGTTATCCAGTCCAATCATTTTCATTTATTCCATTCTGTCCAACATTCCAAACGCACCATTAACCTAACGCTTTACATGGCAGATAGCACAAAGAAGATGTGAAGTATGTGGAGGATCTGGACTTGTTCTAAGGGACGAGGACTATTTTCGTTGCCCAGGATGTGGTAAGACTCGTGTATATTTTTTGCCTTTTAAGAGACAAGCTGTTACAACATAAGAACGAATAAACTTATGTTTCTTGGCATTTGGCAGGAGGGTTTCTACCTTGGCAGTCCTGGAAAAGATTCTTCACCGGTTAATATCAACTTTCGTTTTTTCTTTTTTGTCTGTATATGCACTTCTTTCTTACTCGTTTTATAGCACATGCTGTGAATGTGTGTTATTCATGTAATGTCAAAATCTATATTCTTTGAATGACAAACCGATATTTCAAGCTTTTAGACTCTTCATTTAGTATTTCACCAAAAATAATATATTGAATTGTAAGAAAAAAATATTTTTTTATTATATGCATATATTAATATCAAAGTGCTCTAAGTTAATTGCAAATTATGGTAGCGTTGTGTGTTTTTTTCAAAATGTTATTCCAATCAGTTTATTCGAAGTGAAATCAAATCTAGAATTACAAAAAAAAAAAATAGACAGGCCAGGAGCCCAAGCCCATTGCATCTAGCTTGGTAGGAAGGCCCGCAAGCTTTCTTAGATTACGATCTGCTTTTTCCAGACGTGTCGGGGCTTCCCACCACCGTCAACTAAGTCCCCTAGTCGATCCAAACGCATGGATGTCAATGACAATTTTTTTTGGCTGCAAAAGACATTCTCTCTCCATCACTTCTTCTCATATGATTTAAATATATAGAATATGAAGGGGTGGTTACTGTTGGAGTATTGAATATATTTCCATTTCATGACTAAAGTGACTTTCTTAAATTTGATAGGAAAAAAAAGTGACCTTCTTAACTTATATCAGTACGTCACTTCTTACGCAAATTGCTCTAATCAGCATTGACCTCATTTTTTACGCTTGTCTTTGCTGCGACTTTTTGATCATGTAGGATGCTTCCAAGGGATGGTGGTACCAACCCTTTGTTTCCAATCAATTTTATTTTATTTTCAACTCCTCAAAGTCTTCTTCTTCGCTGTCTTTGAAATTTTATTGCAAAATTTTCTCTTCATAAAGTTCGTAAAGGCAATCTATGATAAGGAAGTCGTGTCTCACATCTTCCATATATTTGTACAGACGTTGTTGAAAGGTTTGACTTGCGTATCATAAATGTCATAATAATTTTGCTTCAGCTACTTAATCTGATATTGTAAAAACTCCATTACGAAAGTCAAAAAAAACATCGCTATTCATGAAATTTGAACATCTTAATCACACAAGTTTGGACATGTTAATCACATAGTCAAGTTCTACACACAACCATCACTGTATCTAAAACTAGTAAAATCATATGAAGGAACCATCACTCGAAACAAACAACTTTATTCCTTTCATTGCTTTTAACCTTTCGAAGATATCTAAAACATTAATTAGGTGAATTACCAATAATTATAAATTTATTTAATTTAATATTGAAAATTAATAACATTAACTTACTTCATATGTCAAGTGGATTGAAAAATGTTTCATAGAGTTAAAGAAACTCGGTGAAAATATACGTTTTAGTTTGCACAAAATTATGAATATTTCTTCCTCAAACCATATCATATCTTCTACCCTTATGATGGTAGAAATCAAATTTTTAAATAATAAACTCAACTCTATAAGTTCCTAACCAATATTTTTCGATAATGACTCATGAAATACAATAGGGATTAACCACTACATAAACACATGGCGAGTCATGACTTTTCATGCCTACAATTTATATTTGTTCATATCCACACATCTAGCCATATTTGACACATATCTATCGGAAAACATTTAAATTGTACTCGAAAGAGATTAGTACTCCAATATATCAAATCTCATAATATACTCCTTTTTCCAACCAAATAATCTACATATTCTACTATTACACTCATTGGCACTTTGGCTCGCAACTTTCATCAACCTCTAATTATTTATCTACTCTAAAATCTCTCTCCCAAAAGGAATTGAGGAAGCGATATCCGTAACAACTCTATATTTTATGAATGAGTTCTTGTTCCTTTTAAATAGATAATCTACGAGTAGAAAATTACGATGATAGTCAAATCATGACGTCTTGCTTTCATTAGAAAAAGGTGAATACATCGAATTCTCTAGGCAATAAGGACATGCTAATTTTCATATAGTACTCCAATCGGAAAATATTGAATATATAAGAAAGTCCTTAATTGTCCATATAACTATAACGCGCATTAGAAAAGTTTGCTTTCAAGACGCATCGTAGGTCAACGCACCCACTTTCCACAAGTGAACCAACTTTGCAATTAAGAGCCGTAAGAACACATCCGAGCATATTCTTTGGATTTCTTGGTCTTAAGATAATTATAGTTAAACATATATATTCTTTCTTCATACACATCCATGATGAAAAATTATACGACATGATAATTACTCGGTTATGAAGATTATTGCATGTTAGTTTGATCGAATTATGGAAATTCATCGGTGCAAACTTCCAATGTAACATTTCTTTTTTTGATACAAAAGAAGGATGTGTGAGATCGAAATACCATCATACAATAGAGTCAAAGCAATGACACATAACACTTACATCCTCAACTTCATGCTCGATGTGCCACATCATATCCTTAGTTGTGACGTTTGAAACATATAATCTTTATAACTATAAGGTGAGCAAAAAAAAGTACATATTTTTTTATATAGAACATCTTTTAACATTATAAATCCTCGTTTCGAGGGTGAAAACAGAACTTGGAAGCGGTTAATTCACTATCTTTACCCTAATAAATCATGTAGTCATTTTTACAATAGTGGATCTTTTCATCTAATAAACCCATCTCACTTTTTTATACTCGTAAAAATTATATATCATATAATTATCACCGGGCATTAACTCATTTATTAGTTGATATAAGTTGTTGTGATACCTTTCAAAAAAATGGTGTTTCGACTTAAGATTTAGTATACGATCCATTGCAAATAACTATAAGTGATTTTCACATTTAAACTAAATCTCTTTATTCGATACATTCAATATGTCATTCAAGCACTATGCATCGGGTTTGGGGCCTCATCGGGATTGGACAAATTAAATGATGGACTAATTGCATCCGTCACTATTGTTTGATAGGCATGGGCGATTCATTACAAATCTATTCATCCCCATCATAATTTTTTACTCATAATAACTCTCCGACTCAATTTTTTTATGATGTATCCACTCATAATATTCGGATGCAAAATTTTGTTTCACCAAATAATATTTAACCATATCAATCTCTTTATATCTATAATTCGACATTTACAACGATTACAATGTATTATCTTACTTTTGTCTATACTTTCGGGATGACTAATAGCAAATGTAATAAATTCTTCGATCATATTCATGAAATCCTAATTTAAAATCCCTTTGATAAGCCTAAAGATAATTCATGCACGATCCAATCTCATTTTTTCATTCTTTATATCCAAGCCAACACACAATTACTTAATTAATAATGCACGAAGAAATATCTAAGAACTCCTTTTAACCCCTTAAATGGGATGTATCCAAGCAAACATAAATGTCATCGTTACTCATGATTGAGTTGAAATTTTAGTAGCATCTCTCGCACGGTTCCCTCGGTACATGATATAGAGATGTGTTGAACCATACTAGAAACTCCTAAATGAGGTTGTCGTATGAAATAAAACATGTTCCTATATGTACTCGAGAGAACAACAAGAAATGGTTTCGAAATTTAAACACAATAACATTTGTGTTTATAAATTAAAGACAATACATTTCCAAACTGTCTACATATGGATAATTCCAAACTCGTCTACATATGAAAAATTCAGTTAACTTCCATTCTAGCTTATATGAAATTACAATGGGAGTTAATCAAACGAGTATCTATAGTTTAATTAACAAACTTAAACGTGGCTTACATTTAAGGTTTTATATATTTTTGCTTCTAAAAATCTAACAAAATTTTAGCAGAGTCTTCCTTGTAAATTTAGCATTTCTTAATTATCGAAGACTTCACCTCCATAAAAAACAACATATCTAAAATACACAATAATGCACCACGAGTCCTCTATAGGGATCCTCAATTAGTAATATCAACACCCAAATAAATCTAAAGTATTCTAAGTTACCATATTAACTACAATTATACTTAAATTGTATAAAATACAATTAATATATTAACTACAATTTAAATTTAAAAAATAGATAAATAAAAAATCTAGATCGATATGAGAACCGTATGAAGAGAAGATTGTGATGCCGAAAGTTTTATCGTCGGTTATTGATGCTACAAAATAAAGATAACAAAATTAAATATGCCCCATTAATTAAACCCCAAAACAATACTAATATAATAATTCTTTTCTTTTCCTTAAGAAAAAAAAATAAAATTAATAATCACAAATAATTAACAACTAATAAAAATAATAAATTATAATTAAATTATTTCATTTTCTACTATTTGACATAAATAAGTATATGATAAACAACAACTAATTAACTAATGGAAATAAAAACAAAAAAAATGTAAAAATATTATTAAAAATAAGAAAAAAATAAAATCTATAAAAAAAAATCTCAACTAATTAACATAAATTAACTTATATTAACATAACAAATTAACGAGTAATAATTAGATTTATAACTAGTTAACATCAAATAACATACATACATTAAACTATAAATAATAACTAATAAAAACAATAATAACAAATATTATTAACTAATATATATATATATATATATATATATATATATATATATATATATATATATTATTAACTAAAATTTAAGTTGGTAAGCAACATATGTTTAATCAAGTCAAAATCCCTAAACAGTTTGTATATGTGTGTGTGTGTGTGTGTGTGTGTGTGTGTCTTGAATAAATTAAAAAAAAAAAAAAACCAAACACTTACTAGAGAAAAGGAGAGGTACTAGAAAATGAAAGGCAAAGGAGGAGGAGGTGATGTCATCGGCTATGTTAGGTCACTAGAGGAAGATTGTACGAGCAATGAGGGTTTTTTAGTGAGGGAAGAAAAGAAAATAAAGGAAGAAAAGAGCTACCGCCAAATTAAGCTTTTTTTTTATTAGCAATGGACACAATTCATAAGTGTCCATTGCTATTTGAATTTACCAAATTGTATCATTTTTCCTTTTATTGGCGATGGAATGTTCCATCATTATATTTACTATAGAACATTGACCAACTATAATCCATTGTTGTATTATGATGGAATAACGAGTTGCTAGAGTAGACAAGCTGTCGTTAAATCATCTCACACTTGCAAAAATTAGCATGCTAAATCCTGTTAAAATTAGCGACAACCAATATCAATCGTAGCTAAATACCATTGCAAATTAGTTGATAATTCATCATTGAATTAATTGTCAAAAATTTATCGCATAATTTAACAACAACATTGTTTCATTGTTGAATTTTTGTCATATATTCATCGCTACTATTAAATAAAATTTGAAAATTGGTAACAATCGTTACTCATTTGTTAATATGTCATTATATATCGACAACTTCATGTCCATCACCTATTTTCATCGCTATTTAGTTGTTTTTTGCAATGAATATATGTATTAAAAAGATTCATTTTGCTATCTTTGGATATGCAAAGCAAAACTAATAAAACATACTAATCACCACGAGTTATGTTTGTAAATTGTAAGAACAATTAATCGGCTTTTGGACTAATCTCGGAATGTCTTATATTGTCAAACTTCAATTTATCCAAAAATACAAGCAAAACTTCAATTTAACAACCAATAAGAAACAAAATACATTGGACATCAACGACTTTCAACAAAGAGATAAAGCTAAAGAGAATTAGAAATAAAACAAGAAAAACTTCTCCACCTGCAATTCTTAGTTTTACTTTTTAGCAATCTCAAATGCCTTCTCCTTATAGCCTCCTTCCTCCTTTAAGGGAGGGAAAAAAAAAAAAAACATTATTGGTTGCTTTATGGAATGTCTATTGCAAAAGAGAGTTGATTCTCATGGTGCGAGAGAGGAGGATAAAGAAGGAAAAAAATTAAACAAAAATAGATTTTTTATGCTTAGACATTTAACATGTGACGGAGGTTATTGATAACTAGGTGATTCTAGTTTTTCATAGTATTAAAAAAAATGACTTTAAAAGTAAAACTTTAACATTAAAACGAACGAAAGTAGAGGGAGAAAATCTAATACAAAATTAACAATAAAAAATGGAAAGAAGCTTTTAACCTATAAATAGAGAAATCTTCACAAATAGACAATCTTTCAAAAAGATTTTTTTTTTAAAAAAATCATAATATACTCCCAAACTATTAAAGTTGTAATAAAATAAGAATTGTACTATCAATTTAATTTATTTGAATCTCAAACAATTAAATTTAGGTAAATTTTATTGTTTTTTATATCCGATGATCAAAATATTAATTGTTAATTGAAATGTTTAAAACGTTATCTTTTTAAGTATTTCAATTTTTAAATTAAAATTAATTTTGAAAAAAAAATTAATAATAAAGTTAGAAGAATTTGTTGTTTATATATATATGATTTTTTTTGAATAATTAATGATGCGTAATGAATTTATCTAATTAAAAAAATTTAATTTTTAAATTAATTTTAATTTTTTAATCAAAAAACTAAAATACTTAAAACAATGTTAATTTTAAATTTAATTAATTAATAATCAGTGTTTTGACTTTTAGAGACAATTAAAAAATAAAATTTATAAAAAATAATAATTTAAAATATAAATAATCTAAATTAATAATACATAGTACAGTTCTTGTTGTTCTACAACCTCAATAGTTTCAAAGTAAATTATAAACGTACGATCTTTCGGTTGGAAGTCTTCTCCTCCTCACTCTGGGAGAAATTATACTTTTCCGTGATAGAATGATGTAAATTGTACGTAATTTAGTCAAATTGCATACATCATTTGTCATTTGTCATGTTGAATCTTTTGATAGGAAATGTGTGGTGTAGAATGAGAAAAGAAAGTTCACTTTTAGCAGCACCAGGTGGTGACAAAAGTAAAGTAGGACTAGGTATGTCAATACAGCAGTATAAACCGTGTGGGTCCATGTCACCCTTGAGGTGAGGACCGTCTTTTCCTCGTTCACTCTCCTTTCATTCCAATCACAAAACCCTTGTTTGGAAAATTCCTCCCGGGAGGAAAGCAAAAGAGGAAAGAAAGTGAAAGCAAAGAAAATTGAGAGGAAAAAAAATTATTTTTGATTTGTTGTTTAGATAAGAGTAGAAAGAAAAGTAAAGAAAATATATTTTCCTTGTTTGGATAATTGTAAAAAGAAAAAGGAAAGAAAATGTATTATTGTATATTTACTATAATACTCATGTGATTATATTTCTATATTTAAATACTTATAATAAATTTGTATGAATATTTTTTTCATGAAAATAACACAAATGATAATAAAATAAAAATCTAGCATGTAGCATATATCTAAAATGATAAGATAGATAATGAATCGTCTCCATAAAATAATCGATAACTCGTTTATTAATTAATTAATTCAATAGCCAATTTAGATTAATTATCAACATAAAATTAATTTAAATATGTATAACATGTTTTATTATCTATGCACATAATAAGTTAGTTGCTTTTACCCATCATTTTCTCAACTTTTTTTTTAGAATAAACAATTACTATTTAGCAATTAAAAAAAAGAGTATATGGTAACATTATGAACAATCATGGAAAGTCAATTGAATCACAAAAAATGAGACAAATCACAAATAATTTTTATTTCTTCTTTTGCGGTAACTCAAAAAGTGTTCGAGTGGTTGTTTTGAGGGATATTTTGTGTCTATTTTAAGGGTTTTTTGGGGGGTTTTGGGTGGTTTTGAAGTCTGGTTTGGGGGTTTTTGTGGAGCTTCTTTGGTGGTTCAAATGGTCTTTCCAAAGGAGTTGCTCTGTAAAGGTTTTGGGAGTCGTTGGTAACGAGTTTGTGGTGAGTTTAGGGGCTTTTGGGTAAGTGTTGGGTCTGTTTTGGGGTTAGTTTTAGTCCTATTTTTTAAGGGTTTTTTGGGATTTTTTGGGTGGTTTTGAAGTTGGTTTGGGGTTTTTTTGGAGCTTCTTTGGTGGTTCAAATGGCCTTTCCAAAGGAGTTGCTCTGTAAGGGTTTTGGAGGGTCGTTGGTAACGGTTTGGTCGAGTTTGATTTTCACCCAAGTTTTAGCTTGGATTCTTACTTATTTATCACCCTCAAGTTATGAGTTTGATTTTCTTATGTGATTATAAATCCATCTATTTTTTTCAATTATGAAAATTTCACCGCATAACTTGACATTAATATTTTTGTTATATTTTATATCCTCAAAATCCAAAAATTTTCTTCTCGAATGATGAAAAGTGAAAATAAGCATTCTAATTTCATCACATAACTTTACACCTCTACTAATGTTATATTCTATAACATTCCCAAACCCAAATCTTTTTTTTTCCTTTTAAATATTGGCAAACCCATTTAAATGCTCATGGTCGAGTAAATTATAAAGTTCTTCTAGTTTTGAGATACAAATTAGTTAATCCTTTTTGTTTCAAAAATTAATTATTTAATCATTGTTATTTATTTTATGTTATTTTGAATTTAGTTTGTTTTTTATTTTCAAAAAGAAAAAAGAAAAATAAATATATATATTATAAAAATATTGATAAAATAATAAGATATTTTATTAACATCTAGAAATTTTGAATAAACAAGAATCCATGTCACGAGATCATATCGGATGCGGCTCTCGAATTTTATTAATGAGCTATCCAAACTATACACTATAGATTTCTAGCATGAAGAACTAAAGAAAAGCATGAAGAGTAATGGTTCTCTGCACATATTGATAAGTGGTAGTTGATGGACTATATCTTCATGAAATTCATACAAGCACAACCTCATTAGTTAAACAGAATCTTACATTGAGAGAAATAGAACACAAAAACCCAAAAACGCTTTTCTACGAGTAATCCTTCCATTTTTTATAGCTTTCCTTGCATTGAATTGATAGCCTTAAAAACTCAATTCTTCCATAGGAATCGACCCACCAATCGTCACAATTTGTTGCTCCGAATTGCAATAGACACACGACATTGCATTTGAAAAACAAAAACATCAATATAAAAGAATTCAATAACTAGATTTCTTTAAATAAATGGAAGTAAAAGTACATTGTACTCACCACGATGAGTGCTTCAAGCTTGCTCTTCACAAGACGAGTAATCCTGTTTCACTTGCTGTGCAGCACCTGCAATCCCAGTAACCAATTACATGTAATTAAAATATTAAATATTACATCATTTAAAAATAACAATCCTTAATAAAGCTTAGATCATTTAAATCCGAGCATCAAACAATAAAGCCCAAGCTAGCAGTACCAAACCTAACCGGATAAAAGCTTGAACACTCCTTTTCAACCCGTATACAAAATAAAGCACCTTCTTCCTAACCAAGAAGTTCCTTTCAATTAAGAAAACCAAAACATTCATAAACCACTCGGTAAACAATCTACCACCGACAATAACTAATACGAGCACACACCATTTCCATAATTTCAAACTCTAAATCTTTGAAGTCGACAACCTATCAATGGTCAAGCTAGCAATTAACGACCCCATAATGCACACAAATGCAAATAACTCAATCAAGGGTAATACATTCCACTTCTTACCCATTATTTTACTCAAATTAAGACTCGTCGTCCTATAGACCTCCTCATCATAATCTTCCTCCGATCCTAGCGTTCCAATCAAGGGTAGCTATCCTCTCGTCCTCACACCTTATAGATCAAACACAACCCATCAATTTAATGACAAAGAACAAAATCAAACAAAACAATACTTACCCCTGCCGACCTTACAAACTTTGGAGGAGCTATGAATGGGTGTAACCTTCGTTGCTCGAAAACACCCGAGGAGACGTCGTCGGATGCAAGAAACTAGAAAAAACAAAAAACAAATTATGGGTCGTTGGTAACGGCTTCAACGAGAGAGAGAGAAAGAGGTGGGTTTACGGAGGTAAGTTTCAAGGTCTGTTTTGGTTATGGATTTAGCGAAAGAGAGGGAGTGGGTTTGCAGAGGCAAGATCGGTAGAGAAAAAGAAGGGAACGACGGACAAGGGCGGAAATGAAAGATGGGGTTTGCGAGAGATGAGTTTCAAAGTCGTTTTGGTAATGGATTCGGCGAGAGAGAGTGAGTGGGTTTGCGAGAGGCAAGATCGATAGAAAAAAGAAAGAAACGACATGTAAGGGAGGAAATGGAGATGGGGTTTGCGAGAGATGAGTTTTAGAGTCTGTTTTGGTAACGGATTCATCGAGAGAGAGGGAGTGGGTTTGTAGAGGCAAGATCGACGAGAGAAAAAGAAAGGAACGACGAGCGAGGGCGAAAATGAAAGATGGGGTTTGTAGAGACGAGTTTTAGAGGCCGTTTTGGTAACGGATTCGGCGAGAGAGAGGGAGTGGGTTTACGAGAGGTGAGATCGGTAGAGAAAAAGAAGGGAACGACAGGAAAGGGAGAAAATGGAAGATGGGGTTTGCGAGAGATGAGTTTCAAGGTCTGTTTTGGTAACGGATTCGGTGTGAGAGAGGGAGTGGGTTTGCGGAGGCAAGATCGACGGACAAAGGGAATGGCGGACAAGGGCAAAAATGGAAAAAACAAAAAACAACTAGCTTTCCTCATGTTTCCTCCCAATTTTAGGAGGAAAATGGGTCCCACCATTTTTGCATTCTTTATTTTTTTTTTCATTGCATTGCCTTCCTCCCTCTTCCCAAATGACAAAAATATTTCTTTTCACCCCACTTTTCATTCCTCTCCCCCACTTTCCACCCTATCTAAACAAGGGGAAAATCTCCAAGTTCTTTCTCACACCAAAATACCCCATGAAAAAAAAAATCCAAAATGTCAATCTTGATTATTAGCGAGTTGATTTTTTTTTCCTGTTTTATCTTTATTAATTTCTTCATCCAACCACTAATCTTCACGAACAACTAGTAAGGATTTAGGTCACGATTCAACTTTTTAGCCTAAAAAAATTGACATAAATAATATGAGTTGCAATAATTGTAAATAATAATTTATAACATAATGGATAATATGATTTACTATGAATGTAGCGTGCTCAATTTATAAGATGGAACACCCATGCATATTTAGATGGGCCAGCACTAATGTTATCTATTTCACTTATGCGGTTCAAAGCTACCTACTTGGAATGGGCTCGAAACTCGGGTGTGGCCTATTGCCATTGTCATCCCTCTCATGCCTGTTTTAGGATAGATAAGGGTTTGGTCCATTTTCTCTTTCACGTAGTCATTATGTAGGTGTTAGATCTCTTATTGTTGTCCCATAACAAGAGTATAGTACACATAAGTCTTACTGCATATTGTCTATGTTCAATTTTGACAATGCTATGACTTGGGACATTTAGTGTTTTTATTTAAGTGTATTGGTGTTTGCCTTACGTCTATTGAATAATCATCAAAGTAATAAATATCATATGAACTTCTATATAATCCAATCAAATTTTAAATAATATCAATTAATAAAAAAGACTTCTTTAATAATAAATATACAATGATATAATGTTCAAACCATCCAAAGAGGTTGGATCTAAGGCACCCACACTAACAATGAGAATCCATTTGATATAGTCAATAGTCATTTAACTTGAAATTATCATAGCAACCTTATTAGAAGATTGATGTACTTTGACATTTGTTACAATGAACTTAGTAAAGAACTACATATGGATGATTTGTTGGGTACATCATGAATCTAAGAGAGATGGGTGGATAACTAAGATAGAATATGTCATTCCTTATATGATAAAAGAGTTGTCACATTGCACTTCAATGAATATCCGATTAAGAATCTATGACCATAGTGGAAGTATACTAATAGAGTATGATTGGTTTACTTGAGAGTTAAAACATTTAGAGATAAAAAAAAACTTGTGTGATCATAATCGAACGTAAACCAAACGAAGTTTGAGATCACACTTGTGATAAATTGACATGGAGACTAAATTATATGAAACTATACACATGAATGGTTTCTATGGATTAAGTAATCCTTCTTTATAATTGGATAGCCATGATATATTATTGGAAGCCGATCTTGATTTATATATCGAGAGATAAAATAATTATCTTTTGTTTCTCGATACATTACCAATATATTCAAAAGCTTATTGAGTCATACGCATAAGCTTGACATTGATTCGAATAAAGAAAATAAAGGAATTATGAAGAAAAATAGGAATTAAAATAATTGATTTCAATTCCTTAAAAATTAAGAGAATTTTGAAAAAAAAATCATTTCCTAAAATTCGAGTAGTGGTAATTTAGAAAATAATTTCCTAAATTGGCCTCTCTAAAATACCGGACTCGAACTTATTTATATTGCCTATTTAATTGCTTGAGTCATTGGGCTCAAGGTGTTGAGCCAATAGGCTTAAGTGAAAGCCTCTAAAGAGTATTTTAAGTGGATGGGTATTTTTGGAAAAAGTTCATTAAACCTAAAAAAGGGTTCTTAAAAAGAATAAGATACATCAAGCCACTCACTTAAGAGAGATGAGACTTGGTCAAATTTTCCCCGGAGAGAAAAGATGTGGATCTTTCTTCATAACGAAAGAAAGGAGAGCTAGCACTCTTATTTGTCGTTTATCTTATATTGATGTATAAGTCGCATATATCTTCATTAGAGACTAAACACTTAGACGATTCAATTCACTATCTTGTTGTTGCACTTTAAGAGGTAGTAATCTAAATGATCTCTTAATATAATTATATGATTCAACGGTGATCTTGGGATTTTCGAACAGAGAAAAACGATTTTGTTATTTATTTCGCTCCTCAATAGGATGTTTATCCTTCACTCATGATGAATCATATCCAAGTGATAAATAACTCTAACATCACTCACTTATGTGCTTGCTTAGGCATTACCATACTGTAGGTGTTAAATCTCTTATTGCTATCTTATAGCAAGAGTATAGTACACATAAGGCTTATCGCATATTGTTAATGTTCAATATCGATAATGCTATGACTTGGGACATTTAATGTTTTTCATTTAAGTGCATTAGTGTTTGCTTTACATCTATTGAACAATCATCAAAGTAATAAACATCATATGGACTTCTATCTAATCTAATCAAGTTTTAAATAATATGAATTAATAAAAAGAATTCTTTATTAATAACCATACAATGATATAGTTTATGAAAATCTCATATGAGATAGGTGTAATTAGTCTTTAACTTAAAGTTATCATGATTATTGTTAGTATTGGTGCCCAATATCCAACCATATTTGGATAGGCCCAAGTTAATGTATTATTGTATCGTTTAATAAAGAAGTCATTCTATTAACTCTTATGTTTGCATGTTGATATATTCATTAGAGTTAGATAGAAGTCCTTATGATATGCATTTGCAATAGTGATTGATCGAAAGTTATGAGACAAACACTAATGCACATAAATGATATAATTAAATATCCTAAGTCATAGCATTGTCAAGAATGGACATTGACAATATACGGATAGACTTGTGAGTGCTATGCTCATGCTATATGATAGCGATGAAGAGATCTCACACCTATTGGCATAGTGATGCCAAAGCAAGCACTTAGATGATTTATGTTAGAGAACATATCAATAGACTTGACTTGCCATGAGAGCCCATTTGGTTTTAGTCTATAGGAATCTCATACAAGATGGTTACAAATAGTCCTTAGACTTGAAGTCATCATGATTATCTCATTGGAGAACTTATATACCTTGACACTCGTTTCGATGGTCCTATTAATGAGTTGCATATGGGCAATTCGTAGGGTGTCTAGGAATCGAATGGACATAGGTGTATGACTAAGATAGAATATGTCATTACTTGTATGCTAAAGGAGTTATCATATTGCACTTCGATAAATGTCGATTCAAGAAATATGTGGTCATAGTAAGAGTACGCCAACAGAGCATAGTTGATTTATTCTAAGAGCTTAGACATTTGAGAATAGAAGAAAACTTATGTGATCATAATCGAACAAGACTAATAATCAAGTTCGAGATCACACTCGTGATAAGTTGACATGAGGACTAAATTATATGATAACCATGCTCCGGAAAGGTAATAATGGATTAACTAATCCTCCTAGAGAATTGGATAGTCATGATGCCTTGCTAGAGGCCAATCTTGATTTATGTATTAAGAGATTAAAGAGAATTCTTTTATACTTGATACATTACCAACATGTCTAAGATCCTATTGAGTTACACGCATAAGTTTAAGTATTCACATTACAAATGAGAATTAAAGATATTGAAAAAAGTTTTCAATTATAAAAGTTTTCTATTTTGGAAAGAGTTTTCAAAATGGAAAGTTTTCAAAACCGAAAAGTTTCCTATTTTAGAAATCGATTTTCTAATTTGAAAGTTAGTTTCAAATTTGAAAATAAAAAACCTAAAAGGAAAGGAGTTTCTTAATTTAGGTTAAAGGGAATTTTAGAAAATTGTTTCCTAATGTGGACTCCGCTAAAATAATCTAAGAATATTTATTTGAATAGTCTAAATAAATTAATTAGGCTAAAATAGTTTTGGCCCATTAGATTTAATTAAAAAAGCTTAAAGATAATTTTGGTGGGAGCATAAACATCAACCTTATTGGATAAGGATGAATGTTTTAAAGATGAACATTAACCTTATTAGATAAGGTTGAATGTTTTAAAAAATAATAATTAATTAATTAGTCCATATATAAAATAATTCTTCATCCTTAGAGGATAAGGAAGTAACAACATAGAGTCCTTTATGGACTCAAAGCCACCACTCTACGAAACTCTCCTCGTATAACACGTGCCAAGCAAGTCGTTGTCCTACCGAGTTGAGCGTTAGGCACGCGCTAAGTGGCTTCGCTGGTATGTCGGGCCGCGCGTTAGGCGCACGATAAATAGGCCACATGTTAGGCACACGACGGACAGTGCCGCATGCTAGGCACGCGACAGACCGGACGTGTGCTAGGCATGCCTCGGGAGACCTACGGCCTATCGGGAAGCGCGCTAGGCATGCAACGAGAGGCCAAGCCCGCTAGAAGCTCACCGAGCCGCACGTCGGATGCTCTCGCGCTAGGTCGATGATCGCAGGTAGACGCACACAAATCCGAGGGTTTAGGCTTCGAAACTCGTGAACCCTCGAGGCCCAAAAAGGTTTTAAAATTAAAATTTAGAGAAATTTTGATAAATTTATAAAATGACCAAAACTATAGATTTATAATCCTTTTATGAATGAAATTGTTTCATGAGTATGCCATGTATCAATATGATTGAAGCATGAGTGAATGGTATAGATGAGTCGACCTAGTTTTATGAATGCTTGGTATTTTTTTTGGATAAAGAGGACCTATGTGTCATGTCTTCTTTATTACTCTATTGTATTTTTTTCTCATCTTACTCCCCTCGAATGTAACTCTAGGTTTCTTATTTTGAATAAATATAAAAGTAGAAGATAGGAAATAGAATAGACACAAGAAGGAGACGCCAAGGAATGAAGATATTCATAAGGAATTTATAATAATTTTTCACCTAGAAATTGATCTCATGGTCTCCTTGTGGCTTGATGGGACTAGTACTTGAAATTCTTTACCATTTACCAGTCCTTGAGTCATGTATGAGATGTATGAATGTGATGAGATCAATGTTAGTATGCATGATTAGGAATAATATGATTATTGTTTAGTATGCATACTAGGATGAGACCAACCTTATTAAATCCTTCAAAAAAAATTAAGTTAAATGCTTTTCGACTTTATGAGGGGGAACTCTCTTGGTCGTTGTTGGCTTATTGAGATAACTAAGGGTCACTTCTTCCTCGAGGGAAACAAATCATAGGTCATAGGATGTCTCTTTATACTAGGTCTAACTTAAATAAGTTGTTGGGTTTGTTGAGATAACTCAAGGTCTAATAAACTTATAAGCAAGGTTTGGTATTCACATAAGATGTGACAAGGATAAGGAGTTGTCATACCAATGGAATTAGGAGTTACATTAGATGTAATTGATAAGGAGTTACCTACCTAATCCTTTATGTATGGCTTGTTAAGATAACTCAAGGTTAATGCATGTTAGAGGATGGGATCCTAACCAACTAGGAAAATGAATTAAAAAGTTTTCTCGACTACTATATTGAATGTTATAAACTTGAAAAAAATAATGAGAGCGAACATAGATTTTACTTCTTTAATTTATGCTTCGTTTTGTGCAATTTAATTAACCAAATAGGACGTTTTTCTATCTCGTCGGATTACATAGTATGACTGGCAACACATTGATACGATCGATCATTGATGGAAGTAATGCCTTTAATGGCATAAAATTTCTTGACTGGAAAATGAATTTGAGGATAGTCCTCCAACATGAGAAAATTTTTTATATCGTAGAGAAAGCGTTTCTAGACGAGCCTCCTCTAGTTCAAGCTAAAACACATGAAGTATGGATCAAACATAGAGATGATGCGATCACTCGCTCGGAGCATCATGCTTGCTGCTATGACATTAGAGTATAGGCACCAACATAAAAGCTCACAAGCTTTTGATATCATAATAAGGCTCAAGAGCTTATTTAAGAAGAATACAAGGCATGAGCGCTATAAGATAGCAATAAAGCTCTTTAGGGCCGGAATAGATAAGAGATCCAATGTTGAAAAACATGTCACGAAATGATAGGCTATATCGATCGGCCGGTCGAACTTGAAGTTGGAATGGATGTTGAATTATCCGTTGACCTAGTATGGAAATTGTTGCCCAATAGCTATGGACGAGTTTATCATGAACTTCAACATGATTCACATGTAAAAAACTTTTGGAGAGTTATTGTCCATACTAAGGAAAGCTCATCTCGAAATTAATAACAAGAGAAAAAGCTCTATAATTCTAGTTAATAAGGGAAAAGATGCGAGTAAAGAGCAAGAAAAGGCCCAAAAAGAAGAAGTCTTCAATCGCACCTACCTGGAGGAGTGAAAAAGACCGAGGCTCGGAATAACCTAAAAAATCTTTTTAAAAAATAAGATGCATCAAGCCATTCACCCAAGAGAGATGAGAACTGATTGAATTTTCCCCTAAAGAGAAAAAATATGGATCTTACTTTATAGTAGGAAAAAAATAGAGCTAGCACTCATGTTTGTCACTTCTCTTATATTGGTGTCTAACCCGCATGGATCTTCACAAGAGATTAAACACTTAGAGGGTTCAATTTACTACCTTGTTACTACACTTCAAGAGTTGGTGATCTAAACAATCTCTTAATATAATTATATGATTCAACGATGATATTGGGATTTTACATCGAAGGAAAACAATTTATTTATTTATTTTTCTCCTCTATAGGATGTTTATCCTTTAATTAGTATCAAAGCTCATGCTAAATTTTTTATTATATTGTTATTGATTTTGATATATTGTATTTGTAAATTTTATGTTATGGTATTTTATGGAAAAACTAATTTTTAGAGACGAGTTGTTGCACACTACTATTATCAACATTGGTCAACGAGTCACCAAAAGGCCAGCACATAGGCCGGGCCAACGTTGGGTGTGGGTCAATGGGCACGTAGGACCAATGCAGGGCACGGGGCCTAGGTTAGCACTAGGTGTAGGGCCAAGCCAATAAGCTAAGCCATTGTGAGGCACTAGCAAGTTGCCTAGCTAAACCGATGCTTAGGCCAATGCTAGGCATTGGCTAGTGGCCTCTCGAACCGAGCCAAGCTAGAATTAGGCATTAGAAAGTAGTTTACTTAGGCCGGTATTTGGCACGAGTTAGGCTAGCTTCCCGACCTCAAAAGCCCAAGGTTTAGAAAAATAAATTTAAGAAATATTTCTAAATTTATGTTTTTCATAAAATGATAAAAAATCATAAGATTTATAATTATCATAAAATGAAATTGTTTCATCGATTAATTAATATATATCAATATGGATGAGTCGACCTAGATTTTGGGAATAAATGTTTGTAATTTTTTGGTTAAATAGGACCTACATGTCCTACCTACTCTATGATGTACCTTCTTTCCTCATCCCACTCCTCTTGAATGTAGCTAAAGGTTTCTAATTTAAAAATTATAAAATTAGAATATAGATTAGTAGAATAAGTATAGAAAAAATGCCAAAAAAAAAGACGAGATTCGAATCCAAATGAAGATTTAAGATTTATTCACCTAGGTTTTGACCCACTAGTCTTCTTATGGCTCGAGGAGACTAGTTTTGAAAATTAATTACCATTCACCGGTCTTTAAGTCATGTATGTGTAGTATGCATGATATGTTTAATATAAGTTTGATGAGATTGAACACCGGAATGCATGATCGAATTAATTTAATTAATTAAATGACTAGACCTATATGAAAGAAAATCCTTTAATCAAATATAAAGTTATATGCCTTCCAACATTATGAGGAGAAAATATCTTGGTTATTATTGACTTGTTGACATAACTTAAGGTCACTTCTTCCAAAAGTGCATCAAATCATTGGCCATGCGATGTCTCCGAATATTTGGGTTTAACTTGAAATGAATTTTTGGCTTTATTGAGATAACTTAAGGCCCAATGAAGTCATATGCAAGGATTGGTATTTATATAAGATGTGAGATCATAAAGAGTTATCATACCAATGAGTTTAAGAATTATTTTGGATGCAATTAGTAAGGAGTTATCTACTTGATTCATTCATATATAACTTGTTGAGATAACTCAAGGTTAATACATGATTGGATGGGATCCTAACCCTTTAAGGAAAATGATCGATAAGTTTTCTCAAATCTATATTGAAGGTTATAGAACTTGAAGAAAATAGTGAGAGAAAACATAAAATTTCACTTTTTAAGTTATGTTTTGTTTTTATATAATTTAAATTAATTTATCAAACTATATATTTTTCTATTCGTCAAGTTATTACATAATATGATTGTCAATAAATCGATACGATCAATAATTGATGAAAATAATACCTTTAATGGCCTAAACTTGCTTGATTGGGAAATGAATCGAAGATTATCTTTCAATAGAAGAAGATACTCTATATGATAGAGAAACCTCTCTCAACCGAGCCTCCTCAAGATTAGGTCGAAGCTTATGCTACGTGGCTCAAGCATAAATATGATATGATCACTTTTCAAAGCATCGTGTTGGTTGTTATGACATTAAAGCATAGGTACCATCACAAAGGTACAAAGACTTATGATATCATAACAAAGTTGAAGAATCGATTTGAGGAGAATACTAAGCATGAGCACTATGAGATAGCCAAGAATCTTTTCGGAGCGGAATGGATAAAAGGTCCAATGTTAAGAAGTATGTCATTGAGATGATAGGCTATATCGACGAGTCGACTAAGCTTGAAGTTGGAATTGATGTAGAACTATCTATAGACATGGTCTTGTAATTATTGCCTAACGAGTTTTAGATAGTTTATCATGAGCTTTAACATGATGCACATAGAAAGGACTTTTAGAGAGTTGTTGTCCATACCAAGGGAAGCTCAGCATAAGATAAATAAAAAGAATAAGAGTGTTCTTCTTGTTGATAGGCATAAAGGCAAGGTAAAGGGTAAGAGTAAGCCCAAGTATCGAAAAAGAAGCATTTTGTTGCACCTACTTAGAAAGGTCAAAAAGGTAAAGGCTTGAAATAGCTAAAAAGATATAGTAGGTTTTCATTGCAATAAAAAGAGACATTGGAAGCACAATTATAAGAAGTACCTAGAAGAGATGTAAAAGAAGAGTTTTACTAGCACCTCAAGTATTTATATTATTGAAGTTAATTTTTTAACTTTTTATCCCATCTTATAAGTATTTGATAGTGGATGTGATGCTAAGATTTGTATAAATGTATAAGGGCTTAGAGGATCAAGAAAGATTGCTTCAAGGGAAGTTGACCTATATGTAGGCAATAGATTAAGAGTTGTACCATTGGTTATGGATACTTAAGATTTATACCCTTTCGGCTTATGCTTAAACTCAAGAACTGTTATTATATTCCTATTATTATTAGGAACATTATTACATTTCTTATTTGAAATAATATGGTTTTTCATTTTTATTTAAGAATAATGATTGTTCTTTTTATAAAGATAAGGTTTTATGTGAAAATATTATAGTTGATAATGATTAATCTATTTTAAATATAAATACTTTCATATATAACATAAATACGAAAAGACTCAAATCAAATGATCTAAACAAAACATATCTATGACATTATCAACTTAGCTACTTAAATGAGATTTGTATATCCAAATTTTAAAAGAATGGATATCTAGACTCATTTGATTATAAACCTTATGATGTTTATGAATCTTATTTACTTAGTAAGATGATAAAATCCCCTTTTACCGAGAAAAGGAGAAAGGATTATTGACTTGTTAGGTCTTATAAATACCGATGTATGCGAGGGCATGTCCACTCAAGTAAGAAGAGGATATGATTACTTCATTGGCTTTACTCGATAATAGATCATATATTGGTTATATATATCTAATGAGATATAAATCTAAAGCTTTTAAAAAGTTTAAAGAATTTAGATTTGAAGTTCGAAATAAATGAATAAAAATATCAAGACACTCGATCCGATCGAGGTGGTGAATACTTAAGCGATAAATTTTTAAATACCCGAAAGAGAATGAGAATCTCTCTCAATGGACTCTACCTAGAATGCCATAAACGAATGATGTGTTTGAAAGGAAGAATAATATTGTTAGATATGGTCCGATCCATGATGAGTCTTACCGATATTCCCATTTCATTTTAGAGATATGTGCTACTTATTGTAAATTTTGTTTTGAATAGGGTTCTAACAAAATCCATTAATCGGACATCATATGAGATATGAAAAAGAAAAAAAAACAAATCTATCTTTTTTTAAGATTTGAGGTCGTGACGCATATGTCAAATGTTTAGATGGAAACAAGCTAGATCCTAAATCTATAAAGTACTAATTTATAGGATATCCAAAAAAATAAATGGATATTACTTTTTTCAACCATAAGAACAAAAGGAGTTCATGACTAGGCATACTGTATTCTTTGAGAAAGAACTTTTATGTATTAGAAATAGTAGGACGAAAGTTGAACTTAATGAGATCCGAGCTAACTCATAAATCAATACTCCTTTCGTGGAATCCTAAGTAGATAGATTATAAAGTATTATAACTATTCCAAAAACAAATACACAAGAACTCTATAGGTCCAAGCAGATTCATCAAGAGATAGAAAGATATGGTCTTTTCTCTCTACATATGATGATGTGCCTCTCATAAAGAATGAAAAACCTAATACCTATAAGGAGACAGTTTCGGATATTGACTTCAAGAAATAGCATCATGTAATATAATTCAAAATAGAATCCATGTACGAGTAACCAAGTATGAACTTTGGTTGATCCACCTAAAGGTGTCGGACCTATTGGATGTAAGTGGGTCTTTAAAAAAAAACTAACATAGATAGAAATATATATATATAAAATTAGACTAGTGGCAAAAGACCATCATAAAAAAAAATTAATTATGACGAGATCCTTTTACTAGTATCTATGGTAAAATCCATTAGGATTATGTTTGTAATTTCTACATATCATAATTATGAGATATGACGAGATGGATGTTAAAACAACTTTGCTTAATAAAAATGTATATAAGAATGTGTACATAATACAACTTGATGGTTTTGTCACCAAATGACATTTAAATAAGATTTGTAAATTGCAAAGACCTATTTATGGACATAAGCAAGCTTCTAGAAGTTAGACTTTTCACAAAACAAAGATGAATCTCGTGTGTACAAGAAGGTTAGTGGAGGCTCGGTAGTCTTTATTGTTTTACATATAGACGACATATTACTACTAAAAAATGACATTATCATGTTGCAATTTGTAAAAGATTAGCTATTCAAGAACTTCTTCATGAAAGACATATGAGAGGTAACTTACATTCTAGGAATGAAGAACTATAAAGATAGATCATAAAAAATGTTAGGACTCTCATAAAGTACTTATATTAATAAAATATAAAAAGGTTTAGTATGGAAGAATAAAAAAGGAAAATTCTTTCAATGTCATATGGCATAAATCTCTTTAAGGCTGAGTGTCCTTAAACACAAAGAAAAAGGAAAAGATGAATCATATTTCCTATGCATCCGCCTAGGATCAATCATGTATGTCATGCTATGTACGTGGCTTGATATCTTATATGCTTTGAGCATCCGTAGTAGATATCAAGTTAATCCGGATGAAAAATATTGAATTGTTGTAAAGAAAATTATTAAGTATTTAAGAAGAACTAATGATATTTTTTTAGTCTATGAAGGAAATTAATTAGTTGTGAAAAGATTCACGGATGTTAGTTTTCAAACTGATCATGATGAATTGAATTCACAATTAGGATTCATTTTCTAATTGAATGGTGGTGTTGTAAGCTAAAAAAGTTTTAAGCAAGAAATGGTAGTCGACTCAATAATCGAGGCTAAATATATTATGGCTATAGAAATAACTAAAAAAGTTATATGGATTCATAAGTTTTTAGCTAGACGATAAAAGATTCCAAGCATTTTTTATCCCATATTACTGTGTCTTGTGACAACAACGAAGCCACGACATAAGCTAAAAAACTAAGGTCTCATCAACGATCCAAGCATGTACTATGACATTACCATATTATAAAAAAGATTATCACTTATGGTGACATAAGGACAGAAAAGATGCACATTGATGACAACATAATAGATCTATCGACTAATCCCTTGTCACATAAAAAACATAAAACTTTAGTTTGATCTTTGAACATTAGGGACATGACTCGGTTGGCTCTAGTATAAGTGAGAGATTATTAGTGTAGGTGCTTTAGATCTAACTCTGTTTAGATGGTTTAAACATTGTATCACTAAATATTTATTAATAAAAAGTTTTTTTTATTAATTCATGTTATTTATAGCTTGATTGAATTAGATAAAAATATATATGATGTTCATTGATTTGATAATTGATATATAAATGTGAGATAAACATTAATACATTCAAATAAAATTATTAAATATCTCAAATTATAGCATTGTTGAAACTAAATATTGACAATATGTGATAAGACTTATGTGTTCTATGATCTTATTATAGGATAACGGTAGGAGATCTTACACCTATTAGTATGGTGATACTTAAGCAAGCATACAAGTAAATGATATTAGCGAACATATCACTAGATGTGATTTGCTATGAAACTCATTTGGTATATTCTATAGGAATCTCATATAAGATGGGTACTAGTTATCATTTAACTTAAAGTTATCACGGTTGTCTCTTTAGAGGATTGGTGTACTTTGACATTTGTTATGATGAGCTTAGTAAAGAGCTATATATGGATGATTCGTTAGGTACATCGAAATCTAAAAAAGATAGGTGGATAATTAAGATAGGATATGTCATTCATTATATGCTAAAGAAGTTATCACATTGCATTCAATGAATGTCTACTCGAAAGCTATGACCATAATGGAAGTATACCAATAGAACATAATTGATTTACTTAAAAGCTAAGAAATTCGAGAGATAAAAAAAACTTATGTGATCATAATCAAACAAACACCAAACCAAGTTCGAGATCACACTCGTGATAATTTGACATGAAAACTAAATTACATAGAAACTATACTCATGAAAGGTTATTGTAGATTAAGTAATCTTTCTTGATAATTGGGTAATCATGATGCCTTACTAGAAGTCAATCTTAAATTATATATCGAGAGATAAAAAAAATTATCTTTTGCTTCATGATATATTACCAATATATCTAAAAGTTTATTAAGTCACATGTATAAGCTTGACATTGACTCGGATAAAGAGAAGAATTATATATATAAAAAAAGGAATGAAAATAATTGATTTCAATTCTTTAAGCACTAATTGAATTTTTCAAAAAATCATTTTCCAAAATTCAATAAGGGTAATTAAGAAATAGTTTCCCAAATTAGCCTTTCTAAAATACCCCATCCAACTCATTTATATGGTCTATTTGATTTCGAATCATTAAGCCTAAGATGTTGGGCTAATAAGCTTAAGTAAAAGCCTATAAAGAGTATTTTAAGTGGATGTGCATTTTTTAGAACATTTGGAAAAAATTCAAAACCTAAAGAAGGGTTTTTTTAAAAATAAGATACATCAAACCACTCACTTAAGAGAGATGAGAGCTGGCTGAATTTTTTCCTAGAGAGAAAAATTATGGATCTTTCTGCATAGTAGAAAGAAAGTGAAGCCATAACTTGTATTTGTCGCTTCTCTTATGTTGGTGTTTAGGGGTGATCATTCGGTTAAACGATTCGATTAAGTATAATTCGGTTTGGTTTTCGGTTAACCAAAGTAGAAAAAATAAAAACTAAAACCGAACCAAAATTAATTTGGTTAATTCGGTTTGGTTTTGAAATAATTCGGTTTGGTTTTGAAATAATTCGGTTTAATCGAACTCTTTTGCGGTAAAAAATGTCGACCAAGAAAGAAAGCTCATTTGTCTAAACACGACTATAATCTAACCACTCAAATGTATAGATAGTATCGACCAACGGTATCACATAGTAAATTCAAATATTTCATGTTGTATTTCCTTTTTGAGAATGCTACTCGGATTGAAATCCTTGCAAATTTTAAAGAGACCCAAGACCGAGAAAATGTAGTGACACTATCTAATATCTATTTGGCAACCTTGACCTTATACATTCGTGCTAAATTTCTACAAACCAAGCGAAGCAATCACTCCTTAAGACAACCATGAATTCCTCTCCTAAATCAGTTTAGTTTTAAACCGTAAATCATTTTTAAAAAAAGCAAAAACATAAAGGCACATACAAAATTACTACACATCCAGAATCAAGACACATACAACAAAGACAATGCACTAAATTCCTACACATCTAGAAAGAAAATTGCCTACAATGAAGCAAGGTCTTGCACTCTTGCTTGGACAACCTCGAGTCTCCTCCCACGAGTTGATAGTCCCAAACTCCCACTTGCTAGGTTATACTCGCATTTTAATTCGAAAGAAAAATATTGCGAGGCTTATAATCCGAAAATGGAATTTTGAAGAGCAGAACAATTAGATTTATCAAATGAACCCATCTATCAAGACTCGATGCATTTTTCTAGCAATACTATGATTTTAAATTTGATGCAAGTCAATTAATTACAGACCTTAGTCCATGTTACTTGTGTGTGTAGAAGCGACGAGCATTGTTCTCTATCATTAAAGCATCAAAATTCCGAGTCCGCGAAAAGGAAAAGTGTGAGATTTTAAAATAACTTTAAAATGTGAGATTCCTGGACACTCGAATCTAAAATTCATCAAATAATGGTAGGGATGCATTCATGTAAAAAATGATAAAGAAACAATTCTTTTACGTATCGGGGAGAAATAAGAACTCAATTTATGTAAGAAAAAAGAAGCATCCGATACATTTCATATAACATTATTTAGCACAAATGATAGTATTTGTTAACAAATGCCTCGTTCATTTTTTCATCTTTTGCAAAGAACATAAAACAAATGCCTTTCTCATGCTCAACAAATCCCCAATACAATTAGAAAGCGACCCACTTTAATGATTTCCATCCGTCACCGGAGAAACAATGAATAACAAACAAACTCATCAACACAACAGAGACCCCTAATCGAGCAATCATCGATTCACCACACGAGAGATTTAAAAAAAAATGGACTTCCTATAGACAAGTTATTAAGAATTCAACCCGTACATTCTTTTGCCAATACATTATTGTTATCGGTAAATCAAAAAAGAAAAAAGAAAAAGAGAGACCGACCTTCGGAGTTGGGAGAGCTTACGAGAAAAGGCGGACACGAAGTGATGAAGAGGCAAGAGTAGCCGAGGCGGCCCGAGGACGAGGAGGCGAGGAGGAGGGATGATCATGACTCTTTGAGATCGGAGGAAGATGACGGGGGTGGTTGTGACTTCGAATGGTGAGGGGTGAGGGTGAGCAAACTAGATTGGAGAGTGAAGAAGAAGGGAATGAAGCCAAAGAGCCAAGGAGGTTTAGGAAGAAGGCGAAGCGAGTGAGACTCGGACGCATTTTTTTCACAAATTCGAAAGAGTGCGAGAGAGACGAGATTGAAGTCGAAAGAGAAAGTCGGGCGGTGTCGGCTAGTTAGGGTTAGGGATTTAGAATGTAGAATTAGATAGGAATTTTACAAATTTCACTCGTTTATTTCGATTTTTGGTTTTAACCGAATTTTTTTTAAAAAAATCAAACCGAACCGAAATAAATTTTGGTGTTTTAGTTCGATTATAAATTGTATAATTTTAAATTTAAAACCGAATCAAATTTCATAATTCGGTTCGGTTTGATTCGATTTTCGGTTAACCGAACCATTTGCTCACCCCTATTGGTGTCTAACCGGCGTGGATCTTTATTAGAAATCAAACACTTAGACGGTTCAATCCACTATTTTGTTACTATACTTGTCAAAGATAATGATCTAAATGATATCTTAATATAATTATATGATTCAACTGTGATCTTGGGATTTTAGTTGGAGGAAAATAATTTTTCTACTTATTTCGCTCCTCCATAGTTTCCTAAATTAGCCTCTCTAAAGAGTTATTGAGATATTATTAAAGCATGCAGTGATCCAAATTGGGCTATTAAAGTTGTTGGAGTTGTTGAAGTGTGACTTTGGTGTTGTTAGATTGAGTGGCGACCTTGGTCGAATTTTTAGGTAAGATTGGGCTTTTAAAGAGTTAGAGTTTTGGTTGGAATTTTAGGAGATTTAAAAGGGTGAGAGCTCGGTTATGTGATTAGAAGTGGACTCGCATTAGCTAGGAGCATGGATGGTGTTTATTGGCGAGTGGGAAAAAGCAAAAGATTGATGACAAGCTCGAGTTTAGGTAGGCTATAGTGGGCGGCTATGCTTATTTGTTTTTGATGAATAGGAGGTTGACAAAGGTGAGGCACTTTAGTTGGTAGTATGGTCGAGGATTTTGTGGTCGTGATGTGGTTAAGTTTTGGTAGATTTTAGTAGTTGGTTTGTGGAGATTGGCGACGGGCTTAACAATGGGGATTTAGTGTGAACAATAGTGCGAGAGGGGCTTTGGCGAGTAGTGATGAGTTGTGCTCGGGTTTGGTAGTGGTGGTCGGATGGTGGTTGGGTAGTGTTTGGCTGGTTTGATAAGAAAATGGAGGAAAAAGAGGGCTAGTGCCGGATTAAGATTTTTTTAGCGACGAATGCAATTTTGATGTTATTTATAAGTGTTCATCACTCGTTTAAATTTACCAAATTACATCATTTTTTCTTTTATTGGCAACAAAATATTTAGTTGTTGAATTTAATATTTAATATTTTTATTTTATTTTTTTTAGTGATGGACCGATTCCATTGCTATTCATATGTGTCTATGGCTATTTGTATTTGCCAAAATTGCATCACTTTTCCTCTTATTGATGACGGGATGTTCCATCATTGAATTTAGCTTCTTTTTTTAGCGACGAACCGATTTCGTTGTTATATTGTGATAAAATAATAGGTTAGGAATGAAATATTCTGTCCCCAATAAAAGGAAAAATATCACCAAAATTATTGTTATAAATCGAGTTGGTAATTCATTATTGAATTAACCACAAAAAATTTACCTAATAATTCAACGACGATAATGTTTCGTCCTTGAATTTTGTTGTAAATTCATTGGAATTCTATTGCTATTAACCTTAAATATTTGAAAATTGATAACATTTGTTATTCGTTCGCTAATCTATTGCTATATACCGACAACTTCATATGCATCGTTGATATTTGTCGCCATTTAACTATTTTTTTAATAGTGTGCTATGATTTATTAAAAAAATTTATTAATATATATATATATATATATATATATATATATATATATATATATATATATATATATATTACACTGTTTAGAAATCATATATTTTTAAAAATGCATGTGACATTTTCAATATAAAGCAATATAAACACAACTAATAAAAATAAAAATATAAATTTCAGAAACTGAAAATATAAACATACCTAATCTCATTTTATACGAATTTGAGAAAATGACGTGGAAGTCATTATTATCCTTAAGTTTGATATAAATTACTATCCCAAACACAACATAAACACTCATATGTAATTATATTTTTATATTTCTAATGAAAATTCTACTAGTCGGTTTCATGTTTCTTATAAAATGTATTTTATTTTTTAAATTTAAAGTAGATTTTAAAAGTATAAAAAAATATATTATGAAATTTATTTTAAAACAAAAAAAAACTAATTTTCTAATTTAAGATTATATATTTTTTAAATCTCTTAAATTAAGAGGGAAAAAAAAAAAAAAAAACTCCTGCTAAGGTAAAGACAACCAAGACACACTTGGAGGCACCCACCATCATTGTTTCTGACCAATGCGCCCTTTGACGCCTACATCTATGACTAGGATCCGTACTGCCTCGTGGTTTTGGAAAATTAATTTTGGAGAAATCAACCGTCCAGTGGCACAAGTGTAATTCTAAGAAAGGAAAAGGTCATATGCTGTTATATATTATGCGTCTGATTCTTAATTCTTTGGGAAGGGGACCGACCGAAGGACAGAGCATGATCATCTACTTAGCTCATAACTTGTGCTAATACAGATATGGCTTTGGATTTTGGTCTCCGACTCTAGAGAGAGAAAGCGCAAAGCAGAAGAGGGAAATCAAACCTGAGAAAAGAAAAGAAAAAGAAAAGTGCTAATATACTAAGGTATGCAAGCAATGAAAACCCATTAGATGTTTTTTTTTCTGTGTTGACATCTAAAGGTTTTATCTTCTCTCTTTTTATTGGTTTTTTTTTTTTTCCCTTTATTAATGATTTGGTTGGATTAAAATCATAATATGCTTTCTCTTTTGTTCTTATTCCTCCTTTCTCCTATAAAGCTTTCTTCTTTGTGTCTTTAGAATTGTAGCCAGGTGGAGTACCTGTACCTCTCTCACTCTCTCTCGCTCTCTCACACATATTTTAAGTGATGAGTTTGAATCTTTGCTATGGGAATTTCCTAATTACTTGCAAAATTTTCATTTACCTTGATTTTTGGTGTGGAATTTGTTATTTTTTAATTTTATTTCTAGAAAGGCCAATAAATTAATCATTGCTGGTCGAAGCTGCTACAGTTTACCAACCTCAGTCACAATTTTGTGCTTAAATGGATCGCAATGAGTTAGTATATGCTTGGTGATCTATACTTGTGACTTCTGTCTGTCACTTTCGTAAAAATTGGGAAGATGAAGTTGGTTTTGAAACTATTATTTTAAAAATCACTTGGTTCTGCAAAATCTGAAAAAAAAAAAAATGGTTAAATTTTTGCTACTGTTTTTTAATAGTATGATCTGCTAGGATTTTGGTCTGAAAATTGCTTGAATAGCTTGGTGTATGAATTTTTGTTGAAATTACTATGCATATCCCAACCATATGTATTCATTAGTATCTACTGCGCGCAGGTATGCTATCTTTCTTGCTAAGATAGCGTTCCATATCTGTTTTGGTATGAACAGATTTTAACTTCATGGTGTAATTTTTTCTTTGGAATCTGTTTCAAATCTGGTATTGATGCAACTATTTGTGGTCTAACCTTCAGAAATACCTCCAGATTGCTGAAATGATTGATGGTTGCCATCATCTCTCAGACACTCTCTCGGAAGGTCATATTCACTTCTTTATTCCTTCTAGTGCCCTTCATTCTCAAATTCTCTTCAAATACGATAGGCTGAACTACTTAATAGGTATAAATCATCTTTGCTGTTATGAGGTGAGCCTACTTTAGGGTTCTTAGAAGAAGACTAAGAAGAACTAGGCCGCTGTTGTATCATTTCCACCTGCGTTTCCTTTGCTGGGAACAGGTTCTGGAAGCAATATCATGGCCAAGATTTATTTTTTTTGCATCAACTACCCTTTTAAGAAAATCTTATCACTGCAATCAAAAGACTGTTAATTAGCTATATGAGTCAAACAAGTATAAAGTGCTAGTTGAATCGTGGAGGATATATTCATCTTGCTCTGTGAAAAACTGAACCTGCAAGGATTTTGTTATGGAGCTAGTCATGTTTTTGGCCCAGAACAAAATAACCCCAATCCTTCATGATATGCTTCTAGTATTTGTTGCGCATGTGCACCTATTTATACAAACTTTCTTTCTTCTAATCTGCCACTATGAGCAGTATGATATGCATTGCCCTTTTTTTTTTTTTAATTACATTTGCTCTAATAGTTTTTTTTTTTTTTTAACTCTCTTTTCAGATTATGCCAGTTTCTTGGTATGTTATCAGTGCCAAGAAGAATCTATTTATAATCTTGAAAATGATGATGGAGTCATGTGATTCCATCTAAACAAGATTTGAAACTCACAACCACCAAGCTTGTTTAGGTTTGAGAAAATTTGTACCAGAACTTTCCTGGTATTGTTGTGAAGAGCTTCATTGGCGACAAATTGGCTATTCTCCAATGCAAACATCTCAGAATAATACAATTTCAGATGGGTCTCGAAGGTTCTGTGACCAACCTATGCAATATCAGGAGTCCAATTGTTGGCCTCCCATCCAGAATGTTGATGTAGGAAGTCAAGGGACACACCCTTCAGCTGAAACTTTTGATCAATACCGTACCATAGAATCATCCTCCGAAACTAGTGCTTACCCAGTTCACAATTCTCCGTCTACTGCTAGCTTCTCTCCAAATGAAAGTTTGGTTTCACAGCCAGCTTCTCAGTCATACCCATCAGATCTGCAGGATTCCTCTGAGAATACTAGTGGTTCGTCAGCAACTGAGTCTTATGTTACTCACAAGCTAAGAGAGCTGGAAACTGCTATGTTGGGGCCAGATTCAGATAATCTTGACATGTACAATATGTCTGCAATATCTGGACCTTACCAGATTATATCCGAGGCAGAGAAATGGAAGTTTTTGGTTGAGATGATGTCCAGAGGAGACTTGAAAGAAGCACTTTGCACTTGTGCTCAAGCCATTGCAAATAGCGATATGTTCACAGTTGAATGGTTGATGTCAGAGTTACGCCAGATGGTGTCAGTTACTGGTGAGCCCATCCAACGATTGGGAGCTTACATGCTGGAAGGCCTTGTTGCAAGGTTGGCTTCATCTGGAAGTTCTATCTACAAAGCCCTGAGGTGCAAGGAGCCAGCTGGTGCTGATCTCCTATCGTACATGCATTTACTCTATGAAGTCTGCCCATATTTCAAGTTTGGTTACATGTCAGCAAATGGAGCAATTGCTGATGCAATGAAGGATGAAAGTAGAGTCCATATAATTGATTTTCAAATTGCTCAAGGCAGTCAGTGGGTCACCTTAATCCAGGCCCTTGCAGCTCAGCCTGGAGGACCCCCACGGATTCGGATCACAGGAATTGATGATTCCACATCAGCTTATGCTCGGGGAGGAGGACTTGATATAGTGGGGAAGAGACTATTGAAGCTTGCTGAGTCATACAACGTACCATTTGAATTCCATTCTGCTGGAGTTTCTACTTCTGAAATTCAACTTGAAAATCTTGGAATTCAACCCGGGGAAGCTGTGGCAGTTAATTTTGCCTTAACACTCCACCACTTGCCTGATGAAAGCGTGGGCACTCAAAATCATCGGGACAGGATATTGAGGTTGGTTAAAACCTTGTCTCCCAAGGTGGTAACTCTTGTAGAGCAAGAATCTAATACTAACACGGCTCCATTCGTTGCCCGTTTCGTTGAGACACTGAACTATTATCTAGCTATCTTTGAATCCATTGATGTTATATTGCCAAGGGAGTACAAGGAACGAATCAATGTTGAGCAGCACTGTCTTGCTCGGGAAGTTGTCAATATTATAGCTTGTGAGGGTGCTGAGAGAGTTGAGCGCCACGAACTTCTGGGTAAGTGGAGATCACGGTTTGAGATGGCTGGATTTAAACCATATCCACTAAGCTCTTTTGTCAATTCTACTATCAAGACTCTCCTGGAGAACTACTCTGAGAAGTATACACTCGAAGAGAGAGATGGAGCTCTCTATCTTGGCTGGATGAACCGACCTTTGGTTGCTTCTTGTGCATGGAGATGATACATGAATATCAGATTGACGGATCTATTCTTGATACGGCAATTTGAGTTACAGGACCCTTTCGTGTTGTTGTTTGTAGTTTAATAGCAAAACAGCGTTGTATTGTATTATAACGGATTAATCAGGAATAAACTTGCCCTATTAAATCTTTCCCAAATACCTCATTCTGTTGCTTGGCATTGATCTAATTTTCACGGCGCATATTAGCTAAGGTTGCAATACAATAGATTTGAGTTGTGATGAACCCATGTCAGCTACTGCATGCTTAACTTGCGCATAGGTAGTTTGGTAGTGCATGAATATCATGTTCTGCATTTGTTATTTGCAATGGCAAACTGAGTATGGTTTAAGTACAAAAAATGACACATAGACATGCATTTCAGAAATCTCAGACGAAAACTATGACAAAGCAGGGAAGTACAGCACATGGATTTATTAAGATCGCAGATGCTGGGTTGGTTAAAACTATGAATATCATGTTCTGCATTTATTTTGCTAGATATGCATCCCTTCACGTCCATTGGAATCACACTCTTCTTCATGTATCCCATCAACCTTGTCGGTCACTGTACCAGCAATTATCCTGCACACAATTACAGCCCTTTCCATTTTCTTTGAAAAGGCTATTATGTTATCACCAAATTCGTCACTAATTGTACTCAATCGAATCCCGTAGTTCTTGGTGCATTCTGTGTCAAAATTACATTGAATTACTCTGCAGATTCTACAAGCAGGATCCCTACAAAGCTCTGAAACTCTCTTGGACTCCTTACTACAACAGGACATTGTTGGGCCATAGAATCGCAAAAGTTCATTTCCATCTACAATGCTTCTTGGGTGTCTCTTACGTTGCTCATACGAATGGTTTTTTACCATCTCTCTATATTCCTCATAACTTTCCAGAACGTCTTCTGAGTTCTTCACCTTTAGGACCCTTTTGATCATATGTGATGACTTTGAGGGGTTCCTTGATGCATTTTGAAAGATCATCTGTAAGATGTTTCTTGCTGGATCTCCAATGTTTAGCTCTGTTCAGAACGCAAGGAAAATCACAAATTCCATATTGTGGGACAAATTATTTTGGAGCATTTCTAGGATCATAATAGGATTATGCATGTGAACGTAAATGTGCACCTTGTATACTACTACATGAGTATAGAGAAACGAACATAATCGAGCCATAAAGGAACAGTCAAATGATTTGATTCAAATCCCATGACTCCAGTCATACAGAAGCTGTGATTGCAATTTTTGACCTTTCCATCTCAACTTCTAAATACTGCATTTTCACTGTGAGCGAAGACCATTGTGGTGGGCTTGATCAGCTAGCTAGCACACAAATGCATTCTTTTTTTGGTTTGAAATGTTTAGTAGTCGTATGTATAGTCAACTAACGAAGAAGGAAAGAGAAGGAAGCTATATAAATTTCTACCCAATTCATTCTCCAAGTTGTTTGCCAGTGTCATCATCCTTACATATATCTTTAAATGGTTTTCACTTCATGTTGCATGCACCTCTTAGGAAAATACAGATGAGAGAAAAAAAGGAAACACCTTTATGCATCAGATGCGAAAGGGAAATGATATACATCGTCCTGATCCCTTTAAAATTAAAGTAAGCAGTACTGCTTAACTTACTGCAAAAGGTTCTATTTCTACAAGAAACTGCCCGAGCAGCAGTAAAGACAGATGATAAAATCACATAAAGGAGTCCAAACTTACCACAAAACCGTGTTCGTTTGTGGTATATCCTGGTAATTGCTTCTCCGAAAGGACTTTTCCTTTGAAGAATGAACTTGCTTCCCAGGTTATCCTGGCTGGGATTGTAGCTCCTCCTAGTATATTTTTCCTGAAGGATAACCCCATCAGTCTCTTTATTGTCACAGCTACCGTTACCACAATTACGTGTTTGTTTGCGGTATCTCTTGTTAATAACTTCTCCAAATGGATATCTCCTTCTATGAAGGAGCTTGCTATCCATTTTTTTATGATCACAAGCGCAGCTCCTGTAATCACCATTTTTTTTCTGGGTGAATAATAACATCAGTTAGCCTACTGCCACACTTAACATTCTCCTTCAAGGACATCCACAGAGGTAGCATCTCTCCGCTCGCTCTCTCTTTCAGTCACTTTTTCCCCATCTTCGTATCTCACAATCCCCTTGTGATGTGAAGGGATATTATTGAACAATGTCCACTCGGAGAGGTGGTTCCAGTGGAGATTTGGGCCATAACGTGGCTGCGTGCAACTCCTGCCGAAGCAAAGACAAAATGGTTTAACTCTCCGCTTTGTATGCTTTCTACACCGCATTAATACTGTCAGCCCTACCAAAACTCAGACAAAAAATTATTTATGATTGCTCAAGAAGAGACGCAAAATCTTCAAGAACCTTGCATTTTGTACCCATTCGACAGAGAAAACTAAGTTGGAAATAACCTCAAGGAGGTAAAAGTACAGCCTTATCTAATGGCATGTGGATATATATTTTACTTCCCTAGAGCTAGAGGAAGCGCTTTGCTTTCTTTCCTCAGAGATCAGTATGTATGTATTCCAACTTGCTTTATAGGCACCAAAAGACGAGCCGCTGTTGGAAGGATTCAAGCAGGAGAATGATCAAGTGGTGTAAGCGTCCTTGTTCCCAAAAGAAAAGCAGTTATTGGTTGTTGTCCTGCTGCGGTAGTTAGTTCATGTTCCAAATCGACATACTCCATCTTTTAATTTATACAAATATCACGGTTTTCCTCAAATACCTCCAAATTGTCCATAACTTAGCAATTTATTTGATAAAATATATTAAAATTTAAGAAACATTATATATAAATATATTGTCTTACCTTTTGAAAAAAATATATTGTACAAGTGAAAATTAAAAAGACTTGTATTCTATCCTATCACTAATTAAGGGGGGAAAAAAAAACTAAAGCATTAATATAATTCCAAAAAACAAAATTCCCAAATCTCTTTTTTATCATATACCTATTTATGCTTCACATAAAATCTTAAATAATATAAAATAAGCTTTTTTTAATCACCTCTAACCATTATAGGACTTCATTGTAACTTTATTTTGACTATTAAAGCTTTAAAAATGCTTAATCAATAACAAGTATATATGTGTATGTGTATATATAACCATTATAGGACCCGATTGTATCTTTTATTTTGGTTATTAAAACTCTAAAAATGCTTAAAAGTAGGTCAATAACAAGTATGTATGTATGTATGTATGTATAATGTTCATTACATTAATATTCAAATAAAAGAAATCTTTCTATTAATTCTTATTATTTATAATTTGATAGAATTATATAGAAGTCCATATAATGTTCATTACATCAACAATTAATCGAAAGATGTGAGAAAAATATTAATATATTTAAATAATATCATTAAATATTCTAAGTCGTAGCTTTGTTAAGAATGGACATTGACAATAAGCGGTAAGACTTGTGAGTGTTATGTTCTAGCTATCGGATAGCGAGTAGGAGATCTTATATCTATTGACATGATGATGCCAAAGCAAGCACTCGGGTGATTAATATTAGATAATATATCACTAGATGTAACTTGTCATAAGAATCCATTTGGTTTAATCTATGAAAATCTCATATGAGATGGATATAACTAGTTTTTTTGACTCAAAGTCATCATGATTATGTAACACCCCCAACCTAAGACCTAATAGGTCGAGAATATTACTCGTCGTTAACCTACATTTGAGGTGCAATGAATACAAGCTAACAAGACACCGTGACTTATCTATGATGTGTTTAAGTATAGACTATGCTACGGAAGACTAATAATGATGGTTAGGTCCTATATTTTAATTCAAAATGCATTATGATTTTTTTTTCATTTTATTATTTTATTTACGTTCTTTAGAATGAACTAATTAAATTTGTGACTCTCAATTATCTCAAATTCTTTTTCTATTAAATTATATAAATTTATTTAATCATAATCCATTACTTGGTAATTAAGTGGTTACTTCTTTTGTTGATTACCATTTAATTTGACTATTGTTTATTCAATAATATTATCTTATTGCTCGGTGATGTTAGCATGGAAATAAATCGCTTAAAGTAAACCGCACTAACTATAAGTACACTACCACTTTACTATCGGTATTTTGATTACATACAAACTACTATTTACATACAAAATCATTTTTATGTCAACTACCACAAAATTGGCTTATTTATTATTTATATTATTTTAGAGGTACTCCATTTACTTATTCATTGCTTTTAAGATAGCATAAAACGGACCGACTAACCCTAGTACATATAAGACAACGGTTAGTACCAAAATCAAAATGGCGTGCGAGCAAATCAATTTGGAAGCCGAAACCCCAATCAAGGTTTATACGTATGAAGCATCCCTCGGAAATTAGCTTGATGGAGAAGTAAGCCATAGCACTTTAATTATCTATATAACAAGTAACTAAGTGAGCGATTGCTCGGTAAGTTAACTTATGTATGGCATGCATGTATATGGATGTGCATGAGTGGAAACATTAATATGCATACATTAAATCTTATCTTTTCATGACATAAATACATTTCATAAAATTCCTTTCCATCATTAGACATGTCCCATCATAGGTACTTCTAGGTTTTCATAATATGTCCGATGAACCGAACGATCAACAAATGTGCCTTGTCAAGCCTTTAAAAGTGCACTTCTATACTTGTCCTGTCTTGAACCATTATCATCATTGTATGGAAAACCCATGAAGTTCTTTCCTTATAAAAATCCTTAAGGTCATGACAATCATGTTTTTTTAAAACATTTTCAATTGCTATTGGAAAACCATAACATAAAAACATGTTTTTATGACTTTAAAACATTTTTCATAAAATTGGGTATGCATAGACATTTCTTTACCAATAGGTAAATAACATTTATTCATGAATTGCATTCCATGAATAACATGTAATCATGCTATGATGATGCATGAAGCTAATACTATAATGCATTAACAATATTACCTTGCATAAATAATTTCAACCATCATAACTAATACCAACACCAATATAAACCATTCATACAAGATAATTCTACAATCATCCACATTTCAAACACATATCACATCCATAATTCAAATGCATTAAATATCACTCTAAAACACAATTATGCATTAAAATTATACTAAATGAACCAAAAGTCCTAAATTTTCCTACGTTAGGCCGAATTATGTTCTAACATAATCTAACCATTTTCTTTCAATTTTTAACATCCATTACACATTTAGTTCTTCTCAATTATTTCCTAACTTTATGAGATAACTTAATTAGGTATGACGTGATTAATTATATGCATTAGTTCCAATTTGGGCCTTATTGGGCCTAAATTCTAACTTTACTAAACATAAACTAACCTTTAGATTTTTATGAAGTTTTTCATTCTAATTCACCTCATTACATATTTCTAAGCTTGAATTAGTTAATTTAAGTGCAAAAGATCATTTTTAAACCTAAACCCTAATTTGCCCATTTTAGGCCAAATATACCCTAACCTATAATCCTATTATTTTCTTCTCATTTTATCATAAACTTTTAATACTAAGTAGATTAGCTACATATTAACACTAGAAATCAATTTAATCAACATTTATGGGGTAATTTCATGCATAAACCCTAATTGGGCCTTAATGGACCGAAATTGGACCTAAGTTAATTTAAGCAAATTTCTTCAATTTTCTTGGAATTTTTCTCTCCTACTCACAAATTATACCCATTCAATTACTAATGGACTAACAAATCATGAGTTGGATGGATGAAACCAAAACCCTACAATTCTAAGTTTGGGTCGAATGTAACCTTAAGAAATTCATGAATTTTTCTTCAATTTAATTCCGGTTCATTCCCAAACACTAATTCATACCTAATTAATTCCTAATCAAGTTCTAAAACATCAATTTCATGGAAGCATAAAAAAGCCCAAATTTCTCCTTTTTTGCCGAATGGGTACCCTTGAATTACCCTAGAAATTTTTGGGTTTTAAACCTTAAATTCAAGTCCAATTATCTTATTCCAACCTGAATTTTATGAATTACAAGCTTAATTTCATTTCTCCCAATTTTACTTCATTAAGAACCCTAATCGTAATTTTCAAAATTAAAGCTAAAATTCATAAATTAAAGCACATAAACCACAAATTAACATCAATTGAACAACCTTTCGATGTTGGTGGAGTTAACTTACCTAATTAACCTCCAATAAAACCTTGAAAGGTTAGATTATTTGAAAATTTTCTCCTTCTCTTCTCCATTAATTCGACCTAAACCCCAAAAATTCCTCTTGATAAATTTTGATCTTCTAGCTTGATTTCTTGGCTTGATTATTTGATTAGAAGTGTTTGAAGCTGATTTAGGTGGATTTTGGGTGGAAATTCCTAAGAAAATTTTGCAAGAGTTTCCTTTGGTTTTAACTAATTTCCATGCATTTTCTCTAATTTCTTGCACCTCTATTTCTAGACAAATTTTTGGTGGACTTTTGACCTCATCTACACCCTTAAATTGCTTTTTTTTTGGAGTAATCCTAGCTCTTAATTTAACTTTTAATCCTAGCTCTTCAAATGGACAAGTTTTTACCCTTTAACCTTTTTTTTAAAAAAAAAATTTTTAACCTTCCATCTTGCATCCTTTTAGCCTCTCATTTTTAAGTAAGTCAAAGCTCATTAATTAACCCTTAATCATAGAGCCAAATTTAGGCTGGAAGGGTGGAGAAGTGTCCAAAATGTTTGCTTAATTTTAGTCCCTCATTTTACTAATCTTTTCCCTAATTACTCCTCTAACCATTCTTAAATTTTTCAATTGAACACTTTAGGTCCTTCTCTTAAAGATATCTTAACAACTTTTAAATTCTTTACGTTCATTGCTAATTTAATTTAGAAGTTCAAAATTTTAATTTTATGCAATTAGGTCCCCAATTTCTATGCAATTAGGTCCTTAATTCTAAAATTTTATTTTATACTTTTCCAAAATTCAATTTCTCCCAAGAATAAATTCAAAAATTTATTAAAATAATTTAATCATAATTTTCATAATTTTTATACCCTCATTTAGGCCTCCAAATTAATTATTTGGTGTAAAAATTACACTATTTCCCATAAGAAATATTCCTTATTTATGAAAAAATTAATTTAAATTTATTAGATACTCCTACACATCCTATATGATGTTTATATGCCATTAAAAAAATTCTTCATACTTTTTAAGTGCCTAATTTAATTATTCTACCTCAAAACATTATTCCTATACATAAAAATTCAAATAAAATATTCACAACTTGTAAAAAAATTCATGCAATGAAATAAATTAATTTAACAACCCTCTAAAAAATATTCTAAGTAAACAAGATATTTTTCATGCACATGCAACGTGTTCCAAATAATTATTTCATGCAAAAAGTACTATTCATGCATCGTAAAATCAATAAAATATTCATTAAGCATAAAAAGACTATTTCAAATATTTTGAATATTCTTTCATGCCCTTAAGGATTATTTTACACTTTTAAAACATTTTTCGCATGTGTTTAATATTTAATTTTAGTTTTAGCAGGTATCGATTATTATAGATTATCTCATTAGAAGATTTATCTACCTTGACATTCATTTCACAATGGGCTTAGTAAAAAGCTACATGTGAGTGATTCGTTGGGTGCACTAGGAATCTAATAGAGATAGGTGGATGAATGAGATAAGAAATGTCATTCTTTATATGCTAAAGGAGTTATTAGATTGCACTTCAATGTATATATGCTCGAAAGAATCTAGATCATAATGGGAGTATACCGATAAAGCATAGTTGGTTTACTTTAAAGATAAGACATTTAGGAATAAAAAAAAACTTGTGTGATCATAATTGAGCGGACAATAAACCAAGTTCGAGATCACACAATGATAAATTGACATGAAGACTAAATTTTATGGTAACCATACTCGTGAAAGGTAATTACCGATTAATCAATCATCTTGGAGAATTGGGTAGTCATGATATTTTACTAGAGGTTAGTTTTGATTTATCTATTTCGAGAGATAAAAGAGGTGTATTTTATTCTTGATACATTGTCAATATATCTAGGAGCCTATTGAATCACATACATAAGTTTAAGCATTCACACAATAAAAAAGAAGCAAAGATTTTGAAAAAAAATTTTTGATTTTGGAAAGTTTCTTATTTAGGAAAAATTTCCTAAAATGAAAATTTTCCTATTTTGGAAAAAGTTTTCTATTTTGAAAAGTTATTCTTTTGGAAAATTTTTTTCTAAAATGAAAATTTTTCTATTTTAAAATCATTTTTCTATTTTGAAAGTCGAGTTTCAAATTTGAAATATAGTTACCTAAAAAGAAAATTAGTTTTCTAATTTAGGCTTAAGGATAATTTAAGAAATTATTTCCTAATATGGGCCTCACCAAAATACTTGACCTAATTTATTTGGATGATCCAAATTAATTAGTAATTAATTGAGCTAAAAGAGTTTGGGCCAATAGGTTTAATTTAAAAGCTTGTAAAGTATTTTGGTGGAGGGATAAACTTGAGCACTATTTGATAAGGTTTAGGGTTTATAAGGATAAGATCAAACAAGCTTATACATATCGTAACTCCTTGTCCTTATAGGACAAGGATGGCTCAACAAGGACAAGGTTGTCACCCCCTATAGATAAAGGAAGAGAGAGACAAGGCATGTAGTGAAAAAATAGGGCAAGAGTTGTCATACAAAATTAGGGCAAGAGTTGCCGTAAATATCTCTCTCTTTCTAGGGTTGTCGCAAAAAAACCCCGACTGATTTCTTTAAAGAAAATTAAGACATAGAAAAAGATGAAGTTAGCACATTACAATTTCTAATTTCTTCTTGTGTGATTATTTGAGCTGCATGGATAATGAATAGAGGCCAAACACTTGGATGGCTCCTTTTTGTATAGATTGTTTACGTGCTACAAGAGATAATCACTTACTATATTTATATTCATGTTTATGTATTATTGGTGATTCAATGACATGATCTTGAGAACCTAGATAGAGGAAATTTTTTTATTTATTTCGCACCTCCATAGAATGCTTGATCCTTCATTTTCTCTAATAGGTTATGTCACATGTTGATCTCTCAACGATCGTAAAAATGAAAACATTTAAGTTCAAAAATATAAAGTCGCCACTTAGTTTTTAAAAAGATGAAAATCAAGAGAATGTAGCATTGGTCTTAAGAGTTCTAAGTAAGAAGGTTGATTACACAACTAGAAAAGACTATAATTACCCTAGTGTGTCTTCACAACAAGGTTGCTTAACATTTCGAGCCAATGAAAATTCATTCATGCAATCACCTTTTTATCTTGATTTACGAGTTTGATTATTTGTGTCTTTTCTAATCACTCCTAAGAGAGGTAAATTTGTGATCGATAGACAACTCAATACTCACCTATATTGCCATTTGGGCCATTGGAACTCGTTTGAGAAGGTAAAAGTTAATACTTAAAGCCTATTGTAAATTAAACCATAATCCTATAAAAATACAAAAATAAATATACTTTAGACCATAAGTCCAAGCTCACTTGCCAAGCCATCTAATAATAATAATAAAAATACAAAATCCATAATAATCAACCAAAAAAATATAGAAAAGGGCCTTAAGCCCATATCATCCATCCATGCCGGATTAAAATTCTAAAATAGGCTCTAAAGCCCAAGACCTAATTTAGAGACAAGTATGCAAGACAAAAAAATTAGTGGCATTGAAAAATAAAATAAAATTAACATTGAACCAAATAAACAATAATGATAATAATAAAATAATAAGAAGAAAATACCCATCACTAGAACAAAGTCGGTCTCGTATCTTAAACCTATTCCATCTAGAACGACTTATAATGACATCACATAAAATAAACACGCAAAATGTAAGACATAATAAAATTAATATTTTAAAGCAACAAATCACATAAGATAATGCTATAGAAAATAAAATAGCCAATATATAGGCTCGTATAAGGTCCTTGACCTATTAATTTAGATTTGGGTTATTTTAATTTTTTAAAAAATTTCTAGCCTATTGCTAGCTTCATCATTGTCTAACAGTTCCTCAATAAATTTTTATATAAAAATAAAAATATTACATAAAAACCCTTACCCCCTCCTCGTCCCCCTCCTTTTTTTATTTAATAAAAGTAATAATAAATAAAATTAAAGATAATAATATAGTGAAACTTAAAAACACATGGATGCCCCCAATCATATTTAATTTTAAAGCACACCAATCATTAAAAAAAAAAAAAAAAAAATTGAATTTAGATCCTTTTTTAAGTATGTCAAAAATCACAAAGTATTCAAAGTTTTGATCTCTTTAATTATGCCTTTTAATGAATATATTTTTATTCAAATATCATCAAAATATGTATTTTTAATCACATAATTGACATTACCAACATACAAGACAATCAAGTAGTCATGCAATCCAACAAAATTTGAATGAACATTAAATTAAAAATAGAATATGTTTGGATGCAATTGCCTAGATTTATAGTTTGGAGACCAAAATGTATTTAAGAAACAACGAGTGGTGGAGGAACTTGGGTGGTGCATGAAGGCTGCATAGTGGTAGATTAGAATTGGGTAGTTCAAGTGGTGTTTAAATCATCTTAGTTGAATGATCAATTAGGGCTGGCATGTGGTGGTTGGTCATTGACAAGTCGAGAGAGGAGACAACTTCTTTTGGCTTATGTTTACATTTTTTTCTTTTCTCGCTAGGTTTTTTTTTTTTTTTTTGTCTAGGTGGTAGTGTGTGTGTGTGTGTGTGTGTGTGTGTGTGTGTGAGTATAGGTAGGGTATGATCTATTTATAATGCTACCTAGGTTAGCTTAGGGTAAATTTTTCTCTTTTAAGTTGTAATTGGATCTGGACATCCAAGGCGGCTAGGCTTAGGCCTAACGTGCCTAGGCTATCCGAGCTTGATTTTTTCTCGACTTTTCTTATTTTTTTATAATTTGGAATTTTTATTTTCTTATTTCCTTTTTCTAATTTTTTGTATTTTTTCCTTTTTTTCTTTTTTGTATTTTTGTGGGATAAAAATGGGGGTGATGATAGATTGAATCAAATCCTCTTTGATAATTATTTTTTAAGTAATTCATGTCATCATGGGTACGTCAAGTGTACCGAGTTCTAAATTTCAATCTAATCAAATGATAAGATATTGCTAATATATCTTACGATAACACAAATTTATTATTATAAGGTATATCAAGATTCAATCTCTGGTTCATATTTAGCCGATGAATCTTTCCTAATTGACATCTTTGTTGAAAAAATTTCTTTTGTAATTCCCGACATCATCAACATCTTCCATGAAAGAAAAATGATTTGAATTTGAGGAACTTGAACCAGCTTCAATTGAGTCATACATTATGGATGAGACATGTTATAGTGATTAGCATAACCATTTTATTTGACACGAGAAATAAAAAGTTGCTTCATATGGCTTTTTGTTAGGCATACAATAAGTAGAGAAATTTTTCTTGTTGGAATATAAGATTGCCTCCTAGCGCAATCGGACATGAGAGAGAGAGAGAGAGAGAGAGAGAGAGAGTTAGAATGCCTCCTCATATGATCAAATGTGGGAGCATAAGGTTGTCTTTTTGTATGATTGGAATAATAGTGTTAGATTGTCTCCTAATGTAACCGAAAGTAGGTATAGGAATGCTTCTTATTGGGATCAAATGTAAAAGCATAGGTTTTGACTTCCTAAAAGGATTAGTATAGGTAACATTGAATTAAAGAAAGAAAAATTTTGAATAGAAGGAACCTAAAATTTTCAAATTTTTAGGTAGTTAGTGATCGAGCATAAACCTAATATCCAAGAGCTTGTAGCCCGAGTGGTAGTGGTATTTTGCAACAAGAGGTCATGAGTTTAAATCCTAGCAAACTAGTTTTACTAAGAGCCTTAGGTGTGTGAGTTAAAAAAAAAAAGAAGAAGCATAAACCTAATGATTAAGAGAAACTGGTAACTGTCTAAGGCGTTGGATGAGAGGTGATTAAGTATACTCTTTTTGAGCAACCGATGTTGCTAATTTATGTCCACATGCATTATTACAAAGTTGAAAATTTACACCTCGATTATTTACTACTAGAGAAGTGCAAGAATTTGGAACAATTGGTGTAATATCCTTGATTTTTTTACCTCAAATATTTATTATGAGTGAATGAATTTATTTTAATATATGAATATTTATTTAATGTATAAAATTAATGTTTATGTCTACATGAAAAATTAAGCATTATGCATTCATAAATATTAGGCAATGTAAAATGGTTATTAGGTGATTAATTTAACAGGTCTAATTATTAAAAGTTAAAGTGGTGAATAATTCAGGTACTTAATTGAGTTAATAAGAATTTCTTAGAAAATGTCTAAAGATTATAAATTTTATAATTAAGGGTTGTAATATTTATTAAGATTTACCGATAAAAATGAAGGAAATAAAAGGAGAAAGGTCGGTTAAATTATTTAGGGACACTTTGATTTAAATATTCTTAAATAATTTAAATATAATACCTAAGTTAGGAGTGTTATTTAGCATATGACAATTACAATTTGTTGGTAATTACCTATAAGTCGACAAAAAGGAGAGAAAATGGGAAAATAAAGTTCTAGTGATGGGTAGATATTTTCTTACTAAAAGGGGCAGACAAAGACCCAAATAAAAAGGAGAAAAGAAATTGAAAGACACTTCCAAGTGAAAGATCTAGGAAAGTTAAGTCAATTAAGTATTAGAAGGAATACCAAATTGACTTGGAAAGAAAATGAGAGTAAGAGAGAAAGAGAAGAGAGAAACTGTGAGAGAAAGGAAAAGAAAAAAGAAAAAAAGAAGAAGAAGCTATGAGTTTGCAAGAAAGAAGAAGAATAAGAACCAGAATGATGGAGAAGAAGAAAAAGGAGGAAATGATTGAATGAAAGAGAGGAAATTTTTGATGGATTGGTCGAAATACTTAAAAAGAAAAGCGAGAGAGAAAGCTTGAAAATTCTTCAAGTATGATCAAGAACAAGCTAGTTAGAGGTAAGTGAAGTTCAATCCACACTACTTGAATGCAATTAATGTGTTGATTGATGACAATTATGGATGTTCCAATTGATTGGTTAAATGCCTAATTGATTAGATAATTATTAAGTAAATGACCTTTGTGTCTTGAATTAATAGGATGAATTAGTACACACACACACACACACACACGATTAGTTAGATGGTATCAAGCAAATATGATATGAAATAATTTAATAGTTAGATGACTTAAATGGAACTCAATTAATTAATCAATTTAACGATTAAATTAATCACTTATAAAACCCAACCGAGCTTCTAATAAGCTTGAATGGAGATTTTAACCAAAGTATTGAAATGGATCCCAAAGCATAGGCTTCCTAATTTATAAAGTTATAAAATGACTTTAGAATTTTAAAGGTTACTAGAATTGTTATGTAATAATGAAGAGCATGATAAGTTCGAGTTTTAAATTTATAAAGATTAAATGAATTATTTCATCATTAGTATATTTATCTGAAATAACAATAAAAAGAATTGGATTAAATGAAAAATGGGTTTAGACTTTAAATAGTTTTGAGATAATTAATATGTTGACATCAATATGTCTTGCATAATGTATTTTGATATGTATATTTTTAGATACGGTGTTTTCATAAGTATATTTTCATATATGTTGTTTTTATAAGTATATTTTCAGAAATGTTTAAAAAATATGATTTCTATTAGATGTATTGAATTAAAATAGAAAATGAATTTTTGAGTTATGTTTACTATTTCTATTACATAAATTATTTTGATTGGTAATAGATTTAGATTTAATACTTGTTAAAATGTTAGTCGGGGTTTTCGAGTTAATATGTTTTATAAGACTAAATGAATTTTTATTATATGCAAGCATATTTTGATTGAATAAGGATGTTTTATCAAAAGATTATAAAATATGTTTTCATGAGTTGAGTTTAAATGAAGAATATTAGTGAATTATCTTTGAAAGATTAATGAAATAAATTTGTAATTAGAAGATGAATAAAAAGATGGACCTAAACTACTAAATTAAGGAATTTCTATTATGAATGTTAATTAGTTTAAACAACAAAGGTTATGAGGCTTTGTGTCTCGTATTCATTGTACTTCAAACGTGGAGTATTGTCGGTAATACTCTCGACATATTTTATGTATTAGGTTGAAAGTGTTACAATTTGGACTTGTCCACTGGGAGTTTGGTTGATAGGCATATGTAGTTTCCTAAGTCCGAGTTTATTGGACCTCAATTCAATTGAGTCGCTCACTGTAATCTTGAATTAAGATATTAAAATCAGCCATGTTGCATTGAAATGTCATGTTCTCGTCATGCATCTTTAGTGCTTCCATACATGCGGGAGACAAATTTAGTCTAGACAGAAAATCCCGATTGTCGAACATATCTAGGGATGGAAGTTCTGGAGCAGCCACTGATTGATGGATTAAATACATTTTCTCTTTACTATTTTGAAAAATTCATTCTAACCCCTCTACTTAGATATAATGCATAACAACCTTTACACTATTGGATGTTAGTAGGGAAAATGTAATTTTTTGTTTAAAAACTTTTTTTTCCAATTTTTATTAACTTCAAATAATTAATAAGTATTATAAAATAATAAAAAATAATAAAAAAATAGTAATTAATCAATTTATTTCAAATTTTATTAAGTTCAAATAATTAATAAAATTTTGAAATTTTGAAATTAGTTTTTTAAAATAATTTATAAAATCATTTTTTAATATAAGTTATTTTAACTTATTAAAAATTTGAAAAATTTGAAATAATTTTTTAAAATAATTTATAAATATTTTTCTAAAATAATTTATCTTAACTTAATAAATTACAAAAAATTACATTTTTTATGATTTTATAATCATAAATTTATTTTAACTTAATAATTTATTAATTATTTTAAGTTAATAAAAATTTGAAAAAATTTGATTAATTATTTTTTTCATTTTTTATAATTTTATAATACTTATTTTAAGTTAATAAAAAATTGAAAATATTCGATTTCAAATAAAAATTACATTTTTATCCTTTAAGTGACATGCGTTACCATATGAATGGCTAGATGTTAGTCAACCGACGGAATTTGGTCAATCCGATGGATGTAACTCACGGATGAGGTAATTTGTATCAACGTCTACAAAGTTTTTTATGCACTATATCTGAATAGAGGGATTATAATGAACTTTTTGAAATAATACGGGAGCATGGAGTATATTTGACCAATGAGTATGCTTATTAACAAGAGCTTGCCTTGAACAATATTGGTATGGTCCAAAAAGTTCATTATTTGGCCCCTCTAGTTGACCAAATATTTTGATTGGAACATCAAAATGCCCTCAAGGTTAGAAGGATGAGTTGGAATGCCTATAGTAGTCTAGCTATGTAAAAATTCATTGATGAATCCATAAATCTAAGTTGATTCCTTACCTAAAAAAAAGACCAACTACCTCGCTATGAAACAAATAGAACTTCCACAAACATATAGTCAAAGTAAAGAATGGTAATGTGAATCCAAAAGTAATTGAATTTTAAAAGCAAAGATAGTTAAGGTTTTAATATAGAAGCCTCTTAAACTACAAAAGGTTTTCCGATAAGTAAGACCTAAGAAAACTAAGACTCGCGATAAGAACTACCATAAAGAAAAGTTGCAAATAAAGTTGTATGAACACAATAAATTTTAAAAAATAAATTATAAGAAATATAAAATATAGAACCAAAAAGAAAGAAAACTAATAAAATATAGAGTTTTAGAAAAAACTTTTATCGAAATGTGCGTAATGGAACATGATAAAAAATTACAATGAGAGTGCTTTTATATTTATATAAAATTATTGACGCAATGGTCAAGTAAACATAAGGCTAAGCTAATCTAATTAAGTATATAAATCCTATTATAAAGATTTTTTGTTACCAATTATTTTTTCTTTTTAAGATAGATCCTGTGTAGAGGGGATAACTACATTGCAATCAAACTGGATAAAAGTTCCACAAATATGTGGTCAAAGTAAGGATATTTAAGTTGAATAAAAACCAAAAATGGATTATGATTTTAAGAAAACCCAATCAATCAAAAGAGATCAAATAAAATATTAGGGTTCTAAGAAAATCCAAGTAAAGGAAGAGGTTTAAATAGATCCAAAAGTGAATGGATTCTAAGAAATAGCTAAGGTTTTAAAATAAAAAAGTCCAATAAACTACAAAGATTTTTTGTTCAAGAAAACGTAAAAATCTAATAGCTACGCTAAGAAAAATAGCTAAAAAAAAAAAAAGCAAAAATCATAAAAATAAATATTAAAAGAAACACAATTAAAAGGGATAAAGGCGGAGCACAAAGCTAAAGAAAATATATTTGAAAAGCATAAAGTTTGAAAGAATAAATTATAGGAATTTATGTGTATTAGAGCTGGCCACTTAATATAATAGTAGGATTCTCTATTTAGATTATGGAGAAACATTTGACGTTGTGGCCAAATAAACTTAAATAATAAGCTAAACTTGGATATAAATCCCATCACAATAATAATTTTTAAATTATATATATATAATCTCCTTGTTGTCACTGAGTTTACGGCCAAAGTCAGAAAGTATATTGCTTAATTTGTCTTGTTTGTGCTCAATTTAGTTATTTAATTCCTTGAAGTATCACTCACATTGATATCTATTGTTTTTTGACAAATAATTTAATCATTGACATGGAAAGTTGTTTATTTTTATTTATTTTAGATGTAAACATTTTTCTAAATAATAAATGTCAATCAAATCAATAAATTCTCATGTGCCTTATTTGAAAGGTAAATCCTGGAAATCTACTAAAATTGCACAATTGATTTAACTTTGGTTTGTCTTTAATTATCTAGTTTGGTCCTTTTTATTTCTTGAAATGTCAGACCAAAAAAACTTATAATCTGATCCAATTATTCATGATCAATAAAAAAATGTTTATTCTAAGTGTAATTAATTCCCTTTAAAAGAACCATTTATTTAAAAATACAATCTTACATTTAGATTCAAACACCAGTCATTAAGTAAATCGTAACAAATAACAACCACTAATGACCAACTCTATATTCAATTGCAAATGGTTCGTATTTGTATTCATTATCAATAACTTTATTGTTGGCATTCATGTTTGTTATTGTTTTTGTAAAGAATTAGAACAAACTCAATCTCCTAACTCTTTTATTTATGACTGTCAAATTTAGAACCCTTAAAAGAAATAAGGAATTCAAAGTCTTCTTGAGGAATTGGTGGATGAAAAAAAAGTTTCAACCCTTTAGATTGAAACTAACAAGCAAGTCCCGAAATCAACATAACAGAATTTTGTACAAACCTTTCACAAAGATCAATTGCGTTAACAAATAAAACAAGTTCAGAATGATCTAAAATTTTAAAAGAATGTAGTTAAGAGAAAGATGAAGTTACTATCCAAATTCTAGCTTAATCCAATAACTTTTGATCCCTCTTCTGCTAAGTCAAAATTTCGTTCAAATTCTATCCTAAATCAGAATTTTGGGAATCATGAAACTAACAAGTAAAGCCAAGCTATGTTGATTGCCAAACTTGTTAGAGTTTAACCCTAGATGATTTTGATGAGACCGATAACTCCACTACTCCTTTGGATTAGATTTTGATCATAGATGCCACCTTAGTTGATCAAGTGAAGGATATAGAACAAAATCTTAAGCGAAAGCACAAAGATTTCATAGGTTTATGAGAAAAGTCTCAAGACCTTTATTTAATCAATAATCAAGTTGTAATTTTACAAACCATAAAACTCCTGTTTATAGGAACATATGGTTGTTTGGCCTGTCTTTGACTTAATAGCTAACAAAACTCATCCTAAAAAGACTCTAAAAGCTTAATATAATCTATGTAAAAGACTTACTCATTATCCTTTTTCTAAAAGGATATAATTTAAATACTATAATTAATTAAATGGAATTTAATTTAGACTCCTAAACTAAATACATTATTTTATAAGCCAAATAGGTATTTTATAAAATAAAACTCATTTAAATATAAAATAAGTAAAACATTAATTTGGTCTCTCAACTTCTAAACTCTTCAATTTTACCCAAATTGAATTATGTTCTATACTTTAGCGTCAAGCACTCTAGGTTAGAGAAAACTCAACCTCAAATTTTGACCTTTTGTAGTCTTGACTTCACAGTCTTCTTTCCATGATTATATCGAAACATAATCTCTTTAGAACAACCCAAACAACTTGGTCCATTCTCTTCTAAATTTACATTTAATATACTATGAATATTTCATATTCAACTTAAACATTCGACTCCTTTTTATTCGCAATGACAAACCTTCTATCAATTCTATCTTACTTGTTCCCCTTAAGAATTTTGGTCATTACCCCTTTGTTATCTTGCTGAAGTTTAGTTTTATGACTTCCATGATCATTGCACTTGGCTAATTTGTGAACGACAACGAGTAGCTTTAACTTTATCGTTGAAGAATTTGCTGCCAATGGCATCTTCAAGATCCACACTCTAGTCAATCTTCTCACTTGAATTTTGAGTGTTTTCAACACCCATAAGGTCAATCTCTTTCTCTAGGGTTGTTCACTATTCGTTGAAAATCGAATAATCGAATCGAACTTCATCGAAATATCAATTTCGATGCAATTTTTTTTAGAAATTAAAAAAAAAACCCAAAATATATCTCGTTTTTTGGTTTTGGGTTTGGCTTTAAATTAAAAAAAAAAACCTATTAAACCAAATAACCAAAATTATTAAAAAATATATTTTTTAAAAAAAAATCTTTAACCCTTATCCAATTGACTCGACTCATCACTCATCCTTTTAGTTTTCCCTCACACAATGAGTCACTCCACTCTACCCAAAATATTTTGAGTAGGGAAGCTGGGAAGGCTTTCTTCGGCCAATGTTAATGGTGTCAATAGGCTACTGCTACAACTCCGTTTAGTTTGTACGGAGGTAGAGGATAATCTTAATGCCATTTTTTTTAGAGATTAGAAGATACATTCTAGGCATTGGTTGATGTCGACCTATTAGGTTATTACCATAAAAGTTAGTTTTGATTGTTTTGTATAGCATTGTTGATCCAAAATGACATTGATCTTTTGCAAAAAGTCTAGCATAACTTTAAGCGGTGACTTTTTGTATATGAGAAAAATGTTTTATATTTTTCTTGGTCATCGTGGTTGATTTTAGAACTTGTGAAAATAAATTATAATTTTATGATGACTTACCTTACATCCTATTGGCTGAATTTATGGCACTCTTCGGTTAACAAACACCCTAAAATCATATGTTATGAGTTTCTACAAAATAAGTATCCCTAGCCCCGGAATATCTTCTAATTCTTAGTAGTAGCTGAGTTAGTTGTACAAGCTCAAAATCATATGTTGTGGATTTTCTATGTTTTAAATTCAACTATCTTAAAAGTTCCCAACTCCGAATCGTAAGTATTTCTTGTATGATAAGAATTTATTCACTATCTTTGCTTGGGCTAGTCAACCGCCACTATGGATTTCGGATCAAATTGATTATTATTTTATTTCAGTATATAAATTTTTTAGTGCTTCTATGTAGGGTTATTTTATTTATGCTACCGGCCATTGCTTAATGCTACCGACCATTGGCCAATGCCTAATGGGCGGTGACCACTAGCCGTTATCGCCCACTAAGTAGTGGCCATTGGCCGATGCGGCCACTCGTTTTAATAATTATAAGCTTGTATTTAATAATTATTTCTAATCAAATATATTCATAAATTTGTGTAGATGTTAGGATCCTTAGATGTCGATGCTTGAAGTAGTAGTAGATATAACTACCGGCTTTCCATTAAACACACAACCGAACACAAAGATGAAGAGAAAAGCAATGAGGCCAAGATTAGTTGTATGGGACCATTTCATCAAGTTTGAAGATGAAAATAAAGACATCAAAGGGAGATGTAATTAATACGATAAGGTATTTGCTGCTCATTCTACTAAAAATGGTACTACCGCACTTAAATCTCATATGACCATATGCAAAAAACACCTATATATGCTTGACCCTACCCAAACGGAATTGAACCTTCAATAAAATTCAAGCATTCTAGGAGGAGAAAACACTCTTAGCATATGAAAGTTTGATCAAGATTGCATTAAAAATGCTTTAGCTTACGTGATTGTTATGAATGAACTTCCTTTCAAATTCGTAGAGAATGTACGGTTTAAATGGTTTATGTCAATTGCCCAACCTAGGTTTAAAATTCCATCACGGATTATCATTTCAAAAGATTGCTATCAACTTTATATGTATAAGAAATTAAGGTTAAAGCAATTCTTGAAAAATAATTGTCAAAGAGTTTATCTCACTATGAACATATAGACGTCTATTTAAAGAATTAATTATATGTGTTTAACACTTATTTTATTAACAATGATTGGAAGTTACATAAAAAGATTTTGATTTTTTTTTCCAATTGATGGTCATAAGGGTGTTGATTTGGGTAGTGCTATTAAAAAGTATTTGATTATTGAGAAATTGAAAAGGTTTTCACATTACTATAGATAGTGCAAGTTCAAATGATGTGGTGATTAGATACTTAAGAGAAGTTTTTAATAATTGGGGTCATAGAATCTTAGATGAGGAATTACTTCAAATGAAGTGTATGGCTTAAAGTTTGAATCTTGTTGTTTCGATGGGTTAAAAAATGCAAATCCTTCGATACTTCATGTTTGAACAGTATGTGAGGTATGTTAGACAATTTACGAATGTATAGAGATTAAAAAGATTGATTCCAAAAGTTTATTACATCTAGATGTTTCAAGTAGATGGAATTCAACTTATTTAATGTTAGATTTAGCTTAAAATTTTGAGAGAGCTCTTAAGAGATATGAGCAATTGATCATTTATACGGTATTGAATTTAATATGGATCTTGGTGATGGGATAGTTAGGACACCTAATGTCGAAGATTGGAGGACTTGTAGGAAGATGATGATAATATAAAAAAAAATTATGACCTTACTTTGTCTATTTTGGGTCATTCATATTTCACTTCTAATAATTATTTTGATGAAATTTGTACGCTTGAAGCTGATTTAAGAAAATGACAAGAGAGTGTCGATAATGATACTTGTTTAATGGCTAGTAAAATGAGAGAAAAGTTTGATACGTATTGGGGGGATATGAAGAAAATGAATAAGTTGATTTATATTGGGGTTGTACTTCATCTAACACATAAACTTATTTTTATTGCATTTACATTAAACGAATTACATGGTGATTGGCTTGGATAAAAGATAACAAATAATGTGAGAAAATCTACATATACCTTATATGCTTCATATTGTAATCTATCAACAAATCAAGGTCAAAGTGGTCAAAATAGTGGGATTATAAAAATTTCAAGTGTAAGTGTTATAACGGATGACAAAAAGAAAAAAAAACAATACACTTGCTAGGATGTCACGATTTCAAAAATTCAATGAAAGTGAAGATGGAGATAATAGATCGGAGTTGGATAAGTATGTTTGTGAATTTGTCAAAATTGGTGATGATCAATTTAATATTTTGGAGTGATCGAAAAATAATTCTCTTAGATTTCCCTTCCTTTCATAAATGGCTCGTGATGTGTTGGTGGTTCCAATATCTACCATTCCTTTAGAATTGACATTTAGCATTGGAGAAAGAGTTCTTCATGCCTTTAAGAGTTCTTTAACTCCTAGCATCATGCAAGCTCTTATATGTGCTCAAGATTGGCTTCGAAATTCGATGCTAATTACTACCGAAGAAGATTTGTAAGATGTTGAGAAATTTGAAGTCGGTAAGTTTTTCAATTCTTATATTTTCATTTGTCTTTTTTCCATCTAAATTAATTTTAAAGTGTTGATTTTTTTTTCAGATTTATTAAAAATTTCAACGGCTACACCTATGATAGATGTGTGATGAATTGATGTGGTTTGATCTTTTAAGTGACATGGGTAAGTTTCTAACGAATTATCTTTGTGTGTGTCCATTAAAGCTACCTTCTTTCCATCAAATTCAAATGAATAAGTATTTTTAAATCCATCATGGAATACTTATCGATCATATTGTCAAGGCCTTTCCAATAAAATATGGCATACATTTATTGGAATCACATCATGCCATATATTGTCTTAACACCTTTCACCTATCAAAAATTACATAAGACATCTCCTTGTTATTTTGATGTAATTCCCTTTTATAACCAAATTACATGGTATGGATTAGGATGATTAACTGTGGTCAAGTTGAGTTTCTTCACCATCGTTGATGATACGATGTTCTCACAAGTCCCTCTATCAATAACCAAGTTACACACTTTTTTATACGATATGCATCATGTTTAAAAGATATTGCATCTAAGCCACTCCTCCTTATTTACCTTTTTGTTATTAAGAGCTCTATAGATCACCAAATTCACCATCATCTCCATAGATTTCTTCATCATCAATCTCTATCGAATGCTTTCCTCCTTCAAGCAAATCTTACTCTTCTTTGGCTTTCTTCACCATGTTCATCACTCTTTGATTTGAACAATTGAAAGCAATGTAACCTAAACCATGTCACTTGAAACACCTTTTAACATTAGTGTTTGAACCTCGAAGTATTTTTATTCAAGCCATTCGTGGCTTCATTGTCTCTACTTGAGCATGACCTTCCTTAGGTTGGTCTTAAGACTCTAGTCAAATCATTAGGGCTAGATTGTATCTTCCTATCTTCGAGCCTTCCACCACTCTATCTAGGTGTCTTGTGATGTCTTTCAACCTTAATGGATAGGTTGATAACATCATCTAAAGTATGATATTGTTACAATTGAATCGCATTAGCAATATCGGTTTGTAAGCCTCTTAGAAATCGAGTAATGGTTTGTTCTTTTGGTTCATAAGTTTTACACTTAAGCATGAGTACTTAAGGCTTCATTCTTAAAAGGATGAAATTTAAGATAAGTTTTTTGCTTATAGAAATTGGAAAGATACTTATAATTGAGAGCTTTCTTCATCTTCTTCTACCTAGTGATTTTTGACTTGCCTTCTCTAAGCCATTGTCTCTTTAAGTTCTCCCACCATATGGAAGCATTCTTTTTAACTTAATAGCAATAAGCTTAACCTTTTTTTTCCCTAAAAAACCTTCTTGAACTCAAATGAAGGGATCATGCATCCTATAGAGGTGTAAAATAAAACAAAAATTTTGTTTCCTCTATCTAAAGTTTCTAAGATCAATCGTTGAATCAACTAGCTATATTAATATAAAAAGATAATAAGTAATTACCTCCTATAATGCAGAATCCAAATTTTATAAAAAGAACTATCTAAGCATCCGGTCTCTACTGATGATCCATGTAACTTAAACACCAAGTAAGGAGTAGAAATCATAGAGTGCTAGCTCCATTCATTTTTCGTTATGTGAAATTTACACTTAAAAATCGGTGAGGGTTACACCAATGTTTCTAAAGAGTGATGCGATAACTTTTTCCCTTTGTCTTAATTATGAGAGATGTACTTTTCTAATTTTTATGTGAGAGATACACTAAGCCCTTTTCTTATTATTTTTTTTTAATCATAACTGTCTATCTCTCCCTCTCGTCTATTTATAAGTGGAGGCGGTGCTTATATGAGCTTGTTTAACCTTATCCTTGTAAACCCTCAATTTTATCCTTTAGTGCTTAAGATTATCCATCCACCAAAATTATCGTGTAGGTATTTTAATCAAACCTATTGGTCGAAAATCATTTAACCTAATTAATTATTAATTAATTTGGACCATATAAATAAATTTGATCATATATTTTTAAGAAGCCCCACAATAGGAAACAATTTTTCAAATTACCTTTAAACCTAAATTAGGAAACTAATTTTCATTTTAGGTAACTAACTTCTAAATTTGAAAACTAATTTCTAAATTAGGAAACTGATTTCGAAATAGAAAACTAATTTTCATTTTAGGAAACTAATTTTTTAAAATAGCAAACTTTTCTAAAACAGAAACTTTTTCCAAAACTTTTGCTTCTATTTTATTATGTGAATGTTTAAACTTATGCATATGACTTAATAAGCTCCTAGATATGTTGTTACTATATGAAGAAGATAAAAGATACATATTTTATCTCTCGATATGTAAATTAAGATTGGCTTCTAAAGAGGCCTCATGACTACCTAATTCTTTAGGAGGATTAATTAATCCGTAATTACCTTTCACGACTATTGTTTTAATACAATTCATTCCCTATGTCAATTTATCATATTGTGATCTCAAATTTGTTCAATTATAATCACATAAGTTTTCTTCAATCTCAAAATGTCTTAGCTCTCAAATAAACCAATTATGCTTTATTGGTATACTTCTACCGTGGTTATAGATTCTTTGAGTAGACATTCATCAAAGTATAATGTGATAACTCTATTAGTATATAAGAAATGACATATCATATCTCGGTCATCCACTTATATCTATTAGATTCCTAATGTACCTAATAAATAATCCACTTATATAAGAAATGACATGCAACTCTCGACTAAGCCCATCGAAACGAGTGTCAAAGTACATCAATCCTCTAATGAGATAACTATGATGACTTTAAGTCAAAGGACCAATTGTACCCATCTTATATGAGATTCTTATAGACAACACCAAATGGGTTCTTATGGTGAGTCACATCTAATGATATGTTCTTTAATATTATTCACTCGAGTGCTTGTTTTGGCATCACTATATCGAGTAGATAAGAGATTTTCTATTGCTATCTTATAGCAAGAGCATAGCACACATAATTCTTATTGCATATTATTAATGTCCATTCTTGATAATGCTACAACTTAGGATATTTAATGATATCATTTAAATGCATTGATATTTATCTCACATCTATTGATCAAACATTAATGTAATACATATCATATGGACTTCTATCAAATTATAAATAATAAGAATTAGTAGAAAGACTTCTTTATTAATATTAAAATGCAATAATACAATACATCAAATAATTCAAACAAGTTAAATCTAAGGCATTTACATTAAAAATCTCCTACTTGCATTAGAGCTAACCAACTATGTCCCTTATGCTTAATAATCGAATAAGAGTTTCATGTTTCTACTATGACAAAGGCTTAGTCAAGGGGTCTACTATGTTATCATTAGTATGAACTTTTTTAATCCTTATCTCACTATAATTGATAATCTTTGTAATCAAGTGATAAGGATGTTGTATATGATTAGATCGTTGATTAGACCTTACTTCCTTAGCTTGTGTTATATCTTTATTATTGTTACGAGTATAGTACTATGAGATCAATAATGCTTGAAATAACTTTTAGTCCAAACAAAAACTTATGAATCTAAATAGCTTTTTTAGCTACTTCTACGTTGCAATCTATTCAGACCTCGGTTGTTGAATCAGCTACTATTTCTTTTTGGAACATTTCTACCTCACGAGTACTCACTATTTAATAAGAAAATTAGTAACTCGTAAACGCTTTCACAACTAGTTCATCTCCTCCATAGATTAAAAAAACATCATTTAATCTTCTTAAGTACTTAAGAATGCTCTTTACTATAATCCGAGTGTTTTTCAACTAAATAAGCTTGATATCTACTATATATGCTCAAAGCATATGAGACATCAAGCCATATACATAGCATGGCATACATAATAAATCTTATAGGTGATGCATAGGAAATGGAATTCCTCTATTTTCTTTTGCTTTGTGTTTTAGGACACTTAGCCTTAGATAGTTTTATGTTGTGTGATATTGAAAGAACTCTTTTTTTTAGTCTTCCATACTAAATCTTTTTAGTATTTTTTCAATGGAGTGCTTTAAAAGAGTCCTAACATTCTTCATAATCTATCTCTATAGATCTTAGATCCTAGAATATAAGCTACCTCTCTTATATCTTTCATGAAAAAGTTCTTGGATGGCCAATCTTTTATAGAATGTATCATGGTAATGTTGTTATCAATAAGAAGTATATCTTTTACATATAGCACAACAAAGACTATTGAGCTCCCATCAATCTTTTCATTTTATGAAAATCAAAATTTTCTATCATTTCATCAAAACATTGATTCCAACTCTTAGATACTTGCTTAAGTTCATAAATGGATTTTTGCAATTTGTAAATTTTATTTACATGTCATTTGGTGATAAAACCATCAGGTTTTGTTATGTACACATCTTCATTCAAGTTTCCATTAAGAAAAGCATTTTTGACATCCATCCGTCATGTCTTATAATCATGCTATACCGCAATTGTAAGCGTAATCCTAATGGATTTAACCATAACAGTGATGAAAAGGTTTCTTCATAATCAACCTTTTGTTTTTGACAATAGGTTTTCACCACTAGTTTAACTTTTTATGTATGTATATTAGCATCCATGTCGGGCTTTCTCTTAATAACCCACTTATACCCAATAAGCCTTACACCTTCAAGTGGATTAACTAAAGTCCGTACTTAGTTAGTGTACATGGATTCCATTTCGAATTGCATGGCTTCATGCCATTTTTTGGAGTCAATGTCTAACATTGTTTGTTTATAGATATTATGTTCGTCATCTTTTACAAGAGACACAACACCATATGTGGAGATAAAAAGACCATATCTTTATAACTCTTAACGAATCTCGCTTAAACCAACAAATTTCTTGTGTATCTATTTATGGGACAATTACAACACTTTTTAACCTATGTACTTAGGATTCTATTAGTTAAATGTCGACTTGTGAGTTTTCTCAAATCTCATTGAGTTCAACTTTCCTCCCACTAGTTATAGCATCTATAAATTCTTCTCAAGAAATATAGTATGCCTAGCCACCAACACCTTTTACTCTTATGGTTGGTAAAAGTAATATCCATTTGTTTTTCTTTAGATATCTCATAAATTTGCACTTCATTGCTTTAAGCTCTAGCTTGCCTCCGTTTAAATATTTGGCATATGCTTCACGACCTTAAAACTAAGAAATAATATATCTCATATGGAATTTGATCAACGGACTTTGTTAGAACTCTATTTAAAATAAAGATTGCAGTAAGGAGTGCATATTTCTAAAATGAAATGAGGACATCGGTATGACTCATCATGGACCAAACCATATTTAACGTTGTCTTATTCCTCCATTCAAACATACTATTCACTTATGATAGTTCGGATAGAGTCCATTGAGAGAGAATCTCATTCTTATTTAGGTGATCTATAAATTCACTACTTAAGTTTTCACCATCTCGATTAGATCGAAGTGTCTTAATACTTTTATAATTTGCTTCTCGACTTCAAATATAAATTCTTTAAACTTTTCAAATGCTTTAGATTTGTGTCTCATCGGATACACATAACCAAAAAATGATCTACCATCAATACGAGTTATCAAATAATCATGTGCTCCTCTTACTTGAGTGGATATAGGCCCACATACATCAATATGTATCAGCCCTAACAAATCTCCCACCCTTTCTTATTTTTCACTAAAAAGGGATTTTGTCATTTTGTCAAGTAGACAAGATTCACGAGATATCATAAGATTCATAATTAAATAATTTTAGATATCTATTTTTATATATTTTGGATATTCGATTCTCATTTATATGGCTAAGTCGACAATGCCACGGATATATTTTATTTAGATCACTTGTTTTGAGTCTTTTTGCATTTATGTTATTTATGGGTGTTTCAATGTTCAAAACATATAATTCATTATTAATTACAATATTTTCATACAAAACATCCTCTTTATAAAAAGAATAACTATTATTCTTAAATAAAAATAAAAAACCTTCTTAGTCTAAACAAGAAATAAAAATAAGAATATAATAACGAGTTTCTTAATATTAACATAAGCCCGGATGACAATGCTAACTTATAGATGTCTACGGCTAATGGTACAACTTTCGATCTATTGCTCCTCGGAAACAATCTTCCTTGACTTGTACAAATATGAGCACCACATCTAGTACCAAACACCCATATGGTGGGACTAGAAGTAGAAAAATTAACTTCAATAACATAAATCCCTAAGGTGCTATTAGAAATCCTCTTTTGTAATCCTTTCGAGTGAGTACTCCTTTTTCTCTATTGTATAGAGTATTTCTCCACGTTGGAGGATATTTCTTAGATTCATTTCCTACTCAAGGAATTTTGTTCCAATTAAGGCATTACTTTCATTAATAATCGATCGTATCAATATATTATCATTTATACTCGTGCAACAACCTTGATAGGATAGAAAAACATATAGTTTGGTTAATTGATTTGAATTAATAAATAAAGAATAAATTTAGTAAAATCTATGTTCATTATTACTATTTTCTTCAAGTTCTATGACCTCCAATATAAGATTCGACAAAAAATTTTGATTCGTTTTCCTTGGTTGGTTAGGATCTCATCCATAAATATGCATTAACCTTGAATTATCTCAACAAGTCATATATAGAAGGAGAGGTAACTCGTTTATCAATTGCATCTAATGTAATTTCTAATCTCATTGGTATAACAACTCTCTATCATCTCACATCTTATATGAATACTAATCTTTCCATCCGAATATGTTAGACCTAAAATTATCTCAACAAACCCAATAATTTATTTCAAGTTAGACCCAAAAGTTCATGGTCATCACATGGCTCATGTTTCAATTCCCTCAAGAAAGAAGTGACCCTAAGTTATCCCAACAAGTCAACAACATTTAAGAGAGTTCTTTTCTCATAATGTTGAAAGGCATTTAACTTGATATTTTTCCGAAGGATTTTATATTGTATGGTCTCATCATTTTAATCCTATATGCATACTATAGTTTAATTGTATAATTATCATGTATACTAGAATTCAATCATAATCATAATCATGTATATTAGAGTTTAATCACATCAATCTCATATATGAATCAAGGATCGATGAACGATAATAGATTTCTACTACTAGTCCCCTCGAGCCATAAGGAGACTAGTGGGTCATATCCCTTGGTAAAAAGTTATTAAATTTTCCTTAAGATCGTCTTCTCTTCTTGGCTTATTCTTCTTATGCCTATTCCTCTAATTTATCTTGTAATTTTATAATTTTTTTCTTAAGAAATCCCAAGTTACATTCGAGGGGAGTGAGATGAGAAAAAAATATATTAAAATAAAAGAGAAGACAAGACACACATGTTCTATTTAATAAAAAATTTACAAGCATAAATTCATAAAAACTAGGCCGACTCATCCATACCATTCACCCATGCTTCAGATCACATTAATACATGACATATAAAAAAATGTGAAACCTCAAATTACCACTCACCTATGCCTATTCCTTAATCATATATAAACAAATGAGAAACCTCAAGTTACCATTCACCTATGCCTATTCCTCTAATCTATCTTGTACTTTTATAATTTTTGAATAAAAAGCCTCAAGTTACATTCAAGGGTAGTAAGATGAGAAGAGAAATACATTGGAATAAAAGATAAGGCATGACACACATGCCCTATTTAATAAAAAATTTACAAGCATAAATTCATAAAAACTAGGTCGACTCATCCATACCATTCAACCATGCTTCAGTCACATTAATACATGACATATAAAAAAATGTGAAACCTCAAATTACCACTCACCTATGCCTATTCCTTAATCATATATAAACAAATGAGAAACCTCAAGTTACCATTCACCTATGCTTATTCCTCTAATCTATCTTGTACTTTTATAATTTTTGAATAAAAAGCCTCAAGTTACATTCAAGGGTAGTAAGATGAGAAGAGAAATACATTGGAATAAAAGATAAGGCATGACACACATGCCCTATTTAATAAAAAATTTACAAGCATAAATTTCTAAAAACTAAGTCAACTCGTCCATACCATTCACCTATGTTTTAATCATATTAATACATGACATATAAACGAATGAAACATATTTTATTTTAATATAATTATAAATTTGTGATTTTGGTTATTTTATAAAACATTAAAAATTTTCTAAAATTTTAATTTTTTAGAATTTTGGGCCTTGAGCGCATGGAGGTTGGGCCTTTGAGGCTCACGAGCTAGACCTGTCTTTGCCGGCTAGTGCCTAATACCGGCCTACGCAAGCTAGATAGTGCCTAGCACTAGCCCGGCACCCTAGTTGGCCGGTGCTCGGCACTAATCCGGCACACTCTAGCCTAGCGTGCACCTTCGTATGCCTAGCAAGGTGCTAGACTTACGTGCATGAGGCATGCCGAGCTTGGGGCTAGCTTGGCATGCTCGAGTGCATCCGACCTAATGTGATGCCTAGCATGCTCCTCTACATCAAGCTTGCTAATTGTTTGGCGCACTCATAGTGTTGGCTTCACACGCACCCTCCCACTAGCCTAATGTGAGATTTTAACAATCATTAAATATCAAAATCATTAGATTTATAAAATTAAAATTAATAATCATTATATTAATTAAAATTAACATCAATACAATTAAAGATTGAATAAAGGCTCTAATACCAATTGAAAAGATCATACATCCTATGAAGGTGTAGAATAAAATAAAAATTTTGTTTCCTCTATCTAATTTTCCAAGATCAACCTTTGAATCAACTAACTATATTAATATAACAATATAATAAGTAATTACCTCTTATAACATAGAATTCAAATTTTACAAAAAGAATCGTCTAACCATTCGAGTCTCTAATGATGATCCACATAACTTAAACACCTACACAAGAAGTAGCAAAAATTATAAAGTGCTAGCTTAAATCCTTTTCTCGTTATGTGAAATTTACACTCCAAAATTAATGAGCGTTGCACCAATTTTGCTAGAGAGAGGTATGACAACTTTTTCCTTTTTTCTTAATTAGGAGAGACACACTTTTCCAATTTTTATATGAGAGATGCACAAAGCCCTTTTCTTATTATTATTATTATTATTATTATTATTATTATTATTATTATTATTATTTATGTCTTAGCCATTTCTCTCTCCCTCTCTCTATTAATAAGTGGTGGCAACAACTCCTTAGGAAAGGAATTGTTGCTTATGTGGGCTTGTCTAAGCTTATCCTTGCAAACCTTGAGCTTTATCCTTTAATGCTCAAGATTATTTATCCACTAAAAATATCTTGCAAGCTTTTTAATTAAACTTATTGACCTAATCTCTTTTGACCCAATTAATTATCAATTAATTTAAACCATCTAAATAAATTAGGTTAAATATTTTTAGGAAGGCCCACATTAGAAATAATTTTTTAAGTTATCCTTAAACCTAAATTAGGAAACCGATTTCTATTTTAGGTAACTAACTTCCAAATTTGAAAGCTGATTTTCAAATTAGAAAACTGATTTTTGAAATAGAAAACTAATTTTCCAAAATAAAAAACTTTTCCAAAATCGAAAATTTTTTAAAAAAATCTTTGCTTCTCTTTTATCATGAAAATGTTTAAACTTATGCTAGTGACTCAATAGGTTTCTAGATATGTTAGCAATGTATCAAGAAGATTAAAGATATCTCTTTTATCTCTTGATACATAAATCAAGATTGGCCTTAAGCAAGGCATCATAATTACCCAATTCTCTTAGAGAATTAATTAATCTATAATTACCTTTCACGAGTATGGTTTTCATATAATTCAGTCTTCATATCAATTTATCACAGTATGATCTCAAACTTGACTTATAATCTATTTGATTATGGTCACATAAGTTTTCTTTAATCTCCAAATGTCTTAACTCTCAAGTAAACCAACTATCCTCTATTGGTATACTTTTAATATGGCCACGATTTTTTAAACAGATATTTATTGAAGTGTAATGTGATAAATTTTTTAGCATATAAGGAATGACATGTCCTATCTCGGTCATTCATCTATCTCTATTAGATTCCTAATGCACCCAATGATTCGTCCACAAGTCGCCCTTTACCGAGCTTATCGAAACGAGTGTCAAAATACATCAATCCTCTAATGAGATAATCATGATGACTTTTAAGTCAAAGAACCACTTGTATCCAACTCGTATGAGATTTTCATAGATAGTACCAAATGGGTTCTCATGACAAGTTACGTCTAGTAATATATTCTCTAACATTATTCACCCGAGTTCTTGTTTTGGCGTCACCATGCCGTCTATGTGAGATCTCCTATTGTTATCTTATAGAAAGAGTATAGCTCTCACAAGTCTTATCCTATGTTGTCAATGTTCATTTTTGATAATGTCGCGACTTGGAAATTTAATGATATCATTTAAATACGTTGATGTTTGTCTCACATCTTTTAATCAAACATTAATGTAATGCATATTATATAGACTTATATGTAATCCTATCAAATTATAAATAATAAGAATTAATAGAAAAACTTTTTCATTAATATTAAAAAGAAATATACAATACATCAAACTATCCGGACAAGTTGGATCTAAGGCATCTATATTAACATCAAAAACCCTTGCAATGTTATACATCCAATCGATGAAACCTTTGGGATTAAGCCTTCTCTCAAAGTTGGGTATATCGACTTTGATTCCAAAGTCTTAAAATTGAGATTATGGCCTCCTCACCACACATCCTAGCTTCTAGGCAGAATTTCTATTCTCCATAGATGAGTCGAGTCTTAAAGCCTCATAAGATTTACAACGTCCTCCTTTTGGTCTTCCTCCTCTTGCTTACCCGCAACTCTCTCTCTTTCAAGTTCTTGCACCCTCTCAAGCAATCCTACATTCTCCTCTTTTAATTCATTTATAGTAGCATACCTTAACTGCTATCTTTTTGGGTGGCCTCTTCACAAAAATTGGTCAAGAACATGCAAGGAAACGACCTTAGCTCGATGCTAAGTTGCCACCGTTTTTATGAAGAATTGGAACAAACGTAAGTTCCTAACTCTTTTATTTATGAAAGTCAAATTTAGAACCCTTAAGGCATTCAAATTCTTCTTGAGAAATTGGTTGATCAAAAGGAAGTTTCAACCCTTTAGATTGAAACTAACAAGCAAGTCCCAAAATCAACGCAACATAATTTCTTGTACACTCGTCGCAAACATCAATTACGTTCACCAAGCAAATAAGTTTGAAATGACTCGAAATCTTAAAATAATGTAGTTAAGAGTAGATTAAGTGTGAGCCCCTATCCCAGTTCATTTTCCGTTACCCAAATAGGAGTGGCCGGGTAAGGCGCATCACGGTGACACAATCTAATTCCGACTTAACTCTTGTATGTACGTGCTCAAAAATTAATAACATAGTACATATGAAAAGTGTAAAAATAAATAAATAAATAAATTTATAGACTATTTAAGAGGTCATTTAATCCCCTATTGACATCGGACCCCCGAATTACAAACGAAATAGATTCTAGTTAATTTGTGTCATACATGACCCCTTTTGAAGGATCCGGCAGCGTCCTTATCGGTATTACCATCGCTTTTACCCGTCATGGCATGCAAGAAAAAACAGGGAGAGCCGAAGCTCGGTAAGTAGGGTGATGCATGTATTATGCAATGTCTTTCTAACTTCCCCCACTATACTTATCAATTTGAAATGTTAAGGGCACCACAGGTATTAGTAAGTCCGTTCTATTCTCGATGATTGCTTGAATAACCTTGATAATCATTTACTACCAAATAACCTCGGCAATCATTTACTATCGAATAACCTCGGTAATCATTTACTCAATTCAGTCCATCTTTGAATGCGTATGATGCACGTGATGTCACTTTTATTGTATTAAACATACAATGGGTACTAACCCTTACACTATTAGTTCACTCTCAATATCCAACCCATATAGGATTCGATTTCATATATTTTCATAGGTTTAACCCACACGAGATTTCGAGTATTTCATACACTTATCACAATATTCACCTCATTGGAGTTAACATCCCATTCCACCCTTGACTTGAATAGTTATTAGCATTTGGACTTACTTTTAATATGTTATGGTAGGATTTTTCATTCTAGTTCGTCTTTGATACTTTTAGGCCGAACTTAGTCCTTAAGTCCATGTTTCAATTCCTTTTTACAAGTGTACCTTTCTACTTTTATTTTTTATCTATTTGAGCCTAATTGACCATTTTTTACGTTATTTTGGTGAAAGGAATGAAAACTAAGCAAGTACGAAGCAAAAGTGGTGAATTTCGAGTGACTAGTGAATTACACGGGCAAAGACACACCCGTGTGAAAGACCGTGTAACTCGTTCGACTCAAAGAAAAATAAATTTCTTCATTATACGGGCAAGGACACACCTATGTAGAAGGCCGTGTAATTGTCCGACTTAGAGAAAACAAATTTCTTCATTACATGGGCAAGGACACATCCGTATGGAAGGTCGTGTAACTGTCGACTTAGAGAAAACAAATTTCTTCATTACATGGGCAAAGACATACCCATATGGAAGGCCGTATAATTGTTTGGGCTAAAAGTTTGCTCAAGAAAAACCCTAAAATTTCATTTTTCTTTCCTTCCTACTTCATTTTATTCAAGTCTATACAAGTCCCAAATTCACCCACCATGTTTTGGTCAATCAAATTCATTAGCCACACCCATCCATACATGGATCTAACTAGATACAAAACTTCCAAAACTTAACAATTAATCACACAACTAACTATCATAATCAAACCATAGCAATTACCAATCATGAAACAACCTAACCAACATAATCAAGCGAACAAACACATCATAACATAAGCACAAGCTTAACCAATTACAATAACATCAATAGCATGGCATAAAGCACTAAAGAAACCCACTTACTTGCACATGCACTAGGCATTATAAACATCACAATTCATCACCTACACAACATTTACAAGTAGATCAAGCCAATACATCATAAATCCACCAACACAAATCAAGCTCAACAATACAATAAACAACTCAACCAATACATAACTCAAACACATGAAAATGGAAATTAAAAGTATAAATAAAACCTACTTACTTAGATAGACTTGATTAGGCTTTTTCCCTAGCTTTTTCCTTTTTTTTTCTTCTTTCTTTCTTTCCTCTCTTTTCTCTCTTTCCTTACCTTGTTTCTCTCCCTCTCAATGGCTTCTTTCTCTTCCTTTGGATGACCTACGGGTTTCACTCCAAAAAAAATGACTAAGTTTTATCTTTTCCTTATATATATACTCCATTTTCCTTCCTTATTAAGTATGCAAATGTCCTAAATCAATTTGGTCAAGTATAAAGCAAAGGAAAGGTTTGGAAGGCAAGGTGGCATTTTTGAAAGTCAAAGGTGATGGCTTCCATGCATTTAATTAGGGTGCTTAGGTGTCCTAACTAAGGAATTAGGCTAACTAAATTCCTAAGCTAGTTTGGTTCAAGTAACTTGTCATTTCTTTCTCCAAAAATTTCGACTGATTCCCTCTCCTAAAATTCGGCATTTTCCAATCATTTAAACAAGTGCCCAAATTTTGACACTCTTCATATTTTGAATAATTTTTTCTCACCCGATGGGATGTTCTAAGCATAGGAAATAAATGGTAAGTAGCTAAGTTTTCGAATATCGTCCCATCAATTCTCACCGAAACACCAAGCATAGTATTATAAAATATTAAAATGGTACATAAATTTCACCCACATGTAGTATCTATCTATATATATAAATATTTCGGTAGTTTATATAGTGAAGGATTTTTACAGGGGTTACATTAAGCTACTATCCAAATTGGAACTTAATTAGATAGCTTTTAACCCTTTTGCTACTAAGTCGAAGGTCGATCCAAATTTTTTCCTAAACCAGAATTTCAAGAATCAAGAAACTAATAAGTAAAGCCAAGATATGTTGATTGCCAAACTTGTTAGAGTTTAATCCTTGATGATTTTGGCAAGATTGATAACCCTACTACACCTTTGGATTAGATTGTGATCAAAGAATCTATCTTGGCTAATCAAATTAAGGAAATAAAAAAAACAAAAATCGAAGCAAAAACACAGATTTCAAAGGTTTATGAGAAAAAGTCTCAAGAGTTTTATTTAATCAATAATCAAGTTGTAATTTTACAAACCACAAAGCTCTTATTTATAGGAAAATATAGCCAGCAATCTCTTGACTTAATAGCTAAGAAAACTCATCATAAATGACTCTAAAAACTTAACTTGATCCATGTAAAAGACTTACTCCCCATCATTTTCTAAAAAATATATATAATTTAAATACTATAATTAACTAAATAGACTATAATTTAGTCTTCTAAACTAAATAAACTTTTACAAGTCAATTAGGTATTTTACATAAAAAGACTCATTTAAATATAAACTAAGTAAAAGATCAATTTGGTCCCTCAACTTCTAAAATCTTCAATTCGATCCAAACTTGAATTATGGTCTACATTCCGAGTCAATGCTACTCAAATTCATGCCTCTTACGTCTATACAAGTATTGATCGTGCCTCCCTCGTCATGTATTTATGTATGGGTTCATCTAAAAGTCATAAAAATTACATTCACAAAATTATTAGTTTTTGCCATAAAAACTCGGCAAGACATTAGTTTATAATCACCGTATCGACAACAAAATATAAAACAAAATATATTTCCTCTATCTAAAAACCCCTTCATGTACAATTCAATCACTCATTTATGGAAATTATTTGCATGGATACTTTCTAACAATGAAATCATCGTCGTCGTCATCAAATGAAAACGTTTTCATGTAAGCAAAACATCATTCGGTGTACTAGGCGCGTTTAATACTTTCTTTAGGAACATGATAGACATCATATGAAAGAATACATTCACTCAATCATTTAAAAAAAAAAAAAAACCTACAAAACGAGTGAGATCCCCTAACGTCTTTCATTCCATATATCCATGATCATCATAATTTTCACAATTTTTCATGATCCTTATTCCACATAATATAACCATTAGGATTCCATTATCTTTTCGATTTGTCCTTAGAACTAACTAGCATATATCCCGCACATTGTCTGCGGGGTGAGCTATACAATATTCTTATCTATTTATATAAAATTTAAATTTTAAAAATAATTATTTAAAAGCATCATGCAAAAGAAATTTGAAAAAAAGAACCAAAACATATATCTCATATTTTGCTATAAGCTTAGTTAAACGAAAAATTTGTAAAGTTAAGTAATATAATGTAAAGTCAAGATCATAAAAGAACGATCAAAATAAATTTAAAAAACTCTAAAAAAAAATTATAAACTATAAGACTAAAAAAATAAATTCATTATACATAAAGCGTAAATAAAAGTAAAACATGACAAAATTTAATTTTACTAAAGCTGAAAATGTTTTCTACTAAAAAAAAAAAATTAGAATAGTGAAACTATATTTAATTTTAGTGTAGAAAGAATAATAATAAAATATAATAAAAATTTAATGACCAAAATAAAAGAAAGTTCACAAAATAAAAACCAAAACATAAAAAAAAAATTTACTAAAAGTAAAAAAATATTTCCTTCTAGAGAAAAAAATCAAATATAATAAAAATTTAATAATAAAAATAAAAAAAATTACAAAATAGGGACTAAAATAAAAATAAAAATAAAATTCTATTAAATTTAATGCCCAAAACAAAGCAAAAATCACAAAACAGAAATTATAATAAAAAACAATTTACTAAAAGAAAAAAAAAAGCTTAGGATAGTGAAACTTTATTTAGTTTTAGTATAGTAAGAATAAAAATCAAATATGATAAAATTTGAATGACTAAAATAAAAAACTATCACAAAATTGAAACAAAAAAAGAACATAAATTCTTACTCAAAGGCAAGAAAAAAATATTTATTATAGGAAAAAAATCAAATATAATAAAATTTTAATATTTATTATAAGGACAAAAATCAAATATAATAAAATTTTAATGACGAAAATAAAAAAAAAGTTACAAAACATAACTAAAATAAAAATAAAATTAACCAAAAGCCAAAAAAGAGAATGCGACAAAAAAATAAATAAAGAAATAAAATTGTGACCAAAATAAAAAAGGCTACAAAGCGAGGAATAAAATGAAAATAAAATTCACTAAAAGCCAAAAGAGGAAATGCGGGAAAAAAAAGTGTGACCAAAATAATTAAAAAAAAGTTACAAAATAAGGACCAAAATGAAAATAAAGCCAAAAGAGGAATGTAGCACCAAAATGAAAATAAAGCCAAAAGAGGGAATGAAAACAAGAAAACAAAAGTGAACAGATCAATCCACAATAAAAATGCTACAATAGTTTTACGTTTTGTTTTAGTATATCTTATAATAAAAATCAAATATGATAAAATGTTAATGATTAAAATAAAAACATATAACAAAATTGAAACAAAAAAAGAACATAAATTCTTACTCAAAGGTAAGAAAAAAATATTTATTATGAGGACAAAAATCAAATGTAATAAAATTTTAATGACCAAAATAAAAAAAGTTATAAAACAGAACTAAAATAAAGATAAAATTCACCAAAAACCAAAAGAGGGAATGCGAAAAAAAAAAAAAAAATGTGACCAAAATAAAAAAGGCTACAAAGCGAGGAATAAAATGAAAATAATATTTACTAAAAGCCAAAAGAGGGAATGCGAAAAAAAAAAAAGTTACAAAATAGGGACCAAAATGAAAATAAAGCCAAAAGAAAAAGAAAAAAAAAGTGAACAGATCAATCCACAGTAAAAATGCTACAATAGTTTTACGTTTTGTTTTAGTATATCTTGTAATAAAAATCAAATATGATAAAACTTTAATGACTAAAATAAAAACATATCACAAAATTGAAACCAAAAAAAAGAACATAAATTCTTACTTAAAGGCAAGAAAAAAATATTTATTATAGGGACAAAAATCAAATATAATAAAATTTTAATGAACAAAATAAAAAAAAAGTTATAAAAGAGAACTAAAATAAAAATAAAATTCATCAAAAACCAAAAGAGGGAATGCGAGAAAAAAAGGTATGACCAAAAAAAAAGTTACAAAATAGGGACCAAAATGAAAATAAAGCCAAAAGAAAAAGAAAAAAAAAGTGAACGACCAATCCACGGTAAAAATGCTACAATAGTTTTACGTTCGTTTTAGTATATCTTGTAATAAAAATCAAATATGGTAAACTTTAATGACTAAAATAAAAACATATCACAAAATTGAAACAAAAAAAAGAACATAAATTCTTACTCAAAGGCAATAAAAAAATATTTATTATAGGGACAAAAATCAAATATAATAAAATTTTAATGACCAAAATAAAAAAAAAGGTTATAAAACAGAACTAAAATAAAAATAAAATTCACCAAAAACCAAAAGAGGGAATGCGAAAAAAAAAATGTGACCAAAATAAAAAAGGTTACAAAGCGAGGAATAAAATGAAAATAAAATTTACTAAAAGCCAAAAGAGGGAATGCAGAAAAAAAAAAAAATATGACCAAAAAAAAAGTTGGGACCAAAATGAAAATAAAGCCAAAAAAAGAAATGAAAAAAAAAAAAAGTTCAATCCACAGTAAAAATGCTACAGTAGTTTTACGTTTTGTTTTAGTATATCTTGTAATTTGAAAAATCTGAATCCACTTGCAGGGATCAAATTGAAAACTGAATTTCAATTCAGTGACTAAACTTCAATTTACAGATTATTGGGTAGTAAACTCTCTCTATATTGGAAACTTCCCCGTTTTCTCTCACTCTAGATCCAAACACACTAAGGTAAATGATGACCCAAGAAAAGAAATGAACTTTTATAAAATTATCAACAACCTCTACAGTTTATAGTTGTTCCATAGTGAAACTTAGATTTACCTTGTAAAGTAAAACGGTAGACATAGGAGAGTTTTTATTTCCTTTCCTGGAACAGGACGTCTTCTTGTTACTTTCACATAGATCTTATCAAATTGCTTTATTATATAGGTATAAGGCACCAAAAGACAAGCAGCTCTTGGATGAATTCCAGTGAGAGAATGATTAGGGTCGTTCTGTCCTCTGCCGAGACAAAAAATAATCGACCAGTTACCGTTGTTGGTCCTGGCTTAAAAAAATTCCGATGCAACGCATTCTTCAATTTGGATTCAGAAAATGAGCGAATGTAATGTAAGGTCTTCTTTTCTGTACTGTCCCCGCTATAAGATAAGAACCGTCGCTGGGCATTCACTAACAAAATTGATAATAATACAACTCAAAACTCCCAAAACCAGCACGCGCTTGTGGAAAATGGTCTCAGGAATTTTACACAAAAAAAAATCTAGATTTGCAGAAATTTTGAGTTCTACATTCACGACGTAATCCTTTCAAGCACTGGTTTACAATACTGCTTCATGCAGATTTATACAAAACTTTGTGGTTAGCAAAGTTGATGAAATGGCAACAGGAGAATTTTCTGCAAGGAAGTTACTAACACCAAAGATGAGCTCTAAGACCATAAGCAAAGACATATAGAGCAATTACATATTTTTTGAAATTCAGATTCTAACCTTTTGTCATTTACCAGCTGTAAGGCGAGCAAGCAGGAAACAGTTTTAAACAAATTAGACAAACTTATGGACCTGTTAATAATCTTCCCACGTTCTGCGGATATGGATAAGAGGAAAGGTTTAGAGGTGGAATTTCAATGCTACGGCTTTCACTTGGAATTTGTCTAGATCCATATTGATTCATCCCACCATTTAAAACGCCATAGTAAGCCGCAACTGGTGTTGCATGAACAATTCTGAAACTAGAACCACTTGCTTGGTTTTCGGTTTTGACAAGTTCAGCATGCAAAGATTGTTGCCGACTGCTGGACCGGTTATCAGCTGTAGAATTGATCCCGACCCCAAGATCAAGGCTAATTGTATCATTTTCATCTGGTATAATCCTTGAGGGTCCATTCACAGCTGATGGTCCTGCTGTGTCATGACTGTTTGTCCTAGCCGTAGGTACATCATGATTGTGTTTTCCCTCATACGTGGTTATAACTGCTTTTGGATCATGTGACGCCCTCTCCACATGCTTTCTAACTGCGCATCCAGCATTTGTGCATTTGTAGTAACTCCTGAAAAATCAGTAAACATAACAAGAAAACATCATATATCTCATAAGAAACAACAATAAAACAGATAAACAGTACGACTTTTTTTTAGAATAAACTTGACAATTTAGCTAGAACACAAAGGGCAAGAGTTCAAGCACTGAAGCTGTCTAAAGTAGTTACTATGTGCAGAGAGGTAAGTAAATAAAATTTTTTAAAAATCATCTATTGCTCTGTGTGTGTGTGTGTGTTCTGAGTTACTTGTGTTCTGTTATTGACATGGTAGAAGTCCCTAGCAATTGATATTTTTGTCTCTCCCTAGTTGGTGGTTCTACATCACTTTGTAACGAGGAAAAGTTCCATGGGTGGCAACCTTGATATGGAGAGGATTCGTCCTTGTTATAAGGACTGACCATTAAATAGTCTTAGTTAATAAGAACTCTGATTCCAGCCCAATCAGATTTTAAGAGAGCAATGAACCATTTTGCCAGTAGGTTTTAGCTTCATAGCATACATAGATTTTCCCCACATCATCCCCTCATGCTTCCCTCTACTGAGAAGAGGAACTCCATTTTCTTTAAGAGACTGAAGGAAAGAGGACTCCTTGAAAATTCACAACCTTAATCTGCATTTGGCTGACTGGCAACAATTTCTAGACACAGAGATGCACTTGCAAAAACATCTAAATTCAGGACAAATTAAAACATATAAAAGGCTCAAGGAAGATGTCATTTCCCCAACTCTTCTATTGAAGTTTCAAGAATACCTCAATAACAAGGATGCCTCCATACTTACTAATAGATTGAAAAAACATTAGCAAACGATTAGATACTCTTCAAGCTCTCCCGATGAATACAAGAAAGATGCACAAGGAAATGAGTTGGCAAGAATTTTGTTATTTTGGTTGTCCCCTTATTTTTGTGCATCTTTTTCTAAAAATGGACAGATATTTTCTTTCCTTTATGCATTCAGGATTTTCACTAAATCCAACATTTATTAAATTTATAACATCTTTATCTTGCTACAATAATAATACTTAAGAAACAATCTAAATAAGAATAATCTTCTTTTGTTGGAATATAATCCAACCCAGTGTCTTGTCGCAATGCACATATTGTGAGACTAGTATCACATTAAAACCTCAACTTAATGAGACCAAATAACTCAAAGTAGTTTAAGAATCACAATGATTTCATGTCAGACCCCTAGTCAGAAAGACTGGGCACTGATCACGTTCAAGAGATGGCATCTGCTTATTCCATCACTTTATTCGTTATTCACATCAGATGACTGCTAAAACTGTACTAATGCACAGGAAATTCCCAGGAAATTCACTAAAGTGCAAAAGAAAAGGAGTCACTACATGATAGAAAGGAGCGTGACAGCAAAAAAGCACCTATTTGACTCATATCATCAATTCCGAAAACATACCTTGGATTAGGATTTCCTCTCACCACTTTCTGGCCATATTTGCGCCACCTGTACCCATCATCCAGTATATCAACCTCACTCAGAGTTTGCACGACAACCCGTGGTTCTCGGATAGGTTTGACCACTGGAGTAACATCAAAACCTCCAGCATCCAACCTCCTGCTCAATGTAATTAGACCATTTTTTCGGTTAGAATATGTCTTATGAGTAACTTAAATGGTGTTCTTAACTGATACCTTCTTTTTGAGAAGGGATCATCATCATCCTCAGCGCCTTCTCCAGTAGCATCATTTGCTGTGCCAGGAGACAGCTCAGGGGCACCATTTGGCTCGATAGCATGAGGCACCTGTCCATGTGCACCAGGTGACTTGTCTGTAATGTAAGTGACAAAAAGGGAAGGAAAGGAGAAAAGGAACATTAGTTAATACTAGGGGAAGTAAATAGCAAACTGAATTCCCTAAGAAGTTTCATCCATACCATCTTGGCTAGGCAGAGATGAAAACTTGTCAAATCTTTCTTCCTGCATGGACAAAACAGAACCAGAGGCATATCGGCGGCTGGGTTGAGGTTTAGGATGATCGTGCGTACCCTTATAGATAATCTCTGTTATTTGTCCATCATGGGAGCGCTCAAATAACTTTTTCACTTCACAGTTAGGATGTGTACATTTGTAATAGCTGCGTGGGAACTCACTTCCTTTAACATGTTTCTGTCCATATTTTCTCCAGTTATATCCATCTTCAGATGACATTGAAGGTGCACTTCCTACTTTATGATCAGACTGTGATGCCCGAATCCCACTGCTAGAGAGTCCCATCTGGTTTAGTTCATCTAAATCAACTTCAGCATGTTCACTAGCACCTGAAGTAACCATGTGAAGGGGTGCTGATAGACTCATATCATTTGTGGAGACTGCCATCTCACCTTTTACTGAAGGTGATGGTGCAAATGATTGTGATTGGCACTGGCTTTGGACTTGAACACATTGTGTGCTTCTCTGATTGTTCATATCTGCAGAAACCTTGATAAATGAAACATGTTAGGCAAACAATGCCCCCTAAACCAGCAAGGCTACTTGCAGATGTCAGCAACTGAAATGAGATCATCAACATATAATAATTCCAAAAAAGGGAAAAAAGAAGGTCAGGTATAAAAAGATGTCTCATCATCTAGCTCTTAATTCCTTTGGCAATTACTTGTTCAGAATGAGAATGAATAAAACCAATGACTCATTGGCAGTGAATGTTTTGAATAATATACGATAATTTTTGAGAAATCTCAAACAGGTTAAAATAGGTCAGGTTTGGGGTTGGTGAAGCTTTTATATTTAGTCACTACCTACAAATGGGATAAAGGAAAGTAGAAGAAGAAGAAGCTCGGTAAAGTGAGTAATTAGTGTGCTGTTAATTAGACATGAATGAGGGCTGAAAGTACCATGTAATTATTGAATAATATCATGCAATTTAAGAGAGCGTGTGTGTGTGTGTGTAAAATCTTGTAAAAAAGAAAAATAAATTTACATGACATCCAAATACTTAAAGCCACCAAGCAATTTAAGACAACATGAAATCTCATTAAGAACTTACCATGTTTGACCTAGTATATGGTCTAAATTCAAAGCAGTTGGATTTTCTTTCTCCACAGGAGGTGGATGAAACACTAGTAGCTGAATATGAAGTGGAGCTAAGAGAGCCAAGCACTGTCTGAGGCTTAGTAAACGTACCAGTAGTGGGGGAAGGCTCTGCCTGTGAAGCCAAGAGGATAATGAATCAGTCTTATAGATAATTCTAATAAAAAGTACAAGCAGACCAAGTAAACAAAAAAAAAAAGAACTGAAAATCAAGATACATGCTAGTTGCGTAATCCCTGAACGTCCTAAGGCCCACATCGATGGCTCAACTGATAACTATGTTTTCTCTTTATGTCACCGTCTCCACTCTCCATATTTTCAACTGGTGCCAAAACTGTGAAGCTCTTAGATATACTTTCTAATCGGCATCAATACATACAAAGATCAGCGCATCTAAACACATTATATGAGTTAACTAATTCTCACCAGGTGACACAAGCTTAAAGACATTCAGCAAATATAAGAAGAGAAATATATATATATTGAACCCATTAAAGGTGGAGAAAAGCAAAATTGTCACTTCAATGTCAAAATATCTCCATTTTAGCCCAATAATTTCAATCTAGAAAATAACGCACTCAAGTGAGCAAAGGCTCAAACCCAATTTCTCATGCTTGACCTCAACATAAAAAACGCATATCACATTCTATTTACGGTAATGCTGGGCAACCAAATATATTCTCTGTATGGATAGTCGAGTTTATTCTCATTTCTTTGATTCACGTATCCCTTCTAGCTTCTCGTTCCACTTTGTAGTCATATCACATTTAACAAATATCAATTTCGTCATCAACGCATCTATTCCATATTCTTCACACAAACAAATAGAGAGGTGTAACCAATGACACCGTAAAAACATAGACAAGAAAAGCCACCGCAAAGACTCATTATGTGAAAAAACATCACAGGCAATGAAAAAGAAAAGAGAACATAAAAAGGAAAAGCTCATAATAATAATACTAAAAAGTCATATTCTCCTCCACACTAGACATGGTACCAAATTCAGAGTTTTTATATCATCAAGCATCAGAATCTAACTTCAGGTTGCGACATAAGCACTCCCAAATTACATAAATGAAAAATCTAAAAAATACGAAACAAAACAAATATAATAACTGGCATTTCAAATTTCAAGCTGTTTTTTTTAAAAAAAAAAAAAAGTAAGAGCATCTTGTTTCTTAAAAGCCAATTCTCCACTTCTTAACTCAACGACACGAAGCTGTAAGCAACACCGTTCTTTTGATAGCTGCGAAACACTAGAAAATTGATAATAATAATAATAATAATAATAGCAACAATAACTATTAAAAAAAAAACTTTGAATCTTACATTGGTAATGCTTTACTTTAATAAAGAAAAAGAAAAAAATAAAAGTTTTTAAGTGCCTGTTTGGTCACTTAAATTATCAACTCCTCCAGTTCGCTTTACTTATCTCAGCTCCCAAACAGATCTTAAAACAAGTCCACTACCCTACTTTCTTTTCATTTTTCTCAGCGAACGAACAGAAAAACCAAAAACTCCGATCCAAACAACAATTGAGTGAAGTAAAAACGACGACTAACCTTAACATTAGAGAGAAGAACTGGAGACTCAAGAAACGAGGTCGGACTGAGTCCAGGAGGGATCGTGATGCAAGCCGACCTCGAGATCGGAAGCTTGGCCGGCGACATCAGCTTGTACCTAGCGCCACCACCGGACTCGGGCCTCGTCGGATCGCCGCAGTCGGAAACCTCAGAGTGAGAGTTATAGTTGTCCATTGTGAGTGAGAGAGGGAGTGAGGGAGGGAGTGAGTGTGGGTGGAGGGTCAAAGGGTGGGGGGAGGAGATTCTAAAAAGGAAAGCAGGAAGGGGTAGTTCGGTAAATTAAAAGGAGTGTCTGTGTGTGTTTTGGTCATAAGAAAAATTTGCAGCTGTGACCGTGACCGTGAATAAACGACAACGAGTGGGAAGGAAGTGTGTTTGCGAAGGAAGATTGAGAGAGAGAGAGAGAGAGAGAGAAGGAACGTAGTTGACTTGTTACATTGGATCTGGAGGGAGGGAAGGAAGGAGGGGTGTCGTTGGATTGGCTTGTCATTTACTAGAAATTTTTGTTGCTTAAAACTCACCAACGTGTTTCATGTTTCCATGGTTAATTCCCATTTCTTACCGTTATCCACCAAACAAATTTATCCTCTCTTGTTACTTGCTAACCCTTAGATTCTCAAATTAGTAACTTACTTTCAAGATTGCTTCATCTGATTTACAATGGAGTTTGAGTTGACCTTCAGTATCATTTTGTATTTTAAAATAATATTCGAATCTGATTTGTAATATTTCCATCTAGTTCCAGTTTGTTCATCCAAATATTTTTAATTTAATATTTTTTCATTAACAATCAATTATTCAATTATGAATAAAAAAAACTAATTGAAGATTTTGAATTCTTTGTAAAACAAGAGTGAATTCTACTCGAATAAGTGGATTTCGTCATTTTAAATTAACCATTTTTTCAAATCACACATAAAGTATTGTGTTAGTTTAACGAGCATGGAACGTTATAATATCGGTTTTGACTGAAATTTTTTTTTATAATTCTTAGTGCTTAATTGTGGGTTGTTTCAAAAGCCTTTATTATAACGGACTTAACAATCAATTTACTTTCTATAAGTATTTGCAACGGATTTCGATTTTATTTAGTATAGGTCTTCCTTTCCTTATAATTTTTTCGTAACATAAATTGTTGATTTATGGTTTTCTTGTTTAAACTTGACTCTTAAAACTAGTAAAGACATTGAATTTACGCGAAACAATTAATTTTATGGCTTTAAACTGGTATGTAAAAAAAAAAAAAAAGCTCATTTCATTGTAATTCTTTAATTAATCCTCTTACACATAAATTTTCAATCCATTCTGTTCAAGTTATTTTCTTTTTATAGGTTCACACTTTATTTTTCTCACTATTTGCTTTTATTAGTTTATTAACAAGCTTTCTTTATTGTTTTAATTGTTGAAAAACAATAATAAACAAAACAAAAGGGGATTTCCGTGGACAATTTGTCCATTGAAATCACGGTTGCATGCGAGGCTTTCCGTGGACAATTTGTCCACGGAATCCGAGCTTGCAAAATGCAAGCTGTGACTCGACCTTGCACCGCCTAAATTGAGGCGGTGCAAGCAAGGGAGAGGTCTATAAATAGGCCTCTCCACCTTAGTTTGATATGTCCCATCTCAAAGAAGAGAGAAAAAAATATAGAGAGTGATTTTTCCTATTTCAAAAGAGAAATTTATTGTTTTCTCCTTATAGTATAGAGAGAGGATGTAACTCCTATTATTTTTCATAGTAAAATTCTTCTATCTTGTCCGTGGTTTTTTTCCTTAATTTATTTAAGGGTTTTCACGTAAAATCTGTGTGTTCAACTTCATCTTTATTTCTCAAATTTATTAGTCGCGACCTCGCTCTATTCGGTCAAAAAGACAACAAGTGGTATCGAGCCCGGTTGTAGATCCTGCAGAGTCCGTGATAGAAGCAATGACGGTAAAGTTTGAAATCGAAAAATTCAACGGGAGCAATTTCTCATTGTGGAAGTTGAAGATAAAGGCTATCTTGAGAAAAGATAATTGCCTAGCGGCTATCAATGAAAGGCCGAGAGAATACACGAGATGACAATAAGTGGAATGAGATAGATGGAAATGTTATTGCAAATCTTCATCTAGCATTAGCAAACGGAGTGTTGTCAAACATAGAGGAGAAGAAGACAACGAAAGGAGATATTGGATCATCTTACTAAGTCTGTATGAGGCCAAGTCACTCCACAACAAAATTTTTCTTAAGAGGAAACTCTATACTCTTCGGATGGCGGAATCTACTTCGGTGACGGAGCATGTCAATACTTTGAATACTTTATTTTCTCAACTCACATCGTTGGGTTATAAAATAGATCAAAGTGAACGTGCTCGAACTTCTACTTCAAAGTCTACCGGATTCGTATGATCAACTCATCATCAACTTAACAAATAATATCCTTACGGATTATCTAGTCTTTAATGATGTTGCGTACTGCTATTTTGGAAGAAGAAAATCGACGCATGAACAAGAAAAACAGGCATATGACTTCTCAACAAGCGAAGCTTTGACGGTGATGAGAGGGAGATCAATAGATCGTGGCTCGAGTGGGAGCTATAATCATGGAAATGTGGCAAGCACCTCGGATGATGGAAATGCTCGTGTTGTGAAGCGATAACGTCATATAGTGATAGAAAAAGATTTGATGATGTGTGGCTATTCGACTCGGGAGCTAAGTTTCACATGACCTCTAGGAAGGAATGGTTCTATCATTATGAACCTATCTCGGGAGGATTTATGTACGGTTGCAATGATCATGCTCTAAAGATCATTAGCATTGGAACCATCAAGTCGAAGATGTATGATGGTACAATTCATACTATTCAACAAGTGCGGCATGTGGAGGGCTCGAAGAAGAACTTGTTGTCTATAGGACAACTTGATGATCTTGGATACAAGATCGATACCGAGAAGGGGATCCCGAAGATAATCAAAGGAGCGCTTGTACTTATGAAAGGAGAAAAGATAGCTACGCAAACTTATACATGCTGAAGGGAGAGACTTTACAAGAAGCGGAACCATCGGTTGCTTTAAACAATTCGAGTGAAAAATCTGCAATAATGTGGCATCAAAAACTTGGGCATATGTCCGAACAAGGAATGAAAATCCTTGCTCGAGCAAAAGCTACTTCCAAGACTCACAAAAGTATCTTTACCCTTTTGTGAGCATTGTGTTATCGCAATGACGGCATCGATTGAAGTTTAGCACATCAAATTCTAGAAGCAAGACTATTCTAGAATTGGTTAACTCGATGTGTGGCAAGCACCGATTCCATCCCTAGGAGGAGCGAAGTACTTTGTGTCCTTCATTGATGATTATTCTAGGATATGCTTGGGTGTATCCTATCAATAGGAAAAGAGATGTGTTTTCGGTCTTCAAATTTTACAAAGCGTGAGTTGAACTTGAGTCCGGAAAGAAGATCAAGTGTTTGAGGATGGATAATAGAGGAGAATACATCGGTAATGAATTTGATACCTTCTACAAACAAGAAGGTATCAAAAGACGATTCACGGTTGCATACACTCCTCAACAAAATGGAGTGATAGAGCGGATGAATAGAACCTTGTTAGAAAGAATAAGAGCTATGCTTGAGAACTGCAGAGCTTAGGAAAGGCATTCAGGCGTAAGCGATCAATACCGCTTGTTATATTGTGAATCGATCCCCATCAACTGCAATTGAGTTGAAGACACCGATGGAGATATGGATTGGTAAGCCGGTTGATTATTCAAATTTTCATATATTTGGAAGTCCTGTGTACGTGATGTGCAACGCCCAAGAAATCACAAAGCTAGATCCAAAATTCATGAAATGCTTATTCTTGGGGTATGCTTGATGGAGTCAAAGGGTATCGTCCGTGGGATCCCATTGCCTACAAGGTTATTGTCGGCAGGGAGGTTATCTTTGTAGAAACAGATCTACAAAGGAAGAAACAAGGTAATAGCACTTCGAAACTACAAAGGTATAGGTAGAAAAAGATCCCGAACAAAAGGATCCTTCGAAGCGACACCAGAGCATGAGGGAGAGGAACCGGTTGAGTCCGAAGTTTCGAACCCCGATGGATCGATCGCATAAGAAAGCAACTCGATTGGCATTCGGACTATATTATGGAGAGCAATGTTGCATACTGTCTTTTAACGGAGGAAGGAGAGCCATCAACTCTCCAAGAAGCAATGAACAACTCGGATGCATCTCTGTGGATGGCGACGATGCGGGAAGAAATTGAAGCTCTTCACAAGAACAAGACTTGAAAACTTATGACATTACCACAAGGAAGAAAGCCCGTTGGTAATAAATGGGTTTACAAGATCAAACGAAATACCGATGATCGAGGTGGAGCGATATCGTGCAAGGTTGGTGGCGAAAGGTTATGCTCGGAAAGAAGGGATTAACTTTAATGAGATATTTTCTCCTGTGGTTCGGCCGACAACGATCCGAGTAGTCCTAGCAATGTGTGCTATGTTTGACTTACATCTAGAGCGAGTTAGATATGAAAACGGCTTTTCTTCATGGAGATCTTGAAGAAGAGATTTATATGCTCCAGACCAGAAGGTTTTGAAGAAATAGGAAAAGAGAACTTGGTTTGCGGAGTTGACTAAATCTTTATACGATCTAAAACGGGCATCGAGGTGTTGGTACAAGAGATTTGATTCATTCATCATGAGCCTTGGATACAACAAACTTAATGCGGACCATTGTGCATATTTCAAGAGGTTTGGTAAAAGTAATTTTATTATCTTGTTGTTGTATGTCGACGACATGTTGGTAACGAGCCCTAACAAAGATTATGTCAAAGAATTGAAGGCATATTTGGCTAAGGAATTTGAAATGAAGGACTTAGGACCAGCAAACAAGATTCTAGGGATGCAAATTCACCGAGATAGAAATAATAGGAAGATTTGGCTTTCTCAAAATACTTATTTGAAGAAGGTCTTACAACGTTTCAACATGCAAGATTGTAAGCCAATTTCTACCTCACTTCCTATTAATTTCAAGTTATCCTCCGAGTATGAGTCCTAGCGAGTGAAGAAGAGAGGATGGAGATGTCTCGAGTATTGTTCGAGTAGTGGAAAGTTTAATGTTCACTATGATTTGTACAAGGCCGGACATTGCGTATGCGAGTGGGAGTGGTTAGTCGGTACATGGCGAATCCTGGTAGAGAGCATTGGAATGCGATAAAGAGGATCCCGAGATACATTCGGGGAACCTCGGATGTTGCATTATGTTATGGAGGATCGGAATTTACTATCGGCGGTTATGTTGATTCGATTATGCGAGTGATATGAATAAAAGCAAATCAATTACGGGTTATGTGTTTACACTTACCGATAAAGTCATAAGTTAGGTTTCTAAACTACGGTTAGTTGTGGCTACGTCAATAACGAAGCGAGAATATGTAGCAGCTACACAAGCCGATCAAGAGGTAGTCCGGTTGAAAATGGTATTGGAGGAACTCGGGCACAAACAAGAAAAGATTTCTCTATTTTACGACGAGTCGAGTGTCTTACATCTTGTAAAGAATCCAGCCTTTCATTTAAAGACAAAGCATATACGAGTACGAGTATCACTTCATTCGTGAGAAAGTGGAAGAAGGAACTGTGGATATGCAGAAAATTCATACCAAAGACAACTCGGCGATTTTATGACAAAGGCAATCAAAGCCGATAAGTTTATTTGGTGTCGATCCTCCTGCGGCTCGATGAAGACATAAGCAACATGGAAGGACAAGATAGAAAGAATAATGTGAAGATCCGATTGACTCTCAATCAAATCTTCAAGTGAGAGATTGTTGAAAAACAATAATAAACAAAACAAAAAGGGATTTCCATGGACAATTTGTCCATGGAAATCACAGCTTGCATGCAAGGCTTTCCGTGGATAATTTGTCCACGGAATCCCGACTTGCAAAATGCAAGCCGTGACCAGCCTTGCACCACCTAAATTGAGGCGGTCTAAGCAAAGGGAGAGGTCTATAAATAGGCCTCTCCACCTTAGTTTGATATATCCCACCATCCCATCTAAAAAAAAGAGAGAAAAATATAGAGAGTGATTTTTCCTATTTTAAGAGAGAAATTTATTGTTTTCTCCTTATAGTATAGAGAGAGGGTGTAACTCCTATTATTTTTCATAGTAAAATTCTTCTATCTTGTCCGTGGTTTTTTTCCTTAATTTGTTTAAGGGTTTTCACGTAAAATCCGTGTGTTCAACTTCATCTTTATTTCTCAAATTTATTAGTCGTGACCTCGCTCTATTCGATCAAAAAGACAACATTAATTTGGAGATATTCTTAGCTCTGTTTTATTTTATGTTGTTAGCTTTTAGCACTATACTAAGCTTGTTACCAACCTTCATGGTTTGTTAGGGTTTTCTTGTCGAGACCCTCTTTTCATAGAGAAATTTTATAATATTCAATGAGTAATTAGTGTATATATATAATAGTTACTCCTTGAGTCAACTTTTAAAAAAAAAAAGAGATAGGTACATAAAAAGAAAAAGAATCGCCTATGAACTCATCAAAAGTGATAAGAAAATTTTTCATATTAACTTAAAAATTTTTTATTTTCTCTCTCCGTTTTTTCTCTTTTTTGTATAGATAGAATAACTTACACTAATTACTCTTTAAGTATTATAAAATTTATCCTTTGATGTTTGTTTGATCTCTTTAGTTTCAATTACTTTGAAATCTATGCCTTACTTGATTGCGAGTAGTTGTCACATCTTAGTAAGTTTAATCTTGAGTGTTAACTTCAACAACTTTAAATAGAATTTATTGACAAGCAACAACATATTTTAAAGCTAACTATAAACTACAAATAATCTCTTCAACAAGAAAATTAAAGACCTCAATGCCATAAATGAATGCCAAAATACAAAAGGAGAAAAAATGCACCAAAATAAAAAAAGGAAACAATCGAATTTGACAACTATGTTGGAGATAGAACATATGAGTTTTCAGTTCATATAACCGCAAGACATAGTTAAGTGTTCTGGTAGAAATGATTATTACACAATGATTTGTATTAGTATGCAACCGTGGAGTTAGTTAGTGATTATTTTAATGTTGTTTTGTTATTAAACTACTATCTTTTGGTTTTAATACTAAATCTTTCTGATTTGATAAAAAAATAAATTACGTATGCCAAGATTAAGAATTTATCGCAGTAAGAGATCAAACCTTAATTGTTAAAGAAGTCCATTCCCTTAACTATCAATCAAACCCTTGAGAAAAACGATTCGCATAGAAGAGATATTTTTTTTATCTATTTTTTATATATTCTAAATACTAATTAAAAATATATTAAATTTAAAAAGAAAAAAAGAGCGGGGATATTTTTGGAATATATTATTTTATGGTCAGCACCAAGTAGTGAGAGGCAACGAAACAATTTTTGTATCAGAGAGAGAACCTAAGTATTAAGCATAAATATCAGGGAGCATTGTCACAACGAACAGGCAATCACCACCATAAATTATGGTTTAACATGTTTAAGTGGGGAGTTGCGAGTCTTGTGATAGAGTCAGAAAAATATTAATTAACATGAGGAGATTTTTACCACTTGAATGGGAACCGCAGAGAGGGATGAAATTAATGCACCAACTTACCAGACAACTAAATTAGGTCTGTCAAATGATAGAATTGTGTAACGTACTACTTCAAAACTTGCTAATCAAATGATTGATTTGGTTTATTAGATGAACTTGTTACATTGAATTTGGATGAGTATCAAATTGACCTGCTATCAAACATCAAAACGCCCTTTACTCCCTTTTCTTTTCATCACTCTTTTAATTACATGTTATGAAAATGAGTTACGAACTTGGAGATCCAACACCATCGCATCATTAAGTTCGTATATATGATATTTTAAAACAACTTCTTCTTTTATATATATATATATATAATTAAATTATCAAATGCTTATTTTGTGGACATATTAAATACTATGAAATAAGAATATAATGAGACTATTTTTAGATTTGTGTGAGGATGAAAAGAGTTTCTTATATGTGATTATTCTCACTGTTTAACAAAAAAGAATTATTAGGGAGTGAGACTAACAACTGACATTCTTCTCCTTTCTTCAATAATACATCTAGGAGTTTGTCAAACATCTATCTAAATCACTGTAATAATAATAAGAGGTGAATTGATTGAATTGGAGTTTCCACCCCACCTTTTTCACTTGAGGATTGACATTTCAACTTGGACGAAAGCATTAGGCTCCCGTAAAGTAGGATTGGATTAGAGGTGAACAGCTCAAATCACAAATTCTGTGCCCTCTTTTGATCTGGGAATTGAAATTCCAACTTCAATTCGGCCAATCCCAAGGCTTGATGTTCAAAGTACACATATCTACAAAACTAGGCTAATTAAGTTATCTACAAATTCCTATTGGATTTGACCACCCATTTGTTGGCTTGAACCCATGCGGGCTACAGCCATACTCTACCTGTTTGGCAACGTGAAATGCCACATCTTTGCTCATGCCGACTCTTTTTTACCCTTTATCTCTCATCTCTAAAAAAAACCAAAACCAAAGCCAAAATAAATAAATAAAAATAAAAATCACGTCAACAAAACTACCGACTTCGGTTGTGACATTCATGCTGGTTGCTCGCCGGTCACTCCATGTTCCCATTAAGAATTAAAATTAGTTTTAGCCAAACTCAACGGAGATAAAAGAATTTTTCAAAGTTTATGAAACTTTTCGAATATATATATATATATATATATATATTCATTATTTATCGATTACTTCTATCTTCATCGTTACCATTATCAATGATGATGGCATTTTTTTTCAAAAATTTATTATTATTATTATTATTATTACTATTATTATTTAACCATAACTCTTTCTTTATCGGTCTTCATCCATCATTACTACTCTTCTTTCACCTTCAACTCCTGTAATGGTGGTATTATTATTATTTTTTAAAATATATCATTGTTATGGTGATGGTGATTTATTCGTCACTTAGTATTAAAAAAAGAAAACTAAAAAATCTAAAGTGACATTGGTTCTAGAGCATTAGTACAGAGTTGATTATGCTTATGAAAAAAATAACAATCATAAAAAGAAAAACATTGTTTCCTAATAAAAGTTCCCTAGCATGTTTTTATGCTTAATTCATTTACTAAAAATCTTTATTTGCCAAATTATTTTTTAAATCGATTTACAAGCTTATTGCTATGCCAAGTCAATGCGAATTTGGAATTAACCTATGAAAATTAATTCTTCATATTTTGTTTATAAGGTCATTTTTTGACAAATTAGATTAATTAAAAATTATTTTGAAATCTCATAAAACTATCGTCGAGCCTTAAGATTAGGAATCTCGTCATTTTAATATCGGATTTAATTAAAGTTTTGACATCAATTTCATACTAGCAACATCTCAACAAAACAAGACATACTAAATCAATTAAAATTTATTATAGAATCTCATTAAATTATTGACGGATCCTAAGATCGGGAGTCTCATCAATTTAATATCGGATCTAATTAACGTTCTAATATGAATTTCATAGGAGAAACATTATGATAAGTCAATATTTTCTATAAAAAAAAGGGTGAATAATAGACATGATTCTATGGTCGAAAATAAAAATAATTACTATTACATGATAATCCTAAAATTATTACAGAATCTCATTAGGCCACCGTCAAACAAAAATAAGCTTCTCAAATAACATTACATATTTAAACAATGCAATAGCATGATATGCAAATGATTACAAAATAAGATTAAAATTAACTAAAGCTCATTTTTTAAGAAGAAAATTAGTTTATGTATGCCAAAATTTGAGATATGCGAATTATATATGCATGTAGCAATGCATGCTAAATGGAAAACTATATTATTGATTTATGCTAAGTAAGAGAAAGGAAATTATTTATAACAAAATATAAAATTACTTGGCATAAATTAAAAAAAAATTACAATCACCAAAAGAAAATCTATCCAAAAAGTCAAAATAAACATTATGTTTTTCTCAAAAGTTAGTCCATATAATCTAGAAATCAGAGTACAATTAAGAACTAGCAAAAATCATGCCTTTGAAATAAAACAACACAATAGATATAGAGATGGGAATGTAAACAAAAGAACAATTCTAAAAAACATACTTGATCTTTTCAATTTGACCCTTATTATATTGAAATAAGGGATGCAGTTGAAAAAGCTTTTTTCATTAAACCATCAAAATAAAGAGAAGCAACAAGTTTAGGGACTAAACTAAATTAAAAGAAGCAAACTTTAAAACATAAATATAATATCCAAAATCCATTTTCAGTAAATTTCTCACGAGGGCTATGGCTATTAATGGCCGAACCAGAGAGAAAAAAGAGAAGATTTGGCCGGATTATGGTACCATTAAACTAATAGCAAGCCAGGCTTTCTTTATGCCAACAAAAGTTTGAAATTCTACACATAAAGCATGTTTAAGCTAGGATAATCAAAAGATATATATATATATATATATATATATATATATATATATATATATATATATATATGAACTACCTAATGCTTTCTTTTTGTTTGGTTGCTTTCTTTCTTTCTTTCTTTTTTCCCGAAAACTAACCTCTCAAAAAGCCTTTCTTTTTTTTTTTTGGAAAAAAAAATTCATTCTTTTATAATGTCATGGGAAGGCTCTAAAATCCTTTTCTTTTGACTCAATCTTGACTCTTGGATGCTAGGTATTAATCTCGGCCTTTGAAGCTCTTTTACAAGTTGTCTTCTTTTTTTTTTTTTTTTTTTTTTTTTTTTTATGCAGTGGTAGTTTTTGGCATGTTTTAAGGTTAAAAACAAGTCATGACAATTGCTCCATCTTTACAATGCTTACCATACAAAGTTATTAAAAAAAATGATTTTTTTTTTAGTTTGTTTATTAAACTCATAAAGAAAAGTTTGAAAATTTTAGACAAAAAGGAAAAAAAAAAGCATGGACAAATGTGATCTACTCCTTGTTGGTCAAATTGTTAAGTGACCTACTTGGTCGTGCTAGAAGCATAACTTACCCTACGTTGGTCAACTTGTTAGGTGACCTATCCGGTCGTGTTATGAGGGCAACCAACCCTATATTGGTCGAGTTGTTAGGTGACCTATCTAGTCATATTGTGATGGCGACCAACCCCGTATTGGTCAATGATAGTAAGCATGATTGATTATGTTCATATCTTTTATTTATCCGTTTAGATATGTTTTTAGTTTAAAAGAGCTAAATTAAGTTTATTTTATGGTTTAGGAGAAGATTGGAGGTAAATGAGCATAAGTGCGTTATCATGGGCAAAATTCCACTATCGGTAGATTAACCTTTTGAAAAAAAAAAGAAGAGAATTTTACATCCTTAGAGCTCCCGAATACAAAAAGGCCTTGTTTAAGTTTAAAATGGACATTGTAAACTTTCCATATTAGGTTTAAATGAACGAATCCAATTATTTTGAGCTATCAAAATCAATTACGAAGTTAGGAAAGAAATTCGGATCCTATAACAATTCAAAACACTAGCTAGTATATGGACTATATCTAGATATATACATAGTGTATTAAGATGATTCAAAATCTTAAAGAAATAATATATCTAGGTCTACAAATTTTATAAAGAGCCTAAACAAAAAATATGAAACCTCTTGACCCTAAATTAGTTTGAAATTTATAGCATAAAACTTAGAGACTAATTCAGCTATACAATAATGTTAATGGCAATAACAATTTTTCATCTCTTTAGGGTTAGCTTTGAAAAAATAGGAGCTTTTACAACTTTCCTATAGGCGATAAAAATTGTTCATGGCCATGGTGACTCGACCATCTTTGTTGCCTGAGCCCAAGCCACTCTGATGGCAGTTCCTTCCTCCATCTCCGAGTAAGCCTACTGGGAAGGAGATCTAGTCAAATGGGAGAAACAAGATAGCATCTGCCATGTCTATGCTTCCTTCCATTGGTGCTGCTGTGAGTCTGGAACCAAGTTTACTGCAGAAGGTAAACAATTAAGAAGTAACACAACCTAGACCAGTTGTATCCTATGCTAAGACAATGAGTCAGTAGAGTAGACAAAGGATAAAGATGAAGACGCCAAAATTATATCCTTTAAATGAAATTCCCCTAGCTCCACGACAACTAGCATCAATCAATGTTAAGCCTGTGCATGTCTTTCGTCAGTGGAATTAGAAACAACAGCTGTTCATTTTTAGAATACTCTTATACTAAAATTCTCAGGTGGGCGGCCAGTAATTAAGGACATTCAATCTCATATCAAGCGTTTATGGAGTTTAAAAGGAGAATCAATGATAGGTTTGTTGGATTCCAGTCATGTTATGGTGAAGTTAGAGTCTGAGGATGATTTGATTATGGCTTTATCATGAGAGGACCATAAGATAATGAATAGTATGTACCATGTATTCCGTTAGAACTCCCACTTCCAGTTTAGAAAGGACAGCTTGCTTATCTCAGTTTGAGTAAGACTGCACCACCTCTCTTTATTTGTATTTAATCCGTCATATCTCAAAATAATTAGGGAAGGGATTGGTAGTTTCTTAAAGGCGGATGAAATTACCATGGAGCTTACACATCCCATGTTTGCCAGGATTTGCTTGGAGGTTGATGTTTCAAAGACCTTACCAAATAAGATATAGGTGGGAACATCAAAGGAGCTAGGGTTCTGGTAGATAATAGAGTATGAGGGAAACCTGGTATATTTTATGGGTTGTGGCTTGATATGACATAATGAGGGAAATTCTCGAAAGAAACTTAAAGGGAAACCTGGCATATTTAATTAACTATTACTTAAATATAATTTTATTTTTTTAATTGCATTTTTAATAGACTAATTAATAATTACTTAAATATAATTATTTGTTTCTTAATTATCTACATAAGAGATTAATTAACAATTACTTAAATATAATTATTTATTTTAAATTACATGCTTAAGATACTACTTAACAATTACTTAAGTGTAATTATTTATTTTTTTAATTCCTTGAACAATTACATACTAACTTGTTCTAATTATTTATATATATTTTTAACTAACAAAAAACTCACTATAGTGCAAAAACATGGTAGGAAAATTATTAACAACAATATAATGGGCTTTTTAGCATTAATGATGATTGAAAACTCAACCAATTATATAAGGACATATTAAAAATTTAACATGTTAAATTACAAGGTACATTTTCATCAAAGAAAAATTCATATGCGAGTCCGTGACATTTTTCAAGTGGTTTGACCGGAAAAATTGACCGGAGGGACAGATTGGAAACTAGTTCAAATAGTAAGGACAAATTAGAGGTGTTTTGAAATTTAGGGACATGTTAGAAAATTGACCTATTATATAAGGATATATGAGGGTATTAATCCTTAAATCTTTCTTAAGTTTCTTTGGTATTTGATGGGCACTTATTGGTTAAAAAATGGATTTTACTAGTGCTCGATCCACATGTAAATTCCGGGTTTTGTTAAAACTAGATTTTTAGTGTCTATAAGTTTTTCAATGTGCTATCTAAGATTAAGTACTATGTTTGTTACTTTATTTTTATTCTATAACCCATCTTTGAGTCTTTTTTTAATAGGAACTTGGTTTAAAATGGATTTTCAAATCTAAACCATCCCATTTCAAGTAAAAAAAAAAAAAAATGCTACCTTGCTAATTAAGTTTTTCATTTATGTTAAAAGTTTTGCTAGTTACATGCTTAGATTAGTATGACTCGATATGAATAATATTTTATTTTATTGAGCTTTTAATATTTCTTAAACATGAAAGTATGTGCTTATAGAGATTAACCCATACCTTATCTACTTGTAAATGATAAAAACTATTTTGAATATATCATTCTTGTTTTGAAATGATTTTTTATGGTAGCAATTTATTATTGAGGTCAAAGTTACACACTTGGAAGTATCTCTTATGTTTGGTAACTGGAAACCAACCTTGCTAAATGCAAAATAATTTTGTTGATAGTTGAATTGAGTTCATGTTTTTCTTGCTTGATAAATGAATAAAGTTGGTAGAGTCAAACTAGAGAGACATAAACATAGTTCCTAGATGCTCTTTATTGATTTTGTAGTTTATGGCACAAGAATTTTATTTTATTTTATTTTATTGGTTTTCAATTGAATTATACTTGAGTAGTTTTGCCGAACAGTTTTGGACCTTATGGTTTTGTGGAAAGTATAGTTGTTGTTCTACCAAAATAGTTATGGTTTAAAGCATAGTTAATTGTGGAAATCAATGAATTAGGAGTTTTCTAGGATTCCAAATCTTTTTAATTTTTTTATTTGTAAAGGAAATAATTTTAAATTTTCCAATATGAGAACTTTTTGTCTTTTTTTTTTTCATGCTTTTTTCTTAATGGTAGTTGTAATTTCACTCAACCTTGCTTTGTTTCAATTAACTTTGTGTAGATGTTGCAATCTAAAGATACTAATGTTGAAGTTGTGAGTTCAAGCAATCGATAAGCAAGTACAACTCTTCCTCCATCAAACACACAAATTGACAAGAATAAAGTGAAAAGCAATGAAGCCAAGATCAGTTGTATGTGAGCATTTCACTAAGTTTAAAGATGAAAATAAAGAAATAAAAAAATAAAATTAATGTCATAAGATACTTGTTGTTCATCCTACTAGAAATAACACACCGCACTTAAGTCTCATATGTATATACAAAAAAAAAAAAAAAAAACCTCTATAGTGTTGATCCTAACCAAACACAATGGAACCTTCACAAAATTGTTCAAAGAGGAAAAACGAATCTTAGCATATGAAAGTTAGATCAAAATATTATTAGAAACGCTTTAGCTTGTATGATTATTGTAGATGAACTTCGTATAAATTTGTAAAAGGAATGGGGTTTAAAAAATTTATGTTCGTTATCCAACTTAGGTTTAAAATTCTATCATGGATTTTACTATTTCAAGAGATTGCTATCAACTTTATTTAGATTAGAAATTAAATTTGAAGCAATTCTTGAAAAAAATTATCAAAAAGTTTGTCTTATCATAGATACATAAACATTTATTCAAAAAATTAATTACATGTATTTAAAGGTGTGTTTCATTGATAATAATTAGAAGTTGCATAAAAAGATTTTGATTTTTTTATCTGGTTGATAGTTATAAGGGTGCAAATTTGGAAAATGCAATTGAAAAGTACTTGATTAATTGGAAAATTGAAAAGATTTGTACTATTACACCGTGCAAGTATAAATAATGTGACAATTAGAGACTAAATGATAAATTAGTCCCTCTCGGTATCAAAAATAAATTAATTAGTTCCTTTTATTTTAAAAACTAATAATTTAGTTCTTGTACTTTGAGATTTATTTGTACTTTAGTTTTTTTTTCTCCTTTATAATTTATTTTGATTTTTTATTTTAAGAAATAGAAACCCAAAAAATATGAAAAAAAATATAAAAGATTGATGAGAAATAAGAGATTTTATGGAATAAAAATACTATTAAATTAAGCATGGTCAACACCGATTAAAAGACGAAATAATTGTTCTTGAAACAAGGTGGACTAATTAATTTTTTTCTTGAAACTAGAGGAACTAATTTATAATTTAGTCCAATTAGATATTTAAAAGATATTCTTAACAATGAGTAAATTGTAAATTAGTCCTCTCATTTTGAGAAAAAAATTAATTAGTCCTTATGATTTTAAAAAATTATTTAATTAGTCTTTTTAATCAGTATTGACCATGACTAATTTAGTATTTTTTTATTTTATAAAATATTTTTTTCTCATCAATCTTTTCATATTTTTACTTATTTTTTATTTTTATATATTTCTTAAAATAAAAAATCAAAATAAATTCAAAAATAGCAAAAAAGACTTTAACTCATTTCTAGAAGTGAGAGAGACTAATTTATAAGTTGCTCTCTTAAAAATTGGAGTCATAATATCTTAGATGAAAAATTACTTCATGTGAGGTATATGACATATAATTTGAATCTTGTTCTTGTTGATGATTAAAACATATAAATCCTTCGGTCTTTCGTGTTGGAATGGTCGTGAGGTATGATAGACAATCTCCAACTAGGTTGAAAAAATTTTAAAAATACATTGAGATTGAAAAGATTGATTCTAAGAGTTTGTTTTCATTTAGATGTTGTAACTAGGTAGAATTTAATTTATTTGATATTAGATGTGGCTCAAACGTTTGAGAGAGATTTTAGGAGATATTAGCAAATTGATCTTTTTATATAGGAGTGAACTTAGGGTGGATCATAGTGATGAAGTATTTGAGGCTTTTAATATTGATAATTAGAAGACTTGTAGGAAGATGGTGACAAAGTTGAAAAAAAAATTTATGACCTTACTAAACTTGTTTTGGGTTATTTGTATGTCACTTTTAATATTTATTTTGATGAGGTTTGTTTGCTTGAAAGTGATTTGAGAGAATGAGAAGAGAGTTTCGATCATGATACTTGAGTAATGGCTAGTAAAATGAAAGAAAAGTTTTATAAGTACCGAGGAGACAATAAGAAAATAAATAAATAAATTTATATTGCGGTTTGCTTGATCCTATGCATAGACTTGACTATGTCGCATTTTCATTTAATGAATTGTATAGTGAAGTGAATGTTACAATGATGACAAATGATGTAAGAGAATATATATATGTCTTGTTTGATTCATATTGCAAGTTATCAACACTTCAAGGTCAAAGTGGCCAAAGCAATTGAAGAATGAAAATGTCAAGTCAAAGCGATGTAACGGATAACTAAGAGGTAGAAAAAAAATGAAGAAGTTTTTGTAGTTTAAAAAAAAAGGAAAAGCGAAAGTGGAGGTGGAAAAATGAATTGGGGTTGGATAGGTTTTTTGGTGAAGATGTCGAAAATGGTGGTGATAATTTTGATATTTTGGAGTGGTAGAAACACAATTATCGTTGATTTTCCATCATTTCATAAATGACTCGTGATGCTTAGTGGTTTCAATATCTATAATTGCTTTAGAATATGTATTTAATAGTGAATGAAGGTTTTTTTGGATGAAAAGTATGCTCGATTAATATTATTATATTTACATGAATTAATACTAAAAAGAAAAATTTGAGTTAATGGCTGAATATGTAGTTAATTATTTAATCTATCTATATATCTTTAACCGATTAATTTTATTTATAATAGGAGTTAGGTTTTAATCGATCTTTTTGGCAAGATTTTCAACTCTAACAACTGAAATTACTTACATGATTTGTATATAAATTTTTTTTTTATTTGTCTAGCTTGCAAGGACCTTATAGAAATGAAATATAGTATATGCAAATAGCATTACTATATTTTATTTTTAAAATAACTCTACAAAGCAAACAAATAAAAAGTTTTTACATGCAAATCATATGATTAATTTTAGTAGTTTAATTTGAAAATCTTGATAGAAGGTTTTTCATGTGTAAATCTCGTGACTAATTATAGTGGTTTAACTTGAAAATCTCACTAGAAAATAGATTAGAAATTTAATATATATTTAAGGATAAAATTGATTCAATTAAAACTATAACAATAAATTAAAAATTCTCGTATTACATAAGAATAAATTTAACTATTAATCCAAAAAAATTAACATGTAATTAAAGTACTTGTAATTTTGGTATATGATTGAATGTGGAGTTTTGGCCTTCTCACAATGTTTGCATTATTATAATGATCATTTAGTATTTACGGTTTGTTATATTTGGTTTGGTACTTGGTGATTTATATATTTTGAGTATCGTCATGAATTTAGAAGTAAAACTATTGCTAAAGGATTATGTTTATTCATTGCAATGGGCACTTCATTTGTGTGCTTATTTTGAATCATGATTATTTATTTATTTATTATTATCTTATACTTTACTCGTCACGAATGTTGTTTCATGGAATGCGATTATTGCGAGAGATCTTACATGGGTCTTTTTGTTTATGTGTTGTTATAATATTATAAATAACATGTGCTATAGTTTATCAGTTCATTTGTTTGGGTCTTTTTTTAATGATCCGATCTATCCAAGCAATGGCAAGCAAGACTCATCAAGACTCTTTCTTGATTTTCTATCTTTTTTTTAAAAAAAATATATCATGTATTAGTGTCCGAACTATGTTCGTTTTTACCGAGGACTTGTTAAATGGTGCTTTTAAAATGTTGAATTTCTTGAATTTATTTATTATTATTATTATTATTATTATTATTTTGCCTCAATAGGAAGTTTCTTGTTTAAGCAACAATTATGTTTTTTCAATTACTAGGCTTTTTTTTTCCTCCATTAATCACTCGAGTCCTTTGGTTTGGTTAACGGTATAGGACATCATATCAAGTATACTTTACTCGTCATGGATTGTCGTTTCAAATGATAGAATTCTTTAGTTAGATTGTTATATGTACTGTACGTTTCTAAAGTTTAAGTGGCCCATTTTACTAAAAGCCCATGAGTCAAGACTCAATATCAAACAAGCCCATTTCAAAATAGGCCCATTTTGCTAAAAAAGCCAAACAAATTTGAAATTTCAAAAAATATATCAATTAATTGAAAACCAAAATTTGGATTTTTTAACCAAAAAAACAAAATAGCATTTTACTTATGTTTCAGTTTTTATTTTTAAAAATTCAATTAATAGAAAATCAAATCAAAATAATATAAAACCGAATCGAAAAATCAAATCAACACTTAAGACCTCAACTTTTAAGTGGTATTGCACAATTCAAAAATCTCCTTGTCTGTCCTCCCTCCTTACAACATCCTTTTCTTTTGTCGAGACTCGGATTATCAAGTAGGTTCCTCTCGTAGTTTTGCCATGTTATCCTAACTCTTTTGATATAGTTCATCCAACTTTCTTAGGCGTACGGTAACTAAAAATTATGCAATATATATATATATATACAACATGTAAATTTTTTAAAAAAATTTTACGTAATTTTTTTTTAATTTTTCAATTCTTTTTTTTTTTTTATGAAAGGTCAAAAAATGAATTATGACATTTAGTATTTGATTATGCGACCACCAAATTCATTATTAAAAAAAAAAAACCAAGAACTCTAGTTCAAACAATTTCAAAGTCACAAAAACCCTATACTCGACTCTACCACCATCATCATCCACACCAAATATTTCTTATAATTTTATTTCTTCACATTTCAATTAACAATAAATTCACTCTCATTTCTCAATTGTTCTCTTCCTATTCTATACATCGCACAATTATTGTCCTTAATTAAAGCATTTTCCAAACGACTACGAGCGAAAGGAACTCTAATTTTATGAGTATCTTCACACAACAATGGTTTTTTTTTTTTAAAGTAGGGTTAATTATGTTAGTAAGATTCTTTTAATTATTGGTTTGGTTTCAACCAGACTTACATTTTTGCACAAAAAAACAAAAAACGAACAATATTATATCAAAAACCAAAATAACTTATTAAATAAAATTTTGTTGATTGATTGTATGAATTGTAATCTTCTAGTATCATGGTTGGTAGATGCTATTCTTTTTCCAATAAGTGACCAATGAAAAAGAGTAAATGGAATGCAAAGTTATATATATATATATAAGGTTAGGCGAGTAAATAAGAGATATCACCTTTATAACCTACGTATCCCATGCTCCAAACCATAGTCTAGTCATGAACTTTATATTTTGTAGATCTACCTCCTTTACGAATTCTTCTACTTCTAATTCTTCTCAATCAAGGAAAATAATTAATAGTGTAGAATATGTGATTGAAGATTTTGAAAAACAAATTGATGATTGGGTAATACCCAAGATTCACAAAGATGAAATCTACAAAAACTCAAAATATAATATTTTCAAAACCGATGTTACTATCAAAATCGAGGAGAGGGATATTCAGCTTTTGAAACCCTTTGAAACGATTCACCTCCTCTTTTCAAAAACATAGAGACAAAAACTTCAAATACATTTATATAGATTTAGTTCAAGTGGGGATTAAACCACTTACAAAAGAAGGATTTAACACATCAATCCTAGCAGACCCTTAGAGATAATAGGTTTATCAATTTTTAGGATTCTCTCGCTTAGCTTTATAGAATCCAGTTTATGTAACGGACCGATATCTTTTGCCTATTACCTAAACTTCACGGTTTTCTTGAATAACAAAAACATTCCGGAGTCCTTAGTACTCCAAATCAAAACCCACAATTATAATATGATGGAAGGATCAATCCTAGTTACATTGATTATAAGAATCCATTATAAGGCCATGAACTCGCTTTTGTCTCAAAACACAAAAGACAATCAACCAATGGAGAAACCTTTCTCCTACAAACGGATCCGACTGGATCCAATACTCGTCATTCCCAAACCTATTAGGTGGAAAGACATAGTCCTACCGTACAAATAGATCTTAAAAGGTATAAGCTAACCTAAATCTCTACCAATTCTAGAGATTCCAAAACCCAATACACAAATAAGGTCTATAGCTCAACATTTAGATGGGAGTGTTAGACTCTCATTTGATAGAAAATTTATCGGTAGTAGATTTTCCGATGTTGTATCTAGTTCTCAAACTTTTGACTTAGGTAGAATTTCAAAAATTTCCTTTGTCATAAATTTACCAAATACTAGGAGAGATACGAACTTAGACCAAGGTCTACAATTCCCTAGTATGCATCATAGGTTTTCAACTTCGATATTCCAAATCTCGTTTTACAAAATGTTGATTATTGTACAAACATCCCAAAACCCGGATATTCAAACTAGGATGATTCTCTATCTTTATCTCCTACTACATCTGCCATCACTCGAAAATATTGCAAACGAATGTAATGCTTTGTCCGATGATACATTTGAAGTAGATAAAAAATATCCGCATAATGATTTCTATGCAAAACATAATTTTGAAAAAAGAATTTGGTTCTTTAAAAACTTTCTTGACAACGGGAAAGATATTCAAAATGAATTTTATGAATTTATAAATCTAGATAAAGTTCATATTTTCTTCTTTGATTGGTTTGAATTGTATGTTAGTAATAATAATATTTCTTACCCTTTTATTAGAACAAGTAAGCCCCGTTACGACCGGAAACAAAACTCCCCTTTGGAAAGTAGAAGGAAAGACTATCCGAGTCCGAACACCCTCCTTTAAGGAAACTCACCTTCTCCCACGGAGAAGCCAAAATAGAAGCATGTCCTTACAAAATACCCAAGGATGATAACTTTGTCAACATCCAAAACATTGTTCAACGAACAATTTTTCCAATGCCAACTTTCAAACCATAGGAAAACAATTAGTTAGGAAACTCGAGGCTTGTTGGTTTGGATTTGTTGTTGGCTTGTCCTAGAAACCCGAAAGGGTTTAAAGAAGGTAGATCTACATAATATAGAGTCCATGACTAGACTATGGTTTGAAGCATGGGATACGCGAGTTATGAAGGTGATATCTTTGATTTACTCGCCTAAACTTAAGGACTATTTTACCTTTAATGGTCATTTTAGAATTATTTGTCTGCAGAAAGTCTTTCATAGGTTTTAGAATGAAACCGTTTTGGAACTATGCCTAATTTAATGCAATTTAAATCAGCACAAATATCAAATAAGACAATAGTATCAATTTTGAAATTGTTTTGAAAAACAAAAGTTATCTTAATCAAGTATTTCCTCGAAGTAACTTCTCTAAGTACAAAAAGAAAGTCTTCTGGAACACGTTCAAGGTTTTGCAGCCTTTTGATTTTCTTTAGGGTTTTCGGAGGCGAGTCTAACTCTTCCTCTATCTCGTTTTTCTAAAAGAGTTTTTAAAAGACTTGAGTCATATATATGTATAAACTTTTTTTTTTTTTTTTAGTTGTGGACGCATGCACCGTTTTATATGATAAATAAATAAGTCAATAAGTTTTTTTTTAAAAAAATTTTCCAACAAATTATCTATTATATTTTTATATTCATAGTCATTTTCTATATATTATTTTAAACAAATGAATTTATTTTTTAATTGTATTGGAATTTTCTCAATCATATTGCATAAATGTAGGAAAGAAAAATGAGTTTATATATATTAAAATTTATTAATATTTTCCTTATAGAAAAAGTCTTTATTTTCAAATAGAAAAAGGAAAATATTAATAAATTTTACAATCTTATAAAAATGAAAAATTTTAGAATATCCAAAAATAACTACCTAATATTTTAAAGATTTAGAAATAGAATAAAAAAATGCCTGCCCGTACCAAGCCCACGAGCAGCCATAAGCAATTTTTTAGTTGTCTAACAATGTTGTGTTTTTTTTCCCCTTAAAAAAACGTTTAATTATATTTTTTTCTTTACACTAAAAATTACGTCATCGGTTTGAAAATATAACTTATTTTAAATTTCAAATTTATTATTTATTTATTTGAATGGCACCCAAAGACCCTCACTATGTTGTCATATTTGTGTATCCTTATCAGGAGGTCAAATAGTTATGTTATAAAAACGAAAAAAAATTCCAAGAGTTTTGGGTCATTTGACCTTTTCTCTAGCAGAGAAAGGCAAATTACTTCCATACCTAAAGGGCAAAAATAATTATAAAAAAAGACCAAACAAAAAAAAAGGAAAAAAAAACGTGGAAAGGGAAAACAAAGATTAATACCCAGTAGCCAGGTCAGGACCCGAGCAGTTAAGTGGGTCATTTTTTAATCGAATGAACAAAACCCAACAAAGTTAGGGTTTTTGGCTAAAAACGGGTCGTCTAGTCTACCGTTCCCATTTCACAGAGCTAGCTCGCCTACTGACGCTGAGAGAGAGAGAGAGAGAGGGAGGGAGGGAGGGAAAGATGTGGAGATCAATAGCAGCAAAATCCAGAGTGGTAGCACGGAACTTTGGTGCAACCAAAAACCCCAACTACAGCAACAAGGTATATCCTTCTCAATCTCATATCTCCATGTGGGTTTCCTCTCAGTCTAATCAAAACCTTAGATTTCTCTCACATTTCTCTTCAAACCCAAATGAAAATGATCATTCCCCCCTGCCAGTGATGATTCTTCAATGATTTTTGGGGAAGATAATGATACCCAGTTTGAAGGTTTGTCAGAGCATTTTTCACTGCCTTCTAGTGAAGACGATGATTCCCAGATGGATAATTATGCTCCTGGGGATGTGAGTGTTGATAGTGTTGTTGGAGAAGAGAATGAGGTTGGAGAAGAGAATGAGGAGAGTGAGGCTTATGAGATAGATGTGGAGAAGTTAGAGAAAGTGTTGTCTCTGTTGCAAAGTAGTGTTGATGGGTCTTTAGAGTCAACTCTTGATAGTCTTAGCTTGGATTTACATGAGGAGTTTTTGGTGAAAGTGCTCGAGACTCCGCTTGTTTTGGGGGAGAATTTGATTAGGTTTTTTAAATGGGCGATGAAGAAGCAGGATCTTAGTGTCAATACTCATGTAATTGATGCGCTTGTTTGCTCTATATGTAATAGTGATCTTAGAAGAAAAAATGCTTATGCCTTGTGGGATTTGGTTAGGGAAATTGGTGAAAAGAATGATGGTTTGGTGAGTATAGCGAGTCTTAATCAGTTGATAGCTTTGTTGTCTAAGTTAGGTAAAGGGAAGGCTGCTTTAGAGGTTTTTGACAAATCAAAGGATTTTGGCTGTGTCCCGGATTCAAACACGTATTATTATACAATTGAAGCTCTTTGTAGGCGCTCGTTTTATGATTGGGCATGGATGGTTTGTGAGAAGATGCTGGATAAAGGAACCTTGCCTGATAGTGAGAACATTGGTAAGATTATTTGTTGGTTATGTAAAGGGAGTAAGGCAAAGGATGCCCACACAGTTTATATATTGGCAAAGGAGAAGAACAAGTGCCCACCTAAGTCTGCTCTCCATTTTTTGATTGGATCACTATGCCGGGATGATGGAACTGTCAAATTAGCTTTGGAGATGTTGGATAGTTTCGAAGGAGAAGTACGAAAGTATGGTATTAAGCCTTTTTCATCTGTCATTCGTGGTTTGTGTAGGATCAAAGATCTTGATGGTGCTAAACAGTTACTTTCTAAGATGATTGCAGAGGGCCCACCTCCTGGCAATGCTGTTTTTAATACAGTAATCAGTGCCTATTGTAAGGATGGATGTATGAAGGAGGCAATAGAGATTATGAAGCTTATGGAAAGTCGGGGTCTGAAACCAGATGTGTACACGTATACTGTTATTATGAGTGGTTATTCAAGTGGTGGCCAGATGGAGGAGGCACGCTCCATACTATCTGAAGCCAAAAAGAAGCACTCTAAGCTGAGTCATGTAACTTACCATACACTTATTCGAGGGTATTGCAAACTGGAGCAGTTTGACAAAGCTTTGGAGTTGTTGAGAGAAATGGAGAAGTTTGGGGTTCAGCCTAATGTAGACGAGTACAATAAGTTGATTCAATCTCTTTGCTTAAAGTCTTTAGATTGGGGAACAGCAGAGAAGCTGTTTGCAGAAATGAAGGAGAAAGGCTTGTATCTAAATTCAATCACTCGGAGCCTTATAACAGCAGTCAAGGAGCTGGAGGAGGAGGGGTTAGCAAAAGAAGTAAGCATTGAAGCCTGAATTTTTAGTGGGGTTTTCTTGTTGTGTAGCATTCAGATGTTTAATTCTTCATTTTGTAGTATCTTACTCTCTCCTATAAAATAACGAGTGAAACTCTACAGTTCAATTTTGTTAGCATGCATTCAACCTCTTTTCACATCAATGAATTACGAAATAGTTACAATTATGTTCATGTGATCCATTTCTTGGATGTTCATGCTTCTGATTTGTGCTACCACTTTCCTTCCTAAGTTGGATGTTTGTAGGCAAGAAGTGGGAACATGAACAAATTAGCGATGCTTTCAGCGAGATGAATTGTGAGGTTTGTTGTTTATGGATTTCATTTTCACAAATCATTAGAGGTTTTAGATCTTATGACATTTTCTTAGATTTCATTTGTAGCTCCTTTGGGATATGGCTGGAATAATATTTCGAAGTTTCCACAAAACCAACCTTTTCAACCCCAACATGGTTTCGCTTTTTTAGCAATTTTCTCTTTCGTTAAATTGTTATTATTCTAGAACTAGAGACTATATGGAAGATTCTGCAAAGAGTGCTGGTATTTGTGTAGATGCATTATTTTGGTTGGCGCTTGAAAGAGTTTTTAAAATGCATAATGCATATTACAGGCCAACAAGCCCTGCTATATCTGTTGTTATTCATGGGGGTAAGATAAATCAACTGAGCTGGACCTTCACTGGTGCTGTGAGGGGTGTATTTTCTTTGTTGAGGTGTATCTTGATGCAGCAAGTTATTTGGTTAGCCATTTTTTTTGGTGCCTAATTCTTGAATTAAGGAACTGTGATAATTCCTTGATTCGATGCTAAATACTTTCATTCAAAAATGATTTGTCGATGAATGCATAGTCTGCTTATACTTTGTGCTAGTCTTTGAATGAACCATGAACTACTTTGAGCCGCTTGCAACCATGTCATCAAGCAATCGTTGATCTTCTGATAATGAACCACTGCACATGTTTTTTTATGCTGTTTTGCCTCTATCTGGTGTCTAGTAGTCTCACTTAAGTTTTACTATGTGGCTTCAAATTCTGTAATGCGCAAAAGGTCATCTGCATATACAGATTCGTTAATGGTCGATTTTTTAGGGATCAATCTGGATTGTACTTGCTTTCTCAAATTTATTTTGAACTTCCAATCTCTGTTAAGATCCATATGGATGAAACCTGACTGGTTCTGAACAATTTGTTGATAATTTCAGTAAAAGCCAGTCAAAACAATTTTTATTAAGAGCAAACTTATATATATATTTTGTTGTTGTTGTTGTAAATATATACGTAATTAAGAATATTAATAGAGAATATTTTATCTTGTTATAGACTATTATTCATGATATGAAGTATATAAATAAGCTGATTTTAAATTGAAATAATACAAGTACATAAATTATATTAAATTAATGTAACATTTCAAGCTAAAAATATTAGCGTTAGCTTCATTTAGATACTAAAAATCTTATAATAGATTTAATTATTTTATTGTTATTTTAATTCAAATAAATTTACTTATAGTACAATAAGCGCCGCAGAGAGCTTCTGAAGTTGTCAGTCAATGTATTATAAATATATTGCCATTAGACAGCATATGCTAGCAAAGCGAAGGACAATAATATTTCTTGAATTCTCAAAATTGAAGTTCTTTTTAACCCACAAGGTTTTGGTTGCTTTCCAGCTTTACAAACTTCTGATATCCCTATGACGAGCTATCATGATTCAAATGTAAAACATACATTAATTAATTCACAAGTTGAAGTAAAATAATTGAAAATTTTCATTGCTGCAATTGAAGTCTGAAGACATTTTTAGTGTTTTGGGGGGCTAGAGTGTGCATTATTATAGACGCTTGCCTTACCTGCAGTGTGCTTTTCACAGATCGATGTCCATAGCTACTTGGTTTTTATCAAACATCAACTTTTCTTTCTTTGTTCTTTGTTTCCAACCCAACAAGGAAATGAATTAAATGACGACAGCTTTGAAAATGCCTAGTCCGTAAGTTCCAAAACACATGCACTGCTTTCTCCGATTGGCCTATGATAGCATAGACATTTCTCGTTGATTATGATGTTTTTGGCATGTTATGGCATTCATTAATGTGATCGTGCCAACTCCAACTGCATTATTCCTATGCTTAACTTCAAACTGTTTTTAGTAAAGCTAAGACTGGACCTGGATTCACGTACATCAATTATATCTAAGGTGAAGTATCCCTTATATGCTTTTAGGTATGGTATCCCATAGAAGACAACGAAGCATTTAACAGTATTTAAAACATTGGTCATGCCTATATAGATTAAACAAAGAACTTTGGAAATGATGAAGGAAATGAACCAAAACGAATTTAAGAGGAGTGATATTGTAGTATGAGTCAATTTCTCTGCTTTGGCATACCCTAAAAATACTGCTGGTTAACACGTTCCACCCTGATCACATTTCATCCTGTTTTTGGTGTTCAAATAAAGAAGTAGATGTTAATACAATGTGGAGCCGGAGAAATTGCTGTCTGTTCTTAAAAGCCTTGGCACACGTCACCGTGTTTCTCTTCATCACAGCATGTTCAGGAGGTCAGTTGTCCGAAACCGAGTCTTTCTTCAATTTCATTAGAGCCATTGATCCCCAAAATGTGCTAAGAATCAGCTGGAATGGAATACTCCCACATCCCTGCTCAAATAGGTGGAAGGGTGTCAAGTGCAATTTTGAGGCTACTACTATAACTCAAATCAGGCTTGACAACCAGAGTTTTACTGGGGCAATTGATGCAGGCTCCCTTTGTAAGCTCCAACATCTGCAAGTTCTGAGCTTAGCAAAGAATCTTATCCAAGGAAATATTCCTCACTCCATCTTGAATTGTAGAAGCCTGACCTATTTAAATCTAAGCAGCAATCTTTTGAGGGGAAGAGTGCCTGTGGCTCTAATCAATTTGAAATATCTCAGGATCTTGGATATTTCTAACAATTATTTAACAGGAATTATCCCTCATTCCAAACAGGAATTTGTGCATCTAGATAAACATTCCATGAAACATGGTAGAGTGAAGATGTACAATCTTCAAAAATTGGCAACAGTGGCAGACTCCAAGGCTCTAAATAGCATTGACGCTGGTTCTGTATCACATCCTGCAGACCCACCCAATGGTAGCAAGTCTGGCTCTGGCACAGAGAAATGGTATGACAAAGCTATATACGTCATGCCATTAGTTTTAGTCATTGTATTTTCCTCTGTATTAGCATACTTTGTGATCAAGAAGTTTTCTGATTCGGCCAAAGATAGGGAGATTCTGAAATCTCTAGCACACTCTCCTCAGAAAACTCCTCCACATGTACCTCAAGAAGACTTGAAGCCTAAAGAAAGATGCTCAGAGCTCGTTTTCTTTGTTGAAGAGAAAGAAAGGTTCAGATTGGATGACCTCTTTGAAGCCACGGCAGACTTGCAAAGCCAGACCCCTAACAGCAGTCTGTACAAGGTGAAGCTTAAGAACAACATTGTATATGCAGTCAAAAGATTGAAGAAATTGCAGGTATCCTTTGAGGAGTTTGGCCAAACAATGAGGCAGATAGGGAATTTGAAGCATCCAAACATTCTATCCCTTGTTGGTTACAATTCCACTGATGAGGAAAAACTTCTAATATACAAGTATCAAAGCAGTGGAAGCCTGCTAAACCTTGTAGAGGGTAAGTTTTGCTTATCTTGATTTAAAATAGTCCCAACGATGATACGCAAACCCATGCATCAGACTCAGAAAAGCATGCACGCATCAGGGTTGTTCAAATGCGATAAGATCTGTGCAAGCTATTTCAGGCCTGCGAGCTTGGATACTCTTTTTAACTTCTCTCCTATAGTCCTATGTGTGAACCTGTTGCTTGTGGAATATAGTTATGCATGTCTTTCTCTTCAGAACAACACAATATATCACTTGTCCAATATTTTTATGACTACCATTATCATTTTCGGATTCTGAAAATGTGTTATTTTCCTACATATATCTCAGCAGATTATTGTTGGTAACCTGCAGGCTACATTGAAGGCAAGAGGGAGTTCCCATGGAAACTTCGGCTGTCAATAGCCACTGGCATTGCAAGGGGTCTGGACTTCATATATAGGAACCCTATTGACCATGAGATAATACCTCATGGGAACATTAAGCTTTCAAATATCCTGTTGGATGAAAATCAAGAACCTGTAATTAGTGAGTATGGATTTTCAAGATTTTTGGACCCCAAGAGAGCTTGGTCCTTTTCCTCCAACGGCTATACAGCCCCTGAGAAAACTTTATCAGAACAAGGCGATGTTTTCAGCTTTGGAATAATTTTGCTCGAGTTGCTAACAGGAAAAACAGTGGAGAAGAGTGGGATAGACCTTCCTAAATGGGTCAGATCCATAGTGAGGGAGGAATGGACGGGAGAAGTTTTTGACAAGGAGGTTAATCCCGCTGCGAGGCAATATGCATTTCCTTTGCTCAATATCTCTCTCAAATGTGTGTCAAATTCACCAGAAGAAAGGCCAACTATGGGAGAGGTGATGGAGACGATAGAGGAAGTAGTTAATACACACGAGGACTTCACTATTTCTTCTATGGGCTCAATAGTATCAAGTCCACAGGAATGGTGCTTACTTCACTCTGTCATACCTGAGACTTGGGATACTCCTGGCTCAAATTATTGACTGTATTTCTCAAGGGACTTTTGCCTTCTTTCTGATTTGAACTACAGTAGCTTTTAGTTTGTTGAGTAAGACTAAGAAGGCACCTCGATCGCATGCTACAATATTCTACCTAATAAACTACCTTTCTAAGTCTTTCCCGCAATGCATATATATATATATATTGATTTTTATCCTAATTATTTTCTTTTTATTCTTGACACAAAAAAAAAAAAAAAAAAGAAAGAAAGAAAGAAAAAAGAAAAAAAGAGAAGAAGCTAATTAAGATAAGTGGCTAAAACTTAAGAGGTGTTTGATAACCTATTTAAATAGCTTAAAAATTAAGGTGTTGTTTGGTAATCGGGAATAGAGTGGTGAGAATGAAAATGCGGGAATCGAATGAAAATTAAGAAATTAGAATGACATTTATATTCCCATACCGTGTTTGGAATACTAATGAGGAATCGAAGTGCAATTTAAATTTTTTAATATCTGATTTTTTATACAAATAAAAATAATGATTAAAAAAATAATTTTATCAAACTATAATGATTGTAAAAATAATAAAGGTGATGATGGTGGTTTTAGTAGTGGTGATAGGGGTAGTGGTCACGATAGTGGTGTTGGTGCTTGTGGTAGTTACGATGGTGATGGTGATGGTGGTGGTAGTTGTGATGGTGGTTGTGTTGGTAGTGATAAAAGTAATTAATAGACAATAAATAAATAAAATATATTATTACTTTGAAAAAAAATATTTCATTCTCATTCTTTATTTTTATTTCCATATCGTATATGGGAATGAAGTTGTGTGTAAATTATCATTCTTATTCCCACTTCATTCCTTTTAACCAAACAGTATCGCAACGTGAGAATAAAACTTTTCTCGCTCATTCCCACCACTCTATTTCGATTACCAAATAACACCTTAATATACACATCATATTATGTAAGAAAATGTAATTCGTATAACTCTAAAATTTAATTTTATTAATTATTGTTTTTGCTCATAATTTCTTTTCTATGATATATGGTATAGTAATTGTCAATTAATTACTTGTATCTACTAATCAAATTGTGTTTCATCATCAATTAACATTCAATTTCATACCTCATTATCAACTTCATTGACTAAACCATAATTTCATCATCAATGCTCAATTAAATCATCGATTCTATTTTAATTCACTCAATGCTCTTTTCATTAATCTTTAATTGTATTTTTATAACCTAATTCTTCATTTTCTCCAAATTTCTTTTCAATTCAATCTCACACAACTTGTATCTACAATCTATCATCTCAACCAACTTGGGGATTTCTCAAACCCATAATTCAATTATTAATGTCACAACTTTATTATCTTATTTTAAGCATTAATTATTATAAGTAATCATTTAATAATTAAATTTCTAAATTCAACTCAAACTCTAACCCTAACTTAGCTCAATATTTAAATGAATGACAAACCCATCACAATTCAATCTCTTAATCATCAATAATCATCTAAGAATATTTTAAATAGCTAAAATCATAGTAAAAATCGTATATTTATTTGTGGGTTCAAATTTCAAACTAAAAAACATCAACTTTTTAAAACTTAAATCTTGCTTAATGTTAGTTTGGTTCATCAAGAACTAACATAATCTATTGTTTTCAGTGGAGGGATAAGTTAGAAATGGGTGAGAGATGGTGGAATTGAAGTAGGAGGGTTAAGGCTTGAGAGGGATAGCAAGAAAGATGAAAAAAATGGACAAAAATGACCCATTCCCAGCTTTTAAACAAGGGTCCCTTTTTTTAATTTTAATTTTTACATTACTTTACCTTAAAACAAACTTTATCTCAACTTCTAAACTTCTATTTAAGAGTCAAAATTTTTATTATTTTGATTCATTTTATGTAATAAATTTAATCAAACTTAACTAATTCTAATTACCTTATCTTTCTTTAATCTCAAAACACATTTAATCTAAAATACTTCACATAATAAAAACAATTAGAAAATATCAATTACATGCATAAAACAAAAATGAAATTAACACACACCCACAAGTATACATATACATAATATGAAGAAGAAAATTTTAGGTGTTACAATCCTCCCCTCCTTATAGAAATTTAGTCCTTAAAATTTACTCACAAAAAGTTCTAAATACTTAATCCTCATCTATTCTTCCTTTTCTTGTGCAGCCTTCTTCCGCACTATGACTTATTCACAAAACTTTCAACAAAGTAATCATTTTGTTCCTTAGCTTCTTAATTTCAACTTCGCCTTTTTGCATAGGTCAAGTCTAAAGTTAACTCCACCAATTCTACTACCAATACATGATTTTGGTCATTCATAAACTTTTTTAGCATTGCTATATGGAAGATGTTATGGACTCCCGATAGAGATGGAAGTGGAGCCAATCTGTATGCTTGGTCATCTACCGTATCAAGAATCTCATAAGTCCTAATGTACCTCGGACCGAACTTTCCCTTCATCCCAAACATCATTACTCTTATCATCAATGTTGACTTCAAAAATACATTATCACCAACCTTAAACTTCAAATCCTTCCTTCTCCGATCGATGTAGCTCTTTTACCTACTCTAAGCTATTTTCATTCTTAACCTTATCTTCTTTATCACCTCGATCATTTGTCGAGCTATCTCAAGTTCAAATATTTTTCTTTTACTTATATCATCCTAATGAATTGATGATCTACACCTTCTATATCATGCCTCATAAGATAGAATTTCTATACTTGCTTGGTAACTATTATTATAGGAAAATTTCACCAATGATAAATATTTTTCTCATCTACCTAACCAATTAAGTACACAAGCCATCAATATGTCCTTTAACACCCGTATCACTTTCTTTGATCGCCCATCATTTTATGAGTGAAAAATAGTACTATAATTTAGTCTAGTACCTATTACCTCATGTAAACTCTTTTAAAAGTTTGATGTTAATCTCAAATCTCTATCGGATACAATAGATACTAGTATTCTATGTAACCTTATTATCCCTCTCATATATAACTCTACATACTAGGTCATACTTAAAGTCGTTTTCATTGGCAAAAAAAAAAAAAAAAAAAAAGAGAGCCGACTTTATCAACCTATCTACAATGACCTAGATGGCATTAAACCTTCTTCCGACCTCGATAATCTCACTAAAAATCCATAGTTATGTTTTTCCACTTCCATTAAGGTATTACCTAAGGTTGTAGCAAATTCGATGGTCTTTGATGCTCGACTTTTACCTACTACTAGATCAAGCATCTAGCTATAAGATTTACTACATCCTTCTTCATTCCTTTCTATTACTCAAATGTAATGAATAAGACATAAAATGCACCTTAATCAAAATTTCTTCTCTTAAATCTTTATCCTTTGGTACATATAACCTACCCTAATATCTTATTGCCTATCACCATCAACTATAAAATATGGTCTTTTTCCTTCCTTTACTTCTTTCTTTAACCTAACCGAGTTCAAGTATAAGTTAATTGTCTACTCTTGATTCTACACCTCAAATCGAGCTTTATTACCAAAGTCGACAGACCTACACTTACATCTCTTAAACACTAACTCTATAATAAGCTTATCTAAATCCCTCAAAATACCCATTTATACTACATATATTGTTACTCATATTTTTTTACTTAAGACATCTTCCACTCGCATTTTCCTTTTCTAAATGATAACATCATACAAGATCATAATCCTCCAACACCTCTAACTATCTTCTCTACCTTATGTTTGAATTTTTTGAGTAAAAAAATACTTAAGACTCTTATGGTTAGTATAAATCTCACATCTCATCCCATATAAATAGTGTCTCTAAATTTTAAAAACAAATACCACTATTGCTAATTCTAGACCATACATGAAGTATTTCCTTTTATAGTCTTTCAACTATCTTGAGACATAAGTTATAACCTTTCCCCCTTGTATTAATACCACCCTCAATCTTATCTTATATGCATCCATGTACACTATAAATTTGCTCTTATTAGTTGAGAGGACCAACGTAGGTACAGTAGTCAACCTTTGCTTCAACTCTTAGAAAATCACCACGTATTCATTTCTCTACTTAAATCTAGCATTTTTCTTAGTTAACTTCATCAATGGCGTAGCCAATTTTGAGAAAAACCTCAATAAACCTTTGATAATACCCAAACATTCCTAAAAATATTTGAACCTTTGATAAATTTTTAGGTTGTCCCCAACTATAAACCACCTCAATCTTACTCAAATCTACCCTTCTCACATCCATTATCTTTATATGACCAAAAAAGGCTATCTTATCTAGTCAAAATGCATATTCTTTAAACTTCACATGCAAATGGTGCTCCCTCGGTATTTGTAGAGTGATTATCAAGTGCTCTACATGCTTTTCCCTCATCTTAGAGTAGACCAAGGTATCATCAAAGAAGAAAATGATAAATTAGTCTAGATATTCATAGAATTCTCAATTTATGAGGTCCATAAAAGTTATAGGACCATTTGTTAGTCCGAAAAGCATCACTAGAACTTCATAATGACCATAACTAGTTTGAAAAGTAGTTTTATTCAAATCTCCTTTCTTAATTCTCAATTAATGGTACCCTAATAGCAAATAGATCTTAGAAAAGACTCGATGTCTTTTGTAATTGACCAAACAACTCATCAATACAAGGAATGGGTATTTGTTCTTAATTATTACTCGATTCAAATCCAAGTAATCTATGTATAACCTCAATGTCTCATCCTTCTTCTTCATAAATAGAACTTGTATACCTCATGATGAACAAATTGGCATTATATATCCCTTATCTAGTAACTCTTGTATTTTCTTCTTCAAATCCTTCAATTCTATCGGTGCCAACCCTTTAAAAAGTCTTAGAAACTAGAATAGTTCTCGATTCTAACTCTATCTTTAAATCAATCTCCCTCACCAAGTAGTAACCTTTTCATTTCCTTCAAAAATACATCTACAAACTCCCTTAGTATCTTAATATTCTTTAGTTTCTCCTTCATCTTCATACTAGTATCTACTATATTAGCTAGATATCATGTGCTTTCATTCCCTATCATCGTCCATGCTTTTATAACCAACACCATCGGTACCACTTCGCTAGGTGGTTGGAATGTTACCACTTTCACTTTACAGCTTAATTCTAGCTTCATACTTTGACAAATAAGTTGAGCTTAGTATTATATCAAAATTCCTAATACTAAGTACTATTAAGTTCATTTTTATTGACCTCTTTCTAATCATAAGCTAACATCCCCTTACCAGGTTTTTAGACTCCTTTATGTCCCTATATGGTAACTTTACTTCATAAAGAGATTCTAACATTTCGATTTCACACTTAATCTTCTTACTAGAGATCTTGATATTAAAGCGTGAGTATCTCCTAAATCTATCAAAGCATATGCAACAAGTCTAGAAGTTAGAAAGTTCACAAACTATACTCGTATTATTATGATCTCGCTTGGAATTTGAATGGTTGCTCTTTAGGTGGTTGAAAAGTCACATAATCTTAAATGATCCGATAAATCTCGTGCTCAATTTTCTTTTCTTTCCAAAACTTATAAATTCTCTCTTTCTCTCTCTCTCTCACACACACACACACACATATATTAGTGACTAAGTTCACTAGATCTAGTCCTAATTGTAACTAAACAACAATCATCATTCAATCAGTCATTTGTTTAACCTTAGCATTCTATCAAATAATTATTCATTATTGGTTCAAATTTTAACACCTTATTACATAATCATCACCATATCATTTAAATTACTAGAAGACTAAAATATCATTATACATATCATATACATACTTTAACTCAATTCTATAATGCATATAAAGCAAGAAACCACTTACTTGTTGATATTGTTACGGGCATAGAACTTATGTGTTCCATCATACCTTAAACATTCAATTCTTATCTACTTCTATAAAATCCAAAACCTTATTTTCTAATTAAGTCTCGCATAATCTATTTTGTTGTAATACCATGCTATAACACTCATCGTTCGAGATGGCTTACTAGAAGGGTCACGGACGAATGAGTCATTACTAAAACCTATATCTTTTTATTATCATTAAACTTTATTCCAAATTTTATCTCATTCATCATTAAACATATCAATTAAAACATATAATTAATAATGTAACCATATGATCATCTCATTAACATAGTGGAAGCATTCCGTTAAAATTTCATCCATACTCTATCTCATCATTATTACCACAATTCATTCTTAAATTCTTCAAAAAAAAAAAACATCTTTCATCATCGTTCAATATTTATAAATAACCTCAACCATCTATCCATACTCGATTACTAAATAATAATTTACAACCTTCAAAAATTTAATATTCTTATATCTAATATTCATAAACTTTAAACATTCATATATAAACTCATACTCATTCATTAAATTATAACACATTCTTTATTGCTTTAGGGACACTCAAGATAAGCATATAAGTTACTAGACACCGAGAGTAGTATTAGGATCCTCAATATTTGTATCATACCTACACCATAGAACAAACATGAGATATGAATATCTCAATAAGTGTAATATGCTTGTTTTTACATTAAAAACTTTCATTATATGAATGTCTTTTAAAATTATTTTTCTTCTTTTGGCCAGCTAGAAGATGCCAACCTAGTGCACCATAGCCCTTAAGTTTGACTTTCCCTTCATGGGATAGTCACCTCACTATAGCCACTAGGCTAGTAAGGTCTAGCCATAATTAAAAAAAAAAAAGTCACATTAACTTCAATATTTAAAACCTCAACATTAAACCTTAATAGTTACCCTCAATGACTAATCTTTACCTTTAATGATAAAACATCAACATGCATTCAATACATTTTCTCGTCATAAAATGCTATTTACATATGCATATAATTCATTTCGTCACAATCAACATGTAAAGCATATGTATGGATATAAATGCACTTTAAGACCATAACAACACGTCATTCACATTAAATACATAGTATTTAGATCCATGGTGAAGGTGAGTTACACTTACTTGATTCATTTAAAACTAGTGCTAATTATAACAATTCTCTAACAATCGGTACCTCAACTCAATTCAATAACTTAACCATACACATCATAGTACATAAGAAATTGTAATTCTTTATATAACTCTAACATTTAATTTTATTAATTATTGTTCTTTCTTGTAATTTCTTTTCTATGATATTTGGTATAGTAATTGTCCATTAATTATTTATATCTACTTATCCAATTGTGTTTGATCATCAATTAACATTCAATTTCATATCTCATTATCAATTTCAACATCAATTCTCAATTAAATCATTGATTCTATTCTAATTCACTTAATTCTCTTTTCATTCATCTTTAATTATATTTCTATAACCTAATTCTTCATTTTTCTCAATTTTCTTTTCAATTCAATCCTTGCACAACTTGTCTCTACAATCTATCATCTCAACCAAATTGGGAATTTTCCAAACTTATAGTTCAATAATCAATTTTGATACTTTTATTATCTCATTTCAAGCATCAATTAGTGTAAATAATTATTTAATCATTAAATCTCAAATTCAACTCAAATCCTAACTCTAACCTATCTCAATCTTTAAATCAATGACAAACCCATCATAATTCAACCTCTTAATCACCAATAATTATCTAAGAATACATCAAATAACTAAAAATCATGGTAAAAATCATACCTTTCTTTATGGGTACAAATTTCAAACTCAAGAATACCAACTCTTCAAACTTCAATCTTTTTTATTATCAACTTGGCTCATCAAAAACTAACATAATCTACTACTTTTAGTGGTTGGATAAGTTAGAAATGGGTGAGAGATGGTGGAATTGAACCGGGAGGGTTAAGGTTTGAGAGTGAAAGCAAGAGGAAGGAAGAAAAATGGGAAAAAAAATGACCCTTTCGTTTATTAAACAAAGGCCCTTTTTATTTTTATTTTTTTCACAATTAATTCCCCTCAAAACCAATTTCATTTTCACTTATACACTTCTATTTGAGACTCAAATTTTTCATTATTTTGATCCATTTTACTTAACAAATTTAATCAAACTTACCTAACTCTAATTATTCTAGTTTTCTTTAATATCAAAACACATTTAATCTAAAACACTTCACATAATAAAAATAATTAAAAAATATCGAGTCACTTGCATAAAACAAGAATGAAATCAAGATACTCTTAAATATACACATATATAATATGAAGAAAAAAATTCAAACTTTACACTTACACTCGTAATCACCAACTTGCTCCCTCTAAAACTAGTTGAAGAAGCTAGGTGAGGAGATGGACGAGCTTATTGCTAGGCAGAATTTTTTTTAAAAGTTCGATTGTCAAGGGTGAAGTCAAGGTTAATTACTTCCAATGTCCTTTTGCTATCGATGTTTCATTAGTTGGATCCTTCGCTATTAATATCATTAATATAGTCCATACACATTGTCATAATAGTCATACCACACCGGTCTATATTAAAAAGGTAAAACAAATTGATTAAATATAATTCATTTTTATAATTCTTTATATTTAAGAAAAGAAAAGAAAAATAATAAACCTTAAGAACTCAATATTATCCTTTTTATAAGTTTTGTTTTTGCTATCTTCTCTTTGGCTAGCAGAACAAAAAATATGCTGAAAAGTCTTCCTTAATTAGTTTTCAAATCCTACCCGGTTATTAAATTTTAGGAAGCACTTCAAAGACCCAAACCTACTCCATCTCTTCTGCCTCACAGAATCCCCCACAGACATTAAACTAAACAATTCTCTTGCTTTCAAAACATCATCACCTAATAAACCCATGAATCAACACATTACAAGACACCATATCTAATTGAAAACTTTCATCAAGCATATTGTAAGCATCACTTAACATATCAAAAACCAAATAATCGTAAATAATGGAATTCATAACATACAAATCTGGTAAGAATCCAATATCAAAACTCGACAATCAAGACAATATGCTTAAAAAACCTTGCAAAGCTGCCTGCAGACATTGAGAGCAAAAGGGAAAGAATAAGAATCAAGAGGGTACCTCACGTGAGTGCCCATATTAGTGGCGCCCGCCCCTTTTTTTTTTTAATTACAAAAACCTATTTTGACCTATTTTTAGGGTACCAGGCAAAATGGTTAATCATTATAAAGAAACCCACACTGTAACTAAAGATTTTGCTAAAAAAATGGAGTGGAGATCCCTGTCCTTGCTTGTGATACTTGGCCGGACTTGAAAAGAAACTATTTGGCATGAAGGCAACCTAGAAGCGAAAAGATTCATCTGTAGGGTGAACAAATGAGCGATAGTGATGATCCCGTCATAACACACTCTAGTCTTCAGTTTTTGATAGAGGAAAACCATATTCTTCTATCTCCTTTTACTCTTTATAAAGAGAAAAAGAGCGGCAAGACGAGATCGGTATTTATTACATGGCGTGGGTGGATGGACATGATTCTTAAGAGTGGATCATATATGGATTAGCTTAGAGTTGTTGGATCTTCGCTTTCATATAGATAAATTGATGTGGAGAGACACATTCTCTCGTTGGAATACTCAATACTTTTGTAGTTTTTTCAGGAAAAATCATTCCTACCTTAGAGGATGTTCCAATCTCTTTTAAACTTCAACAATTTAGAAAGTGATGAAAACATACTTGTTGGCTTATTGAAAGGTGTTGGCAAGGCAATCCCCATGGGCAACCCGTCAACACTTTTCTTATCAATATAGGTCTAATTATAAGAAGAACAAAGGCCATATAGTAAACTTGAAAGTTCTTCTCTCTCTCATCTCTGTTATATATTCATGTCTGTGCGCGCACATACACGTTAATGATCACGCCAAGTCTCTCATCCATTTTTTATGTTCCTAAGTATGAACTTGCTATTTTTTTTTTATTGGCATAGCTCTGTCAGGCTGTCTTTACTGTCTCTCCACACAATTATATTAATCTTGGATGAATTTCAATAGCTACCAAGATTATAAGTGATTGTTCCTATCCCTTGCCACCTTGTATCTGGGTTCTCTTTAGGATCGATTGGATGCATGTCACTATGCTTTTTGAAGATCTATAGATCATTTGACGACACATTTGGTGGATTTTTTATTCCTATAATTCTTTTTTTGCTAGATATAAGCCTTTCTTTCCTAATGTGTAGAAATTTCATTGCTAAAACGTAGTAAACTATAGTCTCAACAGTTTCATATTTGCAACAAAACCATTTTCTTCTTTAAATTATTCTCGCTAAAGTTTATTGTAGATCCATCGCTAAATCTATCGTTAATCCATCACAATTTAGCGACCGTATTAATCTTCGTCAAAATTTTTCTCTCCAATGCATTGCTAAATGAAGGAAAATTTAAATTTTTTTAATATAAATTAATAGCTATTTAATGGTAATGGTATTAACAAATAATTAGAAATAACACCTTATTAAAATATGATATGTTATTTAATAAAAATAACATAATATAAATTAAAATTAAATAAATATGGAAAGGTGAACAAAAAACATTAAAAACCTTTTTAAAAAAATCTAGTCCTCATTATCTCTTGCGTCATCATCCAACCGTTGTCTATTGAGAGAAACGATTGACTCGGTTGTGGGGAGTCGACGAGGAGAGATACAAGTTTGTTACGAGTCCCGTAACAACCCCATTACTTGTCCGCATTTGACTTTTTAGAGTATTAAATTGATTTGCTTATTTCTAGATGGTAATCTCTATCCCCTTGATCTTATCTTCGTTCTAGACGGAAAACTCACGGATATTACTACCAGGATATGATGAAGTAGTAGAGTAGAAGTTAGTGCTAGAATGAGAGTAGTACTTGGGACATCCGTGATCCGAGACCATACACTCTCTATTTTTTCTCATCTCCAACAACATTCAAATATATTTGAGAAATATCGATATTTGGAGATGATGAATCACGTTCCAAATGCTCATAGTAGCTACTTTTGGCATTAATCGCACGTGCTCTTACATTATTGAATTATTTATAATATTAAATCATAAATATATATTTTTAGATTCCATTGATAAATGTATATTTATAAAAATAAAAAACTTATCATTTTTTTTTAAAATTTTCCGTCGATGAATGACCCATCTTTTCGTTTGTGAGTGGTCATGAATAACTTATAAGGATTTGAGTTACAACTGAATTTATTATACTAAAAAAATAGGTAAAATAATATGAGATGTAGTAAATAAAAAATTTAATTTATAACACAATGGATAATAGGATTTACCAAATATTCAATATGTTAAATAAAAAAGATGGACCCTCCGTATGCTTGGATGGGCCGGCACCGACACCATCCGTCATTGATATTTAGTTTTGGGACACGTGCTAAGATCGAGTCTAAAATTTAGGTGTGACCTAATTTCGATGTCATATTTCTCGGATCCGTTGTTTAACATACGTGGGTCTATCATTCATGTTCTTCCATTTGTTTGGTATGTCGTCATACTCGTCTCCATGCCATACTCTCCCACACATTCTTAATCGACACATTGATGACTACATCCCATAAAAGTAGTTCTATATGAAGAAAAAAATAATAATATTTGTACATTTCATATTAAATTAATACTTTAAATGACATATAAAAAAATAATTAATATGTTATCCTAAACTATTAAAGTAGAAGTCTTTTGTCTATATGAAGACAAACTTCTATGTAGAGCCAACGACATTCAATAGCTCCTTGAAAATTATGGTCATTTTTTTAGAACACTTACTTGATGGAACCAATCTATCAAACAAAATAAATAAATAATAACTAAGTGAGTTAATAATTTTAATATAATATATAAAAATATAAAACTAATTACGACATGTAGAGCATATTACTTTTCGGTTATTTCCGACCTAATGGTCCATCCATAATCATATCTAGTAAAGCTTCCTAGAGTTGAGAAAACCATCGTGGCGACATCCACAAGTAGGGGCACTATTGGCAAGTGTATTATAGCGAGGGCAATATTGGCGGGGTTACCGACGTGCCGGTGCCACTATTAAGTCTACGACCTCGAAACTTGCACAAGCGAGTGCCATGTCCATGTACCGTGCCACTATCGGTGGCACCATCATAGACATTGCCAATATCGGTGCCCCGACTATAGACACTATCACCATTAGAACAACCACCGACATCGTAATCGGATCCGCCCAATCCACGTGGCATAACTCTAGAAATAACACCTAAAATAATTTAATAAATATAAAAAATGAACAAAAATTCGACAAAAAATATATTATAAATTATTTTTCATAAAAAATAAACAAAAATTCAACATAGCCTCCTATATAAATTGGATATTTCCTTATTATTGAAAATGCCACTTGCACAAAATTCAACACATTCAAAATGCACAACAAACATCTAAAAAATACATAATAGATAAAACGATATAATTTAATAAAAATGACAAATAAAATTAATCTTTAATTTCAATAGTCGTAATCATCTTCTAAGTTTTCCTCTTCCTTAGTCGAGTCCGATACATTTTCATTCATATTTTTTTCATTAGCTTCAATTAATTCTATATCTATAAATAATCCTAGGATCATTTAACAATTGCTACTCACCATCTCCCCGCATCAAATTATGTTGGATTTAAGAATCGTCATCATCCAACCGTTTTGCATTTTGTTGGACTCCAATAGCTAATTTTTTCAAATCAACCATAACCCTAGTTTTATCTTACAAACAGACCCACCAATCTCGACTGTTGCACTTCAACCTAGGATACGAGACATAATACACTTAGGCTACTTGTGCTTGCTAAAACAAAGAGTTTGTATCTATTGAGCCCATCAATCAACTCATGAACACCAAGATCGATATTTGCCTTAGGTACTCTATCAAAATTAAATCTCAAACTTATCCTCTTAACTCCATCACATAGCATTAAACCAACCTTATTTCTCTTTAATTCTCAAGGGTCCCCAACCCCTCGGGTTCGATACCCTACGACGTATCTCAACACACTACAATAATTATATACACCAAGATCCACATTAGCTCAAATTCAAACCTAATTAAGTTTAAATAAAAATTAATTAATAAATTCGAATACAAGTAAAATTAAATATCAACAAATTAATCAAAATTAACCTAATTAATTAATTAAGCCTAAATCAAATTACCCAAAATTCAAACATAATTAAATTTAACTAACAATTAATTAACAATTTCTAATATAAATAAAATTAAAAATCAACCATTCAATCAAATTTAACCTAATTAATTAATTTAACCAAAATCAAATCAAAAGTTAATAAAAAATAATCTAATCTAATTAATTAAACCTAAATCAAATGAACCGATTAGTAAAAATTAACCTAATTAAATCTTTAAACCTAAATCAAACTAACAATTGATTAACAAATTAACAATTAATCAAATTAAACCTAATTAATTAATTAAATCTAAATCAAATTAAAAATTAATTAACAAATTAACCTAACAATTAACAAAAATAACAATTTAACAAATTAATCAAAAAATTAACAACTAAAACTATACAAAATTATAAATCAACCAATTAAATTTAAAATTAACCTAACAATTATGAAAATAACTAACTCGTTAGAGAGGGGGGGGAGAGAGAGAGAGAGAGAGAGCTTACCTAAATTGGATTTGAAGAGAATGAGATAAAGGAAGGAAAAAAATAGAGTTTTTAGTGAGAAAAGAGTTGTGAGAGGTAGTGGATTGATACAGAGTGAGGCAATGTAGTTTTTTGACAGCTTTGGGTAGGGAAAAAGTCGATGACTAGAGAGGGGAAGCTAGAAGAAGAAGATGGAGGAAGAAGAACGAAAAAAAAAAGGGTTTAATTAGGGATTCAAATCAGCGACAAACACGATCATGTTATTGGTCCGTCACTATTTAGCAAGAGATGTAATTATTAGTCGTTAATCCTTCTTCAAATGGGTGGCTATTTAATTCCAAAAGACCACTTATTTTTTTTACAACTAGTGATGAAAACATTTTTACCGATTATTAGTCGTTATTTAGCGATGAAAATTAAGTTTTCGTCGTATTCCGTCATCAAATGGGTGACTTAATTTTTAATTCCAAAAAGTCATTTATTTATTTATTGATTTAGATTTAGCTACGGATTTAGTCCCTTAGCGATGAAATATCCGTATCTAAGGCAAGACATAAAAAATAGTGATATAATAGTTCTTTCTCATCACTAATTTCCATTGCAATTCTATCACTAACTCGGTTCTAAAACACACGAAATAATTTTGGCACAACAAATAATGACAAAATATCATTCGTTGTTGACAAATTGTACCCAAATTGTGGCCAAGTCGTCTTTATTTTGTCACTAAATAAACAAATATTATTCAATCGCTATTTATTTACTATTTAGTGACTGATTGTAGTTTGTCGCTAAAATCCATAATTATTTTTTGGTTTTCTTGTAGTGCATGTCAAGCTTCTATCGGTAGTTGATCACGAGTCAAAATTCAACTTCCGCCTCTATGTCCAACCATTTGCAGATTATGGTGATTGTATTGACAAATATTATGTTTGTAAGAGTAAAGAAACTATTTACTTGAAGGTGGCTAGAAACTCTCCTAGAGAGCAAGAATTAAGTTTTTTGGATAAGCATCCTGAAAATCTCCCTTGTATGTCAGAATATATGTATAAAGAGTGTGATGAGGTGGAGTCTCGGGTAGTGAATTATGCTCCTCACCGAGTTGTGAGTTGCCCATCAATTTGGATTTGGTCAAGGTGTTTCGCCAGTCATTATTTATCTCCCTAATAATCTTAAGCAAAAATGTGCTTAGTTTATGGAAAGAAAACGAAAGGATATATATGAAATGGCTCAATGGTTCTACTTTCCTTTGCGTAACTAAGTAGATGTTTGGAACCAATATTAGTGCCATTATTAGAAAAGTTTTTATCCAAAATGAGCACGTCATTACAAAATCCCTTTTTGTACATAATGCTCTAACTGTAGAAAAAGGCAATGCCATGATTCATCTTCCTTATAAAGGCAAGGGAAATGTAATTAGAACCCAAACCAAATCTGATAGCTCGAAACTACGGGTCACATAAGCCATGATGAGAAGGATGCGCAAGGGAGCAAAAAATTAAGTGTCCCTTCTATTTATGTGTAACTAACTCTCTTCTTCTTTTTTCTCTTTTTTTATATTAAACATATTTGATTGTATGTTTATGATAAAGACTCATGCAGGATGCCACTGTTATAGCCAAGAGTGTTAGTGTTCAGGAACCAAAAAAGAAGAAATTGAACCTAACTTTGGTAAATCCTTCAGTTCTTGTTAGATATCACTTTTAGATCACCAGCCATGATTTCATCATTAATGCCTTTTGATAAAATAGTTATTGGTTAAACAAAAGACTAACACGCCAACCAAAAGAGTGGCTATTGGAAAAGCAATAAAGAGTCGTGGCTTGATAGAGAAGTAGACTTGTGTTCTCTCTGAAAGGAAGAAATTGCTGCTCAGGTTTGAACAATTTAATGTCGTAATTTTTATCAAGATGGTTATCAATTTTATATTGCCTTTAACAATCTCTCTTCTCATATTGTTTCTAAGAAAGTGAAGGATGTTTCATAGCCCCTAGCTTAATCAGATAGAAGTAAAAGAAAAAGCATGAGTACAAAAGGATCTACCACTCATAGAATGGCTGAAGTTACATCTACCGAGATAATATATATATATTTTTTAAAGAATGATCAGGCTAACAAAGTGTTTACTCATCATTCTTTCTTGAGATAACAAACAAGTTTTGTTTGATCATTTAAGGTCGACTCCGACATTATTTAGGAATATGGTGCATGCAAGAGCCTTAGGCTGGTTGGACACTTAAATTAGGCCCAAGTGCTTGACGAGAAAGCTGGCTTTAGTAGATGGTGAAGATCACGAGACTAAGGATGATAATAAGGCCATGGATATCATCAAAGAGGCAACCATTCTTAGAGAACATATAGTTAATGATGTTAATAAAAGCCAGAGTAAAGAGAATGAGCAAGACCTTGTAGATTATAGAGACAACAAAGATGATAGACGCCCATTTTTTTCCCTTTTATTTATCTATAAAATAAAATGTTTTTAATAAAATATTTTTATTCATCTTATTTTGGGTCTTTTGTTTGGATTTTTAAAGAATCTCATAACTTGTGAGTTTTGAGAGAATACTAAAAAAGAGAGAAAAGAAGAGAAAGGAGAGTTATTCGAATAATTATATGGAGGTCCAATTGAAAAGATTTGAGAAATTAATACAAAAAAGAAGGGTCTAATTGGAGGTATGATTGAAAAGGTTGAAAACCCGAGAGCTTTAATTAAAAATAAGAGCTGCAATTGAAAGAAATTAAAAGAAAGAAGATTAAATAATTCCAATTAAGGGTGGAATTGAAAAAAGAACAAACAAAGAGAAGCAAACTAAAATTAAGAAAAGCGAGAGAAATAAGGGAATAAACTAAATTTTCTCTAAAAACCTAAAAGTTCCTTTGTAAAAGTATCATCTTCTTTTATGAAAAGGGTCTCCATTGATAGTTCATCTCCCCTAATTTTTTCATCTTCCTCATACTTAGACATCAACCATCCCCTACTCTATCATCTTCTTCGATCACCCATACAAGATAGACCACCATAGTAACCTCTTGTTGCTTTCTCCTCCACCGTAGCCCTCACCCTTTCATCATCCCCACCACCAACCCTCACCGGACACACCCTTGCGGACCTCTACTCGAACCACACACGAAACCCTTCACAAAACAAACATCATCATCTTCTTCCCCAATGCCCCTTTCCTCCATAATAACCGAACTCCTTTTGCTGAAACTTCACCACGGTAGCCTCTCCAAGCATCCTCTAGCCACCCAAACACACTTGAACACCTCCACCAAAACTAGCAAAAAAACCACTCATACCCTTTACTAGAAAACACTAGCCTATAACCTAACCGCCTTTCGTCACCATTGGCCACCGGAAAGACCACCACCAACATCTTCTCTTCTCCCTAAACAAAAATAACCCAAAGCAATAGTGACTATTGACTATTGTCTTCTTCTCGCATAACTTGACCTAGCTAAACCACCATAACCTTAGCCACCGACCTTATTCACCTACTCCGGTTAACCTATGGTGTCCATTTCTCATAGGTATCCTTCAAACATGGTTGAAACCTGCTCAAGTAGCAACTAGTGGCCAAAACCAATGCCTATTGTCACCATGGACAAAATGGCCACCGTCCACCCTTTCTCTAACCACCGGCGATTCACTAGTCATCCGTAGTTGTGACAACCTTCAATATTCATAATCCTCATTCCTCAATCAAAACATTAAAAGGAAAAATATGCCATTTAAAAACCCTTTTAAAAAAACAATCATCATAGTCGAAACCTACCATTAAAACCTATTGTACGAAATCCCTACAACCACAACATTAATCGGCGGCATGAGTTAAATTTTTAAGTTTGAATTAAACTTAAAAAGGATTTGTCGGTAGTTATTGTTGGATGAGATTAAATAATTCCAATTAAGGGTGGAATTGAAAAAAGAACAAACAAAGAGAAGCAAACTAAAATTAAGAAAAGCGAGAGAAATAAGGGAATAAACTAAATTTTCTCTAAAAACCTAAAAGTTCCTTTGTAAAAGTATCATCTTCTTTTATGAAAGGGGTTTCCATTAATAGTTCATCTCCCCTAATTTTTTCATCTTCCTCATACTTAGACATCAACCATCCCCTACTCTATCATCTTCTTCGATCACCCATACAAGATAGACCACTATAGTAACCTCTTGTTGATTTCTCCTCCACCGTAGCCCTCACCCTTTCATCATCCCCACCACCAAACCTCACCGGACACACCCTTGCAGACCTCTATTGAACCATACACAAAACCCTTCACAAAACAAACATCATCTTCTTCCCCAATGCCCCTTTCCTCCATAATAGCCGAACTCCTTTTGCTGAAACTTCACCACGAGTAGCCTCTCCAAGCATCCTTTAGCCACCCAAACACACTTGAACACCTCCACCAAAACTAGCAAAAAAACCACTCATACCCTTTACTAGAAAACACTAGCCTATAACCTAACCGCCTTTCGTCACCATTGGCCACTAGAAAGACCACCACCAACATCTTCTCTTCTCCACTAAACAAAAATAACCCAAAGCAATGGTGGCTATTGACTATTGTCTTCTTCTCGCATAACTTGACCTAGCTAAACCACCATAACCTTAGCCACCGACCTTATTCACCTACTCCAGTCAACCTATGGTGTCCATTTCTCATAGGTATCCTTCAAACATGGTTGAAACTCGCTCCGAGTAGCAACTAGTGGCCAAAACCAATGCCTACTCGTCACCATGGACAAAATGGCCACTGTCCACCCTTTCTCTAACCACCGACGAATTCACTAGTCATCCGTAGTTGTGACAACCTTCAATAGTCATAATCCTCATTCCTCAATCAAAACATTAAAAGGAAAAATATGCCATTTAAAAACCCTTTTAAAAAAACAATCATCATAGTCGAAACCTACCATTAAAACCTATTGTACGAAATCCCTACAACCACAACATTAATCGGCGGCATGAGTTAAATTTTTAAGTTTGAATTAAACTTAAAAAGGATTTGTCGGTAGTTGTTGTTGGATGAGGTTTCATGTTTTTAAGTAAAAAATAGTTGCAAGAAAAGAAAATTGGATCTGGAAAATGATTTTAGGATTGTTACTCCACGATTTGAGTTGATTTTTTCAATTTGTAATGGTGGCGGGAGGGGTATATTTAACTAAAAATGAAACTTTTGGTTTGTTTGTTGTGTTTTCCAATTACAATGAAATAGTGATAGTATATGAGAAAATTAAACATTGAACAAACTTATTAGATTGAAAAATATAGTGTAAGCATGGATGTTTGATAGTTGTTGTAGATGTTGGATTGACTAGACTAAGTGGATCGACTAAATAGAAGCCGAGTTTAGACTCGCCAATGAAGAAACGAGTAGTTCCTTCCTCTTCCTCAATTGACTAAATAATCAATCTTCATTAAGATTGAAGGAATTAAAACCGACCCGATGAAAGGGCTTTTAGCATTTTCACGACATTTGGGTAATCTTTGAAACTATCTATACCCTTTAAAATGTTAAATAAAAAATTGTAAAAATAATATATTTTAGATGGATGAGATATATAAATGTTTTATTTGTGATTATTGGATATTTAAAAAGTGGTTGAAATAGTAGTTCCTTCCTCTTACTCTATGATGGAGCTAATAAGACGAGCTTGTGTTTTAATTTCAATGGTTTATTTAGAACAAGTGTCGGTTTTGGTGTTTTTCATATGAAAAATAATTTTGTGTTTATTTTGGATGACATAATTGATCCGATGTGTTGAGTGTGATATTTTGATTATATGAGATTCATATCGAAAGCATGATTTAAATGTTTTCTATTTAATTAAAATGAAACCATCTATGGTTCTCACCTATATGGATTAAGTCATTGATAGCTTTTAAAAGTGTTTAGTCATTTTCTATTTGATTAAATTAAAATTATTGGTGGCTTCCTACTTATATAGACGAAGCCACTAATAGCTTTTAAAGTTGTTTAACTATTTTTTTTATTAAAATGAAGCCATCGGTGGCTTTTCATCCGTATGGATGAAACCTCTAGTGACTTTCAAGTGTGCTTAGCTATTTTATATTTGATTGAAAGAAAGTAGTCGTTGGCTTCTTATCTATGTGGATGAAGCCATTAGTGGTTTCCAAAGCTATTTAACTATTTTCCATTTGTAAAAATAAAGCCATTAGTGGCTTTTCACTTGTGTGAATGAAGTCGTCGGTGACTTCTAATACTTTTAGCTATTTTCTATTCGTTAAGATGAAGCTATTGGTGGCTTCCTACTTATGTGAATAAAATCATCGGTGGCTTCCTAAATGATGTGATTTAAAGTCATTAATGACTTCTTAAAAGTTATAGATGAAGTCATCGATACCTTCCCATTTATGCGAACGAAGTCATCGGTGGCATATTAAATGATGTGATTTGAAGTTGTCAATAACTTCTAAAATTTTATAGATAAAGTCATCGGTGGTTTCCCAAATGATGTCATTTGAAATCATTAGTGACTTGCTAAATTTTATGGTCATTAGTGATTTTCTAAATGATGTGATTTAAAATCATCAATGACTTTCCTAAATTTTATTGATGAAGTTATCGGTGGCTTCCCACTTGTGTGAATGAATTCATCGGTGGCTTCCTAAATGATGTGATTTAAAGTAATAAGTGACTTTTTAAATTTTATGGATGAAGTCATTGGTGGCTTTCCACTTATATGGATGAAGTTATTGGTGGCTTCCTAAATGATGTGATTTGAAGTCGTTAGTGACATCTTAAATTTTATGGATGAAGTCGTTGATGGATTCCTATTTGTGTGGATGAAGTCATCAATAGCTTTTCGCCTATATGGATGGCTTCCAATGCTATTTAGTTATTTTTTTTGATTAAATGAAAGTTGTTATTGCTTTCCTACTTATGTGGATAAAATCGCTAGTAGCTTCCAAACATTTTTAAATGAATTATTGTTATGTGAATTGAAATTGTCGGTGGCTTTCTACTTATGTGATTGAAGCCATGAGTGGGTTCCTACATTTCGATTTGAAGTCACTTATGGCTTCTCACTTGTGCGAGCAAAGTCGTCAATGACTTTTTATTCATGTCAATCTAGGCTTCTAATCTTTGAAGACTCACCTATATGTCAATACAGATTTATAGTCACTAGAGATCAACTAAAATTCCAATTTTTATCCATATTTTCCCTTAGAGTATAGGTATCGACCATTGGGCGATATTAACCTTAAACTACTCAACCATTTAATCCTCACGAGAAAAATTGCACTCAAGTAAATATAAAAGCATAACATAACAAAACCGAGACTTTTTCTTACAAATGTATATAATGTAGCCTACTTTGGTATGATGAGATGGTGGTGATGTTAATCTTTTTCATATGTAATTGACCCTTTACTTATATGTGTGTGTGTGTGTGTGTGTGTATACATGTATATAATGTAGCCTACTTTGGTATGATGAGATGGTGGTGATGTTAATCTTTTTTTATATGTAATTGACCCCTTACTTAGATGTGTGTATATATATATATGCGGAACAATTTTATTTTTGGGTTTTCTAGTTCTTTCTAATAGTTAAGGGGTGATTCCACCCATCCACGAGCCCTCGTCAAAAATGGATAGGTGTAGTTTTTTTCTTTGACTTTTTCTCTTCGTAGAGATGACATTTCTATGTTAGGACTAGTGATAAAGCTTAACCCTTAAATCATAATGCCTATTTCTATTGATCTACTTTCTATATTGTTCATCAAGTCAAAAAAAAAAAAAAAATAGTGCTTTTCGGTTCCTTCCTAAATTTCTTGTCCATCCGAGTATAGAGGGAATGAAAACTTTTCTTGAGAGTTCGGTAGATAATAGAGAAGTCGACATTCATAGGTTCACCCATAAAGAATCTTACACAACTATGCATGCTCACTTGGTAGAATAATATGGGGAGTGTTAGACTATATCTAACATGAAGATATGTTTGATCCACCAATCCTTATTGGAAAGAATTAAAAAAAAGTGTTAGCAAGAAAGACGAGTAGAAAAATACAAGATGCTTTTTTTTTTTTTATCAATATACTAGACTTTGATCGATATATATGCAATGGACGGTGTTATTACATCACTTCAATCACTATGAGATAAGGTGAAGTGTATGCGGGCATATATCTCCATCATGGCTACTCGAAAAGTTAAGGATTGTACAACACTTAAGGGACGCATCTTATGATAACCTAATTTTTGATGGTTTAATCACATAAAACATCCCTCTACTATTGACATTTTCTTAATATGGCTCTTCTACTTTTTTTCTTATTCATCATCTCCTCATACTTTTATTTTTTTTAATGTGACCCATCTCACTAAAATCCAATGATTCTTCCGATTGGTGATGACGGATGACAAAAAATTACCACACGGCATGACACATCAAATTAAAAATTACCATGTAGCCTAAAATTTGTACATGAAAAATCTAAATTTTTTTTCTCCTCCTTCTCCCTCTCTCCTCTCCTCTCTTTAATATCTTTACCTATCAACCATTCACTAACAACAAAACCAACTTAAGCTTCCACCTCACCAAACCCTATCCCATTTAGGAGATATTAAAAATGGGGTTCATAGAGGATTTTCATTAAACACATAGTGGACAATTCACCTTATTCATCAACAATGAAATCAACATAAGCTTCCCCCACCAAACCCTGTTGCATTTAGGAGATATTCAAAATGAGGGTCATAGAGGATTTTCATCAAACTCCTAGTGGACGAGTTCACCAATACTAAAACCAAACTCCTACTGGTAACCATAACCCAACCCCTCATAACCACAAATCCATCAAAACCCAGTTTTCTACTTTAATGGACCTATCCTCTTTCATCTACACCAAACCGAGTAGACCCTCCCTCAACCTCTCTCTATTACTCAACAACCATCAAACTTCATTATTGTATTCTTTTTTCTTTGCCATCAAATACCTCTACAACTACCGACTCGAGCCTTAGTCCTTCCATAAACTCACACTATTGCCGAAATCATAACAATCATCTCTTCTAATTTCCACCATAGTATCCTGCTATCTTTTAATAGCCACTATCTCTAAAAAAATCAACCCATACTAACTCCAGTAGTTTTTACCCATATTTCCATCAACCACATGTAGCATTTTTTAACCTTCAAGAGGTGATCGGTTGGGGTGAAAAATACAAAGAGTGAAATAAAAGGACGAAGATTTTGAGTTGAGAAGAGCTCAAGGAACACTCTGTTTCTTAGACTAGGAAATAAGGAAAACATCATTCAAGAAGACTACTCGTGATTCTCTTCATCCTTATACCCAATTCAAACTAAGATATCATCACAATATTACCGAGTTGATGTAAGAGAAGAAGGAAGAAGAAATTGAATTTTGGGAGGATCCTCTAGTTTTAAAGGAAAAAAAGGATTCTTTTGGGTTTTAAAAAGAGAATTTTTTCCACGGGTTTCCATTTGGGTTTCTAAATATCTTAATCTTCAAATAGTTTTTGAATTTTCATCTTGGTTTCTAAAGTGCTTCGTACTGTAAATCATACTACAAAGGCACCCCCATTTGCCAAAATAGCATAAACCTCCTTAAGGTATCAATGCATAAAGCTTATGTAAAAATAAAAACCCTTTTTTTTTTAGATTTTACATGTAAAAATTTTAAGCCACGTGGCAATTTTTAATTTAATGTGTCATGCCGAGTGGTCATTTTTTTGCATCTCGTCATCACTAATATGAAGAATCACAAGATTTTAGTGAGAAGGATCACATTAAGAAAATTAAAGAGTACGAAAGGTGATGAATAAGGAAAAAAAAAAGAAGTAGAGGGGCCATGTTAAGAAAATGTCAACGAGTAAAAGGACATTTCATGCGATTACACAAAATTTTGATCCCCATAATTATTTTAAAAATTTCTTTTTATAGTATATGTTTTCCATGAATTTTTATTTTTTTATTATTGGTTTTGTTTTATTATTAGCTTTCAATTATAGTTTAATTATACCTATCGTTTCATTGTAAATACAAAAAAAAAAAAAAAAAAAAGAGTAAAAAAAGAAAAACATGCAAAAAAATATTGAAAAGGAAAAAAAATCAAATCAAATCAAATTTTGGTTTCTATTAAGGGTTTTAATTGTGAATAATTTAAAAGTTGGGTGGATCAATCTACATCTCATGCATCAACCTTGCTGACATCCTTATCCATATCCACATCTCATGTATCAATCATATCTCTCCAACACTTAAAACAAAAACACAAGACAACAAAATTTGTTTTTAATATCTCTTGATTTCCTCCACTCTTAACCTTGTAAGGACATCACACAAAAGATGATGCAAAGGAGAGAGAAGAAGGGGATAAGGTGGAGTGTCCTATACTCATCAAAAGGGAAAGGATGAGATTAAAGAAGAAGATCTAAGGGTAGAGAATGAAACTAGGATAAGATAAAAACCAATGGAAAGGAAAGAGAAAAAAGGTTGCATTTTGAAGGGTGGCTAGGTTTCTTTAAGAAAGAAAGAGTGAGAAAAAGAGAGAAAAGCAAAACCAAAAAGAAAGGGTTTGGAGAGGAAGAAAGGAAGGACAAGTGAAAAGAAAAGGAAAAAACACCATATAAGCATCCAAATAAGTTTGGAAACAAGCTAATCTATCAACTTCGAGCTTGTTAACCATTTTTGAACTTTAATAGGTAACCTTTTACTCTTTTTACTTCATACCTTATCAATCTTTGTAGGCAAAAATGCATTTAGACATTCATTGATGCTTATGGATCTCATAGTCAACCTAAACCCTAATAAATATGATTGATGACTCGTGTTTTATGTGTTTGATATAGCTTTAGATGTTTTTATTTTCTAAACTTTTTGCATAAATACCATCATTGTGTCTCCAACTCATGTGTGAAATTTTAAATCTTTATGAAATAATATGATTGTCCATTTAAATCATTTTGTTAGCTACTATAGTATTGGTTTTTCATGCCAAAAATAGATACTATAATATTTTACATGTTTGATATAGTATTAAATGCTTTTACTTTATGGTTTTTTTTTTTTTTTTATGATAACACATTCTACCAGTCTCCTTTCTATTTAAGAAATTTTATATCTTTATGATATAGGATGGTTAGCCATTTAAGTTACTTTGTTGGCTACTATAGTATTGATTTTTCAAGTTCAAGTTGGTTACTCGTTGTATGTTATGTGTTTGGTATATCCCTATATAATTTTACTTTCTAGTTTTCTATATGAACACCATCTATATGTTTCCCATCTATCTATAAAATTCCAGATCTTTGTGATTTATTCATTTTATTTTTATAGCAATATTGATTTCTTAAATTAGAAATAGTTTTTGTTATGTTTTCTACATTTAAGGTAGCCCTAACTATTTTTATCTTCTATTTTTTTTTTATGAATATCATCTATTTGTCTCTAATCTCTATGTGATATTTCAATTTTTTTTTGGATATAGTGTGGTTATCCATTTAAATCATCTTGTCGGTTAGGGCAATAGTAATCTTTCGAACTGAAATTGATTGTTGTGGTATTTTACATATTTGACATATCCTTGAATGTTTTTAAATTCTACTATTAGATGTTTTTTATAATTTTATTTGAATTTATTTTGGTTATTGCTACATTTATCATGTAGGATATGAAATTGTTAAGTCTCTTAGATTCTAGAGACCGACGATAATTTCATAGAAGATATTAGTTATAATTAATAAAAGATTTCTTATTTTAGGTTACTTAGGAAAATAAAGTCAACTTAAAGAGTCCCTTATTTAATAGAGATGAATGTTAGTCTTAATAGCTTGGTCAACAAAACAAAAAAAAAAAAAAAAAAAAAGAGAAAAAGAAGAAAGAGAAACAAAAAAGAAATTAGAAAAGGTAAATACAAGTCAAAATTTAAATATCATTAATTAATTAGGTCATTCCTCGATGTGCTTGGTCATGCCGTAACTTAATTAGATTTGATGCTAAATTGACAAGATTGCCAATTTTAGAGCTTGACATCAATTTAATATGATGCCATAATAAAAAATAAAAAAATTGACTTAGAAAATAAATAAACTTAGAAATAAATTTAGGAAGTAAGTGGGAAAAACTAATTCTTAGAAGATATTTTTTAGGATTAGTCAAAACATGATACTTTTTTCCAAAAATGATATATTTAGGTGGTCGTTATCTTCCCAAAAGTATAACTAGCTTCTTAACTAAAATCTCTTAATCTAGTGCCTTCCTTAGGTTTCCTAGTTTCTTTAAATACTAAGTGGCAACTCCAAAACTTCGTTAACTCTTGCCTCCTAAACCAAAATTAAAAAATCTAAACAATTTTTATTTTCCGAATGTGTCCTAAATGTCGGATAATGATAGAACCAATCAAGCATTTGAGATGGTCGAAAGTATACACTAAGAGGCTAGTCAAATAGTTAAAGAAGTGGATTAATCACTTAGCAAAGAAATTATTTATCATAAGGAGATGTAGAGAGGGATGAATGATTTAGAGGTTCGATTTGGTGATTTAGTCGCACTTCATATATGTGACACCTCCTTTTTTTTTTTTAATGGAGAGCATCTCTTTCTCTTACTCATGTTGATGGATTTGGGGATTGATTCTTCTTGCTGGCACTTAGTGTACGTGCATGTGTGAGTACGTGTGTGTGTATTTGACATTTGATACCTCATGTTGCTATTTGGCATATAAGACTTTAGAACTAAAAAAGTTAAAAATAGTCTCCGGAAGACTAAGAACCCTAATTTGCATCGATTCTAGAGAAATAGGTAGAGTTGATTATATTTTAGAGAAGATAAAAATTATCCAAGAATAACATTTCTTAAGAAGGGTTGCCTTGTTTTTATTCCTATTTATTTTCCATGAATTAATATTTGCACTAGTTCTAAAGTAAATGTGACTTTAGAATTAACATGGCAAACTAATTATTCACATTATTTGGATGCTATTTTTAATATGTTAAATTAATTAAAATTAGTTATAGGATCTCATTAAATTACCGTTCGACACTAAATGACGAGTCTTATCAATTTAATTTCATATCCAATTAAGTCCTAGCATGAATTTCATGCAAGGAATATTATGACAAGTTGGGATATATTAAGTGAAAAAGATGCAAATAATAAATATGATTTTATGATAAAAAAGAAAATAATTTATATTACATTTTAATTTTTAAAAATAATTATGGAATCTCATTAGGCCACCATTGGTCCTTAAAAATAGAAGACTAGTTGACCTACTCTCGCATTTGAATAAACTTCTCTCATGAAATCACATATTTAAACAATACAAGGATATGATATATAAATGATTATGAAATTAGGATTAAAAATAAAAATAAAAATAAAAATAATCTAAATAGTAATTTAGCTATGTAAAATTTGGCACATGTAAATCATAAATATAGCAATGCATGCAAATGAAAAAATTATAACATTTAGCCATGCTAAATAAATAAATAGGTAATAAAAACTATCTTATTGCAAATATAAGATGCATGCCAAATTAAAAACAAGTGAAAATAAAGCCACAAAAAAAACCTATCTAACAAATTAAGGACTAAATCGACTTTAAAAAAAAGAGTAAAACAAAAAAGAAAAACAACATTCTATTTTTTTTATTTAATCCTCGTTATTCGAAGAGAGGATATGATTGAAAGCCAACTAAATTAAATTACTAGCTATAAACCAAATAAACTAGGGACTCGAAATGAATTAAAAACAAACTTAAAAAAAAAATCTTCTTTTTTTAGCTCTTATTATGTTGAATGAGGGGCGAATTGAAAACATATAAAGCCGGACCATTAAAGCCATACAAAGCAAAATAACAAAAAAAAGGATTAAAATGAACTAAAATTGCCATATATATATATATATATATATATATATATATATATATATATATATTATTCTCTTTGCTTTCAAGAAATGAATTAATTAATCTCATTTATTTCAAAAACTATTATTTAATTATTTGACTAGTGCTCATAATAATTAATTTAATATTATTTTTATTCTACATTATGTTTGCTTTTCTCATTAATCTTTTAATTTATATACATATTTTTATTTCTTGAAAAAAATGAAAATAAATAAAAAAGAGAAGAATGACTAAGTTACAAGGAGATTTAAAAATACGAAGACTAAATGATTAATTTTTTAAAACAAATACTAGTTAATTTGTTTCTTGAAATGAGAAGAACTAATTTATAATTTATTCCATTTCTAGTAGCCTTTTCCCCCTCTTTTTCTCCCTCTTGCTCATTATAATTTTTCCTATGTTTAACTCTTTTTTCTTTTTCTTTTTTTCCCATTTTTAAGAGCTCAAACAAATCCTTATCAACCTTCACCAACATCCCGACTTGAAAGGGGAGAAGTGGTCGGTTTTCGACCAACTTTTGGGTACAAAGAGATAAGGGACAAAACTATATATTAAAAAAAAGAAAAGAAAAGGAGAGAATGGCAATAAATAAATAAATAAATAAACACTTAAATGACTAAAACACCAACCATCAAAAAATAATTATTGCATAAGGATAATTGAGGCCTACATTTTTTACATGAAAATAAGGTGATAAGAAGGGAAATTATACCTATTGAAGAGGGAAAGAAGATATGATAGTAAGGGAGGGATGAAAGGATGTTTCAAAAATCATTTGTTTTTAAACCAAAAAAATTAAAACATTGATAAAAAATTAGCTCTCTTGCGTTTTATCTTTCTCATCGCTCATTTCTTTTGCTACGCAACCGAAAATCAATTCCCTCCATTTTTTTTTATCTTTTCATAGTCACAACGGAAGCGAATAGAAAATTGAGTAAATTATAAATTAGTCCCTCTTGTTTTAAGAAGCAAATTAACTAGTCCCTCTTGTTTCAAGAATTATTATTTAGTTTTTTAATTAGTATTGATAATGCTTAATTTAATATTATTTTTATTCAACAAAATCTCTTATTTTCTCATTAATCTTTTCATATTTTTTTTTGCTATTTCTTAAAACAAAAAATCAAAATAATTAAAAAGAGTAAAAAAGATTAAATTACAAGTAAATTTTAAAATATGGAGACTAAATAATTAATTTCTTAAATGAAAAAGACTAATTACTTTGTTTCTCGAAATGTGATGCACTAATTTATAATTACTCATCGAACATTATATATCCGGCTCAACCTTAACTCTTGGATATGAGGGAGTCATTTTAGCCTTTGAAAGCCTTTGCAATCTGTATTGTATCCTTGCAATGGGTAGAGAGTTCAATGAGTTTGTTAGTGGCGCTATTTTGCTATTTTTTTGTTGTCTTTTTTTTTTCTTTTTAGGATTGACAAGAGAGGAGGCATGTTGGTTAGGTTTTCACAAGATATGGAGCATGTGTGTGTGTGTGTGTGAGAGAGAGAGAGAGAGTTTTCGGTTTTCTTGCCCAAAAAGAAAGAAAGAAAGAAAGCAATAGCAAAAATGAAAGAGGGAGGAGGAGAGGAAAAAGGTGCATAAATACGCCCTCAAACGAGGATGAAACGACTTATCCCGGTTTATTATTATTATTATTATTATGCACCCATCAATACGACATCATTCAACTTATGCCTTTTTTTTTTTTTCTAATTTCTTTATTTCTTTGTCTTTTTTTTATTTTAGTTTTGAGCCTCTTTTTCCTAAATTGTATCCTTCAATTAACTAATTTTTATTTTATTTTATTTTCTATATTCCTCATTTTATTTATTCATTTTAATTTCACCTCTATATCTTTTTTCTTTTAATCTTTTTTTTTTTGTCTTTTTTTGGTCTTTTTTGGTATTTATTATCTTTCAAAATTTTCCTTGCACTTCTCTCTCTCTCTCTCTTGCAATTTTTGATAATTTAATGTTGTTTTTCTTCCGGCTTTCTTGGTTTTTTTTTTTTTTTAAATGTTGTTTTTATTCTAACTTTCTCGATATTTCATGTCTATTGTTTTTTTCCTCTAGATTTTTTTTTAAAAAATTTTTCTTACCTTTTTTCAATCACATTTTTTCTTTGCTTGTTCATTTAATTTGTTTCCCGAGAAAATAAGAAAGAGAAAAAAAAATACAAGGATGCTTTTAAAAAACCAAGAAAATAACTAAAACATGTGAAAAATCCTAAATATATATTTTTATTGTTTGAGATTTTGAATAAATAAATTTTATCAAATTTTAGAATTGAAAATGAGCTATGATACCTTGTGTGGTGATCTTTTTTCTTTAATCAAACTTTAACCTACTAATGACATGGTGTATGTGTGTGTGTGTTATGTTTATTTGTTTGTGTGTGTGTGTGTGTGTGTGTGTGTGTGTGTGTGTGTGTGTGTGAGAGAGAGAGAGAGAGAGAGAGAGAGAGAGAGAGAGAGAGAGTGTGTGTGTGTGTGTGTTATGTTTGTTTGCATTCCTTTGAATGGTTCTCATTCACTACTTGGAATATTGTTCATCTTTTTCTTTATATTGAAGTAAGGATTAAAAAGCAAATAATGGGGTTGGAAAAAAATGTTGGATTGAGAGATTTGTTAACTATGTGGAAATTTAAACACAAAAAAAAAAAAAAAAAAAACACCTATGGTTGAAACTAATGACCAATGAATTAGCCACTAAAAAACTTCAAATATTCAATATATCTACCTCAAGTAATTAAGCAACTCAAATAACCCAATAAAATAATGTCTAGCTATTAAACTTGACCAACTTTGATTTTCAATAAACTTTGATACTATCAAATTACCCCTTTTATTTTTAGATTTTTTCAAAATTTTAAATAACCTAAATAAGTTAAAACGATGTCAATTATAAGTTTTTCCAACTTAGGATTAAATCCTAAATATTTCTAAATAAATTCATAATTAAAATAAAAGATACAAGTTCTAAAATAGTCTCCCTTGATGTAGAGTCCACCACCTCAAAGAAAATTAGTAGAACTTATGAGATATGTACATCAAGAACTTGCGGATACGGTTTCACCATCATAAAAAATTTGGATGCAATTGATCTAAACCCACTTTATTCGATTACCATAAGGATGCATTCATGAAATCCTAGCTACTCCAAACAAAGAAAAATACTAAAAGATGTAGCAAAAATTCTTCAATTTATTTATCGGATATATGAAAAAAAACTTCCATACAAAGTAGCAAAAAGTTTGCTTAACTACTAGCTCTTAAAAATCCTAGTTAAAGTCCAAATATAAAAAGAACTCTAATTAGAAAATAGACTCGAAATAAACTTCATAAACTGATTTAGACTTAAAAAACCTAAAGTTCAATCCAAACTTAATAAAGATTAATTAACTCTGGTTCAAATTAAATATAGACTCCTTATATAAACACATACTCTATTTTAATTATGAATCCACAATAAAGGTGGACTTCTAATTAAATATAGATGCAAGCCCAACTAAAGACCAAAATAAAACCTTAATACAAATAAGAATTCTTATGTGAAAATGATAAATAAAAAATAACTAAATAAATGAATGAAGACTAATTATTTCAGCCCCTCTAAATAATTTACTCTAAAATTTTTGCCTCAAATCCTCATGGACGTTTTGGCTCCAAAGTTAACTAAGAATGATGAGCTCACGAGTCTAGTAGTCATGTAATTTGGCCAAATAAACATAGCAAACGACCAGCTAGTAAGAAAGTAAGTGAGCATGATGAGTTTGCGGTTTGACTAGCATGTAGTTTAGCCAAATAAACATGTTATGGTCTAAGGCAACTAGCAATCGGAAAAGTAATCTAGAATGATGACATGATAGTTTAGACGGAACATAGCAAGGTCAAAGGCGATCAACCATCGGAAAAGTAATCAAGCATGATGAGCTCACGAACTTAGTCATTGTGTAGATTACGAAAATAGACATGGCATGATCAATTATGGCCAACCATAAAAAAGTACAACGAAGCATGATGAGCTCATGGTCTAATTAATATTTAGTTGATTCAAATGGACATGATTAAACAACCTAAAATGTCATTACTTGAAATGACAAGCATATAGTTTTTTATTTTTTCATAATAGAAAAAAATAAATATAATAAAGATAAAATTTCCATAAAACTTGTTCATTTTATTAAGAGACTTAAAGAATTGCAACACTTGAGTAATAAGCTCGTTGTACATGGTAGTTTTAAAAAATATTAAAAATTTACAAGTATAGTAATAACACTAATCTTTGCATTTAGTAGTCCGGTGGAGCCGTTATCATTCATCTCATGAACAATGTTAACACTTAATTTTTGCCCTCATTAATTTTTACTTTTATTTTTATTTTTATTACAAAAATACCAAAAAAATAAGAATAATCAACAAGAAAAAAAATGCAAAGTGTAAAAGGAAAAAGGGAAGAAAAAGATAAAAAAAAAGATTAAAACAATTAGCTTAGATTAGTTCTAGGAGGGGAGTAATTAAAAAGAAGAGAAAGTTTAGGGAGATTTAAGAAAAAAAATTCAAAACTTCTATCCTTTAATTAAAATAAAGAGGGGGCATAATGGAAGAAATTAAAAAAAATCCTAATTAATTGAGATTTAAGGTTCCTATGGAAACAAACGACCAAAATTAGATTTAAATTAGTGGGTTATAGGAAATTAGGGATCAAATTGGACTTTTGTCCAAAAACCTAAAAAATGCCTATAAAAGCCCCCTTGCTTTTTTTGGTATAACATACTCGAGATTACCCTCGGAAAAACCTTTGCCCCTTAACTCTCCGTAACAAAAATGTCTCACCCAAAACCGACCACCCTTTCGCAACCTCACAAGCACTCAAAAATCTTACTCACCCAAGTCCAAGCACCCATACACAACCTTTTCCATCTCCCTTGCAAGCCCTCATAGCCTTCCTCACCTCTTCCTCCCCCAACCTTGCAACGCACTATCGACCAATTCCCTCCCTCTCACATTATCCGAACACCTACAATCTAACCTCATATAGCCCGAGCCTTATAGCCTTCCTCACCTCCTCATCGCCCAACCTCTCATGCCATTGCCCATAGCTGCTTGTAACAACCCTTTGCAATAGCTTAGCAACGAACCCTATGCAACCCCTCATAACAACCCTTCATAATAGCCTAGTAGCCAACCCACTCAGCCCCTCTCAATAGCCATTCATAATAGCTAAACACCCAACTACTAGAACCTTATAGCCCTCTATCCGATAAGTAACGTTATCCTAGCGACCCTCCACGAGTAGCCCTACCTTGCCGGCCAATAGTGCCGGCTAGTAGCCCTACCTCGCCAACTAATAGCGCTAGCCCAACGACCCTTCACATCACCACAACCTCACGGCACCTATCGCGGATGCCCTCGTACTCGCCTCTCATAACATCGGGCGACCAATGTGTTAGGTAGCAACAATCGAGCGACCTCTCCCCTCCCCTCACACTAGGTAGACCCTCCAATGACCACGTAGCCTTACCCAAAACCAATAGCCAACTAACTAGTTTACATTAAAACAAATTACTATTTGAATTGATTGTGCTTTGTAAGAACAATATGAAATTATGGAATATGTTTGTGTTTGTTTTTGATAGGAAAAACATAGTAGTAACTTCGTTACCAAGCCCTCTCAAGTTGCGACAATATTAGCCACTTTCCGAGAAGTTGCAAGTTTACGGAGTTACTATAAAATTTACAATAACTTTGGCCATAGTAGCGGCTTTGAGGCACTTTAGTAGGACGCATATAATATTTTAGAAATGAGCAATTACTTTTCTTTCCTAGCTAGATGAATAATCAACTACCATTGGGACAAAAGAAAAAAAAATAGAATTGACCTCCAAATTCGATACTTGAACTACAAAGCTTTTTAGGTAAAAATCCCACAACAATTTGTACTATTTCAAATGTGAATAAAATTATAGCATTTCATTATTATATTCATGGCTTAAATGTTGTTTGAGATGAATGTTACTATAATTATAATTACAAACGAGTTACTCTATTTAAGTATTTATAGTTTAAATGTGGTTTGTTTCTATTTTTGGTGGTTTGATTGACTTATTGTACTTGATTGCAATGCTCGAAACAAAGCTAAAAGTGGCTTCCTACTTATGTGATGAAGTCTTTGATGGTTTGAAAATCATTTTATCTATTTTTTATTTGCTCAAAATATAGCCATCGTGGCTTCCCACTTATGTGGATGGAGCCACTAGTGACTCCCGAACTAATTTTATTTAACTTTGAATTGATGAAAGGAAGTCATCGTTGGCTTTCCACTTATGTGACAAAGTCGTTAGTGGTTTCAAAATTATTTTATTTTATTGTCTACTTATTTAAAATGAAGTCATTAGTGATTTTCTATTTGTGTTATAAAGCCATTAGTGGTTTCCAAACTAGTTATTTACTCCTTACACAAGCTAAATAAAGTGGCTGATAAATTCCTACTTATGTGATGAAGTTGTTAGCGACCTTCCTAATTCGGGACTCGAAGTCATCGGTGGCTTTCCACTTATATGAGTGAAGTCATTAATGACTCATTTCTCATGCTAATAAAAAGCTACCTATATTTAAAAACTCACTTACTTATTGGTAATTGGTAATGTTTATTAAAGATTAGTTAAGATTTCAATTGTATCCTACTTTCCTTTTGAATAGGGGGTATTGGCCTTAGACTTGAACCTTCCAAACTACTTTGTTTTACATCCAACCCCCAAACTATATTTTTACATCTTAACAAAATAAATTCACTTAGGTAGGCATAGAAGCATAATACGATAAAAAAATAAGATTTTTATACTCATATGCAAACAATACGAGCTACTTTATTATATAGGATGAGATAGGGGTGATGTTATATCTTTCCCATAAATAACCAATCACTTACCCTTATATATCTATATAGACTAATATGTTTAGGGTTTACTAGCTCTCCTTGATTAGCTTGGTGGTGACTTTTGGTTTACTCATGATCTCATCTCCTATTGTGGGTCGACATCGACGGAATGACAACTCCACTAAGGAATTGCCATGCTAGGGTCAAGCTTTGAATGTCTATATTCATAAATCTTTGATTGTTTATTATGCCTCTATGCCTATATGTTTTGATTGAGTAATTGTTATTTAATTATTTATCTATTTTTGTTGTGAAAATTGATTGTATATATGTGTGTTTGTGTTCTTTCTCCTTGTAGTTCTAATTATTTAATTTTTGACTTTATTTCACATTTTGAGATTGGATATGGAGTTATTCCTTACACTCCTTGCTATATAATTATCATTATTGCATGTTTTTGATTTAGGATTTAAAGAGTTAGTAGTGGTATCTTATTGGATTTTGCTTTAGGTAAACACTCATGAAACCCTAAGCCTTCTTACTAGTTACCATTGGTGATGGATAATGGATGATTTTTCACAATTGCCGATGTCACCATAGACAGTCTTAAAGATTCTACTAAAGATTCCCTAGGCTAGAGGGTACCCGTTTGAGACATATGTAAAGCCTATCCACTTATGTAATAGTTAAAATTAGACACTAAGATTGTCTCTCCTTTTTTAAATATAATGATCAAGTCGGACATGTTAGAAACCATGACTAAACTAATTTAGTCATGATGTTTCAAGATGTGTGACAAAAGAGCTTAGATACGAGTTCAAGTTAACACCAATCTTTCAAACAAAATTTCAAAACCTTTTAGTGAGTAGAGGGGATTGCCTTGAAGAAGGATTTTAGAGTGATCATCGGTTGATAACCAAAATATAATCAATGATTAATGACACCAACAAAATCCTTGAATGTTGGGAGCTCCCGACCGCCGATGTTAAATAGGAGTTCCGGAACAAACATAGAAACTTGGATAAACTAATAAAGATATCGATCCAAAAGCCTATGTTGAGGGCTCTCGTATCTCTATGGGACCCTTCGTATCATTGCTTCATTATGGGAAACATAGACATGACTCCTACAATAAAATAGTACCATCGGTTATTACAAATACGGAATCCTTTGTATCAAGACTATCTCTATTATCGATATGGAAAAGTGAATGATAAGGTCGAAAGATGGTCGAGTGTAAATCTAAGTCGAGCATAAACTAAAGATGCCACCGAAGGATGGCATCATGAAGCCTTACTAGATATATTTAAACAAAGCTTAAGAGAGTCGAGTACTAGTTTAAAGAAATTTTAAGTCCTAACCTTGTGTATCTTTAACTTGATTTTATTTTTACCCTCTATTGGACTAATCGGTTTTGACACCGTTAATGTTTTCATTGAGATAGAGAAGAACTCAATTAACCCACTATTATGATTTTAGCTAATACCATATTGTCATTGAATCACTATCGAAGATTCAATAAGGAAGAGATAAGAAGCTATATGCAATTGTTATGCATATGGATGGTTAGTCATATGGAAGTACATAGATCAACCTTTGACTCTGTCGATAGAAAGTTCAAGAGTTATTAAAAAGGTTTATAATTACATCATGGAAGAGCCATACCGAGCAAGAATTGAATGCCATGATACTTGACCTACCTAATGCCTAATTCTTGTGGAAGGCCGTTTGGATGAACCAAGCATCATACTTTACTTATTATAGAACTTTTTCTTAGTCCCTCTAGTCAAATCAATAAGATATTTAAGTTATGCTCCCAATATGGTGTCTAGGTAACTTAGCTATAAGTAATGCATTTTAAGAATAATTGGTTTGGTCGACTTCAAAGGGAACTTAAAAAAGAAGCTTCACTTACTTTCCTAGCTCATATCATAAAAGACTAATTAGCATACGAAATGGTAAGTGGAAAGACGGATGGTTATGAGATAGCTACTATTGAAGCTTATCCCTTATGGCAAGCCATAAATGTAAAGCACTTAGGTCATCAAATAAGCCGAGGTCAAGATAGATAAGTTTTAATGTACGGCCATCAACTTAGTCAAGAACCCTTAATCTTTGTTGGTATCAAGAATCTTTCTAGATCATTAGAGGTTAGGACTAGCTAGTTTACCTAAGAAAATAAGACACTCTTTCCATAAGTTCTAAGTGTCTCATCTAGCCAATATAAAAGAAAAAGGAGAAAAATAGATGATCCCTCAAAATTGATTCCTTCATACTATCACGACGTTAATAGAAAAATAAAGTTGCTCGGGATTGAGAATTTGAAGCTATCTATTAACTTGCTAAAGATAAAAAAAAGGGGAAGAAATGCAAGAGAAAGATGCTAGATCTAAAACAAGATCTACAAACTTAGCAAATCATAGCCACCAAGGGTGAACACTAGAAACCACTCTACCATTAGGTCCAAAAAGACTTAGACTTGAAGTGTGTTGACTTTGACAACTTGTAATTGAGGCATGGCTTTTTTTGATTGTATTTCTTCTTTCATTGTATGAGTTTCTTTCCCTTTTATTATGTAAAAGAAGATCTATTCTAAACTATTTTAGGCCTTTGCAATCATCATTTTGGATATTTGGTTAATGAAAGCTTCAACATCTTTATATTCATTGTATTGTCTATTATATAGATTAAAATCTCATCTAACAAATTGGGTAAGGCAACCCAATTTAACGATCCTATCGATGAATGATATCGACTTTTTCTTTCCAATTGAGTGACACCATTCACTTGAGAATTTAGGAGGTCTGGATGGTTGATTTAGATTTCGATCGAAGAAGAAAATCCAAAGGCCACCGATGTGAATAACAAATCATTAGACTAAGCACAAGCAATTTTATGAGAAAAAAATAAAAAAGAAGAATAGTTTTTTTGTAACCCCTCTTAAATGACTACTCAATATCAAGTCTTTAGTATCATTTATAATAATATGTTATTTATGTGATGTATTTTATTTGTGAAAAATATAGATCCTATCGCTAAAATCACACTTCCTTCAATAGTTTACAAAATGAGATTAACTAAATATAGAGAATGAAGAAAGAGCTCAATTAGAGCAAACCCATCGGAGAGAGATAAAAGCCTTGAAAGAAGAAGTCGTAAGGCTTTCTACTCTATTTGAATGGAGCATGCAAGCACCGACTTATGTTAAACCATGTCATATTCTCGATGTAGCCCAATCATTTACTACCCTCGAATTATCATTTTCTATCCCTTTGCTCATTTCCCAACAAATAGCTTAGATGCCTCTCGTTCTTCATGCCTTAACAAGAGAGCACCACCATTACTAATCCTCGCTAATACATTAATGCCAAGAGATATGCCTAAACTAGTCTCTCCAAAAACTCTTGCTTCTCTACCACAACCATACATGTTTTGGACTCAAATAGCCCTTACTATTAATTTAACAAATGATGATCAAAGGAAATACAAGATGTTGGCTAAACTTGAAGCAAAAAAAATCACCGCCATCGAAGAGTGGCTTAGGGCTATTGAGGGCATAGACTCATATTATCTTCTTCTAAAAATGGATAAATGTTTCATGCCAAATGTTATGATCTTAAAGAAATTTAGCATTCAGTTTCCTAAATATATAGATAGTCAATGCCGAAGGATCAACTTAAGGGTGTACTTGAAAAATATGGTCGAAGTTAACTAATGATGAGTTTTTGCTAATTTAGTTTTTCACTTAAAGCATAAAAAGTTTTTCTCTTACTTGGTTCATTGACTTAGACTAGATCAATATCGGAAAGTGGAAAGATTTAGTTGATGCTTTCATGAGGTTTTACAAGTTCAACCTAGGAATAACCCTAGATACGTTCGAGTTTGCGATCAATGGAGAAAGGTGTTAAGAAGTATAAAAGGATATGCTCAAAGGTGGTGAGAAATAGCTTTAAGAATTTAGCCATTGTTTCTAGAAAAAGAGTTAGTTACACGCTTTATAAATACCTTCAAACTACCTTATTATGACAATCTACTAAGCAACGAGTCTAGTAATTTTGTTAACATAGTATCTATAATTGATCACATCGAGCGAGGCCATTAAGATAGGAATGGTGTTTGATTCGTTGAATTAATCTCTAAGAAGAGTAATTTTGGAAAGAAAAAGAAGTAGATGTACTACAAGTTGAAGTATCAATCTTTCACCTAAGAGGTCATTAAAAAACCCTATGGAGGACCAATAGTCACTTTGTTCCATAAGGTAGCATGGCTAACCTCACTACTTAATTCATGATGTTAATGAGTGTTATGCCTATCAAGGTACTCGGTTTGATAACCGAGTCTCTAGCCCTCATACAAACTCAAATACAAACTATTCTTAAGAATCCATTGGCATATAGATAGTTTGAAAACCAACGAGCCTTATTCAACCAAAATGATTAGAGGAATACTAGACGGATAAAGAATATAAACATCTTACCACTTCTTCCCATCTCCCTAAAGGACCTATTCAAGCACCTAGTAACTATGGGTCGGTTAAATTGAGTACAATCATTTTTGTTGCAACCACCATATCCAAGATGATATATCACAAATGATACTTAGGAGTACCATAATGGTGTAGTTAGACATAATATCAAAGATTTTTTTGGCTTTAAAAAAGGGTTAAGTCTTTGATCGACTAAGGGTGGATTACATCCAAAGACACCTCTAGTTTTTCAAATGTGAACTCAAACATATTGCCTAATCATACTATAGTTAGAGGAATAAACATAGTGTCACTTGATGATGTGGCATATGACGGAGGGATCAAGTTTAAAAATTTTCATGCCTAGACTTTTTGACATGATGAATATTAATAGTGTTGATATAAAACCTTCGACTCATAGGCTTTTGTTAATTCTTGACAATACTTTAAGTTTCACAAGACAAGAGGCACAACATCAATAAGCGTATCGAATTCCATCACCCGGTCTAAACCATGCTATTACTAGGGACTCTAAGGGTGGAAAAGAAAAAGGAAAGTGTCGAAGTGAATGTGTTGTCTTTAAACAATGGTGCCAATAATCTTGTACCTTTCGGATATGAGTTGATCGAACGGGTCCATGAAGCTTGTTTTGAAAATGTCTACACTTATGAAGATTGATTACCATGCTATTCCTTACAAGTATAGACCCACGACTTATTCCGACAAGTCATATGTTGTCATAAAAATCTTTTCTAATGGGATAGTAGATAGTGGAAGCGTTAGACGTATAGAAAGGTGCTTCACCCATAAAGAATTAAGAATAGAGAAAAGGAAAGGCATCGGATCGATCCCTCCGGATGTAGAAAAAAAATCATTAAAGATAAGGAATGCAGGTCGTCTCTTATGAATTAGGAGATGAAAAAGCCAATTGAGGATGATAAGGTCTGTGGAATTTATAAAGTTAATGAATAAAAATCGTACATCTATATCTCTCCTACATCGATATCTCTCCTATCACTAATCCTAAACTCAAAGCCTTATCAAAAAGCACTTCAAAAGGTTCTTAATAAAACATATGTCCCATAAAACATCACCTCTAATTTAATAAAGCATTTGATAGGAAGGGTACAAGCCACCAATTACTTGTATTTTATTAAAGAAGAATTGGGACCCAAGGGAATCGAACATAACAAGGCCTTGTATATCATTGTCAAATATAAGGATTATATGGTTGCAAAAATATTGATTGATATTGGATCGAGTTTGTAATGTGCTACCAAAATATGTCATAGATCATCTATTTGTTGATTCATCACACATGAGGCTAATAAAAATGATAGCACGAGCTAGTGACAACACTCTTCGCTAGGTTATTGGTGACATAGAAGTCAATCTAGGCATTGGGCCACATTAGTTCCAAACCACCCTACAAGTGATCGACATTCATCCTTCCTATACCATGCTTGTTAGGGAGGCCATGGATTCATTATAGAGGAGTTGTCATATCCTTATTATATTAGAGGTTGAAGTAAGTAGGTGACGGAAAGGTAATCCATATAAGGGCTAAAGAGGCTATGGCCATAGCTAAAAATATATTAGTTTTGTACACTACGATAGAAAGGGTTAGTGAGGGGAACTCGTATGTTTTTAAAGTAGTTAATTCTAAACTAGTCTTCGAGAAGTCATGATTGAGGTGCCTTAAGTTATCCGGTGCGGTGAAGCGGTAGCAAATACATGATAAAGGATGGATTACCATCGTTTTATAGGGATAATAGTCGATCCGATGATTGCAAACTTAAAGAGTGTGGGATGACCAATCAACAATTTAGGTTGGGATACAAGCCGTCTAGGAAAGACAATAAGAGGATGGCTAAGTTGAAAAGAGAGAAAAGACTAGCTTATATTGAGGGGCAAGATCCCGATTATGGAAACATTAACATCACTTATATCCATACTACATATCTACAACCTTCATATATGGCATTTATGAATGATGAGGATTTTTTACTTGGGCTACATCTTTAATAATATGGCGAGTCAATAACCTAGGGGTAGTAGTGTCTAAAGGTAGTAATCAATATGTACAATCGACATCATCACCAATCAGCTTTGATGAGGTAAATCTTCCTCGGCTTAACATCAATATGGTGGTAGAAGCTTTTGACATCGAGAGGCTTGTCTAGAAATGTGTCAAAAATAAAGAGCTGAACAATTAGTTCAAGAAGAAAGTGTTGATCTCTTACAAGGCTAAGTAAATCACTTTTTATCTTGTTTTTTGGATTTTTTTAAAATCGTCTTGTTTATATTATTTTTTTTATGATCACCTCTAAAAAAATGAAAATGATTTTACTAAAAATGATTGGCTTCGATTTGATAAAACTTTAATTGCAATGGATGAATAAGAGTAAAAGGAGGGTGATATAAAAGAATTCACAAAATTGGTAAAATTATTAAAAACATGCTATTAAACTACATTAGGAAAAAATAGTAGTGATAAATATGGAGAGTAATGAGAACAAACGAGAGCTAAAAGTTAGGACCTTGATGGAGAATGCTGAAAAGGAAAGTTTGATTTCAATCTTGAGAGAATTGAAGGATCATGCATCCTATAAAGGTGCGAGAACAAACAAAATTTTTTTCTTCCTTTATGGTTCCCAAGATCATACCATTGAATCCACTAATCATACATAATAAACACGAATAAGATAATGATTAGTGATTACCTCTAGTAGCGTAAAAACAATCTATGCGTAAAGATGTTGTCCAAGTATCCAGCCTCTATTGATTATCCACATAGCTTAAACAACCACACAAAAAGTAATTAAAAATAATTAACTGCTAGCTTCACCTTTTTCTGATTAGTTTATTTTTTTCTTTAGAAATCAATTCAAAGATTTTATGTGATAATCGCTGAGAGAGAGAGGTAGCGGAGTTTGAGGGAGATAAAACCTTTTCCTTTTTTGTGTGTTAGTTTTAATTTTTACCATACCCTTTGTCATCCCTATCTTATTTATTTATAATGGGAGTGGCAACATCTTTTTGACCTTGTCCTTTTCGTTGTAGGTCAAGGAGATGTTACCTATGTTGGCTTTCTCTAACCTTATCCTTAAAAACTCTAAGTTTTATCCAATAGCGCTTAAGTTTATCCTTCTATCAAAATATCTTATAGGCTTTTAAATTAAGCCTATTGGCCTAAACATTTTTTGGCTTAATTTATTACCAATTAATTTGGAGCATCCAAATAAATTGGGTCAACTATTTTACTAGAGCTTATATTAGGAATCAATTTTTTAAAATACCCTTAAAACTAAATTAGGAAATAAATTTTGTTTTTAGGTAAATGTCTTCCAAATTAAGAAATTGATTTCTAAAATTGAAAACTTTCCATTTTGAATTTTTTTTTCAAAACAAAAAACTTTTCATTTTAGAAAAATTTTTCAAAATAGGAAACTTTCCAAAATAAAAAACCTTTTTAAAAATCTTTTGCTTCTTTTTTATTGTGTGAATGTTTAAAATTTATACTTGTGACTCGATAGACTCTTTGATATATTGGTAATGTATCAAGCGGATTAAAGACACTATTTTATGTCTTAATACATAAATCAAGATTGGCCTCTAACAAGGCATCATGACTACCCATTTCTCTAAGAAAATTAATTAATCTGTAATTACCTTTCACGAGAATGGTTTGAATACATTCGATCCTCATGTCAATTTATCACGGTGTGATCTCGAAATTGATTTATAGTCTATTTGATTATGATCACATAATTTTTCTTCAATCTTCAAATGTCTTAGCTCATAAGTAAATCAATTATACTCTATTGGTATACATTTACTTAGTTGCGGATTTCTTGAGCATGCTATTCATCAAAGTGCAATATGATAACTCCTTTGGTATATAAAGAATGACATGTCCTATCTCGGTTATCTACCTCTCTTCATTAGATTCCTAATGCACCTAATGAATTACCCACATGCAGCTATTTACTAAGCCCATCAAAATGAATATCAAAGTACATCAATCCTCTAATGAGATAATTATGATGACTTTAAGTCAAATGATCAGTTGTACTCGACTCATATAAGAATCCTATAGACTAAAGCAAATAGGTTCTTATGGTGAGTCATGTCTAGTGATACATTGAACACCCCCAACCTAGGACCTAAAAGGTTGAGAATATTACCATCGTTAACCTATATTCGAAGTGCAATGAATGCAAGCTAACAAGGCACTCGTGACTTAATGTCTAGAGTAAAATCAATGTCTTAAAAGTTTAATATTGGTAAGGTAGGTCCTATACTTTAACTTAAAAGAAGTTATAAATTTTTCGCGTTTGATCTATTTACTCGGATGCTTGAAACTTGGATTCGAGGTTATTTACTAGTTCAAATCCTTTCTTTATTAACTATTGTAATTCATTGAGATGTAATTTCTTATTATCGATTATTATTATATTACTTATTCTCTTTCATATTTATTATTCTTTTTATTTAACGGTTAATTAAGAAATTCTCTTAAATATTCAAGGATGCTAGCATGCGAGTGGACAATTTAAAGTAACTATACTACTATCGAGTACGCTATTATTTTACTATCGGTATTTCGGTTCATATAGGTTACTAATTTACTTACAAAAATACTTATATACCAACTATTAAAAATTTTGACTTATTTACTAACTATATTATTTTAAAGTACTACACTTACTTATTTATTGCTTTTAATATAACATAACACGGTTCGACTAATTCTAGAACATGCAAGTCAATAGCTAGTACCGTAAATAAAATCACATGTAGTACGTCCACTTGGATGCCAAAGCCCTATCTAAGGTATAACTATCCGGTGCTTTCCTCACAAATCAGCTCCGTAGAGAAGTAAGCCATAGTATCTTATTTATCTACACCACAAGGAACTATATGAGCTACAACCCAATAAGTTAACGTATGCATGTAGTGTGCGTGTATGTAGATGCATGTATAAAATACCGATACATACATAAAGAATCCTTTTTTCTCATGTTATAAAACATCTCATAAGCACTCCGAAAATCCTTTTTCTGTCTTTAGACATATCCCATTTAGGTACTTCGGGGCTTTCATAACATATGTTTGACGAACCGGACACTGTCCACGGACGCGCCTTACCGAGCCTCCGAAAGTGCACGTCCGCACTTGCCCGATCCTGAACCAATGCCCTTATCATATGGAAAACCCATGAAACCTATCCTCATAAAAATTCTCAAAGTCATGAAATGAAAATCGTTTTCTTTAAAATAATTTTGATCGCTATCGAGAACTCATAGCATCAAACACTTTTCCATGACTCAAAACATTATTCATGAGCTTTGACATGTATATGCATTTTGAATGAAAATGCATGCTCACAATGATACCCAAGTGTTATGAAAACATGTATAAAATCGGACAACATAACGACATAGATAACATCAACCCATATCAAGAAATGCAACCAATGTTGGCACATCGGTTACCATAACCACATTTCTCATCACCAATCACAACTCAAGCATAACCATCATTCATTATTCATTGCATTCCATACATTATTTGGAAGAAAATACAATCATAGCATAAGAGTAAGTAAATAATTACATTTCATTTTAGTTTCATTAACTTACTCTACATTTTAACATTTTCAAATTATTTTTCTTAGGTTGCTAACTACCCTTTTGCATCTAGCCTTTACCAAATTAGGTATTAATCCATGTCCTAACTTAATTAGGTATTATTTCATTAATTAGGTGGTCCAATTTTGGTTTGGGCCTAAATGTGCTTAAAGTCTAATTTTCCTAAATCAAATTTCTTTAATTTTTCATGAACACTTTGGTTCTAAATCATCCCTTTACCTTATTTTGCACTTGAATGAATTAATTTAAGGTTTGGAACTTAATGAATTAATTTAAGGTTTGAAACTTACTTTAAACTTACTTTCTAAAATTCCTCGTTTAGGCCAAATAGTTCACTATTTAAATTCCTAAGATTTTCTTCTCATTTTTTCCTACCATTTAGAACCCTAATTCCTGCCTAAACTCGTATTGGGCCCTAATGAGTTGAAATTAGGCCCAAGCTCATATAATCCATTTTCTTTAATTTTTAGCAAATTTTCCATTTCTACTCATCAAAACATGCTTATTAAAGCGTGAATGACCCATAAAACCAGAATCAAATTGCTTTGAACTCAAACCCTAATTTTCTTATTTTAGGTTGAATATAATTCCTAAAAATTAGTGGATTTTTCTTCAATTAAAGTGTAATTTTTCATTCCTAAACATTAATTTATGCTCAAATAAGTCAGAATTAAGTGCCAAAACACCAATTAAATGAAAGAATTCAAAACCCCCAAATTTGGTTCATCAAAAACAATAACCCTAATTTTTCTTAATTGAACAATTAAATCAAATCAAGTAATTAAACATGAAATTGACTTGAAATTAAGCATACTTATAGTGTAGGTGAGGTTAATTTACTTGGTTTAGCTCCAAATTAACTTTGAAAAGGTAGGTTGCTTGAGAATTCTCTTCCTCCCTTTTTTTCCTAAATTTGAATTAGCTATTTTAATTTTCTTCTTCAAGGTATTCAGCTCCCAAATTGAAATTAAAGCTTAATCCACTAATTTAGAGGGTCTAAAATTGGTTAGGATTATTTTAGGTAATTTTTGAGTGAAAATTTTGCTAGAGTTTCCTTTGTGTTTTTTAATTTTTATTCCCTTTTTAATTTTTCCAGCACTTTTATTTATAAGAAAATTTTGTGGATCTATTGGCCTTATCTCCACCCTTAATTTGGGTAAATCTCAACCCTTAATTAAATTTCCAATCAATTCTTTTTATTTGGCTAAATTTTTCGCCATTTGTTCTTGTTTTTTTTTTAGACCTTCCATTTAGCTTAATTTTAGCCACAAAATTTACTGAAAGTCAAACTTATTTAGTGCTTTAGGTCAACCAAAGTTAGAAGGAAAATGACAAATTTTGGTCCTCCAAGCTTTTAGACTTTTCTATAGCTTATTCTTTCCTAAATCCCTCTTTTATGCAAAAACTCACTTCTAATCATCCTTTTTCCATTTCTAGTACTAATATTTGACCCTTAACATTATTACATCATTTAATTTTGATCATTAAACATTTAATTTTAGCAATTAAGTCCCTAATTTTAGATAATTTAGTCCTTACCTTTAAAATTCCATTCTATACTTTTCAAAAATCCAATTTCTTTCCATAATAAATTAAAAAATTCATTAAGGAAGTTTGATTTAAATTTTCATAATTTTTTGCTCTCATTTGAGCCTCCAATTTATTTATTTAGTGTAAAAATTACACTATTTTCTATTAAAAATATTCCATATACTTATTAAAATTAAATTAAATTTTCTAGGCACTCTCACACATCCCATATGATTATTCTATGCTCTTAAGAAAAATGTCTCATACTCTTAAGGTGCCTAATTAAATTCTTTACCTCTAAAAATACTATGCCAACATACCAAAATTCAAATAAAATATACATACATAGCACGTAATAAAATTCACCCGGGAACATAAAATAATTTAACACCCCTCTAAAAATTTTCCTAAGCACACAAATTATTTTTCATTCATAAACAAGTCTGTAATTAAGTATTTCATACAAAAACTACTATTCATGTATTGTAAAATCAATAAAATATCTCTTAAGCATAGAAAAACTATTTTAACTATTATATATATTCGTTGAAGTTCCTAAGGATTATTTCACACCCTTAAATATATTTTCCTTGTTTTTAATATTAAATTTTTATTTAATTTCAGTTTTAGCGGGTATCGGTTATTACATATATATATATATATATATATATATATATATTATCTAATATTATTCATCAAAGTGCTTGCTTTGGCATCACCATACTAGTAAGTATGAGATCTCCTGCTACTATCTAATAGCAAGAGCATAGCACTCACAAGTCTTATTACATGTTATCAATGTCCAATCTTGACAATGCTACGACTTGAGACATTTAATGATATCGTTTAAATACATCAATATTTGTCACACATCAATTGATCAATCATTATTATAATATATATCATATCGACTTCTATCTAATTCTATCAACTTATAAATAATAAGAATTAATAAAAAGACTTCGTATTAATATTAAAATGCAATGTTATACATAAAAATATCTAAGTAAGGTTAGATCTTAGGCACCTATACTAATAAGAATACTTTGATATATTTGTTTGGTCATATATCGACATGCTAGGGCTAGATAATGAGATAGTGGAACATAAATTACTTTTAAACCACAGGTGTAAGCTAATAAAAGAGAAGTTAAGAAGGACAAGACTAAATGTTTTACTTCGAGTGAGGGAAGAGATTAAGCGATAGGGGATGTAGGATTCCTAAAAGTAGTTGAATACCCTTATTGGGTATCAAACATTATCATAGTGGCTAAGAAAGATGGAAAGATCAAAATATACATGGATTATTGAGATTTAGATAGAGCTAGTCCGAAAGTTAACTTTTCATTATCGCATATCGATGTCTTGGTCGACAATACTATAAAGAATGCCACTTATTCATTTATAGATGGATTTCTCAAGTACAATTAGATCAAGATGGCTATGGATGATAAGGAGAAGATGATGTTTATCATGCCTTGGGAAAATTTACTGCCATAAAGCTATGCGTTTTGGATTGAAAAATGATGGGACCACTTACAAAGAGTATGGTTACCTTATTCCATGACATAATGCATAAAGAAGTTGAGTTGTATGTGGATGATATGATTACAAAATCCAAGCAAAAAGAGGATGATGTTTTAATCATGAGAAAGTTATTTGAGAGACTAAGGAAATACAAGCTAAGCTTGAATCTCACGAAATGCACTTTTGGTGTAAAGTATGGGAAATTGTTTGGGTTTATAGTGAGCAATAGAGAAATTGAAGTTGACTCCAATAAAGTTAGAACCATTTAAAATAAGCCTTTCATCGTCAATTAAAAAAGAAGTCAAAAGCTTTCTAGGTCGTTTGAATTATATTGTCCGCTTCGTCTCTTAATTGACCAATACTTGTGAGCCAATATTTTAACTATTACAAAAAAAAAAAATCCTAGTGTATGGGATAAAGAGTGTCAAGAAGCCTTTAATTAGATCAAGCGATATTTGCAGAATCCACTATTATTAGTACCACTTATACTAGGAAGACCATTGATTCTATACTTATTAGTGATATAAATGGCAAGAGGAAGTGTCTTGGGTCACCATAATAAGTCAAGAAAGAAAGAACAAACCATGTACTATTTAAGTAAGAAGTACACAGATTATGAGTCAAGATATAGTGTAGCAAAGAATGTATTGTGGTTTAGTATAGTATATATGATGACTCAAATAGTACATACTTTATTATACTACTTGGCTAATCTAAAAAATGGATCTTCTTAAGTTCATTTTTAAGAAACCATATTTATCTAGTTGGATTACAAAATGGCTAGCTATGTTATCTGAATATGATATTATATATATGAAAATAAAGGCGATGAAAGAAAGCATTAAAGTGGACCATTTATTAGATAATGCAATAGAAAACTATGAGCTTTGAGATTTGATTTTCTTGATGGATCAATTATAATGGTCAAAAAAAGAAGAGCTAGAGTTAAAGGATGACATATGGGTCTTGTATGTTGATGGAACTATCAATGTGTTAGGAAATGACATCAAGTTAGCCTTGGTTTCACCAAAAGGGAACAATTTCCAATGGTAGTTAAGTTGTAATTTAAATGCATGAACAACATTTCGAGTATGAAGCATGTGTGCATGGTCCGAAAGCGACACTTAGAGATGAAGATAGGAAAAATTGATGTATATGGCGACTCACTACTTATAAGCAATTAGGTGAAAGGAGAGTGAAAAATGAAAGGTGAAAAAATACAACCACATGAATAATACTTAATGAAGTCGGTCGATCAATTTGAAGAGACTAAGTTCACCCATCCGGGTAGAGAAAAGAACCATTTTGCTGATACACTAGTAGCACTTGCTTCTATCATCAAAATTAAATGTGGAGTGAAGATTCAACCTATATGCATTGAAACCAAAAATTCTCCAACAAACTATTGTGGTCTTATTGAAGACGAATTAGATGAGAAGCTATGGTATCATGACATTAAATAGTTCATAAAAAATAGTAAGTATTTGATTGATGCAACCAAGAATGATAGAAAGAAGCTCGAAAGATTGGCTATAGATTTTTATCTTGATGGTGAGATTTTGCATAAAAAAAGTTTTGATGGCTCTATATTGGGATGTTTGGTGTGATTGAGGCAAAGAAGACTATAAGAGAGATCCATGAAGGGATCTATGCTATGCATATTAGCGGACATATGATGACTTGATATATTCAATGAAGTGGCTATTTTTGGACTACCATGGAAAAAGATTGCATCAATTATGTTTACAAATGTCAAGAGTGTTTGATTCATTCTCATCAAATAAATGCTCCACCAACACCCATTTTCAATATGGTGTCATATTGGCCATTTGTGATGTGGGGCTTGGATGTCATTGAATCGATAAATCCTTAGGTGAGCAATAAACACTATTTCATTCTAGTAGCAATTAATTTTTTCATCAAGTGGGTTGAAGTTGCTTCCTTTGTACATATGACTTAGAAGGTCATATGTAAATTTATGAAAAAAGATATCATCTACGGATATGGCTCTCCTAAAACTTTAGTAATAGATAATGCTTAGAACTTGAATAAAAAAATGATAATAGATTTATATGAACAATAAAAGATAAAACATCATAATTCCTATCTATACAAGCTCAAGATGAATAGAACTATGGAAGTAGCAAACAAGAAATTGATGAAAATTATCAAAAAGATGGTTGTGACATACAAAAGCTAGCATAAGATGCTACTCGTTTGCCTTGTATGCTTATCAAACAACCATCGAACTTTAACGAGAGCAACTTCTTACTCTTTTGGTATAATGAATTGAAGCTATGATGCCTTTAAAGGTTGAAATACCCTCTCGGAGAGTTTGAAAGAAGGTAAATTAGATGAATTTGAATGGGCAAAAATTTGATATAAGTAGTTGGATCCGATACATGAAAAACAACTTGTTGCCATTTGCCATGCCTACTTATATCGAAAAGAATAGCTAAATCATATGGCAAGAGATACGTCGGAGGAGTTTTCAAGAAGAAGAACTCATACTAAAAAAGGTTTTGTAAATACCGATAGCAGATTAAAGTAAATGGGCATCGAACTATAAAAGTCTTTGTGTGGTAAAAAAGGCATTCTTAGGTAGAGCTCTCATTCTAACTAACATGGATGGTGATGAATTGTCCAAGCTAGTGAATTCAAATGCTATAAAAAAATATTACACCCGAGTTGTAACTCTTTTCATTTTAAATTATAAAGTATTATCAAAGTTTTGGCTAGTCTACTTTATGTGTCGAATTTTCTTTTACTTTTTATTTCTTTAATTACCTCTCACTATCATAGTTATCTTTTTCTAATTCTTTTCAAAAAGCCACATTCTCTAATGTGATCAGTCCCTAAAAGCCTATTTTTTTATTCTTTCGCATAATGGTGTATTAATATTATCTATAAAGCATGATAAACAATTCAAAATATCAAAGAATGACATTACAAAGTGATTTACCAAAGTCTATAGAATGATGGGACTTTTTCAAATCGTGCTTCATTGGAAAGCAAATCATGGGACATTATAGGTAATTTTAATAAGTCAAAAGAAATTTACACAAGGAGGTAAACCCAATGATATGACAGGAAAAATGCTGGAGTTGAAAAAGGAAAAGTCACCATATCACCGAACACCGACCGGATGATGTTGACATGATCAGTGGCTTGTAACCAAAAAACTATAGTATAATATGTTGATAGGTCAACCTAAAGAAAAGTAGTAAGCCTTGCTCTTTGATTTTAAAAAAAGAAATGCATCATCAAAGAAGAGGAGAAAGTATGATTCAACGATCGTGCCTTATATTTCTAACAATGAAAGGTACAATTTATAAGCCGAAATGCGTATCACATAACAATCTCTTAGTTCCAAATACCCATATTGCCTATAAAAGATTGATCATCCTAAATATTAAGCTTAAAAATAATTATTTTTAGTCCATATTTTGACCAAAGCTATCTAGGTAAAGTCAAAATCAATATGGTCGATCATGTCTTTTCAAAAAAATCAACCTAATTGGTCATGTCCCTCTAAATTGATATGGTTAGTCATGTCCTTCTAAAAAGGTCAGCATGGTTAGTCATGTCTCTTTAAATCGACATGGTTAGTCATCTCCTTCCTAAATCGATGTGGCCAATCACGCTCCTTTAAATCAACGTGGTCAATCATGCCTTTTTAAGTCGACATGGTTGGTCACATCCTTCTAAATTAACATGGTTAATCATATCCTTTCTTTAAATCAACATGATTAGTTATGTATTTTCTAAATTGACATGGCCAACATTGACATAATTAGTCATGTCCTTCTAAATTGACATGATTAGTCATGTTTGTTCCAATCAAGCATGGTCGATCACGTCACTTTAAATTGACATGGTCAATCACGTCCCTTCAAATCAACATGGTCAATCACATCTCTTTAAATTGACATGGTCAATCATATTCCTCCAAGTCAATGTACTTAGTCACACCTTTTTAAATCAATATGATCAGTCACGTCTCCTTAAATTAACATGGTCGGTCATGTCCCTTCAAGTTGGCATAGTCGGTCATTCTCCTTCAAATGAACATGGTCGATCATGTCCCTTTAAATTGACATGGTCGATCATATCCCTCCAAATCGACATGGTTAGTCATATCCTTTCAAGTCAATGTGCTCGATCATGTCTTTTTTTTTCAAATCAATATGGTTCGTTACATCCCTTTAAATTGATATGGTCGGTCATGTACCTCTATATCGGTATTGTCACTCACACCTTTTCAAATCAACATGCTCGATCACGTCTCCTTCAAATAAACGTGATCAGTCACATCTCTCTAAATCGATGTGGTTAGTCATGCCCTTCTAACTCAACATGGTCGATCACTTCCTTATAAAATTTTCTCTTATTTTTTTTACAAACTTACTATGCAAAAGCAAAGAAAAATATTCTTTCAATCACTTGACGTCGTATGTATTGTAAAGAGGAGACAATTGTTAACACCCAATTTTTTTCTTGTTATTTTTTACTTCTACTTTTATTTTTTTAAAAAAAATAATAATCATAAACATGACCAAAACTGAAAAATATAAAAATAAAAAGAAAAAGATAAAAATAAATAAATTGAAATAATTAGTTTAGATTAGTTCTAGGATAGGGCTAATTTGGAAAGGAGAAATATTAGAAAAAAAAAAGACATTTGAGGGTGTAATTTAAAAAATTCAAAATGTTTGTCCTTTAATTAAAATAAAGAAAGTGCAAAATTGAAAGAAATTAAAAAAAAATCTAATTAATAGAAATTTAGGGTTCCGTTAAAATAAACAATCAAAATCGGATGTAAATTAGTAGGCTATAAGGAATCGGGGATCAAATTGGTCTTTTGCCAAAAAACCTAAAAAATACCTATAAAAGCCCTTTTGCATTTTTTGCTATAACCTACTATAGATCACCCTCACAAAAACTTTCACCCAACTAACTTTCTATAACCAAAAGCTCACTCAAAACTAGCCACCCTCTCCTAAGCTCACAAGCACCCCAAACTCCCCTCACCCAAGGCTAAGCGGCCTCACACATCCCTTTCTTATCTCCCTCACAAGCCTTCATAACCTTCCTTGCCTCTTTTTCATTTGGCATCATAACTCCTTAATGGCTAACATCCCCATCGCTACATCGTCGAACACCTATAACCTGACCTCGTACGCACCTTACCCACGACCTTCCTTCCTTCCTCCTCCTCTAGCCTCGCACATTATAGCTCATAACTCCTCACAATAGCCCAACGACCACCCCGCGTAGCCCCTCATAAAGGACTTTTGTAGTAACCCAATAACCACCCCACTCAACACTTCATAAGTAGCCCTACCTTACTAGCTAGTAGCATTAGCCCAATAACCCTCCACGAGTGACCCTACCTCGCCGGCCAGGTAGTGCTAGCCTAATACCGCTTGTTAATGTAAGTGTGCTAGATCCAATCTTATTTGGATAAGTTTGACTTATTATAATATTATATTCTTTATTTTCTTAATAAAAGAAATCTTTCTATTAATTTTTTATTATTTATGTTTATGAACAAAATTAGATAGAAATCCATATGTATTCTATTAATGATTGATCGAAAGATATAAGATAAACATTAATACACTTAAATGATATTACTAAATATCCCAAGTCGTAGCATCATCAAGAATGGAGATTAACTATATGTGGTAAGACTTGTAAGTGCTATGCTCATGTTATAAGATAGTAATAGGAGATCTCACACCTATTAGCATGGTGATGTGAAAGCAAGCACTTAGATGATTAATGTTAAAGAACATATCTAGACTCGACTCGCTATGAGAACCCATTTGATTTATTCTATGAGAATCTCATACAAGATGGGTACAACTAGTCCTTTGACTTGAAGTCATCATGGTTATCTCATTATAGAATTTATATACTTTGACACTCATTTCGATAGATCTAATAAAAGGTTACACATAGGTGATGTAGAGATTCAAAACAATACAATAGGAATTGATATAGTAAAAATAATGTCGGATAAAAAAAAATTGCTTCAAAACACCACAAGATCCATGCAAAAAAAAAAAATAAATAAAGTTAGAAGATCAAATCATTACCTTTTGTAGCATAGATCACATCTCTTACATGAAGGATGCTTGAATCATAAGCATAGATCTATGAACTAACCTCTATCAATATCCATAAGAACGTCTTGATCTCTAAAATAATTCTAGAATAGAGAGTCACCTATCGAAGTGCTAGCTATGAGTTGTGGTGTTTAAAGACTAGATCACTCTTCCAATTAAAGTGGCTACAATTTCCTCTCAATGCTCTTAGGGTTTACGTCACGATTACTTATATATAATAAATATTATGTGCTCATTGTATTTCACACTAGCCAGAATGTGCGTGAGGCATAATCCTACTAGGAAACTAATTTCCTAACCCCGAAGAGAGAAAAAAAATGGGCTGATTATTTTGACAAATTAATGTCGAACTCCCTTGGACTTAGACTTCATTAAACCCATTTTATATGTCTTAATTGAATTAGCCCATTAGTATAATTAAATACTATAATTCAAAATATATCATAGTCTTATTAGGAATCTTAACTAAAATAGGAATCTTAATCTAATTAGGAGTCTTAACTTGATTAGAAATCCTATTCTAATTAGGGATCTTAACTCGACTTAGAATCCTAATCCAATTAGGACTTCTAGTCATACTCTAATTTCGATTCGTTCTTTTTGTGTGACCTTATAGGTTCTTATTGCATTGGTAATGATCTTAAAATCATAATCTAGAATCACAAATAGTGAGTCACATATAGCAATACATTTCTATTACCCAAGTAATAAGAATGTCGATGATTTGATATAACCTTGTCCATGACATATGTTACCATTTAGTCTAGTCCCTATTTCCTAGATGTCTAGATTAAATATGAGACATGTAATGTGTCATCCTCATATATTTTAATATTAGCATTTCTTGATCCAGGTGTTGACGGCTCCAAACAAATAAGATTGATTCTCATATTGATTTATTTGATTATGGCTATGCATTTCATAATCTCATTCAATCAAAAGGCCCATAGACATCACTCCTATTATATAGGAGGGATAAATCTTATCTACATCACTCACATCCATCTTCATGATTCATGGTATATCTAATAACTAACTTTATAGTCTATCCTGTTACACATTTGATGGTATCAAAATATATGACTTTTCATATAGGGAACCATAGTGACTTCAAGTCAAAGGACCACATACACCACATTCATAATGAGACCAACTTATAACACCAATATAACAATGCACGTAGTGATCTCATGGTAGGTCAATCCAATACATGTTCTCTAACATGTACTTATGTGTCGACTTGATATCTCATATCCATAACATATTGTTATCGGTCAATTTATATATCGGTCTCAATGCTTTATTATTGCTCCTTTAATATATCCACAATAAAGCACTTGACTAGGGACATTTAAAAATATTAACATTCTTGGAACTTAATCATGTTCGTTTAATAAAATGCGGGAATCAATAAATATAATAAATGGAACATGATAAGCAATATGATAAGTGTATACTAGTATAATCAAACTATGATTGGATTCTAAGGCATACACTAACTTACAGAAATTTGAGTTAGATTATATGAAATTTTCATTTTAGGAAACTTTTGATTTTTGAAAACCCTTTCAAAAATATGAAAATTTCAAAATTGGAAACTTTTTCCAATATCTTTGCCTCTTTTTAAACATGTGAATGCTTAAACTTATGTGTGTGACTCAATAAGCTCTTGATATGTTAGCAATGTAACAAGAATAAAAGACACCTCTTTTATCTCTTGATATATAAGTGAATATTGGCATCTAGCAAAGCATCATGACAACCTAATTTTTTAGGAAGATTAATTAATCCATTATAACTTTTACCAAGCATGGTTACCATATAATCTAGTCCTCATGTCAACTTATTATAGTATGAGCTTGAACTTAGTTATAAGTCTTGTTCGATTATGATCACATAAGTTTTTTTTGATTCTCAAATGTCTTAGCTCTTAGAGTAAACCAACTATGCTTTATTGGTGTACTCTGCTATAGTTATAAATTTCTTGAGTAGACATTCATCGAAGTGCAATGTGATAACATTCATTGAAGTGCAATGTGATAACTTCTTTAGCATACAAGGAATGATATGTCCTATCTTAGTCATCTTCCTACCTCCATTAGATTCCTAATGTACCCAACGAATTACCCATGTACAACCCTTTACTAGGTCCATCAAAACGAGTGTCAAAGTGCATAAATCCTCTAATGAGATAACCATGATGACTTTAAGTGTAAAAACCGAGTTGTACCCATCTCGTATGAGATTCCTATTGACCAAACCAAATGGGTTCTCATCACAAGTAAAGTCCGAGTGATGTATTCTCTAACATAAATCACCTAAGTGTTTGCTTTGGTATCATTATGCCAATAGGTATAAGATCTCCTACTACTATCATATAGCATGAGCATAGCAATCACAAGTCCAGTTGTATATAGTCAATGTTTATTCTTGACAATGCTATGAACTAGGACATTTATTGATATCATTTATATGTATTAGTGTTTGTCTCATATATTTCAATCAATCACTAATACAAATGCATATCATATGGACTTCTATCTAATTCTATTCAATCAATAAATGTAAATGACAAGAATTAATATAAAGACTTCTTTTATTATAAATAATATAAATAATACAATAATACAATAACTCATCCCATCCAAACTTGGTTGGATCTTAGGCATCTACATTAAAACTAAGTTCAAGTAAGTGGAACTTTAGGTGTTATTTGATGTGTGAATGTGAGAGTTCCAAAAGGAAAGTTTAAATACTTTAGCTAAAACAAGCTAAGAATTGTTGGGCCCTTATAAATGTTGCAAGGTCAATATTTATAGTGAAAAGAGAATGACCTTTAATTGCTAGGATTATGTCATGTCATCCATATTTGGACATCCATAGTTCGAAAATAGGATTTAAATCAAGCAAAATGAGATAGAATATAAAGAAAAATGGATTTTTTTAAAGTTAAATTACTTTAATTTGCTAGTAAAAGTTAAAAAATATAATAATAAGGACTTTCTATAACACTTTACACCCTTTAGTTTCATAAATTAATCTTTACATCCTAAAATATTTGAATTTTATTTCAAAAAAAATCTTGTTTTTTGATTCTATTATCATATGCAAGTTTTCAAAGAAAAAATACATTTAAATTATTACAAACTTGTAATTACAAATTTTATAAATTGAAAAATAACCTTTTGAAACATTTATGCCTTTAAAAAATAAAACTAACAATTAAAGAGGGAATCTAACAATTGGAACAAAGGTAATATAATGTCCAAAAAAAAAAAACAAATTGTAGCCATTCTTTTCAAGTAATGCAAACACAAGAAATTAAAATTTTGACATCAACAATAAAAAACAAAAGAACACCCTCCTTATTTTTCAATCTTAACCTCATTTTACAACAACAAAATCTATTTCTCTAACACCAAGCAAACATCAAGGCTTTGGTGAATTGAGATTCAAAAACAAGTAAGCACAATAAATGCAATAAACATGTCTCTCTTAGAATTTCATATACTAATAGAAGCAAAAATAAGTTATTATACAAATGTGATGACAAGTTTTGTAAAAATCTATTCATCGATTGGTGTGAATATATTTCAAATATGGTTTAAAAACGTAGTGAGGGATACATAGTTAATATTCAGCATGTTGTGGAGGAAGTCTACAAAATAAGAGATGAACTAAGGAGACTACAAGTGAAACATCACAACTTGAAAAGCAGTACTACAAGCTTCAAGTATCTTTTAGTATGTAGTATAGTATATGCAATACTACTATATGTTTTTATATTGTTGTAACTAGTGAATAAGTAGTAAAAGAAAGACATTTTGTTGATTAAAAAAGCAATTTATAATGCAAGCAATACATAAAAAAATTTACACAAAACAAATATGAATATAAAGAAGAAACTTGAATGACATTAATTAACAATATCCAACATGCACTACAATACATAATTATCATAGAGAAGTTATTAAACCTATTGGTGCTTACCTATATTGTAGTTTTAAAACTAACAAAAATTCAATAATTAAATCTTTGTGTATCCTATGACTAAAGTTATATAAGCTAAGATATTATAAACTATATATTTCAAAAGAATATTAAGAATATAAAAAAAAATGATATGTACTCCAAATAGTGTGATATAGGATCAATGTTGTCCCTAATTACTTAATGTAACTTTCATGTGTTTGTTGCCACCAACACCACTACCACTATCTTCATTTTGTCCTTTATTTTTTCTTCGCTAAAGCAAATAAAAATAAAAATCAAATTTAGAAATTAATTTAGAACATAATACATAATTTGTATTTACTTACAAGCTCTATTACCTTTTGTCCACCTCATCTACCACATGCACAAATATTTATAACTTCTCTCCCACCACTTCTACCACCATCCCTACCAATATTATTTTCACCACCTTTAGTGACACCAATTCTACCATTATTTTTACAGACCAGTAACTCCTCTCCTACAAAATATCCCACCATCTCTTCTACTACTACCTCGACCATTACTACTCACACCATCTTTATACACCAATTTCATCATCATTTGCACTCGCCTCTTTCACCAATACCTCTAGTTCCTCTCACACCAATTCCATTCCTACAAATTTTTGCCACCTCTTCTACTACCATCTTTATTTTTAATATCATTAAGTATAACAATTCCATCATCATTAAGACTATCACCTTCATCACTACCACTAACTCCTCTCCCATTAGATTTGTCACCTCTTTTACCACTACATCTACTATTATCATTTGCATTATCTTCAAGTACACTAATTCCATCTTCAATTGAGATGGCACTTACATAATATCACCTCTCCTACCACTATCTCTACCAATATAAATAAGTAATCAACAAATGATTAAATGAATTATTAAAAAAACATAAATAAATATAAATTAATGTTTGAATTACCTCTTGTAACAATTCAAGAGTATTCCTCTAACAAGTCCTTCGGTTATGGATAAATGGTTTACATATGTTACAGCTTAACAATTCTAGATCTCTTTATCATAGTGCTAAAGGCTTGTTCTCTTCTTTTATTCTTTTTTAGTTTACTACCCCCTCCTCAAATTAGGAGTAATACAATTAGTTCTCCTTATTGAGGTTTTATTTTTGCTTTAGTTAATGGGTGTACCACTTCATCATAATTCTTCAAAAAAGTGGGAACTCTATAGTAATAGTCAAAATAATCTTCTAACTTAATTATTTTAGAGATAAATAAATTGTTGTATGCATACGAAGGATCCTCATCATACTCTATTCACCACAAGAAAAATCCGAGGTCTTAAAGTTAATACAAATCCTTCTTATACCCTCATAAATTTGATACAACTACACAAGCAAGTTTCATTCTTAAATTTCTTACCTTGTCATATGCCTTATCAAGAATCATTCCTCGCAAATGGAGTAGACTTAATATTCTAAGAAGCTCATTTCATAAATTTTTCATAGAACCTTCACATTATTTTCACCCTAATTTTCTTTAGTAAAGTTAATATGGGCATGTCTCTAGTTTCTAACTTAGTGATTAAAATATTCTACCATGTTATTGGTTACATGATCATTCTTAACATCATTATCAAATAAATGTCTTAACTATCTATGAGTAGGTATTGTTTTCAATCACTTGATAGCCTAAAAAATGACAACCACAATGTCACTCATATACTTTTTATATTGAATTACGAATACATCTTACTAGCTCTTTAGAAATCCAACTTTATTTCAAAACCAATGAATCCTTTTTTTTTTAAAAAAAAAGTTCGTATCTAAGTTCTTAAGACAATACCTATAAGCCTTTTAGGAAAAAAAATCTTTGCAATACTATTTGGCAAACTCTACATGAAATAATTTAACAAGATAGTACAATATTACACTTTATAAAATTAAGTATATCGAAATCATTAAGTAGATATAGTGTTTAATAATACCTTTTACCTATAAGATATAATACATAAAATCTTGTCTTGAATTCCTAAGTTGATATAGTCATATAGAATTGGTATAAACCATTCCTAATTATCAATATCCTATATCTTAACAACATTATAAACTCGCTAAAATAGATAATTTTTTGTATCCAATGACACAATTGCAAGTAGAACTCCTCAAAATATACCATTTATGTAACCCTTGCGAAAATGTTTAATTATACATATATATAAGCCTAAATATTCATGTAAATATACATTAAGTACGAGTATAATTGTAGGTGCCATTCTAACTGTCTAGTGCTGAGAATATAGTTAGCACTTATATGAGAATATTCGAGTGAAGTTTCGAACAAATTAATTAATTTCCATTTATTTTAATTACTTGGAACATATTATACAAGTGAAAAAGAGGTGTTTATAAAATTTTGGGAATATTGAAATATTTTTCTTAGAAATTGTAGAATGGAGGGGAAAGGAATTTTCAAGTTTTAAAAGGGGAATTTCTAGAAAAAAAATTATGGAGAAAATGTGTCTTGTTACATGAACTAAACTAGCTTAAGGGTTTAGTTAGCTTAATTATCTAGTTAGGACACCTAAGCATATGCATTAATGAAAGTCAAAACCAACTCATTACCTTTGACTTTCAAAAACGCACCTTACCTTCCAAATCCTTCCTTTGTTTTATACTTGGCCAAATTGATTTAGGACATGTGACATACTTAATAAGGAAGGAAAATGGAGTATGTATATAAGGAAAAGATGAAACTTAGTCATTTTTAGAGGAAAACCCATGGATCATCCAAAGGAAGAGAAAGATGCCATTGAGAGGGAGAGAAACAAGGTAAAGAAAGAGAGAGAAGAGAGGAAAGAAAAAAGAAGAAAAAGGAAGGAAAAAGCTAAGGAAAAAGCCTAATCGAGTCTATCTAACTAAGTGGGTTTTCTTTAGTGCTTTATGTCATGCAATTGATGTTATTGTAATTGGTTAAGCTTGTGTTTATGTTTTAATGTGTTTGTTGGCTTGATTACATTGGTTAGATTTTTCCATGATTGATAATTACTATGGTTTGATTGTGATGGTTAGTTGTATGATTATTTGTTAAGTTTTTGATGTTTTGTATCTAGTTAAAACGATGTATGGATGGGTATGGCTAATGGATTTGGTTGATCAAAACATGGTGGGTGAATTTAGGACTTGTATAGACTTGAATAAAATGGAGTAGGAAGGAAAGAAAAATAAAATTTTAGGATTTACTTGAGTAAATTTTTGACCCGGATAGTTACACGACCTCCCACACGAGTGTGTCTTTGCCCGTATAATGAAGAAAAATATTTTTCTTTGAGTCGGTTACACGACCTCTCACACAAATGTGTCTTTGCTCGTGTGATGAAGAAACCTGCCTTTTTTTGAGTCAAACAGTTACACGACCTCCCATATGAGCGTGTCTTTTTTCGTGTAATAAAGAAATGTGTTTTTCTTTTAGTCGGACGAGTTACACGGCCTCCCACACGAGCGTGTCTTTGCCTATGTAACGAAGAAATGTGTTTTTTTTAGTCAAAAAGTTACACGACCTCCCACATGAGTGTATCTTTGCCTGTGTAAATGTGTCTTTCTCCGAGTCGGACAGTTATACGGCCTCCAACACGAGTGTGTCTTTGCTCGTGTAATTCACTAGTCACTCGAAATTCATCACTTTTGTTCCATACTTGGTTAGTTTTCATTCCTTCACCAAGATAATGTAATAAATGATCTATATAGATAGAAAATAAAAGTAGAAAGGTAAACCTACAAAAAGGAACCAAAACCTAGACCTAAGGACTAAGTTCAACCTAAAAGCATTAAAGACGAACTAGAATGGAAAATCCTACCATAACACATTAAAAGTCGATCCAAATGCTAATAACTATGCAAGTCAAGGGTGAAATGAGGTGTTAACTCCAATGAGGTGAATATTGTGATGAGTAGTATGAGACTACTCGAAAACCTGTGTGAGTTGGACCTATGAAAATAGATGAAATCGAATCATGTATGGGTTGGATATCGAGAATGAACTAATAGTGTAAGGGTTAGTACCCATAGTATGATTAATATGGTAAAAGTTACATCACGTGGATCATGTGCATTGGGGATGGGATGAATTAAGAAAAATCATTGAGTTAAGCAATGATGCAATTTGGAAATTGAATTTGATGGAATGGGTAATAGCAAGAACCATGTACGTGCTTTATTACTAACACCGTTAAGCGAGGGATAATTACGTTAACCACGTGCTACAACGAGGGATAATTTCGTTACTACTAGTAGATGATAATGAGATCACCGAAAGAGAGTAATAGAGCAATATATGATAACATGATTATCGAGAGATAGAACGCACGAACTTACTAATGCCTAGGGTATTGGGAATTAACATTGATGGGTATGGTAGGAAGTAAGAAAAACATTACATATCACGTGCATCATCCCACTTACCGAGCTTCGACTCACCTCATTGTTATTTTCATGTTATGACAAGAAAGAGTCCAAGTAGTAAGGACGCTGCCGGATCCTCTAAAAAGGCTCATGCATGACAAACATACCATAATTTATTTTGATTGTAATTTACGAGTTGGGGTATCGGTAGATATTTAAACGACACCGTAAATAAATTTTATACTTTCTCTCACTTGTGAATATTCCTATAATATAATTTGTATTATACATCTTTCAATATGTTATATGCTTTGTTACGGTACTAGCATATATGTAGTAGGGTTTAAGTCGAATTGGTCATGTCGGCGTGACGCGGTCTTTGCCTAGCCACTCCTTTTAGGTAATTGGCAAGTAGGCGGGGAGGGGACACCACAGGGTGGTATCGAGCTTTGGTTTAATGTCTTAAGGGTCACATGAGCCCGAGGATCAATACGCTTCCGGACGACAAAAGGTCGATTCATTATTTTTATTTGGTGAAATAAATGTAGGTCATTGTTGTATGTTTTCAAATTAGTACTAATCATAACTCGAAAAATAACGACGATTATAATTACTCTCATTATAGATGTCATATGTACGATATGTTCCCCAAGTCGCTAAGACTCGTAGACGGATGGCCTCTCTAGCCACTTATTGGGTGGAACTAAATAACCTCACCATGATGGTGAATTAGGATATAGTGACTCATGTCACTAGCGTACATGATCCGATCCAGCGAGATAGTATTTGTTGATGCCACGTTTGAGCGATACCGCGGCTTAGATTTTATGAGGACGATCATACGTCGGACTCTACTATCGAGGGACCGGCGGTTGTTGGATGACGTCTAGGCGAGTCAACTAAATCATAATTCCTACAAAAACCTGATTTGAGCTTTTCTATCGATGCAAGTTATATGGAGCCTTACCCGACTTATGTATAATTGGGGTCTACTCGTATGTATTGCTTGTGAGATAGCACTTACCACATCGATCAATGCTATCAATTGGTAGTGGGTAGAGGATGCCTTTTCACGGCACATCCGATACATTAATTTGCCATGTTAGATGTATTACAAGGAAGATATAATGTGTAACGTAGTAGCTCTCGTATGATTTTTGATATAGATAGGAGAACCTTTTTGGTTGGTAATATATACGAAAACCACTTAGGAAGGAAAATGCTTGTAAATGCCTGTTTTATATAAACTGCTGAATATATATGACACATATGTATAATCTTGTATGTACCTAGATGATTTACATTATACGTTAATTTCGATAACAAAACTAATTTAAGCATAACATGGCATGTATAAATTCAAAGCATGCTAAGAAAAGGGATAATACGAGTAGGAGGAGAAGGGACTTCCAATGATCATAATAGAAATCAACATGACGCTTTAAATCTTATAATGGACATGATGTAGTAACAATAACAAACAATGCAACAACAACAACAAGACCATGCAGAGCAAATGAGATAGCTTCTAGCTATGCATCAATAGCTTCCACCTCTGCCACCCCCGAATAGGAATGATGTAATGGAGAGGTTTCACAAAATGAATCCTCGAGAATTCATCGAAAGTGTTAAACCAATGATAGTGGAGGAATAGATTAAGTCTTTAGAAACGATATTTGAATTCTTGCATTTTACCAACAATGAGCAAGTATTGTATGCCATTTTTATGCCGACTAAGGATGCCCGTACATGGTGAGAGAGCGCACGACTAACGGTAGACATGCCTACCTTAACTTGGGAAGGATTTAAGGAAGTCTTCTATAATAAATACTTTACTACGGATGTGAGGGCTAAGAAAATTCAAGATTTCCTATAACTAAAGCAAGATGGGATGTACGTAGGTGAATACGTACGGAGATTTGAGCAAGGTTGTTGATTCGTCCCATTCATTGCAAGGGACGACAACTTGGAGAAGAATCGATTTTTAAGAGGGTTAACCCTAAGAGTTTGAAGCATGGTACGAATGTCTTTCGCCAACACTTTTTTAGAAATGGTAGATAAAGCTGTGTTGGCGGATGAGGATCGAAGGAAATTGCAAAGGGAGTCCAATGAAAGGAGGCAATCATTTCGACCGGAACCTCTTCCTTTGGACCACAAAGACAAGCTTTGCATAGGAATTTCAATCGAGCTGGTGGTCTAGGAAATGCATGGACTCGTCAAACAATCACCTTATGCCCCAAGGCCACTATCGGGGAATTAACCGAGGCCAATGATGGGTAACCAATCTCGGTGCAATTAATGTGGAAGATTTCACACTGGGAGTGCTTGACTAAATTTGAGGACTTATTTTATCACAAGCAAGGGAATATAGTCTCTAACTATCCTCGGATACGAAACTAAGACTAGGAAGAGTACTTACACGGGTTTATACAATGACCTAAGAGGAGGTCGACAAGAGGGACACGATAGTAATATGTCATAATGTCTACATCCTTGGCTTGATTGCTTATGTTTTAATTGATTTCTATGCCACACATTCATTCATATCAAAAACATTAGTAGAAAGCCTAGGTGTGACACTTGAGACATTGCCTATAGGATTACCCGATAGTAGTCCCTTCCAAAGAATTTATGGAGTCAACGAGCCTAGTCAAGCGAGTGTCTAGTACGGATTGAGGATAGGAGTTTGGAGGTCGATTTGATCGTATTGGACCTCCAAGACTTTGAATTGATTCCGAGAGTGGATTGGTTAACATGGCATGGTGCCATTATCGATTATCAAGGGAGGAGAGTAGTTTTTTATCTACCCGGAGATCGGCCATTAGAGTTTAAGGTTGATATAAAGTTTTGAGCCATACCAATCATTTCAACCATAAAAGCTCGAAAGATGTTGGAAAAAAGATTTAGGGGTACTTAGCACACATAGTGGATAGTTAGATGCAACAAAAGTCAAAACCAAGAGAGGTAAAAGTAGTAAGGGAGTACTTAGACGTATTCTCAAAAAGTTTGACTACATTACCACTAAAGAGGGAGATAGAATTTGAGATTGACCTTGAGTCGAGCACAACTTCGAGTTTTAAAACTCCCTATAAGATGGCACCGAGTTGAGTTGAAAAAGTTGAAGGTGCAACTATAGGACTTACTAAACAAGGGATTTATATGCCTTAGTTCCTCACCTTGGGGAGCTCCAGGTATATTTATGAAAAAGAAGAATGGTAGTCTAAGGCTATGTATTGACTATCGGGAGTTGAATCGAGTGACGATTAAAAATAAGTATCTATTATCCTGGATTGACGATTTATTCGATCAATTACAAGGAGCGACGAGTGTTTTCCAAAATAGACTTGCAATCGGGGTATCATCGGTTGAGGGTGAGATCAAAAGATACAAAAAAAATGACATTCGGATCAAGATATGAACATTATAAGTTCCTAGTAATACCATTTGGGTTGACCAATGCCCCAATTGCTTTTATGAATTTGATGAATCGAGTCTTCAAGTAATTCTTAGAAAAGTTTATCATTGTGTTCATTGATGATATCTTAGTCTATTCTCAAAGCGAGGAGGAGCATAAGGAACATTTGAGAACAACCTTGCGGATGTTGAGGGAGCGACGAGTTGTATGCCAAATTCAAGAAATGTGAATTTTGGATAGAACAAGTGTCTTTTCTAGGCCATGTAATAATGAAGGAAGGTATAATGGTTGATCTAAAGAAAGTAGAGGCTATCCAAAGCCGGCTTACCTTGAAAAACATGTCGAGGTACGAAGCTTCTTAGGGCTAGTCGGTTATTATCGAAGATTTATGGAGGGCTTCTCTAAGATAGCTAGGCCTCTTACTAATTTGATAAAAAATAGTATTAAGTTCCGGTGGACGGATGCTTGTGAGAAAAGTTTTCAAGAATTAAAATGAAGGTTAGTCACGACCCTCGTACTAACCATTCCATCCGAGTCCGAAAACTTCATGGTGTATAATGACATTTCTAAAAGTGGGCTAGGAGTGGTGTTGATTCGGAATGGGAGAGTAGCGACCTATGCATTACGATAATTAAAGGAATACGAATAGAATTATCCGACGAATGACCTAGAATTAGCGACGGTAGTCTTTGCCTTAAAAATCTAGAGACATTACCTATATTAGTGGAAAATGTGAAATATACACGGACCATAAGAGTTTACGATATATCTTTACGCGAAGGAGCTGAATATGAGGCAAAGAAGGTGGTTAGAGTTAGTGAAGCACTATGATTGCATAATTAATTATCACCCAAGCAAAGCTAATGTTGTTGCCCATGCCTTAAGTAGAAAATCAATCGCAACGATACGGGTAATCCAACTATTGATAGTGAGAGACCTACAAAAGCTAGAACTAGAGATAATTTTGGTCGGTCATGAGAGCATTTTATCAACTCTACTAGTCTAACCGGTTCCGCAAAAAAGAATTCAAGCAGAGTAATACACGGATGAAAAATTGATGAAATGAAAGAAAAATATGGAGTATGGGAAGGAGTCCAATTTTATTGTTGATGACAAAGGAGTAATGAGATTTAGAGGAAGGTCGTGTGTTCCCTCGGTGAAGGATTTGAAAGAAGAGATATTAAAAGAAGCACACATAACTCTCTATTCGATACACCCAAGAAGCACGAAGATGTACCGAGACTCGCGACACTCGTTATTGATGGCCTAGAATAAAGAAGGATGTAGCTAATTTTGTGGCGGAATGTCAAGTCTATCAAAAAGTGAAAGCGGAACACCAAATACCCTCGGGAATGTTAACACCATTGACGATTCCATAATGGAAATGGGAGCATGTAACTATGGATTTCACCATAGGATTGCCAAAGTTGGAAAGAGGGTTGGATGCCATCCGGGGATCGTAGATAGGTCGACCAAATCGATGTATTTTCTTTTAGTCAAAACCACCTATAATCCGAACCGAACACCTAATTATACCTTAACAAAATTATAAGATTACATGGGATTTCATTCTCAATTATGTCAAATCGAGATCCCGCATTCATCTTTACATTTTGGAAGAGTCTTCATAAGGCCATAGGTACGAAGCTAAACTTTAGCACAACTTATCATCCACAAGCCGATGGATAGTTCGAACAAGTGATCTAAATTCTTGAAGATATGCTACGAACATGCATTTTGAATTGGTTCGAAAAATGAGAGAGATTCATATGCTTAGTCGAATTCATTATAACAATAGTTACCAAGCTTCAATTGGGATGGCTCCTTACGAAGCTTTGTATGAGCAACAATGTAGATCTCCCGTGCATTACGATGAGATAGGGACAAGAAAGTTGTTGGAGCTGCAGCTGGTGCGACAGAACGACGAAGTGGTGGAAAAGATCCACCAACGGATGAAAACAACTCGGAATAGATAGAAAAGCTACGTCGATAAGAGAAGAAAGGATGTGGAGTTTATAGTAAGTGACTATGTATTCTTAAAAGTTTCACCGATGAAGGGCATAATATGATTTGGAAAAAAAGAAAGTTAAGCTCGCGATACATTGGGCCATTTGAAATACTAAATCGAGTAGGTGATAAGGCCTACGATGCATTCTGCTTGCCATCATTAGCGGGAGTACATAATGTATTCTATGTGTCCATGCCAAGGAAGTGTGTAGGAGAGCCAAGTCAAATTCTGGAGACCAAGCCACCAAACCTAACTCCGAATTAACATATAAAGAAAGGTCAATCCAAATTCTTGATAGACGAGTACTCGTTAAGGAATAAGGAGATTAGTCTAGTTAAAGTTTCATGAAAAAATCATGACCTCCGGGAAATGACACGGGAGCGGGAGGAGGAAATGAAAGATAAATACCTAAAGTTATTCGAACGGAGTTAATTTTAAGGATGAAATTCCTTTAAGGGGGAGAAATGTAACCCACACAAAAATCTTTAATTATACATATATAGAAGCTGAAATATTCGTGTAAATATACATTTAGTACGAGTATAATTGTAGGTGTCATTCTAACTGTTTGGTGATGAGAATATAGTTAACACTTATGTGGGAATTTTTTAGTGAAGTTTCGGATAAATTAATTAATTACCATTTATTTTAATTACTTAGAACATATTATACAAGTGAAAAAGAGGTGTTTATAAAATTTTGGGAATGTTGGAATATTTTTCTTAGAAATTACGGAATGGAGGGGAAAGGAATTTTCGAGTTTTAGAGGGGAATTTTCGAAAAAAAATTTATGGAGAAAATGTGTCTTGTTAAATGAACTAAACTAGCTTAAGGGTTTAGTTAGCTTAATTATCTAGTTAAGACACCTAAGCATATGCATTAATGAAAGTCAAAACCAACTCATCACCTTTGACTTTAAAAAATGCCACCTTGCTTTACAAACGCTTCCTTTGTTTTATACTTGGCCAAATTGATTTAGGACATGTGGCATACTTAATAAGAAAGGCAAATGGAGTATGTATATAAGGAAAAGATTAAACTTAGTCATTTTTGGAGGAAAACCCGTGGATCATCCAAAGGAAGAGAAAGACGCCATTGAAATAAGGTAAAAAAAGAGAGAAAAGAGAGGAAAGAAAAAAGAAAAAAAAAGGAAGGAAAAAGCTAGGGAAAAAGCCTAATCAAGTCTATCTAAGTAAATGGGTTTTTTTTAGTGCTTTATGTCATACAATTGATATTATTGTAATTGGTTAAGCTTGAGTTTATGTTGTGATGTATTTGTTGGCTTGATTATGTTGGTTAGATTGTTACATGATTGATAATTGCTATGGTTTGATTGTGATGGTTGGTTGTGTGATTATTTGTTGAGTTTTGGATGTTTTGTTTCTAGTTAGATCCATGTATGGATGGGTGTGGCTAATAGATTTGGTTGATCAAAACATGGTGGGTGAATTTGGGACTTGTATAGACTTGAATAAAATGAAGTATGAAGGAAAGAAAAGTAAAATTTTAAGGTATACTTGAACAAACTTTTGACCTAGGCGAGTTACACGGCCTCCCACATGGGCATGTCTTTGCCCGTGTAATGAAGAAATGTGTTTTTCTTTGAGTTAGATAGTTACATGACCTCCCATACGGATGTGTCTTTGCTTGTGTAATGAAGAAACGTGTCTTTCTTTGAGTCGGACAATTACACGACCTCCCACATGGGCGTGTCTTTACTTATGTAATGAAGAAATGTGTTTTTCTTTGAGTCAAACGATTACACGGCCTCCCACACGGGCGCATCTTTGCTTGTGTAATAAAGAAATGTACTTTTTTTAGTCGGACGGTTACACGACCTCACACATGGGCGTGTCTTTGCTCGTGTAATGAAGAAATGTGTCTTTCTTTGAGTTGGAAAGTTACACGACCTCCAACATGGGTGTGTATTTGCTCGTGTAATTCAATGATCACTCGAAATTCACCACTTTTGTTCCATACTTGCATGGTTTCCATTCCTTTACCAAGATAATGTAATAAATGATCTATTAGGCTCAAATAGATAGAAAATGAAAGTAGAAAGGTAAACCTACAAAAAGGAATCAAAACCTTAACCTCGGGACTAAGCTCGACCTAAAAGCATTAAAGACGAACTAGAATGGAAAATCCTACCATAACATATTGAAAGTCAATCCAAATGCTAATAGCTATGCAAGTCAAGGGTGAAATGAGGTGTTAACTCCAATGAGGTGAATATTGTGATGAGTAGTATGAGACTACCCGAAACCCTGTATGGGTTGGACCCATGAAAATATTTCATGATGATAAGGGGTATGAGTTTGTTCGAAACCTTATGTGGGTTGGACCTATGAAAATATATGAAATCGAATCATGTATGGTTTGGATATCGAGAATGAACTAATAGTGTAAGGGTTAGTACCCATAGTACGATTAATATGGTAAAAGTGACATCACGTTCATCATGTGTATTAGGGATGGGATGAATTAAGAAAAATCATTGAGTCGAGCAATGATGCGGTTTGGAAACCGAATTTGATGGAATGGGTTATAGCAAAAAACCATGTGCGTGCTTTATTACTAACACCGTCAAGCGAGGGATAATTACGCTAACCGTATGCTATAACGAGGGATAATTTCGTTGCTACCGGTAGGTGATAATAAGATCACTAAGAGAAAGTAATAAAAAAGTAGGTGATAACACGATCATCGAGAGATAGAACGCATGAACTTGCTAATACTTTGGGTACCCGGAATTAAAATTGATGAGTATGATGAGAAGTCGGAAAAACATTACATATCACATGCATCATCCCACTTATCGAGCTTCGACTCACCTCGTTGTTATTTTCATGTTATGATAGGAAAGAGTCCAAGTAGTAAGGACGTTGTCGAATCCTCTAAAAAGGCTCGTGCGTGACACAAACATACCACAGTTTATTTTGATTGTAATTTACGGGTTGGGGTATCGATAGATATTTAAATGGCACTCGTAAATAAATTTTGTACTTTCTCTCGTTGGAATATTCTTATAATGTAATTTCTATTATATATCTTTCAATATGTAATATGTTGTTAGGGTACCAGCATGTACGTAGTAGGGTTTAAGTCGAATTGGTCGTGTCGGTGTGAAGCGCTCCTCGCCTAGCCACTCCTTTTAGGTAATTGGCAAGTGGGCCAATGAACGGGCTCTACAATTTATATGACACCCATCAAATTTAATAAATCTTCTATGTCCAACCAAGAATCCATCTTTTATTGCTTGTAAGTAAATAAGCACCCCATTAAACTTTTTAAGGGATACGGCTTCAAAATTGAACTTAAGTCGACGACTCAAATAAACAACAAAATCAAGGTTGGTATGTCTCAATAATCAACATACTTTGGCAGCAAGTTGTTTAAATCCTTATAATTAGCTTAACACCTCGCCTAACCTTGTTTCTTGCCTTATAAATTACATTAACCTAGATTTACGTCTATAAGTTAAATCTAATATTTTATTCAATACCTCATTTGAGATTTCGGGATTAATACTAATAAAGAGAAGCAATCTCTTGGCAATTCATGTTAAGTTAGCAACCTTAATGTTTGATGGTCTAATAGATCTATGTTTTCCTTTAAGTGCTATCACGAGAAAAAAGTCCTATAATTAAGTAATAAAAATGTATAAATTCTCTAATTGCAACTAACACCCTTACATTTTATATTGACTTTGTCTTTTCTATTATTTTTTCTCTTCAATTCATATCCTTATTTAACCTCATATAATTTCAATATATCTCCGAAAGAATAAACACTCTACAAAATCACACACTCTTTGAATTCTATCTTCCTATCTTTTTTTATAAGTGAACCTTTTAGACGTCATTTTCTTAATTGGATCAATAATCCTTCTTTTTCCTTTCTACCTCTTTCATTACTACTATCACTCTCACATATATCATACTCATGTGAATCATCTCCACTTAATTACCACTCTTTCTCACTCTCAAATTCTTCCATAATCTCAACTCAATTGCTTCCTTGGTACCGATATGTATGTTTAGGATCTATTCTTCTCACTCATAAAAAAAAAAACTCATACTCATCCTTATCTAAGGGTAACTAATTATCATCAAAATTATCATTTATACTATAATTAAACTCATCGGACTCATCTAACTTATCATATTCATCAAATTTTGGTCTTATTATGATCCTAATTTCAATGGTCTCATTGCTAGCCTAACTTTTATGACCAACCTCTTTTATTACGACTATTTTTTTCTTCTAGTCCCTATTTTGTTTCCTTGTCTATTTAAATAAAACTCCTTCATTTTTCTCTTGGTAAATCCTAATCATTTTTTTAATGCTTAAATCATTATTAAATTCCTCACAACTCATCACACCCTCATCTACGATATGCAAATCATTCAAACTATAGTCCCCATTAAGTTAACTATATATTGCATCATGTAAATCATTTAAACTCTAGTCTTTATTAATTTGATTCGCCTACTACTTAAAAAATATCTAAACTTAAACTATTTATCCCTTAATTTTCATTAACACCCATTGTAAAATTGTCACCTAAACTTATGTGATCACTAATCATTCTCAACTATTTTCCTAACATTATGCTCAAAAACATACTTGTACTTGGTATTAGGAAGCCCACTATCTTTAGGCCTTTTAGGTATCCCCCGGCATTTTGAAATGTATTGGTTCTCTATTTGGGTCCTCCTCCACATATGAATGGATAATCTCTTTATTTTCATGGACAACCATTATTGAAAAAATAGACTTGTCATCACAGACCTTAAACATTAGAATCATCATGAAGTCTAAACATGTTTCAAGTTAACATTAAAGACTTGTCTGGAAGTGAACCATAAGTCTATGTTTATGAGGTAATTAATCGAAGAGAGATATTCAATTAAGGTTTCTTCTCTATGGTGGACATGTATATGAGACATTCTTTAATATGAAACAAATAATAACACTTAAGATTTCAATTTTGAGCCAATTTAGTCTCAAAAACCCAAAACAATCTACATCCAAAAAAATAGGTTTCTCTTGGGGATTGAATAACCTACTTTAAAAACATTATATTTTTTAGGGGTTTGGCCCGAGCACCAACAATAACAATATAAACCATCAATTTTGAACCACAAATTCAACGTTAAAACATTGGGGTTCTTTTAGGAATTTCAAAACACATTTTAAAAACAAAATATTTTTAAAGGATTTGTTTGGGATTCTAAAAATAAAGTTAATCCATATATTTTATGTTTTACTGCCATTTTTGTTTTAAAAATTTAAACATTAGGTTAGAGTTCCACTTATCTCCTATTGAGTTTCGATTTTTCTACAAATTAATATTAAATAGTCATAGCAACCTTTAATCGGCCAATTATTATTAATTTCTTGCTTTTTTATTAAAGAAATTGAGATTATCAACTACCTCTTTCTTCAAAATCAAAGATATATATATATATATATTATGTTTTACTCGCCATTTTTGTTTTAAAAATTTAAACATTAGATTAGAGTTCCACTTATCTCCTGTTGAGTTTCGATTTTTCTATAAATTAATATTAAATAGTCACAACAACCTTTAGTCAACCAATTATTATTAATTTCTTGCTTTTTTATTAAAGAAATTGAGATTATCAACTATCTCTTTCTTCAAAATCAAAGATATATATATATATAAAGCGAGCAAAGATCAAATGGCAAAAAGAGTGAGTTAGGTGAGAAAATGAACAGAATGAGTTTTTAAAATAAATAAACTACCTATGAGGATATCTTACCTAGTTGATTGAAGATATCAAGATTTAGGTTCAAAGAAAAAAATGAATTATAAAAGTAGTTGATTAATATGCACTCGATTTTTTCCCCATTTCTATGATACAATTACATGAATCTCATAACGAAAGAAATTTTAAGTTTATTTAGAAGAAACATTTAATTTAGTCTATAATTTTTTTTTTAATTGAATGTTAGAGTTATGAGAGCATTATTGATGGGCATACCTATATCAACATGAAAGTGGAGTTGGTTTTTTTTTTCCTTAGAATATGAAAAATTTTCTAAATAATTCATGAAAGTCAAGATCAAGCATAAGGTCATAATGTGCTAGTTTTGAAATTCATTGTAGAGTATTTGAATATAATATGTGTGTTACAATACTTGTTTTCCTTAAAAATATTTATTTAAGACAATGTTCACTAATTTAAGAGAAATATTATCAAAACACTCGAATAAAAGTTCAAATCATTAATATCCTTATTATGCATTTTTTTTTCTTATCCAAATTATGTGGCTAATATTTTATAAAAAAAATAAGTTGAAGATTGTTGCAATATTTTTTATTAAAATATTAAAAATATATTAATTATTAAAAAAAAAAAAGACATTCGTTTCAAAACACGAGTAAAATAGTATTGTTTTAAAACTTTTATCAAACGGACATTCAATAGGCAACATAAGGATCTTTTAAATGTCAATTTCATTTCTTGTTTTTCCATTCGAGCACTTACTCACTCAATTATTTCAATTGTAAAGGGACAATTTCTACTATTATATATACATGTTTTTGTCATTTGACAAAAAAACATTTAACAACATCTAAGAAAAAAAATTATCTCTTTTGCTTATTCATCTTTTCTAGTCTCCCTTTAAAAAAGTTACATAATTTTATTTATTATTTTTTGAATAAAAGTGATATTATTTATTTTTGAATTTTAAGTCTTACAAGTAGTGCAAACTCATTGAGATACGGTTGAGATAGCTTAGCTTGAAGTATCTCTAAAACTATGTGTAATATATTTGATTTGTTGCTTTAAAAATTTCTACAAATGAAAACAACATGATTGTGTCTCGAAATACTCACCTAAAAAATTCTAGTAAAACTATTATGGTGTTTTTCATTCATGATTTTTTTTTCATGCAATATCTTTTCTTCTTCCAACAAAAATAACTACCTAAGAGATGTATTTTCATAAAGAATCAATTATTGATGAGAAAGAGCTTGTCAAAGAAACATAGATAAATTGAGAAGATAATGCCATAAAAACGAACTTGAAACAAATGTAATAGTGGCAAAAAGCTCAAATCACCTTTGAGAACCAACTCACCAAAAACAACAATAGAGAATAGTCATTCTAAAGATCAAATTACCATAAGCATTTACAAAAAAAATATATCACATATTTGATTTGAAAATTCTAGGCTCGAGAGGAAAACAACGACAAAAGAGAAAAATCAAGTAGCATTTAGTGAAGATTGAGTATGTCAAAGCTACTTAGATATAACTTAGCATCTAACTTGTTTTCCTCAAAATAAAATTTATAAAATCAAACTTCAAATCAACAAACATAAACATGTTTAGCTCAAATGCATGAACTCCATCTAGAAATCTAGTAAAAGTAATCTATAATAAAGAATAATGGAGTGAAACGGGGAAAAACAAGTTACAATTAATGGACTTCTCGGATTCTAATGAAATCCACTAGTGTTGCCACCAATGACGCATTTGTTGCCACAAATGGCAACTTTAATAAAAAATTTACTTGATTCGTTACTATTTCTCTTTCATACCAAACCCTAGTGTAATGACAATTATTTAGTAAAGAGAAGGAGAGAAAGAGAAAAAGAGTGAGGGAATGGTGGTTGGAAGAGGAAGACAAGCCTATAGTTATTATGTATATGAGAGTACATAAGTCTTTTAATATTCTTTTTTAGCAGAACTTTTAAACCTCATTAATTAAAACTATAAAATATAATACCAAAAAATAGGATATGGAAGTATTTTAAAACACTATACTAAAGGTGCATAGAGTAATTTAATCATATTTTTAAGATCAACAATAGGTTAATAAATGGATTAATGCTTTTATGCACCCATGTACTCTTCTTTTTTTTTTAAAAAAAAAAAAGCAATATCTTTGCTATTTTTTTTTTATCTTAATATTAACCATGTACATTACATTTTTGTTATCATGACATCCTTCTATTAGTTGGCGTTATTAATCTCGTTAAAAATTGGCACATGTCACCCTCCTAGAGCATAAAATTTTCATTGATGTACATTTTAGCCTTTGAATTTTTCAAAGAGTTTACTTTGTTCTGCCCTTATATTTTATTTTTCTTACAAATAAGTTCTTAATTGAAAGTTTACTAGTCATCATAGTTTAAAGTAAATCTAATTTAGTCCTTAACTTAATTTTCTTACATGTCAAATTGTTAACTTAGTCAAAATTAGTAATATAATTTAAATGGATTGATGGACAATGTAAGAGATAAGTGTTTTTAAATAAATATGCCTATTTAAAAAATAAAAAATTTTGTTTTATATAATATTATATATCTATTGTGAGATTTTTTATTTTTTACTATCTTTCTTTTCAAAAAAAATTATTTTTGTGATTTTAACCTTAGAAATCTAGAAAAAAAAATAAAAAAAATCATTATAAATATATGATATTATAGGAAACAAAAAATTATTTTTTTGCTTTTAACCTAAGAAACTGAGTCAAAAAATAAATTAAAGAAGGAATGAAGGGAAAAAATAATAATAGATATCCGATATTCGAGAAAATGAAAATAATATATCTATGATAATGAGAAAATAAAATCAAAATTAAAGCCAAAATATTTTTTTTATGAAAATTTTAGGGATTAAATTGTATTGATTATAAAAATATAATGACAACAAAACTTTCAATTAATGATTTATTTGTAAGAAAAATAAAATATAGGGACAAAGTAAATCTTTTTTTAACAAAAAAATATAGAGACCAAAATGTACATAAACTAAACTTTCATGTTGTAGGAGCGTGACGTTTGCCAATATTTAATAGTGTTACTAACAACAACTAACGCAATGATTCGATTATGAAAAAATATGTAATATACAAAGTTTATATGATGATAAAAAAAGGGTAGAAGGACCTTTTAAACACTAAAGAAAGAAAAAAAGATATATGAAAAGCATTAATCTGTTAATAAATGTGAGATCAAATTTGAACATTATACATGTTCATTTAACCTGATTATACACTGTTGTCAACAAAGAACATTATACATTTGAAATTCAAATACATCTTAAGGGATTCCTTTGTATCTATATTGAAATCAAAATTTAGAATGTCTTCATAAATAAAGTTAACTGAATGTAAATATACTATATTTTTTAAATATTAGGAACAAAACTCGAACTTAAAATCTCAAGACTCGAATTGAATGAGATATGATTTGAAATACCTTTTTGGATGTATCTAATGGATTTATTTTTAACCGATATGAAATTCTATACATGCCAAAATAATAAAATAACAAAATTTTTATTTTAAAGTACATTACTTGAATTTTTAGATATAAAACACTAGAAAATAAATCACCACCAATAATTCTAGGGCTTAATTTGACCACATGAGGTTTGCGGGGATATCTTAATTATATTATAAAAAATGATTTGTATCATTTAACCCTCTCAACTTTCATTCCATTTTTAGTTTCTCCCGTTTTTCCATAAAACTAATGGAATTCTAATAAAAGTATGGAAATTTTTTTATTTTTTCCCTTATTTTCACTAAAAAGAATATTAACAACTTTAAGAATAAATGAATTAAGATTAAAAAATAGTAATGAAAAATAATAAAAAATTAGTAAAAACAAATGTGATAAACCACATTCTTATTAAGGCTCATTGAAGACATACACCATTATGAGTGGTTTTTTTTTTTTTTTTGAAAAAAAAAAAGATTTGAGAGCAATTATTCTATCATCTTCAATGTGGTGGTTGCTTGTCATGTTTAACGATGTAATAAATTATTGAGTTTGGTTGGTCATGATGAGTTTGATAAGAGTAGTGTTTTAAGCCATGTGAGTTGTTACTAGTTTAACAAGATAATGAAAAATGGTTTTTTTTTTTTATGGTGTTTGATATTTTAATTTTTTATTGCAATAGTAATCGATTGAATGATGGCTTGGACCAAAATAATTTGTAGGAGATGTAATTGAAATGATAGAAATACTATTGGTAAAAAAGGAAAAATATTTTGTTTTGTCGTATTGGTGTTTTAGTGTAATCTAATGTTTAGATTATTGAAGGACAAATAGATGATGTTGTTGAAAATATATTGTTATCACATGTTTTCTATTAAAAACAAATTAGATTGTATGATTGTGTATCTATTGTATTGATGGAGTGGTTACATTTATCATCTAGATTTTGAATCGTAAGATAGGTTGTTTCATAAAAAACTTATCATGGACAAATAAATTCATATATGAATGATTTTTTATGAGTTGATTAAAGATAAATGTGATCTAAATGTACAAAAATTTAATGGAAAATAATCTAATTGTTAAGAAGAAAAGGTTTAAAATTTTATTTTATGGTGAAAAAAAAAGATTCATAGAAAATGAAAAAATCCTAAAATGATTTGGTTCCGATAGTGAGCATTACTAATTATATTTATTATTTGACATTTAGTTATTTGGACGTGATTTTAAGTTATATGTATTGAATTAATTTTTATTTTTTGATTTAGGGGATGACTCGAGGATAAGGATCAAAAGCGGTTTAACTAAGGTAAAATTTCATTGCTGATAGAATGATATTTAGAAGAAGATACAAAAACTTCACCTTCTTAGAGATCCAGAACATACAAAAGACCTTCTTAGGGTCTAAAGTGGAAGTCCTAAAATTTTTGGATTGGATTTAAATGCACAAATCCATTCTACTTTGAGTTGTCAAAGTCAATTGTAAAGTCGAGTTAAAAATTTAGATCTCATGACAATCTAGAACATTTACTAGTGTTTGAACCATATCTAGACTTACACTTATTGGATTAAGATTCTTAAAAATCCTCCAGTAAAGAAAATATGTAACCCTAAAAATTTCATACAGATCCTAAGACCAAATTAGAGAGCCAAATTATGTAAATTCCAATTAGAAGTTATAACACAAAATCTAGAGTCCTATTCAGCCATAAGGCCCAATTAATTTCGAACATAACACTAAATTGGACTTATGGGCTAGTATGTCTATCTACATACATGTATAAATAGCCTCTAGGGCTATAAATTCAGAATAATTTTTCACTTTAGAAGAAAAATTATTTTATTTAGGTGTTTTTATTTAAGATGCAAGGTTATTTCTTTTTTTTTTCGGTTAAAGAAAAACGTGACTTCGAATAACAAGTTATGAGACCTTTATTATTTAATTTTATAATTTGTTTATCTTTACTATTTCTTATTCTTTTGAATGAACTGAATTATATTCTAGTTTATAATTGCTTAGGAGTACTAACGAGTAATTGTGATTAACGAATAATTATTAGTTAGGGTTTATAATACGTAATTGTTATAAAACCTATTCATGAGTAGTAATAAGGTTAAGTGATTTCTAATATTGATATCGTTATAATTATATGAGAAAAGAGTATATGTTAAACTAAACATTTTATATATTGATAATCTACTTTGGTTGTTTTTCAAATCGTTAATGTTGTTGAATTCTTATCCTATATGGTTTAGTAATTAGGATTCAAATTGTATGCTTCATGTGTTTGATGATTAAAATAAGAAAAGTAGAGTTAATCTATGTTTTATGGTTAATATAAACTAAATAATAAATCATGAATAGAGTCTTTAGGTATTCTCAATTATTAGCTTGCAATTTGAAGGTAAAGCCTACTCTTAGACCGAATGCTTTTTAATTGACTAATTCCTCAAGAATTTTATTATTGTTTTATTAATTACTATGAACAAATTCAACTATAGAAACCCCTTATTTTAAATTTAATTTTTTGAATCGAGCATAAATAAGGATTAGAATAACAATTAGATTAGTCTTTATGAGGTCGACCTAAATTTATCGCAGCTATAGTTGTGAGGTTTAGTGAATTAATTTTGTGACATTACGACACACTATCGGGTTCCAACATTCAATCAAAGCAAAGAATAATTATGGGAAACACTTACATTTGAATTAATTTTGTGACATTACGACCCCCTTCTTTTTAATCATGTTTCTCTACTTTTTTTTCATCTTAAGTTCATCTTTTTACATTTGATTTATATCTTAATCTTGTTCTTCTACTAACTTTTAGACTAACATCGTTAACTTATGCTCTTTTTTTCCTTGTCTTAATCTCTTCTCTCTACTTTATTTTTTCATCTTAATGTTATTTTTTATCAAATTTTAATAAATAAATTTTGGAAAAAAAAACTACAAAAATGATGAAGCTAAGAAAAACTAAAAAAAAAAAAATGCGAAGCTATAAATATTTTTTAATCCAAAAAATCATTTTTGGGTTTAAATTTATCTTGATGATAGTTTATATTTATCATGATGATAGTAAACAACTTTTAGGTATAAAATGAAATTTATAGTATTTTTTTTTAAATGTGTCTATATAATAGTAATCAAATTTTGAATATGAAAAAAAATATTTATAGTATTTTTTAAATATAAAGAGAGTTTAGATAAACTTTTAAGATTAAGAAATTTATAATTTTATAATATCTCAAAAAAGTTGACTACTTATTTTGATTTTACAAATTTCTTAATCTTAAAACTTTAACTAAAACTCTATTTTATTATGAAATAATCAACGTGCATGACAATTCTTGTTCCCTCTACTAATCATATTGTTTAACGAGATTCAATTCATCGAGTATCATGCATGATGACACAAGAATTGAAAGATTGGTGCAACCTTTCATGAACTTTTTCTAAGAATTTTCAATTCTTTACCTATTCTTAAACCCTATAAATAGTTCATTAGTTGATAGAAAAATAATTTCACTATGAAAAAAGTGAATACAAGTGATAGTAACTCAAAACAACTCTTTTAACTCTACACAAAAAACTTAATCAACTAATCAATAATCAAATCTATTATCTAGATCATTAAGAGTTATGTTGGTGTAGGTGTCCAAGATCTAACCTATTTGTATGATTGATATATTGTATCATTGCATTATCAATATTAATAAAGAATTTTTTCTATTATTTTTTTTAATTTATAATTTGATAGAATTAGATAAAAGTTCATATGATATGCATTGCATTAATGATTAATCAATAGATGTGACACATACATCAATACACATAAATGATATTATTAAATGTCTTAAATCATAGCATTGTCAAGATTGGATATTGATAATATGTAGTAAGATTTGTCCGTACTATGCTCTTGCTATAAGGTAATAGTAAAGTGTTGTATGTGAATGATTTGTTGGGTGCATTAGGAATCAAATAGACATAGATGGATGACTAAAACAGGACACGTGATTCCTTATATGCTAAAGAAGTTATCACATTGTACTTTAATAAATGTATACTCAAGAATCGTGGCCATTATGAAAGTATACTAATAGAGCATAGTTGATTTACTTAAGAGCAAAGACATTTAGAGATCAAAAAAAACTTGTATGATCATAATCGAACGGACAACAAACCAAATTCGAGATCATACTATGATAAATTGACATAAGGACTCGAATTATATAAAAATCATACTCATGAAAGCTTATTGCGGATTAAGTAGTCTTTCTAAAGAATTTGATAGTCATAATGTCTTGCTAAAGTCCAATCTTGATTTATATATCAAGAGATAAAAGAAATGTCTTTTATCTTTTTGATACATTGTCAACATATCTAAGAACCTATTGAGTCATACGTATAAACTTAAACATTCACACGAAAAAGAGAAGCAATGGTTTTGAAAAATTTTCCTATTTTGAAAATTAGTTTCTTATATTGGAATTAGTTTCTTATTTCAAAAATCAATTTCCTAATTTGGAAATCAGTTATCTAAAATAGAAATCAATTTTCTAATTTAGGTTTAATAAAATACAATGGTAATATAGGAAATGTTTTTCTAATATGGGCCTCTCTAAAAATATCTAAGCCAATTTATTTGGATGATCTAAATTAATTATTGAGTTATTGGACCAAAGATGTTTGGGCTAACAAGTTTAGATAAATGTCTATAAGGTCTTTTAAGTGGAGGGATAATCTTAAGCCCTTATGGATAATGCCTAGGGTTTATAAGGATAAAATAAAGCAAAGTCCACATAAGTTAAAACTCCTTTTCAAGAAAGGAGTTCTTACGACCAATATAAGTAAGAATGAGAGAAATATGCAAATTACTATAATAATAAGAGAAAAATTTATGCGTCTCTCGCCTAAAAAATAATAAACCCATCACCCCTCTCTCTTAGTATATATTGTGCAAGCCTTGAGAGATTTCTTTAAGAGAAAATTATACATAGTAGAAAAGATTGAAGCTAGCATTTTATGATTTCTACGACTTCTAGCATAGTTGTTTAGCTGCGTTGATCAACGATAGAGATCGGACATTTGGATGCTTCTAATTTGTGAATTTAATTCCGTGCTACAAGAGGTAATAGCGAATCCATCTTGTTAATATATAGTTAGTCAATTTAAGAACCGATCTTGGGACTTCAAATGAAGGAGAACAAAATTTTTTGTTTATTCCTCACCTTCATAGGATGCATAATTCTTTAATTGGTATCAAAGCCCTCGTTGAATCTTTAATTATATTAATATTAATTTTGATTAACTATAATAATTATTGATTTTTTCATTCTAAATCTAATGATTTTTAGTATTTTATAAGTATTTAAATATGATTTTGGGCCCGTAGGAGGCTAGCTAGGCGTGCCAACAAACACATTAGGCCAAGGGTAGGCCAAGAATGTATGAGTGTATGCTAGGCCACTCGGTAAGCTAGTTATGCCTTGCACATGCGGGCATGCCTCATGCACATCAATATAGGCATGCATTTCACATGCCACGCCAACATCGAGCTAGTGCCCTATTAAAGCTTTAAGCCAATGTCGGGCACTCGCCAATAACTTGTCGAGCTAGTAGCATGTGTAGCCTAGTGTCTAGCAGCTTGCACGAGCTAGTACTAGGCACTAGCCAACGAGGCCAAGCCGACCTGTGGGCCTCCAAGGCCCAAAAGCTCTAAGCCCAAAACTCCAAAAAGATTAAAATTTAGAGAAATTTTAATATTTTTATAAAATGATCAAAATTATAAATTCATAATTATAATAAAATGAAATATTTTTTATTAGTTTATATGCCATGTATCACTATGATTGAAGCATAGTGAAGGGTATGGATAAGTTGACCTAATTTTGTGCAATGTAAGTTTGTAATTTTTTGTTAAATAAGGCTTGCGTGTTACGCCTTTCACTTTATTTTGACGTATTTCTCTTCTTATCTTACTCTCCTCGAATGTAACTTAAGGTTTTTTATTCAAAAATTATAAAAGTAGAAGATAGAAAAGGTACAAGAGAAAAGTTAAGAAAAGAAGACAAATTTAAAAAAAGATGTAACAAACTTTATATAGGTTTATAGCCATTAGTCTCCTTGTGGTTCCTAGTGGTTCGAGATGACTGGTAGTACAAATTAATTACCATTCATCAATCGAGTCATGTATGAGATTATTGCAATTGAACTCTAGTATGCATGATTCCGATGCGATATGATACGATTGAACTATAATATGCATGATAGGATTAAATTGATGAGACTTTATAATATAAATTCTTTCAAATAAATATTAAGTTATATGCCTTCCAACACTATGAGGAGAGAGCTCTCTTAGTCATTGTTGACTTATTAAGATAATCAAGGTCACTTTTTCCTCGAGGAAAAAAATCATGGGTCATACAATCTCTCCAACCATTTGGGTCCAACTTAAATGAATTATTGGGTTTATTGAAATAACTCAAAGTCCAATGAATTCATCGACAAAGATTGGTATTCATATAAGATGTAAGATGACAAGGAGTTATCATACCAATAAGATTAGGAATTCTATTAGATACAATTAGTAAGGAATTACTTACCTAATCCTTCATGTATGATTTTTTGAGATAACCAATGGTTAATGAATGTTTGTGGATCGAATCCTAACCCACTAAAAAAACAAATGAAAAAGTTTTTTCAAGTAATGACCAAGAGAGCGGACATAGATTTTACTTCTTAACTTATTCTTTGTTTTTTAAAATCCAAATCAATAAACCAAACCATATGCTTTTCTCTTTCATCAAGTTATTACATAGTATGATCGGCAATACATCAATTTAATCAATGTAATGAAAGTAATGCCTTTAATGGCACAAACTTCTTTGATCTGGGAAATGAATATGAGGAATGTCCTCCAACATGAGAAAATATTGTATACAATAGAGAAAGAGACTCGAGCTCAAAATAGTCATAAGGATGCGGTTTGCTTTCATTGCAACAAGAAAGAGCATTGGAAGCTCAACTGTAAGGAGTACTTAGAAGAGGTACAAAAGAAGAGTTTTACTATCACCTCGGGTATTTATGTTATTGAAGTTAATTTTTTTACTTTTAATCCCACCTCATAGGTATTTGATATTGATTATGGTGCTTACATTTGTACAAATGTGCGAAGCTTAGAGAATCAAGGAAGATTGCTTCTAGGGAGGTTGACTTGCATATAGGCAATAAATCCGCATATAGGTAATGAGTTAAGAGTTGTATTATTGATCGTTGACATCTATGTTAGCATTGCCATCCGAGCTTATGCTCGAGACTTAGAAATTATTGTTATATTCTTAGTATAAATATAAATATTATTTCCATTTCTTGTTTGGATCAAAAAGGTTTTTCATTTTTATTTAAGAATAATAGTTTTTCTTTTTATAAAGATGATGTTTTATATAAAAAATGTTGTAATTAATAATGGTTTATATGTTTTGAATATCGATACACTTGTATATAACATAAACATCAAAAGGCTCAAATCAAATGATCTAAATAAAACATATCTATGACATTGTTGACTTGGCCATATAAACAAAAATCGAATATCCAAACTACATAAAAATTGATATCTAGAATCATTTGATTATGAATTTTATGATATCTATAAATTATGTCTACTTGGTCAAATGACAAAATCCCTTTTTTAGTAAAAAAGGAGAAAGAGATGTTAAATTTTTAGGCCTTATAGATACTAGTGTATGTAGGCCTATTTCCACCTATAGAAGAGGAGGACATGATTATTTCATAATTTTTACTAGTGATAGATCAAGTTTTGGTTATATATATCTAATGAGATATAAATTTGAAGTATTTGAAAAGTTCAAATAATTTAGATTTGAAATCGAGAAGCAAATTGGCAAAAGTATTAATACACTCTAATCTAATCGAGGTGGTCAATACTTGAGTAGTGACTTTTTAGATTACCAAAAAGAGAATGAAATTCGTTCTCAATGGACTCTACCTAATGTAACCACCATGAAAATCTTTAATTATACATATATATAAGTCGGAATATTCGTGCAAATATATATTAAGTACGAGTGTAATTGTAGGTGCCATTCTAACTATTTGGTGATGAGAATATAGTTAGCACTTATGTGGGAATTTTATGGTGAAGTTTCGGACAAATTAATTAATTATCATTTATTTTAATTACTGAGAACATATTATACAAGTGAAAAAGAGGTGTTTATAAAGTTTTGGGAATGTTAGAATATTTTTCTTAGAAATTTTAGAATGGAAGGGAAAGGAATTTTCGAGTTTTAGAGGGGGAATGTCTTTAAAACAAATTATGGAGAAAATGTTTCTTGTTACATGAACTAAACTAGCTTAAGGGTTTAGTTAGCTTAATTATCTAGTTAGGACACCTAATCATATGCATTAATGAAAGTTAAAGCCAATTCATCACCTTTGACTTTCAAAAACGCCACCTTGCCTTCCAAACCCTTCCTTTGTTTTATATTTTGCCAAATTGATTTAGAACATGTGGCATACTTAATAAGGAAGGCAAATGGAGTATGTATATAAGGAAAAGATTAAACTTAGTCAATTTTGGAGAAAAACCCGTGGATCATCCAAAGGAAGAGAAAGACGTCATTGAGAGGGAGAGAAACAAGGTAAAGAAAGAGAGAAAAGAGAGGAAAGAAAGAAAGAAGGAAAAGGAAGGAAAAAGCTAAGGAAAAAGCTAGGGAAAAACCTAATCAAGTCTATCTAAGTAAGTGGATTTTCTTTAGTGCTTTATTCCATGTAATTTATGTTATTGTAATTAGTTAAGCTTGTGTTTATGTTGTGATGTGTTTGTTGCCTTGATTATGTTGGTTAGATTGTTACATGATTGATAATTGTTATGGTTTGATTGTGATGGTTAGTTGTGTGATTATTTGTTGAGTTTCGGATGTTTTGTATCTAGTTAGATCGATGTATGGATGGGTGTGGCTAATGGATTTTGTTGATCAAAACATAATGGGTGAATTTGAGAATTGTATAGACTTGAATAAAATAGAGGAAGAAGGAAAGAAAAATGAAATTTTAAGGCTTACTTGAACAAACTTTCGACCCAGAGCGGTTATACGGCCTCCCACACGAGTGTGTCTTTGCCCGTGTAATGAAGAAATGTGTTTTTTCTTTGAGTTAGACGAGCTTACATGACCTCCCATAAAAGCGTGTCTTTCTTTGAGTCGGACGAGTTACACGGCCTCCCACACGAGCGTGTCTTTGCCCATGTAATGAAGAAATGTGTTTTTGTTTTAGTCGAACGAGTTACATGGCCTCCCACATTAGCATGTCTTTGCCTATGTAATGAAGAAATGTTTCTTTCTCTAAGTCAAACAGTTACACGACCTCCAATATGGGTGTGTCTTTGCCTCGTATAATTCATTGGTCAATCGAAATTCATCACTTTTGTTTCATACTTGCTTGGTTTCCATTCCTTCACCAAGATAATGTAATAAATGATCTATTAGGCTCAAATGAATAGCAAATAAAAGTAGAAAAGTAAACCTATAAAAAGGAACCAAAACTTGGACCTAAGGACTAAGTTCGACCAAAAAGCATTAAAGACAAACTAGAATGGAAAATCCTACCATAACATATTAAAAGTCGATCCAAATGCTAATAAATATGCAAGTCAAGGGTGAAATGAGGTGTTAACTCCTATGAGGTGAATATTATGATGAGTAGTATAAGATTACTCGAAACCTTGTATGGGTTGGACTTATGAAAATATTTCATGATGATAAGGAGTATGAGTTTACCCAAAATCCGTGTGGGTTGGACCTATAAAAATATATGAAATCAAATCCTGTATAGGTTGGATATCGAGATTGAACTAATAGTGTAAGGGTTAGTACCCATAGTACGATTAATATGGTAAAAGTGACATCACGTGGATCATATGCATTGGGGATGGGATGAATTAAGAAAAATCATTGAGTCGAGCAATGATATAATTTGGAAATTGAATTTGATGGAATGGGTAATAGCAAGAAACCATGTGTGCTCTATTACTAATATCGTTAAGCGAGGGATAATTCTACTAACCGTGTGCTACAACGAGAGATAATTCCGTTGCTAGCGGTAGGTGATCATGAGATCACCGAGAGAGAATAATAGAGCAGTATGTGATAACACGATCACCGAGAGATAGAACGCATGGACTTGCTAATACCTAGGGTATCCGGAATTAAAATTGATGAGTATGGTGGGAAGTCGGAAAAATATTACATATCATGTGCATCATCCCACTTACCGAGCTTCGGCTCACCTCGTTGTTATTTTCATGTTATGACATAAAAGAATCTAAGTAGTAAGGATGCTATCGGATTCTTCAAAAGGCTCATACGTTACACAAACATACTATAGTTTATTTTGATTGTAATTTCTAGGTTGAGGTATCGGTAGATATTTAAACGACACTATAAATAAATCTTATACTTTCTCTCGCTATGAATATTCTTATAATGTAATTTGTATTGTACATCTATCAATATGTAATATGTTGTTACGGTATTAGCATGTACATAGTAGGGTTTAAGTCGAATTGGTCATGTCGGCGTGACATGCTCCTTACCTAGCCACTCCTTTTAGGTAATTGGCAATTGGGTCGACAAGGGGGCGCCACACTTAAAACACTACAAATGAATGGTGAGTCCGAAAAAGGAATATGACATTGTTAGATATGGTCCAATCCATGATGAATTGTACCGATATCCTCATTTCATTTTAGAGGTATATACTCCTTACTATAACTTTTATTTTGAATAAGGTTTTAACAAAGTCTCGTTGATTAGACTTTATATGAGATGTGGAAAGAGAAAAAAGAAAATTTATCATTTTTTAAGATTTAAGGATATAAAGTATGTGTCAAATGTTTTGATGGAGATAAACTAGAGCCCAAATCAACGAAGTATAAATTTATGTGATATTCAAAAGAAATAAATGTATATTACTTTCACCAACTATAAGAAAAAAAGGTGTTTATGGCTAAGCATGATGTATTTGTTGAAAAGGAGTTTATAGATATTAGAACCGAGTGATAGAAAAGTTGAACTCAATGAGATTTTAGGAGACTTACAAATTGACACTATACTAGTGGAACCCTATGTAGATAGATTACAAAACGTTGTAATTGCCCATAAATGAATACATAAGAACTTTATAGATCTAAATGAATTCATCAAGAGTTAAAAAATATGATCATCTTATCTCTACACATGTGATGTGTTTCATATAGAAGATGACGAACCTAATACATGCGAAGAAGCAATATTAGACATTAACTCTAATAAATGGCATGAAGTCATGCAATTCAAAATGAAATCCATTTACACTAATCAAGTATGGACTTTGGTTGATCCACCTAAAGATGTTAGACCTAATAGGTATAAGTGGCTTATTAAGAGAAAAGCTGACATGAATGGTAATGTATATATGTACAAAGCTAGACTAGTGGTGAAAGGTTATTATAAAAAAACAAAGAGTTAATTATGATGAAACCTTTTCACCAATAACTATGGTTAAATCCATTAGGATTATACATGTGATTTTTGCATGTCATGATTTTGAGATATGACAAATGGATGTCAAAACTCCTTTCTTCAATCGAAATTTGAATAAGAATGTGTATATGATACAACTCGATGGTTTTGTTACCAAAGGAAATACAATTAAGATTTATAAGTTACAAAGATTCATTTATGGACTTAAGTAAGCATTTAGGAATTAGAATCAATGTTTTGATAAAATGATTAAAAAGTTTGACTTTTCACAGAATGAAGATGAACCTTATGTATATAAAAAGATTAGTAGGAGCTTAATAGTTTTTGTTGTTCTATATACGGATTACATACTACTTATCGACAATAACATTACCATATTGTAATCTGTAAAAGATTAGTTATCCAAGAATTTCTCCATGAAAGATATAGAAGAGGTAGCATACATTCTAGAAATCAAGATCTATAGAGATAGATCACATAGAATATTAGGACTCTCCCAAAGATGTACATTGATAAAATACTAAAAAGATTTATTATAGAAGAGTCAAAGAGAGGATTTCTTTCAATATCACATGACATAATACTTTCTAAGGCTAAGTGTTCTAAAACACAAAACAAAAGGGAAATAATGATTTATATTCCCTATGCATTAGCCATAGAATCTATCATGTATATCATGCTATGTATACGATTTGATGTCTCATATGCTTTGAGCATATGTAGTAGATATCAAGTCGTTCTAGGTGAGAAACATTATATTATTGTAAAGAGCATTCCGAAATACTTATAAAAGGGTTCATAGATGCTAGTTTTCAAACTAATCATGATAACTTTAAGTCACGACTAGAATTCATTTTCCTATTGAATGATGGAGTTGTTAGCTAGAAAAGTTTCAAGTAAAAAATAATCGACTAAATAATCGAGGTTGAATACATTGTAGCCATAGAAGCAACTAAGAAATCTATATGGATTCATAAATTTATGTTTAGACTATAAGTTATTCTAATCATTATTGATCTAATAATATTATTCTATGACAACAACAAAGTTATAACATAAGCTAAAGAACTAAGGTCTCATCAATGGTTCAAGTATGTACAACAACTTTACAACATGATTAGAGAGATCATCGATCAGTGTGATACAAGGTTAGAAAAGGTCATATTAATGACAACATAACGGACCCTTTAACTAAGCTTTTTTCATAATAGAAACATGAAACCCTTGTTCAATCATTAGGCATTAGATATATAACTGGTTAGCTCTAGTAGAAATGAGAGATTATGAGTATAGATGCTCAAAATCTAACTTTGTTTGGATGGTTTGATACATTGTATCATTGCATTATCAATATTAATATAAAAAAATCTTTCTACTAATTCTTGTTTTTTATAATTTGATAGAATTAGATACAAATCCATATGATATGTATTACATTAATGATTGATCAATAGATGTGAGATAAACATTAATGCACATAAATGGTATCATTACATGTCCTAATTCATGTTATAAGATAGAAGTAGGAGATCTCACACATGCCGATATGGTGATGCCAAAATAAGCATATAGGTGAATAATGTTAGAGAACATATCACTACAAGTGACTCACCATGAGAGCCCATTTGGTATTGTATATGAGAATCTCTTACAAGATGGGTACAAGTAATTCTTTAACTTAAATTCATTACGATTATCTCATTAGAGAATTGAAGTGCTTTGATATTCGTTTCGATAGGCTCAATAAAAAGTTGTATGTGGGCAATTCGTTAGGTGTATCGGGGATCTAATGGATATAGGTGGATGACAAAAAAAAAAAGAGATGTCATTCCTTATATACTAATAGAGTTATCACATTATACTTCGATGAATATATACTCGAGAATCTATAGCCATAGTGAAAGTATACCAATAGAGTATACCAAGTATGAGAGCTAAGACATTTGGAGATTAAAGAAAACTTATGTAATCATAATCGAATAGAAAAAAAATAAGTTTACTATCACACTATGATAAATTGACATGTGGAATGAATTGTATGAAAACCATACCCGTGAAAATTTATTGAGGAATAAGTAATCTTTCTAGCGAATTGGGTAGTTATGATGCCTTACTAGAGGTCAATCTTGATTTATGTATCAAGATATAAAAAAAGTATCTTTTATATTTGTGATACATTCCTAACAAATCTAGGAGCCTATTGATTCATACGCATAAGTTTAAACATTTACACGGACAAGAGAAGTGAAGGTTTTTTAAAAAATATTCTATTTTGAAAATCGAGTTTTCTATTTTAAAAATTATTTTTCTATTTCAAAAATTAGTTACCTAATTTGAAAGTTAGTTTCCTAATTTAAAAGTGAGTTACCCAAAATGAAAATCAGTTTTCTAATTTAGGTTTAATAAAATATAAAGTTAACTAGGAAATTGTTTCCCAATGTGGGTCTTCCTAAAAATACCTAAACTAATTTATTTGGATGTTCTAAATTAATTGTTGAGTTATTGAGCCAAAGGAGTTTAGGCCAACATGCTTAAGTAAAAGCTTACAAGGTATTCTTAATGGGGGATAATCTTGAACACTTATGGATAAGCCTTAGTGTTTATAAGGATAAGATAAAACAAAGCTCACATAAGTTATAACTATTTTTTAAGGAATGAGTTGTTACTTGCTCGTATAAGTTAGCGAAAGAGGAAAAGATAATAAACCCGCCACCCTTTCTCTCTTTGTATATATTATACAACCCTTGAGAGATCTCTTTAAGAGAAAATTATACATAGCGAGAATAGGTTAAAGCTAGCGAGTCTATAATTTTTATCACTTCTTATACGGGTGTTTAACCGCATGGATCATCGGTAGAGATCGGATGCTTAAATAGTTTTAATATGTAAATTTGATTATGCGCTACAAGTGACATCCGATCAATCTTGTTAATATATAGTTAGTTAATTCAACGATTAACCTTTGGACTTGAGATGGAAAAGAATAAAAAATATTTATTTGTTTTGCATCTCTATAGGATGCATGATCCTTCAAAGTATGTATCTAATTTATCCTTTACTCTAAATTTAATGATACATAGAGTATACATTTCAAAAACTTGAATGATTTAATATATAAAATCTAATTATCTAATATATGTTATTTGAAACACTTAAATTTTATTATTATATTTTTTCTTATTTCCCTAATATTATTATTATTATATCTAGTATTATGGAATTTTTATCATTTCAAACCTCACAAATCTTGATTTTATGACCCTTGACATTCCGAGTAAGAATTATTGATCATCGGTATTTGAAACACATTCTCTATTTTTTATATCTTGAATATACTTTTGCAGTAGCAATATTGAGAAAAAGGTCATAAGAAATATTTTGAATTAATTTTAGGTTTGCTTATGATTAAATAAAATAACAAGTTATTAATAAAAAATCATGAATCCCCCTTAACTCGTGTATACTTTCTTGAATTGAATGTGACAATTTATAATGATTCTAAGCTTGGACGAGGATGTCGTCGTGTCTATGGATGTGGACATAGCTATAGTTATGGCCGAAATAATAGTTGTTCTAATCATTTTTGCTATCCAACATTTACGAGACTTCTAAGAAATTATTAAAATTTGTTATTATTATTTTTTATTATTTATTGGGGATTTGAGTTAAACAACATTTTTTATCACCACATAATATTAAAGGAACTAGAAAACCTAAAAATGGCATTACTTCAAAGATTATAGAGTAAAGAGTTAGTTATGCCTTTGGTAATGTACCAATCACCTAAAGATACCTTTTTCAATGAAAGGTGTCATGCTTGGTCTAATCCTAATAATTTATCTTCTAAAAGTTTTATTTTGCCAAAATATTTCTAAATTAGTTTCGATTTTATTACCTAAGTCAATTTTTTTATTTTATTGTGGCATCATATTGAATCAATCGAGGGATCCCATTGTCGAAGTCCCATTAATTCAATATCGGATCCAATTTAAGTTTCAACATAATCGGTATATTGAAGAACGATCTAATTATTAAGCATGATTAATTTGATTCAATTAATAACATCAATCCCTATTGCATAGAAGACTTGTTAAATTAACTTCAAATTTTCTCTATTTTTTTCCTTTTTTCTTTATTTTTATTTTTATTTTTTTGTCATTTTCGGATTCGAAAAAATATATCGAAACCATCATCCATCCTTAATAAATAGGAGACTCGTTGGTCTAAGTTCATGATAAAAAAAATTCATACATTAAGATAAATTTCACTCCCTAACTATTTCTTGGTTTTCTAATATAAGTAAAATTAAATGTTATTACAAAATAATACAATAAAATAATTTAAAAAAGAGTAGGAAAAAAATCAAATGGTCAATAAAAATGACCAAAATGCCCCTTATAATGCTACTAGAAATGACCAAACTACCCTTTACGTAAGAGATGACTAAAATACCTATGAAGGTAAATCTAGAATCGAAACATTTTTAGCATATCTAGCACTTACACTTAGCAATTTATCGAGTTGTCTTTAAAGCTCCACCTACTCGTGGTCATCATTCGATCCCCTCCAAGTTTGATACGGATTAAGAAGGATTGTCGGACGTCCTATCCGACCAATATAGGCGGTTTTAGTCATAGTGGTTGGAGGAGGGGGATCAAAGTCGGTTGAGGCCTCGTTGTTTTCTTTTTCTTCAACAATAGTGATTTCAACCACGGTTATGAATAGGGAGGACATCAATTAACTCGAGAGACTATAAAGATTGTTTCTCTAGTGGTTTGGAGGTTCGATTTAGTCTAGATTGGATGGTATAAATGGGTTTTACAAATGGGTCTCTTCGGAGATTTTTTGTTCTATTCAATTGATCCCGGAGACTTTTTGTTAAGATTTTTTAGGAGAACATCTCCTACGATGATGATTTAGGAGGAATTCGTATCCAAATCTAACGAGTTAGGGTTTTGTGGCTTCTCTTCTAATTTTTAGCCACCTCCCATGTCTTCTTCCTATCATACTTGTTGGAAATGATTGATCCGAGTATGGACTACAAGTTCATAATGGTTATTGGAGGTAGAGTTAGGCTAGAGGATGGTCGATTTAGAAGGGCAACTTTGACGAGTCTAGAGGGTTGACCCTTGGGTTTAAGGGGTTGGTTATGATTTAAGGGGCTATGTGGTAGGGTTTTTTTTGTGCTTTAGGAGAAGATAGTTGTTGATAAGGAATATGGATAGTGATAGCCCTTATATTTTTAAAAGGGAGATGAATAGTTATAACTCTCTACTTTCTTTTGCTATGGTTTTTATGGGGAAGATAAGCGATGAAGGCTAGGGTTTTTTAGTTAGGAGATGAATAATGGAGACTCTCTCAAAATGATGAGAAACTCGTGTTTATATAGATATTTTTTAGAGTTTAGGATAAAATCAACCTTGGTCCTTCTTTGGTTTATCTCTATCAAATTCAATATACATTTTATTACTTTTTTCAATTAGCTCCTTAATTGAATTGTTTAATCTATATTTTCTTAGTTTCATTCAATTTCACACTAATTAATTCTTAATTAAGTTTCTTGATCTTTTATTCATTTTTAATTACATTCCAAATTGAATGTCACTTGATCCTCATTTTTCACATCAATTTCAAATGGATCCTAAATCATCTTTCTAATTTTTTTTAATTTTTTGATTAAAAATAGGGAATAATCCTAATAAATTAAAATCCTAAAAATGTATAATAAAATCCTAGAAATCATGAAAAGATAAACTATGCAATATACTAATTTTTCTAATTTTCTACTTTTTTAATTTTTTTTATGAAAATGAAAAGGGGTCAAAATGAGTTATGACAATCATGATGATCATAATAATACACTCACCATCAAAAGTGCATAAACTATAAAAGGAAATAAGCAAAGAATTAAATGAATCAAGTCAGCATTTTGAAAATAAATATTATAGATGTGACATGAAAGGCACCTTAATGAACCTTATCAAGGCTCGTTGAAAACAAAAGAGTAAAATATAGAGATATCAAAATAATGTTATTTATAATTTAATAGAATTAGATAGAAGTCTATATGATATGTATTGCATTAATGATTGATCTATATATGTAAGGTAAACATCAATGCACATAAATGATATCATTGTTATAGCATTGTTGAGATTAGACATCGATAATATATGATAAGAATTACAAGTGATATGCTCTTACTATAATAGTAGGAGATCTTATACCTACTAGTATGGTGATGCTAAAGCAAGAACATAGGTGAATAATGTTAGAGAATATATCACTAGACGTGGCTCACCATAAGAACCTATTTGGTATAGTTTATGTGAATCTCATACAAGATTGGTACAAGTAGTTCTTTAACTTGAAATCATCATGGGTATCTCATTAGAGGATTGATGTACTTTAACATTCATTTTGATGGGCTCGGTAAAGAGATACATGCAAACGATTCGTTAGGTGTTTTAGGAATCTAATGGAGATAGGTAGATAACTAAGATAGCATATGTCATTCCTTATATCCTAAAAGAGTTATCACATTATATTTCGATGAAAGTTCTGTTTAAGAATCTATGGCCATAGTGTAAGTATACCCATAGAGTATAGTTAGTTTATTTAAGAGCTAAGAAATTTGAAGATTAAAGAAAACTTGTGTGATTATAATCGAACAAACAATAAACCAATTTCGAGATCATACTACAATAAATTGACATAAGGACTCGAATTATATGAAACCATACTCATAAAAGTTTATTATGGATTAAGTAATCCTTCTAGAGATTTGGGTAGTAATGATGTCTTGCTCAAGGTCAATCTTGATTTATTTATCAAGAGGTAAAAGAAGTATCTTTTATATTATCGATATATTATCGATATATCTAGAAGCCTATTGAGTTACATACATAAGTTTAAACATTTACATGAAAAAGGAAAAATGACTATTTTAGAAATTAGTTTTCTATTTTGGAAATCAATTTTCTATTTTAGAAATCTGTTTCCTATTTCAAAAATTAGTTTTTTAATTTCAAAATTAGTTTCCTAATTTGAAAGTCGGATACGTAAAATAAAAATTAGTTTTCTAACTTAGGTTTAATAAAATACAAAGGTAACTTAGAAAATTGCTTTTTGATATAGGCCTCTCTAAAAATATCTAATCGAACTTATTTAGATGATCCAAATTAATAATTGATTTATTGAGCCAAAAGAGTTTGGCCAATAAGCTTAAGTAAAAGCCTATAAGGTATTTTGAGTGGAGGGTTAATCTTGACAACTTAAGGATAAAGTTTAGTGTTTATAAGGATAAGATAGAACAAAGTCCATATAAATTATAACTCCTTGATCGAAAAGGAATTGTTACCTCATATAAGAGAGAGAGAGAGAGAGAGAGAGAGAGAGAGAGAGAGAGAGAGATGGAAATAATAAAAAGAAATAATTACACCTCTCTCCTAAAAAGAAAAAGACACCACCCTCTCTTAGAAAATTATGCCCCTACCTTGTGTGATTTCTTGAAAAATTTTACATAGCAAAAAAAATTAAGGCTAGCATTCTAGATTTTTATGATGCTTCTTTTGTGGGTGTTTAGCTATATGGATCATCAATAGAGACCAAAAGCTTGGGTGGTTCTATCTGCGAATTTGATTTTAGACTATAAGAGGTAACATCTAACCCATCTTGTTAATATATAGTTAATTGATTCAATGACTGATCTTAAGACTTTAGATAAAAGAGAACGAAAATTTTGTTTTATTCTACATCTTTATAGGATACATGATCCTTCATAGCTATTGAATCAACTAACTATATTAACAAAGATGAATCAAATGTTACCTTTTGAAGTGCAATATTCAAATTTATGAATTGAACCATCCAAACATCTAGTTTCAAGTAATAATCTACACAACTTAGACACCAACATAAAAAGCGATAGAGGTCAAGAATTCTAGCTTTAATTCTTTTTGCTATGCAATTTTCCTCATAAGAAATCTTGTTTCTTGAACATGGTGCAATTCCTTTTTAAAGAAGGTGGTGCAATTTCTTTTGTGAAGAAGTTACACCTCTTACTCTCCATGGAAAATTTGGCCTCTCTTTTTCTATTAGGGAGTTATATGTGTATGTGATTTAATGCATCTTCTTATCTTTATAAACCTTGAATTAGGTTTAAAGAACTTTTGTCCGAAGTTCTAAAAAATGCTCATCCACTTAAAATACCCCTTGCATGCTTTCACTTAATCCCGTTGGCCCAAACTCCTTTGGTCCAATGACTCGGTAATTAATTAGACCATCTAAATAAGCTCGGATCATGTATTTAAAAAGGTCCACATTAGGAAATTATTTCTTAAGTTATCGTTGTATTTTATGAAACCTAAATTAGGAAGTTGGTTTCCATTTTAGGAAACTAATTTCCAAATTAGGAAACTGATTTCTAATTTAGCAAATTAATTTTCAAATTAGAAAATTGATTTTCAAATTAAGAAACCGATTTCTATTTTTGAGGACCGATTTCTAATTTAACTTTTTTTCTAAATCTTTCACTTCTTTTTATTCATGTCAATGTTTAAACTTTTGTGTATGACTCAATAGGCTTTTAGATATTTTGGCAATGTATCAAGAAGTAAGAGATACTTTTTTATCTCTTAATACATAAATCAAGATTGTCCTCTAGCAAGGCATCGTGACTACCCAATTATCTAGAAGGATTACTTAATCTGTAATAACCTTTTACATGTATGGCTTTTATATAATTCAATCCCCATATCAATTTATCATAGTGTAATCTCAAACTTAGTTTGTTGTCCGTTTGATTATGATTACACAAGTTTTATTCAATCTCTAAATGTTTTAACTCTCAAGTAAACCAATCATGTTTTATTGGTATACTTTTAATATGGCCATAGATTCTTGAGCAAACATTCATCGAAATACAATTGTGAAAACTCCTTTGTTATATAAAGAATGACATGTCTTATCTTAGTTATCTACCCGTCTCTATTTGATTCCGAATGCATCCAACAAATTATCCATGTGCAACTCGTTACTAAGCCCATCAAAATGAATCTTAAAGTACATCAACCCTCTAATGAGACAACTGCGATGATCTCAAGTCAAAGGACTACTTGTACCAATCTTATATAAGATACCCATAGACTAAACTAAATGAGTTCTCATGGTTAGTCAAGTGCGGTTATATGTTTTTTAATATTATTCATCTCTATGCTTGCTTTGACATCACCATACCTGGTAGGTGTAAGATCTTCTATTGCTATTCTATAATATGAGCATAACATACCCAAGTTTTATTGTGTATTGTCAATGTCCAATCTTGATAATACTATAAATTGAGATATTTAATGATATTATTTATGTGCATTGATGTTTATCTCCCATCTATTAATCAATCATCCGAGCAATGGATATCATATAGACTTTTATCTAATTCTATCAAATTATAAATAATATGAATTAATAGAAAGACATCTTTATTAATCGAAATGCAATTGTGAAAACTCTTTTGTCATATAAAGAATGACATGTCCTATCTCGATTATCTATCCGTCTTTATTAGATTCCTAATGCATCCAACAAATTATCCATGTGCAACTCGTTACTAAGCCCATCGAAACAAATCTCAAAGTACATCAATCCTCTAATGAGACAATTATGATGACTTCAAGTCAAAAGACTACTTGTACCAATCTTATATGAGATACCCATAGAGCTAAATCAAATGAGTTCTCATGGTGAGTCAAGTGCGATTATAAGTTTTTTAACATTATTCATCTCTATGCTTACTTTGACATCACCATACCGGTAGGTGTGAAATCTCCTATTGCTATCTTACGAGTATGAGCATAACATACCAAGTCTTATTGTATATTGTCAATGTTTAATCTTGATAATGCCATAGCTTGTAATATTTAGTGACATCATTTATGTGTATTGATGTTTATCTCTTATCTATTGATCAATCATCAAGGCAATGCATATCATATGGACTTCTATCAAATTATAAATAATATGAATTAATAGAAAGACTTCTTTATTAATATAAAAATACAATAATACAATATTTCAAACCATGTAAACATGTTAGATCTTGAGCACCTACATTAACAATAAAATTGAGATTACATCCTTAATATTTTTAGAACATATTCAAAATGATATATGTAGACCAATTCATGCACTATGTGAATCATTTAGATGTTTTATAATTTTAATAGAAGCATCCATAAGATGGTCACGTGTACACTTATTATTTACTCAAAATTTGGTGTTTTTAAATTGTTAGCTCAAATAATTCGATTACGAGTAGAATTTTCAAATTATGTTATTAAAATAATTCACCTTGATAATATTGATAAATTTACCTCTCAATCATTTGATGATTATTGAACGATCCGTTACTCATATTCGTACTAAAAAAGTTGAACGAGTCCATTGCTCATGTTCATACTAAAAAAGATTTAGCAAAATCATTTATCAAAAGGCTCCAATTGATAGCTAAACCATTACTTATGAAAATAAAACTCTATGTTTATGTTTGAAGACATGTAATCTTCTATGCAAGCAACACTTAATCGTGTTAGACCCATAAGTTATCATAAATTCTCCAACCTCCAATTGATTTCCGGTTATGAACTAAATATTTCTCATCTAAGAATTTTTTGTTGTATAGTATATGTCCTTATTTCTCCTCCACAACGTACTAAAATGGGTCCTCAAAAGATATTATAAATATATGTTGGATATGAATCCCTTTCGATAATTAAATATCCCGAACCATTAAAGAAGTTATTTTTATAGCTCGATTTTCCAACTATCATTTTGATGAAATAATTTTTCCAACACTAAGGGGAGGAAATAAGCAAAATAAGCAATTGGATTTATTGGAAAAAAAGCTTACATAGAGTACTCCATTTTACATCATCTTGATCATCGCAAAACATAACTAGAAGTTCAAAAAATATTTCTTTTATAAAATCTTACAAACCAATTGCCAAATGCATTCTCAAATCCAAAAAGAGTAACTAAAATATATGTCCTTACCGATAATGCTTCTATTATAATTGATGTCCAAGAAGAAGAGTCTATTAATGTTATAGCAAATAAATCTAAAGCATGTCCGAAGCGTAGAAGATGGATTGGTTCTAAAAATAAAATAAAATAAGGAAAATAATTAAGATGCAAATATTCACAAAATAGTCCAAGATATTTATGATAATAAGCTTTTAAAAGAAGTCTAAATACTTGAAAAAATTAAGATATTTTGATAAATTATGTCGACTCAAGGAGAAAATAGGACAAAAAATATATATATATTCATAACATTTTTACATTTAATCTTGCAATTGATATTTTAAATAAAAATAAGGATCCATAGTCTAAATCTACTAAAGAATATCGAGATAGATATGATTAACCTAAATGAAAAGAGAAATCCAAGCATAATTATTTTCTCTTACAAAACGAGTTATTTTTTAACTCATAGTCAAAACACTTGAAGATCTTAAACTAATGGAATATAAATAGGTATTTTTTTCAAAAACAAAATAAGAAAAATAAGATTATGAGATATAAAGCAAAACTTATAGCACAAGAGTTTTTGCAATGACTTGACATTAATTATGAGAAGACATACTCTTCTATAATAGATACAATTATATTTCTTTATTTCATTAGCTCGACAAAATATATGAAAAAATTCATATGCATGTATTTAATAGATGTAAGCACAACTTATTTGTTCACATTATATATATATATAATGTGAACAAATAAGTTGTGCTTACATCTATTAAATACATGCATATGAAGTTTGTGATATATTTTCTCAAGCTAATGAGATAAAGAAATGTAATTATATATATATATATATATATATATATATAAGTCCTAGAATGACTTGAGATGCATGAAGCAAATAATACACATTCTGAAAAAATAAATTCAATTAAATTATAAAGATATCAATAAAAATTATTTTAATATTTTTTTTATTATTTTAAAAAAATGATAGTAAAATAATAAAAAATTTAAATGTATTTCCCGAGAGAAAAGAAAAAAAAAAAAAAGGCGCAAAAAGCAAAAAGACCTCAGCAACCAATAGCCCAATAAAAAATTCAAGATTTCCCCGAAGCTTTAAGCTCTCCATGCTCTAGGCTTGCAGCAAATTTCAAAATATATATGTACATATACATCGATGATGATTTCATTGTTTTTTCTTTTTAAATGTATTTCATATTTGCCTATTAGAAATACATTTAAGAGGCAATGTAGTATAAAATAGCACTAGAATAAAGATATACATTCATATTTCATATTTGTTGGGATATCAATTTATTTATTAAAAAAAAAACAATGAAATCATCTCCACTCCTGTCATCACTCTTTAGGCTCCTCCAAATATTCTTACACCAGAGGATTGACAAACCTCAAATCTCTCTCCATTTATATTATTACTTATATATATATATATATATATATATATATATATATATTCTCAGCTACAAATTCCACTTCCTTTCCTTTTCTTTTCATTTAATTAAGAGGAGTGGAATAACTAAGAAAAGATAAAAAAGAAAAAAACAGAGAGAGACACATAAAAGCCTCTCTTGTAGAGAGAGACAAAGCATGAGCTCTTCTTCCTCTATTTCCATTTTAACAATTCCTCTCTTTAGATCTTAGCTTCTCTGAAATTTCCCATCTGGGTCCTCTCCAATATGGTAAATTATCAATCTTTCACTCTTCTTTTCTTCTGATTTCTATCGAGCATTATCTGGGTCTTGATCCACATCAATTACTATGCTTTTTTTTTTTTTTTGTTATTCTTTTGGATCATCAGGTATCATGGATTGGCTTTTGATTGGTGCTGGAAGGATCAGATGGTCCTAGATTGGATTTGTTAGACACCCACTTTGCTTTTTTGACTGCGCACCGATCAGATTCTATCTAAATTATAGTGAAAGGTCTCCTTTTTTGGCTCGTCTGATTGTTCTTATTCACAGATTGATCTGTTTCGTTTTTTTTTTTTTTTTTTTTATTGATAAACGTTGAGTGTTTTCATCTATCATCTTTGCAACTTGTGTAATTCATATTTGTTTTAGTACTATAGAAGCTAATGATTATTAGATTCTCACCTGAATTATAAATTTTATGTTTTGAACTACTTTTGTCTTTTGAGATATTGGTATTGGCAATTGATGAGGCAATTTGTTGTTATGGATTCTTATAGCAAGAGATGGAATCAGATCTTGGTAAGCTCTTCATTGGTGGGATTTCATGGGACACTGATGAGGAACGTCTTAAAGGATACTTTAGCAAGTATGGGGAAGTGGTTGAGGCAGTGATCATGAGAGATCGAGCTACAGGCCGTGCCCGTGGCTTTGGTTTTGTTGTCTTTGCAGATCCTACTGTTGCCGAGAGGGTCATCATGGAGAAGCACGTGATTGATGGCCGCACGGTGAGTAGCTTGATTCCAAATATCTACTATGCATTCTGAATATATCTGGTGCGATGCTTTCTTGCTTTAATTTATCTCATGTTTGTTTAAATGTCCAAATGCATGAGTTAAAAATACTCTTTCTCCCTAGTTTAATTCTGAGTTCATATTGTAAAATTAATATCAGGACAAAAAATATATTCTTATTTGAGTTTAGCTGCAGAATTTTTTGAAATTTATCAACTTCAAGTTTAGCACTCTGAAGTGAAGAGCGAAAGAAAATTTATGATTCTAGTCTCTAACGACTAATGGGAAATGTAAATCCAATTTGGTCTGGTGTAGAAATTAACTCTTATTGTATGCTTGAAACTGAGAATGATATGGAACTGCTTGATTTTAGATACTGTACTCTCAATTTTTCAGGTTGAAGCAAAGAAGGCTGTTCCTAGGGATGACCAGCACATTTTAAGTAGAAACACTAGTAACATTCATGGTTCTCCAGGTCCTGGACGCACCAAAAAGATTTTTGTTGGAGGCCTTGCATCTACAGTTACAGAGAATGACTTTAAGAAGTACTTTGAGCAGTATGGTATTATTACTGATGTTGTAGTGATGTACGATCACAATACGCAGAGGCCAAGAGGCTTTGGCTTCATCACTTATGATTCAGAAGAAGCAGTGGACAGAGTTCTGCATAAAACATTTCATGAACTCAATGGTAAAATGGTTGAGGTCAAGAGGGCAGTCCCAAAGGAGCTATCACCAGGGCCCAGTCGGAGCCCTCTGATAGGGTATAACTATGGTTTGACTAGGGCCAACAACTTTCTTAATGCATATGCTCAGGGATATAATATGAGCTCTATTGGAAGTTTTGGAATGAGGATGGATAGTAGGTTTAATCCACTTGCCACTGGTCGAAGTGGATTTGCTCCATTTGGCACCACTGGTTATGGGATGAGTATGAATTTAGAGCCAGCCTTGAGTCCAAGCTATGGTGGAGGTTCCAACTTTGGCAATACTCCTGCATATGGGCGGATCTCAAGCCCCTATCATAGTGGGAATCCAAGCAGGTACAACACCCCAATAGGGTATGGTGTAGGGAATGCAAGAAATGATTCTCTCTTGAGCCCTACTACTCGGAATGTCTGGGGAAATGGGGGACTCAACACTGCCACAAATCCTGCCAGCCCTGGTCCTTTCTTGGGCTCCGGAACTGGAAGTTTTGGAGTGTCATTTGGGAATAGTGGAGCGAATTGGGGCACTTCTGCTGTTTCAGCTCATGGTGGAGGAAGTGCTTCTGGCTACACTACTGGCAGCATGGGTTATGGGAGTGGTGACAGCAATTATGGTTTGGGCGGGGCAGGATATGCAAGAAACAGTGGCACTGGTGTACCACCAACATCATCATTCTCTGGTTCAACTGGTGGTTATGAGGGGCCCTATGGGGACCTTTATCGCAGTGGTTCTGTTTATGGTGATTCAACTTGGCGATCTGCTACCCCTGAGCTAGATGGTTCTGGGTCATTTGGCTATGGGCTCGGAGATGTAGCTTCAGATGTTAGTAAGAGTTCTGAGGGTTATATTGGGAGTTATGGTGTTACAAGTAGACAATCAAATAGAGGTAATGCTTCTCTTTGAACATTCTTTGAAATAGCTTAGGTTGTTAACATAGCTAATAGAACTATGTATACATATATGCCAGTGCAAATGGACATGTGTGTGCAAGTGTCACAAACATTTATATTGAGTGAAAACTCCTAGGAGTAGAATGCTCACTGGAACATCAAAAGAAGTCATTTGATGTTTGTGTGCTATTATTTCTTCTGCATTGACAAATTCATAGGAAAAACTCAATTAAGTTAGCTTATAAAGTAAAAGAAGGTTACATCTCCTCATGGCACGATGGTATCCACCTCCCTTTAAAGATATGTCCTTATCAATGATAAAATCTTTGGATTGAAATCGTAGCTTTATTGCCCTTAACCTGCATCTTTATTGAAAAGGATCTACACTTCTGCCTTTAGTTATGCATGATATGTATATGATATGCCGTAGTGACTGTTAACTAAATTTTTTACACGTGTTAAATCTACATGGATGTTTTTTATAATTATTCTGACTGACCTTGTCTTGCATATAATCATTAAATTCGTAACGATCTGCATTAATGGCTTATCAGAACTTCACTTTTTATTTCAAGATTTTTAAGCAATTGGTAGTCCTACTAATACATTTTTGAACTCTCTTATGTGGGATGTGTGGGATGCTATTGGATACACAACTGGGCAGAAGTTATAATTTTCATTGCTCTCATTCTTTGCTTCTGGAGTGAAAGAGGCCATCTTTAGTCCTATGCTATTTTTTTTTTTTTTTTACTTAGTGGCCATATGTACATATCTATCTAAACATGTTTGTTTTCATAGAAAACACTGACTTGTACAAAAATGCATTTGAGTAATTTGAGTTTCGAAAGTAAAAAACTAAGGTGCATTTTTTAATATGCCATTGCCCATGAATTGCACCCAGTTTTTAGCTTTTTCGGTTACTGATGTTTGATACCTAATTGCTAACCTCTGTTGCTAATTTCACTTTTTCTTTTAATTGGTACTTGCTTCAGGAATTGCTACCTAGGAGATCTGTTAATGGATATCACATGATAATTGTAGGTGCAGGAATCTGGTTAAACAGGTGAAGAATTGTGAATTTCATACGTCTACCTCTTGATTACGTCTCTCTCTTGATTACATCAGCTTATAAAGAAAGAAATTGATCGTATAGAGCTAACGAGGGTTCTTGATTTGCATTATACACATTGAGAGAAAGCAGTTACAAGGGATTTTGTGTAAGGTTTGAGATTTGATTTTTTTTTTTTTACTTTCTAAATTAGTCAAAGGCTTAGGTTCCATTCTTGGCATTTGAGTGAGGTGTAAAATCAGATTGCGGGATATATACTCAGGAAGATTGGTTCCATAAATGTATGTGCATCTCTGGTGAGGTGCCTCCTGTGGTAGTGGTTGGTCAAAAAAAAAAAAAAAGGTAGGATTTTCTTTCATTTTTTCTTTTGCCTGCCAAGGGTGCTGGTTGTTGTTAGTATCTTTTTTTTTTTTTCATATCTTTATTTGGGATTTGTCTCTCCCACATTGTATTTGAGGTTCTGCCTTATCTGCTAGTGTGAAACATTATAAGGGATGCTCTTTTATGATCCCCAGAAATAAGTTACGGAATATTCTGATTCATTTTTTATTAATTGACAGTACTATCAAAGCAAATCTTAACACTCACATTTTATTTGAAACAGACTTAAATTTTGTTTCTATTTGCTGATACTACACTGATATGAGATTATAATTAGGTGCTGAGCATAAAATATATTTATTATCTGCCCATGTTTAAGTTTTTATGAACTTAAACTGTTTATTTGCTGCGGTGATCTGTTATTGTTAGTATTGTTTTGAACAATGGATGATTTTATTTGATCTTTGTAACAATGGTTTTACGGTGATGCATTTATAGCGTCTTTGGTTGCATCTGTCATGGGTTCCATCTGCACCTAAAACTAAATATTCTGATCTTTAAGGCTTCTCTGTGTGGTCGAACTATCCCTTATCCTAACCTGGATGGGACGGGATGGGACGTGTCTTACATGTGTTCTAAAATCTCTTCTTCTCTTCGTGTCATTTTTAAAGAACTTGAAACCAGATGCTAATGTACTATTGTATGTAGATGTGGTCCTCAGAAAGCCCTCACCCACGACCCAAATCCTTGACTCTCAGTTAGAAATGTGTCAACCAGTGACTTACCTATGCCTGAGGTTGTAACGTTATTCGGTTTAAACCAAATCTCTTTATCGAATCAAATTGAAATATCAATTTTGATTTTTTTTTAAATTAAAAAAAAATCGAATTGATATTATTTTGGTGTTCAGGTTTGGTTTAGATTTTTTTTTTTTTTTTCTCAAAATTTGGTTAAATCGAAAACTTTTAAAGCTTAAACATTCCTTTATATTAGGGTTTAGCTAGGACTTACCATGCAATTATGTTTTACTTGTTTCACTTTTCAAACCCTTTATACTAAATAAATAATCTCTCTCGATCGAAACTTACAAGGCTCTAATACTAATTGGGATTGGATTGTTAAAAATTTAAATTTATTAAAAGAAGAAAGCTTATAGCAGTTAACAAATGAAGTGAAAGAGAACAACAAATAAGGATAATCAAGCTCGCATATATATTGATTGAACCTTCAAGCGAATGGTTACAAGAGGATGGTTCTATAAAACAATTTCACACTTACATTTTTTCTTACAAGAGATTGTAAAAATTTTGAAACTAAAAACTTTTTATGCCTGGCAAATGAAATTGAATGCAATTATATAGAGATGGCTTTACAAGAAGACCAAAAAAAAAAAAAAAAAAAAACACAACAACAACAACTTTACAGGTGGATGGCTTAAAAATAATGAGCTTAAAACATCTTTTACGAGTAGCGTAAAACAAACAAAAGTATAAAGTAAAGTATGTCTAATGGTCGATAGTTGTGGGAATAAAGGACTAGCATGTGGCTTAAGAATCTCCGAGTGACAGACAATTTTTCACTTTTCAAAAGCCGAGGGACCACATTTGATCGAAAGTGTGATGATAACATAATTAGGTATCGTGCCGGATAACTTTGTGAAAAGTTGAGGGGCCATATTATGCCGAAAGTGAAATTAATCGAAGGGATCAAGATGAGCTTTAAGAGTGTCTATCATGTCGACATGTTTATCCAAATCTTCATAGGGTCATATGAATCTTAAAAAAGAGACTTATTAGTCTTTGTATCTTGCTCGTTTTAATCTCTTCTTTAGAAGTAGAAGAAAGAAGCTCTTTGAAGAGTGTTTTTACAAAGGATTTTAGAGCTTCGGGACCACTTTGATTTAGGTAGAAGAATTTACCTTCTTCAAAATTGTACTTTGCCCACAACTTAATTAGTGGTCTTGTGAGAAGGTGGAAGAGATCTATTAAGATTCCTCCTCTGCTATCAATAAGCATTGTTTTATAATATAATTCATTTAACAATCCAGAAACCTAGTAAAGAGATACAAAAAAGATTAGATTGGGTAGATGATTCTTTTTAGGATGGGCAACTATAAAGCCTTTAAAGTGAGAGGCAACGAGATAAAGGCATACGGATAGGAAAGAGGTCTCAACAAGAACACCATTCCTAAAACTAAATAGGAAAGGATTATGGATAAGTCTTAAGCTAGAACTGAATAAACTAGTTGTGCTTTAGAGGCTTGTTATCATAAATGAATACTCTCACACATCAATGTCATCAAAATAGGAGTACCTCATTAGGGAATAAGCATAAGCTTTTAGAGATTTCTTTGTATGAATATCTTTTCTCCAATTTGAAGCGAAAGGATCTTAACAATAGGGAGCTTGGAATAAGCTCATTCATTTCGATTTCTATCTTGATTGAAAAAGACAGTTGAGCCGACCTTAATCAAAATGGATTGATAGTAAAGTATTTTATTTTTTCCCAAATTAGAAGGCGGATGCTTGTTTAGCATGACATCAACTTCCTAATAAGGTAACATGTCTTTTACTTCATCTTTAAGAGGATAGAATTGGATTAAAGGTCCTTAGATGTAAGGATATTAGGTTTTACTTGCATTATTAGGCCAATCCTAAGATATAGGCTTTACGGGATAGCCTAGAAACTTCATCATCAATAGAAGAGGTTAGCTATGAAGCTAATCTCCTTTTCCTTTAAGGGTTGGGAGATCGTTTGAAGTCTAGAGACATCCGGATTGCTTTCAACTCTCAATCCGTACAAGAATTCTCTAGTTAGGAAATTATGCAATGAATTCAAGTCTCCTCTAATGTGCTTGATATCAAAATCAAAGACAAACAAAATGATCTATCATCGATCAAGTATCTATTTATATATAATATTTTTAACATCTTTAATTAAGATGTCTTTAGCAAATTTATAGTCGATCCACAATAAGAATTTTTTACTAACTAAGTCACTTTCAAATTTAATGATGCACAAGACCATGAGCGGAATCTCTTTTTTAGTGGTTGAATAATTCCGCTAAGCAAGTTCCATATTTCTAAAGTAAATCTTACTAACTATTCTCTACTCCTCTTGAAATTTTTGTTTAAAAATCCCACTATATCTTATTTTAGAGGCATCTCGTTTTAACTATTTTGTAGGTATTGAGATCAACGATTATCTTATGGATTGGACGAGTGTGCTCATTAGTCTAAGGCGAGAGGGTTTTTCCTAAGTCTGTTGAAATAAGGGCTTACAAGCTTAGGCTAAGTCTTTGTAGAATTCACCCATGTAGTTTAGGTTTTCTAAGAACCTTTGTAATTGATTTTTATCTTTAATTTCATCCGGGAATTTGTGTGCAAATATAATGGCTCTATCAATTGAGATTACTTAACCTTTGAATATATTAAACCCTAATAACTCGATATTAGGTTTGGAAAGTTTTATCTTTTTAGACAATATGATCAAGCTAGCTTTTTTAAGTGGCTGCTAGGAATGCCTTCAAATGCCAAAATGCTTATTTATTGATTCGAGAAGATCGAACATCATCGATGTAAACAATAACGAGATCCTGTTGAAACTTTATAAGGATATTTTTAAGTCCAAAAGGCATTATGTTTCATTCATAATGGCCGAATAGAACAGATGAAGGCCATTTTGTAATGGTCCTTCTCACCAACTCAAATTTTCCAAAAACTAGATTACATATCAAATTTAAAAAACACCTTAACCTTATGAATCCTCATGAATAAATCCCTTTTAATAAAGATTGGGTGTCGAATCCATTTAAGTGCTTTATTTAGAGGCTTACAATTAATAATAAGCCTTGGGGCTCCTCATTCTAATTTTATTGCATTTTCAACATAAAAGGTTAGTCAACTCCATTGGTTGAAAATGGGCCTAATTAGACTCTTACGTATGAGCTTGGCTATCTTCCTTTTGCATAGCTCCAAATATATGGGGATCATAGCAATGGGTCCGGCCTTTGTAGGAATTTGGATTTCTTAAATCCTTCTTCATAAAGAAGATGGATCGAATGATGTTTTCTAGACCAAAAAGCATTAGACACCTTTACATAAACTTCCTTTTGTATGAGGAGTTATAATTCCTTAATATTTTGTTATAACTGAATTAGCTATTTGTTCTTCTATCATCTTATAGGATACTTCTTTTTGAAGTGAGTACAAGAAATTATGTTTCTTTTTTAGTAAAGAATTAATGTTGTGAATGACGAGGTTGCCTAACAAAATTAAAATTCAATTAATGACCTGCTTATCTTAGTCGTTATTCCTTCTTCATCAATTTTAGAAATTGGAAATAACAAGTGTAAGAACAAGTTCCCTAGACTGAATCTTGAGGAGAGATTCTTTATCATAACAAATGGCATGTCTAAGCAAACTCCATTAATGCGGACAACAACATTTGAGAGTTTGTAATCAATGATTGATGATTGTTTATTAACGAGTTGTCAAAACTTAGGTGGTTTTGGAGAAGTATTTAGATGGGATTAATTCTTCTTGTATGAAATTTAAGTCAACACCGGAATTAACTAAGGCTTCAATCTTAAGACTCGTACTCCTTATTGATAGTGATGGTAACTTACGTATACCTTTTTTGAATTATTACTTTGTCTAACTTGTTAATCTACATCAAATATTGTATCTCCGGTTTGGAGATAGCTTTGATTGAATTAATCTATACTTCTATTGCTTTATCTCTTATCTCCTTATTTAGGGATAAGGATCCTAATTCTTCTTCGAATTAAAATCATATCAAGCTATTAAGATGGAATTTAAAGTAGTTCCTAAATTAGAAACTCTAGCTTTTAGTTCTCCGATTTTCTCTTTTACTTCACCGATTTTTGCTTTGAGTTCAACTAAAGTCGGTTATTTAGAGGTGGTGATTAGCTCTAAACAAGATTTCTTGTAGAAAGGAAGAATAAATTATCCGAGGTATTTGTAGAGAAATCTTTACGGGAGTTATTAAGGTGTTCGATTGAGTTCAATGTATCTTTTAAGAGTAATTCTCTTTTACTAGGATTCTTGATTTTGTTAATAAAATCTTGGATGAGCGACTCTTTTTTGATTAAGAAATTTATGCTTAATCCAAAAAGATCTCCGGTGAGATAGTTGTTGCAGTTGCATCCTTTTACGTAATCCTTATTAGGATGCTTAGAAGTTTCTCCTTTTTCATTTAAGGATGAGGATGAATCATCCTCTCTTAATAAATCCTCTTGGTTATTGAGGATTCGGTCTTCACCATCCGATTCTTTAAGAATAATCGATAAAGACTATGCTTAAGTCCTTTTTCTATGTCCAGTTGGTTCATTCTTTTATTAATTAGATAGTTGTTCTTATAGTTTCCATGTTTTGCCATACTTGTAGCTAACTAAAACCTTCTAGACTATGGATTTAAAGTTGAAAGTTCCTAGGGACCTTTCATAACTTCTTTTCTTCATATGGGGAGATTTTCTTTTGAAATAATTTTTCTTATTAGAAACTTATTTCTTTCTATATTTCTCATTCGACACCTTTAGTTAAGAGTAGCCAATCATAGAAGTTACCTAACATCTTTTTATCGATCTTTTTTTGTTTATCAAGCTAACTTTTTGGCTCGATGTTGTTGCACGATTAATACATTCATTAACAAATTCTACATCTAGTTCTCCATAAGTTAGGTTGGAGTAAGGAATAAATCCACCATATGCATTCTTCATCTTATTGTGAACTCTTTTTGCAAATAGAGGGAGGAGTGTAGAGATAAACTTCTCTTTCTAGTAATAGTTTCTTTTTGTTGATGTGAAAGGCATTTATGGTAATGAAGTTGGCTACAATTGTGTAGATTAAAGTATTAATGCATCCGGCTCCACTTTTTTTCCTAATGCTCCACTAGCATTAATGGCAATACTTTCTTTTATTTTTGAGAGGATTTCTTATTTGTCCTAGTTTGATAGGTAGAAATCCCACCATCTTTACGACTATCATGTGAAACCACTAGTAATAATCGTAATTGTTTCCCTGTTTCCATTACCTTTAAGAGTCGCAATCTGTAGAGAGCATAACTATGTACTTTAAAGTTACATTAATTTGGTATTCTAACATGTTATCAATGTTCCACTCCTAGATAAAGTCTCCTTAGTAGGAAATTAGATTGTAATTTCCTACTTGTTCAAAGTGAAGATCCATAGGAGAAGGCTTAGAATAGTAGTAGTTCATTTGTGAGATCGAACTACTCCTCTTTGTGTCGGTTTATTAACCGATTGAGGCTCGCAGTTAGCTTTTTTTTTTTTTTTACATAAAGACAATTGCTCCACTTCTTCTAAAGCATGAATTGAGTTCTTAGATTTTCCTTCTAAGATTTTTAGTTTCTCAAGGTGTCCTACCAACTCATTTATAAAGTCATCATCTTTAGATGATAGTTTGTAATCATCTTTTTTTGAAAGCATGAACTAGTTTCAACATAACAAATTTTTATGATCCCTTAAAAGACACCCTTTTTCTTAAAAGCAACCTTTTTAGGCTGCTAAATAGATTGCTCTCTTCTAGAGAAGGTAACCTTTTTAGCCTATTGAATAGATTGCTCTATTCTAGTTGTCTCGCTTGCCTAGTGATCTGGAGGTGAAGGTTGTGTTTTTTTTTTTTTTTTTTGCATGATATGGCTCACAAAATCATTTTTTACCTTGGTTTTATAAGGAGCTACTTGAGTAGATTTTCTTCTTTAGAAATTAGGAAAGAAGACTCAAAAGGGTATATGAATTTAATAGGCCCCGCTTAAGTCCGATAGTTTTGGTAAATGACTTCTAGGGTTGTTATAAAATTAGTATGTTTGAACTCTGGGCATGGTTTATTATTATGTTCAAAGAACTATCTTAGCCACTTAAAGAAGTTTAACCCTATTCGAGTTATGAAATCATGTTTCATGTACCTCTTCAAGTAATAGTTTTACTCTATAGAACTAATTTAAGTTAGAAACCATTTTTGTGATGATCCTTTTTAGGCTTATTGAACATATTCTCTATATGTGGATAGGGAAATATTATTCCCTACTGCAAGGTGGGTATAATATAGCCAATGTTAGACATCGTTGGTAAAGAAGGCCCGCTTTTAAGCTTAAAACATGCTTTTGATAAAAATAAATCAACCCTATATTGAGGGTGACTCACTTGAGATCTAAACCTATTTAGGTTAAAAATTGACTCCTTTTCTATCTCTAATATAGGGATAGAAAAGGTTGAGAACCTGAAGGACGAGGTACTTAAATGATTACCAAAGGTTAGTTTAATTTTTTTACAAGGAGAAAAAAATTTTTCTATGTCTTCATCGATGAACTAAGTAATCTTCTCAAGCTTTCTAGGCTTTTCTTTTTTAAGAGGAGCTATCTATTCTAACTTCCAAGTCTCTAGTAGAGAGACCTAACTCTATTCAATTATTTTAAGTACAAATAAATTAGATTTGGATACATTAGTGAGGAACATGCTAGTTTCTCCTTTTTTAGAACTCATTAGTTCTAGGATTCGCTTGAGATTATGTGCTAAGGTATTCATGACCTTGTAACATACTTTATAAATTAGGATAACATTTTTTGATCCTACGAGCATATCGAAACCATTGGTTTTGATATTTAAGGTTAAAGCTTATAAGAGGTTTGGATCTAAAAGGTACACTATGAAGTTGGGAAAACACCCAAAGTGAATACGTCCATCACAAAAGGGTAGATTCTATAATTTGTAATAAAGACTCCTCAAAGACATAGTGTCTTTGATCTTTAACCATCACCTGGATGGAAGTATTTAGTATGTTTCTTATCAAAGGTTTTAACCCTACTTAGACCATTTCTAAGTGTAAGTACTTGTATTTTTGTTTGTGAAACTCAATTGGAATGTATCATACCTTTCTTTTAGGCGTATGATTTCTTCTACTAACTTAATTACATAATGAGATAATAAATTAGGAAACCTTTGTAAATGGTTTTTACGAAGTTTTAGGTAGTTTCCACTCTTATAATTGTTTATCAAAATTTTCAACTAAAATGATTTCTTTATTATAACTTGAAGTGCTACTCATGGAAGGTAATGAAGAAAAAAATTGATTTTAAGGATGATCTAAATAGTGCTAACATAGTGGGTTTTCTAGGATCATTGTCCATGATTTATAGCATAAACACACCTCTATTAGGTTTCAACTAGGACATACTGCGTGACTATGGCTTTATTTGTTTCACCTTTCAACCTCCCTATACCTGAACTATATAAATGATCTCTAAATCTTTCTCTCTTTCTCTCGCTAATACTGCAAGGTTATGATATAAAGTGGGACCATTCATGGAACTAAATAGGAAATGATTCTAGATAGATGCTAAGCTCGGAACTCGAATAAACTAGATGTGCTTTAAAGGCTTGTTCTTATAACTTAATGAATAATCTCACGTATCAATATAATCAAAAGAGGAGTAACTCTTTGGGGAAAAAGCATAATTTTTTAGAGATTTCTCTACATAGAGATCTTTTCCCCAATCCGAAGGAGAAAGGATCTTAACAATGGTGAGCTTGGAATAGACCATTCATTTCGGTTTCTATCTTGATTGAAGAAGACAGTTGAGTCAATCTTAATTAGAATGGCTTGAAAGTGAAATGTGTGTGTGTGTGTGTGTGTGTGTGTGTGTGTGTGTATGTTCGAATAAAATTAAAAACCCTAGTCGATACTTCTTCTAATGCCCATTGCCTAATAGAGAGCCGAGAGTGCTACTATACTTGTCTCACACCTAAGAGTGCAATGCAATGCATTGTGGCCTCTATCATGAATCTCTATGACAATGCATAACGGAATCCGTTATTCAGTTTAAAGTTCAAGGCTTCATAAACATTTAGCATTTTTTGCTAACAAATTTTAGCCAAATCACGGTTGCACAATTAGTTAACCTAAACCAATTCATTTTCATTATTGGATTAAAACAAACCATTTGTAACAAACCTAAAACCATTCATATTCAATCTAACTTAATACTATTTTCACAATTGCATCAATACATTCATACTTTAACTAATTCCTCAACATAACCAACTATTCACATAATATTTCATACTTCTTTAACTTCATCAATATATATATATATATATATATATATATATATATATATATATATATATATATATATATATATATATATATATATAAAATGATCAAAAATTTATTATTTACAACTCAAAATAATTGAATCTAGGCAACTATCAAAGGTGTCAAAACCTAGCAATGGTTTAATATTTAAACTTTAAACCTAGACCTATAGTACATGATTTGGCAAACTTTGTAGCTCACGATCACCATCCTTAACAAATTTAATGAATCCTCGAAGCATTGCTTTGCTCACCTACACCACAAGAAAAAACAATAAGTTAAAGTTCAATAAATATAACCATACATGAAATGCAATTAAAATCATTATTTTATATACTTAAAATTCTTTTACTGTCTTTTGTGTGGATCTTGTTAAATGTATATAAATTCAGCCCTCCTTAGCCATAAAGGGTCCTAAAAGCCATATAGACTCTAGACATGTTTGATTCAATAAACCTCATAAAGGATTGATCATTCTCCATTGTCCCCCTTGAACATGTCTAGCCATGTGAGTGTCCTTATAGAAACATATACATATCTTTTTTTTAATGCTTAAATCATGACATAAATCCTTTCATGGTGTAAATAAAATTTGAACACACACACTAAGCCATGACATGAGCATCAACCATGTAAAACCATTTCATTAACACCAAGCAAAACCATGAACATAAACCATATGATATTAAGTCATTTATGAACATAATCTACATGACAAGGTCGAATATCATCAAGTCTAAACAAACCATGAACCCAATCTAAACAATCTCAATTAATCACTAAATCTGATTTTCATCAAGTCATAACGGCATCAAGCAATTCCATAGACATAAGTCGAATTTCTCACATAACATAAATATACAATCTCTTTTTATATCTACCTAGGTCGAATCATCTTTCATCAACACAACCCTATAATTATTCATTCAATCAATCTAAGTAACTCGAAAAAACCTAAATCCAAAACAAGCTAAATTTACTAAGTAACAATAACACAATCCTTCATTATCAATACAATCCATAATCCCAACAATAAGTCCAACAAGCATAAGACAAAGCTAAGACTAACCGAGTTTCCTCAAGTCATTCAATCAACAAGGCTAAAACCAAATCATAACAATCATTCCTCAATTGTTTCATCCATTCAATGTCTTAAAATCATTCCATCAATCAAACATGGCCAAATGCATCGTGCTTCCTCAAAAGCAATTCGGTCATCAAAACCAAGTAACAATAAAATTCATCAACCAAGTAACACAAATATTAAATCATTAAGCATAGCCAAATTCATTCAATAAGTCAAATCATCTCAATTCAAGTAACCTCAAGCAAAACATCGCCTAGACGAATCATCTATCATCATTATCATCATTCAATTGTCTAAACCAATTCAAATAACCACAAACAAACCATAACTATTCATTCAACAAACTAAGGCCAAATTATATCAAGCAAGAATACCATCACCAAATCAACAAGCCAAAGCCAATTCCATCCAAAATCACCCAACACAATTAAAATAATCTCAATTTACACATACCAATTACCATGGCTATTAATATTCTTCAATTAAGTTTGACCAACGATTAGCCATATAGCCCAAACTAAGAATTTTCAAGTCTTACATGAACACCATATTATTCATGCTAAATCAACAATTAAACACATATCCATCATTAATACAATGGATAATGTTCAATTAATAGCTTACCCAACAACTTCATGATCTAGAGTCACCATTTAGTAACTAACCCAAACCCTAAAATTTCTAAATTTACATGAACATATCATTAAACACATTCAATCAACAATTAAATACATGTTATAACATCAAATTGGTCAATCATTCATCAATTTCACAATCCAAACATCAATCACACAAGATTCATTTAAACAAACAATTTGAAATCCTAGGTTTCTCAAGAACACAAATCACTAAATCAACACCTAATTATCCTAAATCTTATGGTGAGTTGAAGTTACACTTACCTTAGGTCAAATTGAAGTGAAAATCACATTAAAACCCCTTGAAGTCTCATCTCTCTTCCTTACTCAAACTTTTGGCCAAAATAACACCTTCTCGCTCTCGATAATTTTATCCTCCTTTCAGCCTAGCTTGCTTCCTCTTGGCAATTTCATCTCCTTTTCTTGAGAAATTTAGCTTCTCTCTTGCTTCATCTAAAGTGTTTAAGTTTTTTTTGCTCTCATTCTCTCTTAGTGTTCAAGCTCTCTCTCAAAGATAGATAGAGGCAAATGAAATGTCAAATGAAAACCTAAGAAAATTTTTTCCCTTTTTATTTCAATCTCTTGGCTGAAACTTTGATCCAAAATACGCTTAATGAGTTACATATCCTAAGATGGTTATTTTACACTTAAATATTTTTATTTAGGTAGAACACTTTATTAGGATATTATTTTCTAGCTTAATACATGTTTAGATAACTAATTAACTTTAAATCCTAAGTTACACATGTATAAAAAATATTTAATTAAATCATATTTTTTAAGTCTTTCACTTGTCAATTAATTTACTATTCACACGTAACATATAGCAAACATTAATTTTTGTAAACAAAACACATATCATCAATAACATAAGCATGGTATGAATATACTTAACAAAATAAATATGCATACAAAGTATAGGAATTAAATCCGGGTATTACACTCCTAATTTCAAAAAAAAAAAAACCCTTCTTAGATCCATAATCACTAAGGTAGTAGCAGATGCCTTACGCCTCCTCTCTTCATGGCTTTACTAGTCCAGCAGCCACTCGCTCCATCACAACATCACTCGGCCACCTCTCTCTCTCCTCTTCGGACAATCCATTCTCCTACGACTATGAGCCATAAAACAAATCGTACGGATGCCTCTTCCCATCCTCTTGTGATCTGTAGACCACCTCAACACCTCTTTCATTTGGTGTCCCCAAAACCTTTCTCTTCCACTTGTTTGTTCTTCTCCGACTCTCGGTTTCACCGACTCTAAGTTCATGGTGAGTTACCGAGACACCGAGTTTAATTTTTTTTTCCCTCCTTTTCCATTCTCTATGTTGGTCCAAAGTTTTGTAGTTTAAGAATTTATTTTGTTTCTCAAGTAACATAGGAATGCGTAAGATTTGATTTTTATTTTACATGAGAATTGTTTTTTTCTCAAGACAATTAATACGAGATAGCTAGAAATCAGTTGAGTTGAATGAGAGAGTTGGAAAAGGCTGAAAGGCTAATCCTTTATTTTAAATGATATCATTCTTTTGAAATTTTTTTGTGTTACTTAGTAGACAAAAACTTTAATGCAATTGTCTTGTGACATGGATCGAAGCAATTCTATTTTGATCGGTTCTAGTCGGTTCTAATGGTATTATTCTATTTTGCATTTCATGTCTTAGAAGTCTGTGAGTATAAGATTGTTGAGCATTTTACGTTCTCCGTGATTCCATTTATTTCTATTATAAATTATGTGGTGATGTGATTTAACATTCCAAAATTTTATATTTGGATTTTTTAATGGTTAAAAAATAAAACATTAATTTTTTTAATCAAAAATCAAACAATATTTTGTTTTGGTTATGAAAATTTTATTAACTCAAAACCAAATCAAAATATTTCAAAACCCGAATAAGCACTCTTGCCTATGCCTTTCTCACCTCCCTTTACAATTTCATTTTTAGGCTCCCTATGGAAAGCTAGCCGGACTCGGGTTTGATGGGTGACAATGGATAGCAATGTGGCTCTCATCGCAACCCAATTTCTCATTTGCATGGGCTCCCATTAAATATTTTACCAAGCTCGTGGGCCATTTTGTAGGCAAAATTTCCTTCACATTTCTTCATTTTAATGATTCTTAAAAAAAAAAAAAAAAACATGATTTATTATTTTTTACGTATTGATTCTTAAATAAAAATTTATAATAATCTAAATAGAAAATTTAATCTAATTTTTTTAAAAAATGTCTTGATATATATATTTTTTTTTCATAAGATTGTATTAAAAAAAATAAAGCTACAATTTATACGGAAAAATAGCAAATAAAAAAGGATTTTTATTCTTATTTAATCTTGATTGTCATAACCTAATTTTTTACTTTCCATAATTATTTTAGATCTTCTTGCATTTTTCTTTATTCACATAGTGCGGGTTTCCCATTAATTTTTTATTTTTTTATTTTTTATCGTTATTATTAGTTTTTTTATCATTAGCTTTTAATTTTGGTTTAATTATATTTATCATTTTGTTACAAATACAAAAAAAAAAAAAGAATGAAACAAAAAATGAAAAAAAAAAGATGAATGCACAAAAATTGAATAAAAAATAGAATTAATTTTGGATTTTTATTGAGGGCTTTAATTGTGATTATTTTGAAAGTATCGTGGGTCAACTTAGGAAAACTAAGAGCCTTAGAAAAAAAATTGAGAAAAATAGGGTTTCCATTCATAGAAATTAGAATCAAGTGGGTCCAAAATATCCTACACTCGAGGGGTTTAATTACGAAAAAAGTTAAACGAGTAACAAGACTAAAATAAAAGAAGAGCACAAATAGGGAGACCATTTTTAACCCATCAAAACCTCCAAAAAAGCATACCTCCTCTCCCTTCTTGATGGCATGTCATACTCGCTAACAAATTAGTTATTTATATTGTGTCCTTACAAAGCTTTTAGTCATAGTTATGTAATCGGGACAAGTAAGGATCGAATCCACGGGAAAACGGAATCAATCAATTATTTTAGTTGTTTGAACGCTCTTATATGTAAAAGGGATTTTGTGTGTTTGAGATGCTTGAAAATAATATAAAGTAGTAAGAGATAATAGTATGAGAGGCCTTAGTTGAACTTAAGTGTCCACTTTTGGTTTGGTCACTAACCATTGATTAAATAATTAACTCATCCTAACATGAATATTCACCATAAGACAACAACAAGTATGTTGACTCCAATCTTTCTTACCTAGTCATTAACTCGAATATATGATATCCAATTAATCTCCTAGCTATTGAACAACCTACTAAGCGCTGAATAGATTTAATCCAATAACATCATTAAGATAAGAAAGACATGTAAAGCTAAGCCACCTTCCTAAGTGCTAAAAAAGATGTAACCTAGTTATATATTTTTTAAGGCATTGAACGAAAACATCATATAATCATCAACCCCTAATTACTACCACACGCAAGTTTAGACAAGCAATTTCATAGACTTAAATACTTAGCTAGCAATAAGTAATATGAATAAACAACTAGCGTGCACGCTAATTGAATTAATCATACAATTATGAACCAATCATGCAGAAAAATATAAAATACCCAATAGAGATAAGTTTAGAACTAAAATCGGTAATCTCACAATGATTAACCAAAAGGTTCAACTTGATTCGGCCAATAATCGAGTTTAGTTATTCATAATGTATTACAAAGAGGATTTCTATTAATGGTGGTCGTAAAATAGCTGAAAGAGAGAAGAGAGTCAAATAATATCCTAGCTTTGCTATTTATACCCAAAACTAGGGTTACGTCATGTTTATGATGGCATTATATGGTCACACGGTTTGATATATAAAGTCACATGGTTTATTGCTTGATTTCACACGATTTGAAGCCTCGAAAATTAAGTGTCACATGGCTTGCTAACTAAGGCACACAATCATGTAACTTTGTTCTTCATTCCGTGTAGCCAAGCTTCGCCTATGTAAATTCCATCTATAAATCATGTTGAATTTCTTACGCCTATGCATACCTTCTTTGCCTTAGAAACAAAGGTGTGAGACTTTACACCGTAAATCATGTAAAAAGCCTATTGTCGATGTGGTTTTCTTCTTTCCTTTAGTTTTTCTATGCTCAATTGCTTCTTCGGCTATATGGAAATGGATATACCGGGGTGGCTTACCATGCTTGAGACTCCACATGGTTTCCTCCTTGAAGTCGACAGCTAGTAGCTATTTTCTTTGTTATTTCACATGATCATATGACTCTTCCGAGCCTCTTTGGAGTTTGTCTCTTTCCTTCTTAGGTTTTGGGTTTCTTTGCTCGATTCATCGTTTTTCCTATAAAACCCAAAAGTGTCACCTTATTCTCAAATAACATTATATAATATAATAAGTACTAGAAAGTTCAATGTAATAGAGCATAAAATAATGCTAATTATGCACTCATCAAATATCCCCACACTTAAACTTTACTAGTCCTTGAGTAAAATAAATAAAATAAAAACCTAACTCAATTTTATAGAAATCATGGTTGTATTTAGTACATGTAATAAGCCTTTAAACTCGTTAGGTTACTCTCAATGGATGAGTTATGTCTCGTGAAGAATAAATTCACAAAATTATTCAAACAAATGTCATGTCAATATGATTATTTTTCAAACATTAATTCTCAATTTAAAATTTAACAAAGTTCAATAGTCAACTTAATCATATTCAAGATATTATTATCATATAGTGCATGTCTCTAAATTGACTTATGCATCTTCATAACCAAACACAATTCAAGCATACAACACCAACTCTAACTTGTACCCCTTTTCTACTATTATAAGTAAGATAATAAACAAAGATTTTTCTTTAACCAAAATATTTCCATTTTAAGCATCCTAAATTCTTCTTTTTCCTAAGGCCTTTATAGCTTTTTTTACCTAAGTGATGACTTGCCTTTTTATGTAATCGTTGACATTTATGATAAAGGTAATCGATTACTTAGCAAGTCATCAACCTAGAGTGCTTTACATATGTTAGTGTAGGTGCTCAAGATCCAACAATGTTTGGATGGGTTTGAGTTATTGTATTATCAATAATAAACGAAATCTTTCTATTAATTCTTGTCATTTACATTTATTTATTCAATAGAATTAGATAGAAGTCTATACGATATGTATTTGTAATGGTGATTGATAAAAAAATATAAGCTAAATACTAATGTGCATAAATGATATCATTAAATGTCCCAAGTCATAACATTATCGAGAATGGACATTGACTATATACGATTAGATTTGTACGTGCTACACTCATGCTATGTGATAGCAGTATGAGATCTCATACATATTTTCACGATGATGCCAAAGCAAGCTCTTACATGATTTATGTTACAAAACATATCACTAGACTTGACTCATCGGACCCGACTCACCATGAAAACCTATTTGGTTTAATCTATGAGAATCTCATACAAGATGGGTACAACTGGTCCTTAGATAGTAAGTCATCATAGTTATCTTATTAGAGGATTTAGTCATTTTGACACATTTCGATGGACCTATTAAAGGGTTCCATGTAGGTGATTTGTTGGGTACACTAGAGATTTAATAGAGGTAGGTGGATGACTAAGATAGGATATGTCATTCTTTGTATGTTAAAAGAGTTTTGCACTTCAATGAATATCTGCTCAAGAAATCTATGGGCATAGTAGGATTATACCAATAGAGAATTGTTGGTTTATTCTAAGAGCTAAGACATTTAAAAATCGAAGAAAACTTATGTGATCATAATCGAATAAGACTTATAACCAAGTTGGAGATCACACTATGATAAATTGACATGAGGACTAAATTGTATGGTAACTATGCTCATGAAAGATAATAATGGATTAATTAATCCCTTTAGAGAATTAGGTAGTCTTGATGTCTTGTTAAAGGCCAATCTTAACTTATGTATCAAGAGATAAAAGAGGTGTCTTTTGTTCTTGATACACTCGTCAACATATCTAAGAGCTTATTGAGTCACACGCATAAGTTTAGGCATTCATATGATTAAAGAGAAGCAAAATTATTGGAAAAATTTTTCAATTTTGGAAAAGGTTTTCAAAAATGAAAATTTTCCCGAAATGAAAATTTTTCTATTTTAGAAATCAGATTACTAATTTGAAAGTTAGTTCCAAATTTGGAAGTAAATAAACTAAAAAGGAAATGAGTTTCCTAATTTAGGTTTAAGGATATTTTAGAAAATTATTTCCTAATGTGGGTTACCTAAAATTATCTAAGTTTATTTATTTAGATAGTTCAAATTAATTAATTGGACTAAAATAGTTTTGGGTCGATAGATTTAATTAAAAGCCTAAAAGATAATTTAGTAGGAGGATAAACATGAACCTTATTGATAAGGATGAATGGTTTATAAATAAAGATCAAAAAGCCATATGTTAAATAACTCCCGATCCTTGAAGTATTACAAAGTAACAACCAAAAGTCCAATAAAGATTAGTTATCACCTCTTCTCCTCATCTTTGGAGGATAAGGAAACTCTTGAAGGATCATACATCCTATTGAGGTGTGGTATAAATAAAAATTTTCCTCCATCTAAGGGCCTAAGATCACGTTGTTGGATTAACTAATCATACATACATGAATAATAAGATAAAAGCAAAGGATTACCTCTTGTAGTGTAAATCTGAATTCCTTTTCTTTGATTAGTCGTCCAAGTGTCTAGCCTCTATTGATGATCCACGCAGTCCAAAAATCCATAAAGAAGCACTCAAAATTAATGGTGTGCTAGTTCCATCTTTTTTTATTATATTTTTCCATTAGAAATCAATCTTGGGCAACTTTGCGATAACCTTATTCAAGGAGGAAAGAGTATGGCTTGCTAGGGTTTAGGAAAAAACTATTTTCTCTCTTTTTCTTTCTTGATCATGTGCCCTAGCTTGGTATTAGGGCTAGTCGAATTTTGCTATATATTTTTTCTAGCTTGGCCGAATCTCAATGTATGCATTAACCCACATTTTTGCCATATTTCTCCTCCTATTTATAGGGGGAGAGTTTCCTTATCCTCCAAGAATAATGAAAGGGGTGGCCTAAGTCCCTAATTAGGACTCTAAGTTATTGCATCCTTATCCTCCAAGGTTAAGGAGTTATTTTACATGTGGACTACTTAATGTTTATCTTTAAGACATTCATCCTTATCCAATAAGGTTGATGTTTATCCTCTCACCAAAATTATCTTGAGGATTTTAGTTAAACCTAATGAGCCAAAACTAATTTAGCTCAATTAATTTATTTAGACTATCTAAATAAATATTCTTAGATTATTTTGACGGGGTCCTCATTAGGTAATAATTTTTTAAAATACCGTTTAACCTAAATTAGGAAACTCCTTTCCTTTTTAGGTTCTTTATTTTCAAATTTGAAACTAACTTCCAAATTAAAAAACCGATTTCTAAAATAAGAAAATTTCATTTTAGGAAACTTTTCATTTTCCATTTAGGAGACTTTTCATTTTGGAAACTCTTTCCAAAGTAGGAAACTTTCATAATTAGAAACTTTTTTCAATATCTTTGCTTCTCTTTTGTAATGTGAATACTTGAACTTATGTGTGTGACTCAATAGGCTCCTAGATATATTGGCAATGTATCAAGAATAAACGACTCCTCTTTCATCTCTTGATACATAAATCAAGATTGGCCTCAAGCAAGGCATCATGAATATCTAATTTTCTAGGAGGATTAGTTAATCTATTATTACTTTTCACGAGCATGTTTACCATATAATTCAGTCCTCATGTTAACTTATCACGAGTGTGATCTCAAACTTGGTTATTAGTCTTGTTTGATTATGATCACATAAGTTTTTTTCGATTCCTAAATGTTTTAGCTCTTAGAGTAAACCAATTATGCTCTATTAGTGTACTCCTATTGTAGTCATAAATTTTTTGAGCGGACATTTATCGAAGTATAATGTGATAACTCCTTTAGCATACAAGAAATGACATGTCCTATCTTAGCCATACACCTATCTCCATTGGATTCCTAGTGCACCCAATGAATCACCCACGTGCAACCCATTAATGGGTCCATTAAAATGAGTGTCAAAGTGCATAAGTCCTCTAATGAGATAACCATGATGAGTTCAAATCTAAGGACCATTTGTACCCATCTCGTATGAGATTCTCATAGACTTAAACCAAATAGGTTCTCACCGTGAGTCAAATCTAGTGATATGCTCTCTAACATAAATCACTTAAGTACTTGCTTTGGCATCACCATGCCAATAGGTGTGAGATATCCTACTCGTTGTCGGATAGCATGAGCATTGCACTCACAAGCCTATCTCGCATATTGTCAATGTCCGTTCTTGACGATGCTATGACTTGGGACATTTAATGATATCATTTACATTAGTGTTTGTCTCACATCTTTCGATCAATCACTATTGCAAATATATATCATAATGACTTCTATCTAAGTTTACTCGAATTTATCAACATGTAAACATAAGAATTAATAAAATGACTTTTTTATTATTATTAAAATAAATGATGCAATAACATATTCACATAAGCTCATCCAAACATGATTGGATCTTGGACACCAACACTAACAACTCTCCCCCTATAAATAGGAGGAGACGTGTAGCAAAAAAGTAGAAGAAATTGATGAGAGAAAAAATTTGACAAAGAGATAAAATTTAAGGAGACACACGGCTCAAAGTAAAAGTTAGGAGAAATTTTTTTCTCTCTAACCCTAGCATGCCACCTTTCTTCTCTCTCTCTTGGGTTGTCACAAAATTACTCGATTAGATTTCTATAAGGAAACATTAAATAAGTTAGAAAAGGTAGAGCTAGCACCCTATCAATTTTGAGTGCTTCTTTTATAGGTGCTTGGACTGCGTGGATTATTGATAGAGGTCGAACACTTAGAAAGCTCTTTTCGCAAAGGTTTAGATCTACAATACAGAGATAAATTCTCTATTTATTACTTTAATTCATGAATATATAGTTAGTTGATTCAATAGCATGATCTTGGGCCTTTTAGATGGAGGAAAATGTTTATTTTATTACACACCTCTATAAGATGCATGATCCTTCGACGATACTCATAATTTGAATCATTGTTTGACGTAAAAGTAAATATTTGTGATGAATACTCCTAGTTACCAAACAACTCAAATTATTGGAGTAGAATTCTTAATTACTTAGGCTAACTTTTCTAACGAGAATGTTTTTCATTTTTCTTTCTAAAATAAACATTAAAAAATCTCGTTTATTTCAACCGTGCTTAGGTCTAGTATTTCCTCCTAAATTATGTTTTATCATGAAGACACATAAGGCTCTCTAGCATGTATGTATTTCTATAACAATAATATCTCAAACATGCTCATTCATCTCATCAAATGTCATTGAATTCAATCATTAAACATCAATCATGAAGAACATCATACTAAACATGGCATTCGTTTCATTTTTTTTTATTTAGGTTTACAAAATAAACACAAAAATTACACAAAAAAATAAAAATAATAAAAATCTAAATACTAAATGCACCCCCACACTTAAATCATACATTGTCCTCAATGTGCACTAATCTTGGTAAAAGGTAAACAAAATTAAAAAGTAAAGGATAAGAGAAAAAAATCTAGAATTTTTGGTAGTGAAAGGATAGGTGGTGTAAAGGAAAGAGGTGAAACCTATGGCATACGTCCGTACCCGGTCTAGAGCACAAGCCGTGTCTTAATGTTTCGGCCGTGTCATCCTTTTTCTTTCTCTCTTACTTTAGTAGAAGGTGAGTATCCACATGAGTGTATAGATTCTTCCTACAAACCATATGGATACCCTACTACTCGTGTAACATAATTCCATTTAACATACACGAGTCATGTATAATTTCTTCACAAACCGTGTGTATCTCATTACGCCCGTGTGTATTTTCTCCTAGTTTTAGTTTCTAACCTCTTTTTAGGCATACGGGCATGTGGTTTTATTTTCTAAAGCATGTCTTTCGTCACTACCCATGTGTCTCTATTTGTTCTTTGGAAACTCAACTCAATTCATCCACCTAATAACTATGTTGCACATTCTTTCAATCAAGTCAAGTGTAGGAAAAAATTAAACATAGAATTAAATAACTAACTAAAAAACTAAATCAAAATGCAAAATTTACAATAATCATTGGGTTGCTTCCCAATGAGCATATTTTTTTAACGTCATTGGCTCAACGTTGGTATTTTTATTCATTAATCAAATGATCCTCCAATATCATTACCTCCTATTATTATATTTGGAATCCTTCATAGAATGACTTTAATCGATAGCCATTCACTTTGAATAACTTGTTAGTTTCCAAGCTTTGGATTTCAACTACACTATGAGGAAATACGTGAATGACAACTAAAGGTCCAACCCATCGAGAATGTAGCTTACCCAAAAATAGCTTAAGTTTGGAATGGAAGAGAAGGACTTTCTATCCTATGACAAAAGTCTTCTTAACAATTATTCTATCATGAAATCTCTTTGTTTTCTCCTTATATATGTTTGTATTTTCGTATGAGTCCAACCTCAATTCCTCTTACTCTTGTAATTATTACATTGTTTAATCAATCGAAAAGCTTTATGTTCAATCTCCATCGAAAGATGACAAGTCTTTCCATAGATCAAACAATAAAGAGACATGGCAATCGGTGTTTTGAAGGCTATCCGATATGGCCAAAGAGCATCATTGAGTCTCTCGCTCTAATCTTTATGGTTTGGGTTTCATCGTTTTCTCTAGGATTGACTTTATCTCTCAATTTGATATTTCAGCTTGGCCATTTATTTGTGGATGATAGGTAATGGAGACCTCGTGTGTCATGTGGTATCTTTCAATAAATTTTCTACCACACGATTACAAAAATGTATACCCCTATCATTAATCAATGCTTTTGGTGTTCCAAATCTAGTAAAAATGTTAGTTTTAATGAAATCCACAATAACTTTAGCATCATTAGTTCGAGTGGCTTTGGCCTCCACCCATTTAGACACATAATCCATAACTAAGATAAGATGCACAAAACTTAATGAATGGGGAAAGGGTTCCATGAAATCAATGCCACATACATCAAAAATTTCATAAGAAATGGTTATGGGACAAGGGCATTTAATTTTTATTAGAAAAAATTACATTGTTTTCGATACTATTCATAACCCCTACAAAATATATAGGAATCATGAAACAAACTTGGCCAATAAAAGCCACAATCAAGTATTTTCCTAGTTGTTCCATTTGGCCTAAAATGTATACCCCTATCATTAATCAATGCTTTTGGTGTTCCAAATCTAGTAAAAATGTTAGTTTTAATGAAATCCACAATAACTTTAGCATCATTAGTTCGAGTGGCTTTGGCCTCCACCCATTTAGACACATAATCCATAACTAAGATAAGATGCACAAAACTTAATGAATGGGGAAAGGGTTCCATGAAATCAATGCCACATACATCAAAAATTTCATAAGAAATGGTTATGGGACAAGGGCATTTAATTTTTATTAGAAAAAATTACATTGTTTTCGATACTATTCATAACCCCTACAAAATATATAGGAATCATGAAACAAACTTGGCCAATAAAAGCCACAATCAAGTATTTTCCTAGTTGTTCCATTTGGCCTAAAATGTCCACCGCAAGCATAAGCATGATAAAATGTTAGGATTGATTCAAATTCATGCTCATGCATACACATCCTAATTACTTGGTCAAGACACAGCATTTCTATAAATAAGGATCATCCTATAAATAATAGTTGACATCACTTTCTATTTTATCTCTATGAGTCCTATGAGATTAGTAGGTATTTCATGCTTTACCAAATAATTCACAATGTTAGCATACCATGGATCCTTACCTTAAAGCGTTAGGAGTTGCTCATCGGAGAACAACTCATGCATTGGTATCGCAACCTTTTCTTTCACTATTCAACTCATACGATCAATAACTGAATTCTCTACTCCTCTCTTATATTTGATCTCTAAACCAAATTCTTAGAGTAAGAGGATCCACTCGCTCAACCGTAATTTGGTTTCCTTTTTAGACAAGAGATACCTTAATGATGTCCGGTCGGAATAAATGATAAACTTTGATCCAAGTAAATAATGCCTAAATTTATCAAAAGTAAATACAATAGCTAAAAGTTCTTTTTTCTTGTAAAAGTTCTTTTTTCATGGTAAAGTGATTGCACTATACGAGGGTTGAGGGTACGAAAAGCATAGTAAATGATGTATACCATCTTTCTAATCCTTTACCCTAAGATAGCCCCAACGAACACAGCTTGCTCATATCACACATGATCTCAAAGGATTGGATCCAATCAAGAGGTCGAATGTTAGGTGCCTATGTTAGTTGCTCCTTTAATTTGTTTAAAGCTTCCTTACATCCTTTGTTCAATTCAAATGGTATATCCTTTTATAATATTTGACATAGGGACAAGAAAATTTTCGAGAAGTCCTTAATGAATCTTCTATAAAAATCTACATGACCAAGAAACGAACAAATTTCCCTCACACTTGAGGGGTAAGACAAGTTTTGTATAATGTCTATCTTAGCTTTATTAACTTTAATTCCTTCGAAGGAACCGATACATCCTAAAACTACCCATCATTCCACCATAAAATGATATTTTTTAGAGTTAAGGATAAGGTTATTTCATATGCATCGTTCAAGCACACAGTGTAGATTATCTAAACATGTATCAAATGAATCTCCATGCACATGGAAATCATCCATAAACACTTTTATGTTATTCTTAATATATTCTGGAAAAAAACTAACTATACACCTTTGAAATGTAGCTTAGGAGTTACAGAGACCAAAAGGCATTTACCTATATGTAAAGGTCTCGAAAGGGCGAGTACACATTATCTTTTCTTGGTCTTCCGAAGCTATCGCAATTTGATTATAACTGGAACGACCATCAAGGAAACAATAATGGGATTTACTTGCTAATTTTTCTAGCATTTGATCAATGAATGAGAGAGGGAAGTGATCTTTGTGTGTTATGGTGTTTAGCTTTTAGTAATCCACGCAAACACACCACCCATTTTGAACTTTTATGGAAATCAATTAATTGTTTTGATTCTCAATCACCGTTATTCCTATCTTCTTTAGAACCACTTAAATTGGACTCACCCACTTGCTATCCGAAATTGGATAGATCACATCGATATCAAGTAGTTTCATAATTTCTTTTTTTTTTTACTACTTTCATCATTGGGGGGTTCAATCTCCTTTAAGCTTCTTTTATTCGTTTAGAACCCTCGTTTAGAAGTATTCTATCATACATATGGAAGAACTAATATCTTTGATATCGGCTATGGTCCATCCCGTGATAGTTTTATGCACCCTAAGCACTCAATGATTTTCCCTTCTTACATGGTGGTTAAGTTGCTTGTTATGGTTACTAAAAATGTTTCCCTCTCTCCTAACAAAGCATACTTTCGGTGTATTTGTAATGGTTCAAGTTCAATGATTGGTGCTTGCACAATTGAAGGTAGCAATTTTGAGTGGGATAAAGGTAAATCAATTTTAGCAATATCATACTTATCGATGAATGGAGGTAAGGAATATAGGGCCATCACCAATTCTTCTATTTCATCATCAAACGTGAAGTTGAAAGTATGCAAGAGATTTCATTCCAAACTCATGCTGATTCTAACTCCTAACTTATCCTCATTCTCAAGATCAAACATGTCTTGTGATAAGTAGTCTATAATATCAATAAAAAGTACAGAGTGAAGGTCACTAGGGTACCTCAATGCTTCAAAAATGTTGAAGCGAACTATTTCACCATCAAACTCTATTATTAGAGTTTCTTCACACATATCTATTTTCATCTTTACTATTTATAGAAAGGGTCTATCCAACATCAAGGCTGTGGATGTTGGTGAATTTTCACCCTCTATTCCTAAAACATAAAAATCTACAAGAAACACTAGCTCGTTAACATGTACCAAAACATCCTCAACTACCCTTTCGGGTAGGCAACGGATCTATCTCGCTAGTTGAATTATCACACTAGTTTCTTTTAAAGGCCTCTATTTTAAAATCACATAAGTGGAGTATGGCATAACATTAATTGAGGCTCCTAAGTCTAGCATGACTTTTTCAAATTTGATGATACCATCACACAAGGAATGGTAAATGTACCTAAACCTTTGCACTTTGGAGGAAGCTTTCTTCAAATAATTCCCGATATGATTTTCCCCATACTTACCTTTTCATTCTCTATCAACCTTCTTTTAGAAATGTATAGTTCTTTGAAGAATTTTGCATACCTCGAGCTTGCTTAATCACGTAAATGAGAGGTATGTTCATTTCAACATTTTTGAAAATCTCTAATATTTCTTTGTCTTTTTCTTTCTTTGGTTTGTTAAATTTGTTTGGAAAGAGAGGTAAAGAGTTAACTAAATTTTTATTCACATAAGAGGAAGAGTTTACCTTGAAATCGATTGAAGGTATTTCAAGCTTTATTTTTACGTCTTTTTGATTCTCCATTAGAGGAGCGTTACGTTATGCCTAACTCGTTTTCCACTCCGTAATGTCATGGCATTCACATTTTCTTGATTGTTTACTTTCATGGGGGTTTGAAGTGTACCTAAATTTTGGGGTTTTAATTTATCTCCCATGGTGGTGAGTTGACTCACCCGAGTTTTCAACTTTTGAAAGTTTGTCATTGTTTATTGTTGGAATTATAGGGTGTTGGTTTAAAGTTATATAGTATTCTGAATTAACACCTTTATCATGTCTTCCATGGATGAGTTAAAACCCAAAGTGAGAGTTTGTTGCTCTTAGAATGGTGGTTGATAAGGCTTTTTGTTGTGTCCCATTTTGATCATTATAATATGATAAATCTCTCATCTAGGAAGGACATCATATCTTCTTTGTTGTGACCACCTTGAGAGATCACTTATAATATTGACTTGTTCAAGTACAATCCTCATGTAAGGCGGGGCACATATTAGTGGTGTGCCCTAATGGGAAGTAGATCTCATATGTTCTCACTTGCTGCACACTCGTTTATCGCTATTTGTTTTACCAAAGATGCCAATTCTACCATTTGTCACTCAAGTGTCGTGATACCATTTCTCTCTACTTCATGATGAGGTAGGTGATCAATTTGAATACTAAACTATTGTGAGTTGGTGTCCGTATTGAAAATCAAGATTTTTACTTCTTCCGGTGTTTTATCCATTGGAGCCTCTTCACTAGCTCCATATATCATGGTTTTATCATGTGGGAGAAGTTCTTCATAAAAATATTGGATTAAGAGTTACTCATTGATTTGATGGTATGGGAAACTAGCATATAGTTTCCTAAATCTCTCTCAATATCCATGTAATATTTCATCTATATATTTTCAAATCTCATATATCTCTTTGTGAATGTTTGTAACTTGAGATGTAGGAAAATATTTTTCTAGAAACACTCTTTTCATTTTAGTCTATGTGTTGATTGATCCGATTGGTAAATAATAGAGCCGATCCTTGGCTAAGTCGATCAATAAAAAAGGAAAATCTCTTAACTTGATTTAATCTTTGAATACTCCAACTCGTTTCATACTGAAGCGTACTACATAAAATTCCTTCATATGCTTGTGAGGATTTTCATTTGATAATTCATGAAAGCTAGAAAAAGATGGATTAGACTAGATTTTAATTTAAAATCTACCTCAATGTTAGGATAATCAATAAATAGAAGTTGCACATTCGGATCCGGAGCGGCCAATTCTTTAAAAGTGCAGTTAATACTTGGATTAGCCATGATTCTTCTTCCCGATCACAAAAGGAAATAACATTTAGAACACCAAGAAATAATTAATTTGAACTATCTTTCCTCAACGACGATGCCAAAATTTGATAACATCTCATATCACCAATAAATTAGCTATTTATAATGTGTCCTTATAGAGCTTTTAATCACGAGCTTTGTAATGAAAGCAAGTAAGAGTCAAACCCACAAGGAAAGAAAATCAGTCAATTGTTTTAGTTCTTTGAAAATTCTTTTGTATAAAGAGGGTTTTATATGTTTGAAATACATGAAAATAATATAAAGTAGTAAGAAATAATAGTATGAGAGAGGCCTTGGATAAACTTCAATATCCACTTTTGGTTTGGTCACCGATTATTGGTTAAATAATTAACTCATCCTAACATGAATATTCACCATAAGACAATAATATATATTTTGAATTTAGTCTTTCCTTACCTAGTCGTTAACCGAATATATGATACCTAATTAATTCTCTAGCTATTGAACAACCTACTAAGTGCTAGATAGATTTAATTCAATAACAACATTAACATGAGAAAGACAAGTGAAGCTAAGCCACTTTCCTAAGCACTAGAGAAGATGTAACCTAGTTCTATGTTTTCTAAGGAATTAAACAAAAGATCATATAATCATCAACCCCCGATTACTATCATATGCAAGTTTAGATAAGTGATTACACGGATTTCAATACTTAGATAGCAATAAGTAATATGAATAAATATCTATTATGCACTCTAATTAAATTAATCATACAACTAGGAACCATCTCATGCATCAATCTTATCTCCCCAACACTAAAAAAAATACAAGATAATAAAATTTGTCCTTAGCATCCCTTGATTCCCTCCACTCCTAACCTTTAACAACAATGCACAAAAGAGAATACACACGAGAGAGAGAAAAAAGGACAAAGTGACATTGTCTCATACTCATAAAGACGGAAAGGTTGAGATGGATAGAAGAGGATCTAAGGGTGCGGAATGAAGTTAGGGTAAGATAAAAAACCAAGAGAAAGAAAAAAGAAAAATAACACGTAGGATTTTTTTTAAGAGTGACTAAGTTTTTTTAAGAAAGAGTGAGATCAAGAGAGAAAAAAAAAGAAAGGAAAAAACAAAAAGAAAATGGTTAGAGAGGAAGAAAGGAAGAAAAAATGAAAAGAAAAAAGAAAATACCATTCAATCATTTCAATAAGTTGGAAACAATCTAATCTATCAAGTTTGAGTTTCTTAATCATTTTTTAAGTTTAATAGATAATCTTATACGTTTTTTACTTCATTCCTTGTCAATATTAGTAGGCAAAAACACATTTGGTTATTCATTGATACTAATGGATCACATATTCAACATACACCCCTAATAAATATGATCGCTAGCTTTGTTTTACATTTTGGCATAGCTCTAGACATTCTTATTTTTTGAAATTTTTTTCATGAACACCATTTTATGTGTCTCTAATACATGTGTAAAATTTCATATCTTTAGGACATAAGATGGGTTTCCATTCAAATCATCTTGTTAGCTATCGCAATATTGATTTTTCAAGTTGAAAATAGCTACTACCACATTTTACGTATTTGACATAGTTATAAAGGTTTTTACCTTCGATGTTCTTATCATAACACCATCTATTTGTCTTCAAGCTATATGTGAAATTTTAAATCATTTTTATATAGGATTTGTCTAGTTAAATAATTTTTTGGCTAATATGGTACTAATTTTTCAAGTTAAAGTTGGTTACTATTGTGTGTTATGTGTTTAGTATATCCTTACATACTTTTACTTTATGATTTTTTATATGGACACCATCCATATGAAGGATCATACATCTTATGAAGGTGTGGAATAAATAAAAATTTTCGTCCATCTAAGGGCCCAAAATCAAGCCTTTGAATCTATTAACCATACATGCATGAATTTAAAGCAATTAATAAAGAATTACCTCTTGTAGCATAGATCTAAATTCTTTTATTAGAAAATTTATCCAAATATCCAACCTCTATTGATGATCCACACGATCCGAGTACCCATAAAGAAGCACTCAAAATCGATAGGGTACTAGCTCTACCTTTTCTAATTTGTGTAGTGTTTACTATACAAATCTTTTCCGAGTAATTTTGTGACAATCTTAAAAGAGAAGGAAAGAGTATGGCGTGTTAGGGCTTTTGGAGAAAACTATTTTCTCTCTTTTTTTCTCTTCTTTTCCACGTGCCCTAGTAGCTTTTAGGCCTGGTTGAATTTCTCTTTCTTTTCTCTCTTTTCCCTTTTTTTTCCTCTAGTTTTATATGTTACCACACTTCCCTCTCTCTTATATATTTATAGGAGAGTTTCCTTGTCCTCCAAGGACAAGGAGAGGGTAGTAATGAGTCCCTAAAGGACTCTAGATTGTTGCTTCCCTATCCTCTAAGGATGAGGAGTTATTTTACATGTGGACTTTTGATCATTATCTTTAAAACATTCATCCTTATCCAATAAGGTTGATATTTATCCTCCCACCAAAATATCTTAAGCTTTTAATTAAACATAATAGGTCAAATCCATTCTAGCCTAATTAATTTATTTGGACTATCCAAATAAATAATCTTATATTATTTTAAGCGGGTCTATATTACGAAACAATTTTTCAAAGTACCTTTTAACCTAATTTAGGAAACTCATTTCCATTTTAGGTTATTTATTTCCAAATTTGGAACCAACTTCCAAATTAGGAAATTGATTTCTAAAATATGAAATTTTTCGTTTTAGAAAACTTCCTAATTAAGAAAAATTCTCGCTTTAGGAAACTTCCCATTTAAGAAATTTCCATTTTGGAAACCTTTTCCAAAATAGAAAACTTTCAAAATTAGAAACCTTTTTCAATATCTTTGCTTCTTATTCATCATGTGAATACTTAAACTTATACGTGTGATGCAATAGGCTCCTAGAAATATTGGCAATGTATCAAGAATAAAAGACTCCTCTTTTATCTCTTGATACATAAATCAAGATTGGTCTTTAACAAGTCATCATGATTATCCAATTCTCTAAGAGGATTAGTTAATCCATTATTACCTTTCACAAGCATGGTTACCATACAATTCAGTCCTCATGTCAACTTATCATATTGTGATCTCGAACTTAGTTATAAGTCTTATTCGACTATGATCATAGAATTTTTCTTTGATTCCCAAATGTCTTAGCTCATAGAGTATACCAACTATGCTCTATTGGTATACTCCCATTGTGGTCATAGATTTCTCGAGTAGACATTTATCAAAAAGCAATGTGATAACTCCTTTAGTATACAAAGAATGATATTTTCTATCTTAATCATACACTTAACTCCATTAAATTTCAAGTGCACCCAACGAATCGCCCATGTGTAACCCTTTAATGGGTCCATCGAAATGAGTTTCAAAGTGTATAAGTCCTCTAATGAGACAACCGTGATGACTTCAAGTCTAAGAACTAGTTGTACCTATCTCATTTGAGATTCCCATAGATTAAAACCAAATGGGTTCTTATGACAAGTCAAGTCTAGTGATATGTTCTTTAACATGAATCACCTAAATGTTTGTTTTAGCATCACCATGCTTATATGTGTGAGATCTTCTAATGCTATCATATAACATGAGCATAACTCTCATAAGTCTATCCGTATATAGTCAATGTCCATTTTTTATAACGCTATGACTTAGAATGTTGAATGATATCATTTATATGTATTAGTGCTTATCTCACATCTTTCGACCAATCACTATTACAAATGCATATTATAATGACTTTTATCTAATTCTACTGAATTTACAAACATAAAACACAAGAATTAATAGAATGACTTCTTTATTATTATTAAAATAAATAATACAATAATACATTAACTCAAACACATCTAAGCATGGTTGGTTCTTGAGCACCTACACTAACACTATATGCCTTTTGTCCATGTGTGCAATTTCATATCTTTTTTAAGTAGGATGGTTTTCCATTTAAGTTAGTTTGGTGGTTACTGTAATATTGAGTTTTCAAGCTAAAAATGGTTATTGTTTTGTGTTGCATTTTTTTACAGCTCTTGATTCTTTTACCTTCTAATTTTTTTATGAACATCATATATTTTTCTCTAATCGAGTGTGTGAAATTTCATATTTTTAGGATTTATAATGATCTCTCATTTAAGTCATCTTGTCAATTATGATGGTAGTGATTTCTCAAGCCAAAAATAATTTCTATTATATTTTCTATTTTTAAGGTAGCCCTATTTATTCTTATCTCATCAATTTTTTTGTATGAATATCATTTATTTTTCCTTAAACTCTATGTTAAATTTTATATTTTTAAGACATAGGATACTTTTCCATTTAAATCATCTTGTTGACTAGGACATCAATAATCTATAAAACTAAAATAGATTGTTATGATATTTTACATGTTTAGTATGTCCTTTTGATGTTTTACATTCTAATTTTTCTCATATAAGCCATTTCTACCTATCCTTGAGTTATGTTCAAATTTTTAAGGTGTGTGTTGGTATTTTATTAAAACTTATTTTGATTATTGCTACGTTTATCATATAGGATATGAAATTATCAAGTTTTCTAGATTTTAAATACCGACGTAAATTTCATTAGAGTCTTGATTATAATTAATAAAAAACAAATTCTCATTTAAGGTCAATTAGAAAAATTAATCCAAGCTAACGAATCTCTTATTTAATAGAGACATATGTTAGTCTTGACACCTTAATTAAAAAAGTGAAATAAAAAGAAAACAAAGAAACAAAAGGAAATGAATTAGTTAGGGTTAGGTATAGGACAATTTTATTCTGCATTCTAAGTTAACACCTAAGCTTGCTAGGTCATTCCTCAACATGCCAATTGTTTCAAGACTTAATAGGATCGAATACTAAATTGATGAGACTTCCAATTTCGAGGCCCAATATTAGTTTAATACAATTTCACAATTAAAAAAAAATTTTAATTTGACCCAAATGACAAACAAGTTTGGAAATACTCTTAAAATAATTTGGCACTATAATTTGTAGAAGATATTTTTAGGATTAGGCTAAACTCGGTATCTTTTTTTGGAAAGGTTGTTTCGAGTGATTGTTATCTTTCCAAAGGCATAACCAATTCTTTACTCGAAATCTCTAAATCTAGTGTCTTCATTAGGTTTCTTAGTTCCCTTTAATACTAGGTAGCAACTTCAAAACTTCTTAATTCTTTTCCTTTAGTAGAATATTTTGGAAGTCTCATATGTCATATAGCGATAGCATGATGATTCCACTAGGGATTTAGAGTTAGACTATAGATTTAGTCTTTTTTTAAGTTTATCTCCTTCAATTATATTTTCTATTTAGCCTTAATTTATTTATTTTTCAATTATGTAATTAATTTTTTGTATTCATTTGGATGCATATTGTGAACTCGGATTTGATATATTTGACTTAAGAAGAAATATGATTGAGATTTTGGATCAAGAGGTTAAGAAGCTACTAAATAAAGAGATTGCCTTAGTAAAGGGTGATGTGCGGGAATCATGTTATGGACAAAGCCACATTAAGAAGAGAAAAAGATATAAAAACTAAGTATCAATACCTTTTTGGTAAGAAAAATTTAAGGACAATTTATCATAAGGAAGGGAGGATTCTAATGCTCAAATTTTTATTTTACTACTTTTTATTTCATATTATACATATGCGTGATTATGTGTGTATGTGTTTGATTATATTCTTATTTAAATATCCGACTATTTTTTTAATTGTGATGTTTTAGATTAAATGTGTTTTATGAGTAAGGAAAAATGAGATACTTGGAGTTAGTTAAGCTTGATTAAATTAGTTAAGTAGGATAGATCATAGTAATGGAAATTATAAGGCTTGAATGGAAGTGTAGAAGTGAGTTTTAAGGTTAAAAAAAGGCTTATGTTTTAAAGGGATGAAAAAAATGAAATTAAACATCCCCACCCTCCATTTTCTTCTTCTCTTCTCTTTCCTCTCTCAAACCATAATGCTCCCACTTCATCTTTATCATTTCTCACCCATTTATGACCAATGTTTCTATTAAAAAAAAAACATAGATTAGTTAGTTTTTAATGATAAAAGTTAAAACTAAGCAAGATTAGAGCTTGGAGAGTCGGAGATCTTAAGTTGAAATTTCAACCCATAAGAAAAGAAATTTATTTGGTTAAGATAATTTTTGATAATTGCTAAGGAACTAAGGTAAGCATGGTTCAACTCAGCACAATGACTTTATGTGTTTGATTATGTTATTGTGTGTGAATATAACTATGTGACTAAATGTGTTATGTGATGAAATGTATATATGATTGAATATGCTACGTGAAGGTATGAGTCTATGGCATCTTTCTATGTGCAATTGCATCATGAACATTGATTTACATGTTTATGGAATACATTAAAGTCATATAATTCATCAAAGGCACATATTTAGGCCAAAGGTTTTGATTTTAAGGCAAAATGTATTGAGAAAAGTATAGAATATTGGTTAAAGAATCAATAATGGCCCTCTTAATACCATATGGTTTTATAAAGGATGCTAATTGGGGAATTAATAATGACCTTACTAATATCATATGATTTTGATAAAGGGTATTGGTAGAAAATCGATAATGAACTTACTAGTACCATATATTTCGATAAAGGGTATTGGTAGAGGAATTTGTAATGGCCTTACTAACACCGCTTATTATAGTTTGATGAAAGCATTATTTTATCCGCATCAAGAAAAAATGTACTCACGTCCATCATGAAAATTTATAAATTTATACATGACCATGCGTATTGGGCATTAGCTCAAGTTTATGTCTTATGGTATAGGTGAGGAGATTTTGGCTCATGAAGCCTCCTTGGACATTAAAGATACAATAGTTGTGCCTTGAGCATACTCTTATGAAAGGATTAGACTTTTTTCCTCTTAGGCTAGTTAGTTATTAAGTTTTAGTGGCAACTTGAATCTTTATATATGTTAAGCCTTATGATATTTTGCTAGCTAACCACTTGATGGTAATTCTATTTGATGTAATAGTTTTATATTTTAGGAAAAAAAATGTTTAGTTATGATATGTGTTCTAAGAATTTAAAATTTTACATTAAATATATTTAAGTTATAATTTCTATGATAAAATGTTAAGACTTTAGTTGTTATATCTAGATTTTATTTGAGTTATATTTAATTACAGAGTTAGGATATTAACTTTTTCTTTTAGTAGAATTATGTATTATACATAGTGTCCTCCCACTTGTGATGCCATCATCTATGGATCTAAGTGCAAGATGCTATAGGGTGGCATACACACACACACACATCATAAAGAAAACCTATAAAATCTCTAGACCTTAGCTAAAAATCCTACTAGCATTTAGATAAGGGATTCGGATTATGAATGTGACAAAGGTCCACTAATGCTCATTTGGACTCTCATTTGGATTAGAACTTACCCTATGTATGAAAAATAATGAAATACCCTTCTCATACCTCTCATTTCATAAAGTTAGAGGCTAGGTTACTCCATTCATGATCTAGACAATCTACGAACTTAAAAAGCCTTCAAGATTAGACGAGCTTCATCAAAATCCTGTTACAAAAGTTAGATTCTATCTACTAGGATTAACCTATTAAGACACAAACTCTTTTATGATGTTGCTCATGCTAACATTTATTTTGGTAGGTTCTTATCAAAACAAATCATTTAAAACTTACGACATTAAGCTGATGTATCCAACTTGATTCACAATTTGTATGCATGCATTTTGTGTATTTATTATATATAACTTTTTTGAGTTATCATAGGTCAAAATATAGGTCGCTTTGCCAAAAATCAACTCCCTCCCCGAATACACTACGGTCGACTCTAAGAATACCTAATGGAGAATAAAGAGAGGACTTAACTATAGCGGGGCCACAAGAGGGAGCCGGATGCTATAAAAAAGGAAATCTCTCATCTCACTAATCTATTTGAAGGGGAATTGCAAGAATTACTAAGTGGATAAGGTACTTCAAGTCTAGGTGAAGCCCAAAAAGAAGTTTCATATCCCATTCCATGACCTAATATGCATATACAATCGAGACCATCTATCGCCCTATATGTCAATCTAGAGGCAACCATATTTTATCTTAAAGCATCATTTTCTATAAAACCATTCCCTTTTACTATGGATGTATAAGCAATAGAGATGTAAGACGCACCCACTATTAATTTCATTATTGAGGAACTCGCAAAGTTAAGATGATAGAGGAATCTAAATTTGATAAGCTATTTACTATTAAGGAACACATAAGGGCCATAAAATGAGCTAATATATGTGATCCTAAAAAAGCAACTAAGATGTGTTTAGTGTTGGATGTAGTAATCATTAAAAAATTCAATGCTAAAGTTTACCAAATATATAGTCATTCGAGTGTCTTATGACCCACTTGTAAGTATACTATAACAAGTGATTGAGATAATGCATGGTGAAAATCTACTCATACAATTCTTTTACAAAAGTTTGAGTGGATGGCTTTGAGCTAGTATATGTGACTAAATAATACCAAGATTAAGATATGACAAGATATGGCAAATAACTTATGAAATAATACAAGTTCAATATAGAGATTGCTCTAGACCGATTTAATTTGCAAGGAATGCAAAAAGGACCAAAAGAAACCATCAAAAAGTATGACCAAAGGTGGTGTAAGGTGGCATTCCAAATTCATCCACCACTACCCGAACAAGAGTTTCATGTGAGAGCATTCACCCACTTACTAGGGTGAAACTTTAGCACCCTAATGTGATCGAAACTTTTGATCCTCTATCCTATCTATTTGATTTTCTTTTATATTTTTGATAGCAATCCAATCCCTAACGACTAAGAGGAGGAGAGAGAAAAAAAAGAGAAGGGAGGAGCGGGAGAGAGAGAGAGAGAGAGTGACAACGAAGCCTATTTCGATCACTTTGACCATCTAACATACCTTTAATTTATTCATCTTAAAGAGGACTATCTATTCGTGGTGGTAATAGGCTATGAAACAAGTTGAGGGGATAGATCAAGATTTGAAAATATTTTAAATATTTTTAGTTTGATTTAAATTGTTTATGTGTTTTGTGTGTATTAAAATGAGTTTTGAGATTTTAAACAAGTTTATTGACTTTATATATGTGATTATGAGTTGTTTTTTGGAAGAAGAAAAAAAAACAAAGTGAATTTGGATTTTGAAAAGCTTGAAACTAAAACCATGATTTTTTTACAAGTTTTTGGTGAATGGACGACACATTGTTTGTTTTGCTCTTCATTTTTCATATTATATTACTCATATTATTTAAAATTGATTCCTATTAATTTTTCATTTCTTATATACGCTTTCATCCAATTAATTTTTAAATTTCATTTTTTTTAATTTTTATTTGTTGAAAAATTGATTTATTTTTCTCAAAGCATGATTTTTTTAATAATTTTTTAGATATTATTATTTGCTCTTTAAAAAAATTAATTGAAATAATTTACGAGATGGATCCTTACAGGTATTATTTTAGAAAGGTTTAATGTTTCAGCAAATCACAAACTATATACATTTTAATAATTTTAACTCGTTCTTTATAATATTATTTTCGATTTCAACCAAATCTAGAATTTCAAAACCAAACTGAAACTAAAAAAAAAAATCATTTTTTAAAAAATTCTTGAGTTAAAAACCAAAGTGAAATTGATATTTTTGTTGGTTTAGTTTGATTTTTTAATTTAAATCAAATAAGGAACACTCCTAAGAAAGTCCATGATAAAATTTTCAAAATAGTTTTAGGTAGGTTGAAAAATGGTTTTTGCAATTTAAATCAAATAGGGAACACTTCTTTTTTTTATTACTTTCATTGAAATCTTTTTTTTTTTTAATTATGTCTTTTGACTTTTTACTTTTTCTTTCTCCATTATAACGCCGTTAGTTTGTGAACTTACGTTAATGTGGCACTTCTACTCTTGAATGTGTGACATATATCATACATAAGACTTCAATAGAGGTTTTCAATCAAAAAAATTCAAAAAAATATGAAACTTCAATCAAAACAATTCAAAAAATGTTGATGAGTTAGAGATTCTTAGTTAATAGGTCTAATCCTTCATAAAAAGTAAAAACTTACTATGAATATTTGACCAATTCAAAATGAAAAATGAGGTTGTTCTTTATAGAAACAATAATATTGGAACTACACCATATTTTCTTTTTTAATATAGATAATTAGCTACTAATTACCATTATTATTGTTTTTATTTTAATTTTGATGAATATATTTGTACTCTATTGTTGTAATTGCATGTTAGGGTTGTTTTGTATGTATTTTATTATTATAAAATTATTATAGTATTTAAAAAAATTGCTTAAAGTTTTACTTTGATGGGATGTTTCGCATTATTCAAGATGAGATCTTAAAAACATATTATTAAGAAAAAAAAATTAGTCCTTATATTTTTTAAATTATTTTGATTGAAGTTTTATTATATTTTAAATTTTTTTGATTGAGTTTTTTTATTGAGATCTCAAGTATAACATGTATCACGTAGTCGGAAATAGACATGACATCCAATGCTACATCGGCTCAAAAATTAATAACGTTATAATGGAGGTACGGAAACAAAAAAAAAATGAAGAGAAAAGAACTCAATCGAAAAAAAAAAAAAGAATATAAAGTTTTAATAAAAATAATTCAAATAGTACAAGAGCTATATAAGGGTAAAATTTGTTGAAAAATCATCAAATTATCAAAAGGATAATACTTAAAATAAAATCAGTTTGATGTTCTTAGTTCCAAAAACATTTTGGAAAACCATTTCGGAAAAGCATTTCTTAAATTTATTATAAGAAAATAAATGTAAATGAGAACTCTGAAAATAAATCCATTTTCTTTGCTCCATAAAAGATCATTATTTTAATGAGTAAATTATAAATTAGTTTCTTTAGTTTTGAGAAATGTATTACTTGGTCTTTATTTAAAAGCTAATTATTTAATCATTTTTTCTATTTTATATTTTTTTCTCTAATTTGTTTTGTTTTATTTTAAAAATGGAACAAAATATTTATGGAAAGATTGACGAGAAAATAAGATATTGTTTAAAATAAAATAATATCAAATTAAACATGATCAACACTAGCAAAAAAAAAAATTAAATAATTAGTTTTTGAAACAAAAAAGATTAATTAATTTTTTTTTCAAACTAGAGGGACCAATTTATAATTTACTCTCACTTTACCGAGTACAATTTCAAATGTACCCTTAACCCAATTTTTAACCAGGTGTATGTGAGTAACTAGGATCCCCGAGAGAGAGAGAGAGAGAGAGAGAGAGAGAGAGAGAGAGAGAGAGAGAGAGAGAGAGAGAGAGAGAGAGAGAGAGAGAGAGAGATTAATTTGTCTAAAAAGACTTCATAGTTTTAGACTTTTTACTTTCACTTTATTGGATTCTCTCTCTTTCTAATGGGAAAAGAGGAATGTATGATTTTTTGTAGGAACTCGAAAGGTCAAAAAGTAGAGTAGCGAGAATTAAAACTTGAGTAGTAAATCATGAGAAATCAACAATTGGGTACCAAAACAATGAAAAAAAAATCAAAGATTAAACACTAAAAAAGCCTCTCTCTTTATTGTACAATATTTGAGCATTCTATTTTAGTTTATTTTATAATACCCAAAACTTTTTTGAGAAATTCTTATTTTCTCCAATCTAGTGTGTGTGTGTGTGTGTGTGTGTGTAAAACTAAGATAGATGGTGAAATTATGTTCACTCTCTCACATTTTACAATGAACTTGGTGGAATTGTTTTGATTTATGCTAGTAGCATTTATATGATTTTAAGGTTTTTTGTAGGCATTTTATACACACACAGATTGTTTATTGAATGCTTTTTTTAAGGCTTTTTTAAGACATTTTATCCGTAACTTTTACTAATGTTGCATTTTCATCATTGAGTTTTACAATTACTTTTTTATTTTATCCAAAACTGCATTTTTATAGCAATCTAGTCCCTAATGACCGAGAGAGAGAGAGAGAGAGCGAGACAACGAAGCCTATTTCGATCACTTTAACTATCGAACTTACCTTTATTATATTCGTCTTGAAGAGGACAATCTATTCATGATGGTAATAAGATATAAAATAGTTGAGGGGATAGATCGAAATTCAAAAATATTTTAAATATTTTTAGTTTGATTTAAATTTTTATGTGTTGGTGCATATTAAAATGAGTTTTAAGGTTTAAAACGAGTTTATTCACCTTACATATGTCATTATGAGTTGTTTTTGGAAGAAGAAAAAAAAACAATATTGAATTTGGATTTTGAAAAGCTTGAAACTAAAAACACGATTTTTTGACAAGTTTTCGATGCACGAGATGACATGTTGTTAGTTTTGCTTCATTTTTTTAACAACTCTGGCTCGCACGGGTTTGTTCTCTACGGCCAAGCATACGAGTTTGGTTCTTTAGGCCAAAAGGTGCGGGCTTGAGCCCTAACCCGACTCTTCTTTTTTTCTTTTTCTTTTTTCAATAATTTATTTATTTTATTTTTTATTATGGATTTTTGAATAAGATTATGGAGTATCAATTGTTATTTTTTGAATTTCACACGTTGTTTTGCAAGAAAAAAAATGATATGTTTTTATATTTTCAAAAGAACATATATTTCATATTATACTTGCTCATATTATTTAAAAATGATTCCTTATAATTTGTCATTTCTTATGAAGATTTTCATCTAATTAATTTTTAATTTTAATTTTTTTTTAAGTTTTATTTATTGAAAATTTGATTTATTTTTCTCTATGCATGAATCTTTTAATAAATTTTTAGAATATTATTATTTGCTCTTTAAAAAAATAAATTGACATAATTTATATGATGAATTCTTACAATATTATTTTAGAATGGCTTTTGTTCCAAAAAATCACAAACTATATACTTTTTAATGATTTTAACTTGTTTTTTAAAAATTGTATAGAAATGTCACCAACTAAACCTCCGATAACGAGTACTAGCACGGATCCGATTTTTTGACTAAAATTCTAAACAACGCCGACATGACAATCCATGTAAGTATGACACGTGGACTTTAGCAAGCCACCTAGGATCCATGTAAGCGAGTGATGGGAAAAATCAATTGCGTGGATCCTACGTAGCTTACTAAAGTCCACGTGTCATGCTCACATCCTACGTTGCTTGCTAAAGTTCACATGTTATGCTTGTATGGACTACCATGTCAACGTTATCCGGAATTTTGATCAAAAAATCATATCTATGTTAGTATTGTTATTGAAAGTTTAGTTGATGGCATTTCTATACAATTTTTTTTATAAAAAAAAATGAGCTAAAATCATTAAAGCGTGTATAATTTGTGATTTTTCTAGAATAATATAGGGGGTGTGTGTGTGTATTGTAAAATATATATAATCTAAATAATAATATGAGTTTTTAGTTAAGAATCTAGATAAAGAAAAATAAATCATGTTCTTTTTAGCAAAAATATTATGAAAAATATGATGAATAATTAGTCAAATACAAATTAAAACAAAAAATTGAATGGAATTTTTTTTTTTTACCTTTATTTTGATATATTTTAGTAGATCTCCATCAAGTTAAAATGAATTTTTTAAATAATTTTATATATTACTGTCTAGCCCGTAACGTTACATAGGTCCAAAACTAGTATTATACTTAATAGATTCCATCATTATGGCCTAAGAATCCTTTTTCTTAAATATCGGTTCTTTCGTTTGGTGCAAATGCTCGAAGAAAATCCCCTTCTATTCCCATGTGTCCCCCTTTTTTATTGACATTTTCAATTTTATGCTATTTTAATTTATATTCTCTTCTATTTTTTATTTTCTATAAGTTGAATATTTGGTCAATATCAAACGAAAGTGCTTAACCTTCTTATTATTATTTTGTTTCGCACTAACGTCACTTGATAAAAATTCATGGTATTATCAGGTATTCAAATCTAATGTCATGTTTAATTTGATATGAATATATTTATGTAATGGTATCCAAAAAAAAAATGATTGAAAAAAAAATCAATTTTCCTTTTAAAAAATAATATTTTTTTTTGTGTTTTAAAAAGATTGTTAATCTTTTTATTTATATATGTCTTAAAATACTTATCCGGGCAAAATTTTAAATAATGTACTTTCTTAAAATATTTTTAATTGATAAAAAAAATCAATTCTTTCTTCCATTTTTTGTTCTTCACTAGCAAAAAATTAATATTCTTTATACTTTTTCTTTATACATACAAATATCTTTAGCATAAAAATTCAAAAGAAATTTTTTTACTAGATGAAAAATATTTGTTCTAACAAAAATTTTACTTGCATGTCGAAATTTTAAGAATAGAATATTTTCATTGGCATGTCATTTTTTCATAATTATTTTAAACTTCATTTTTAATTAACTTAATGATTTTTTCTTTTATTTCTCATCTTAATTTTGGATATAGATTTTTCTTTTTAAATTAACATTGGTTCTATACAAGGCATGATTAAATTTAATAACTAATAATTTCAAACAAAAAATATTGATATGGCATAACGATTAATAATTTTTTTAAACTAACTAATTAATTAATTTGTGCATAGAGGTGGAAGGAAATATGGTAAAAAGAAGTGAAAAAACAATTACATAAGGGAAGAAATTTGTAATTCTTGTACAATGTATGATCTTAGCCGTTCGTTTTTTGGGGTTTAGATGAAAACTCTTAACATTGACTGTATTGTAGCTGTAAAAATCTTCGGTGATCCTCTTTGGCTTCATCGCCTGTTTCACCCCTCCTTACCTTTTTCCTCTATTTTTTTTTTCTCGTTTTAAAACTCAAATTTTCATCTATTTCAATTTTTTTTTTACGGTATCCCTATACATGATAGTTTATATGTCACTTTTTATATAAAAAATGATTAAAATTCAATGAAAAGGATCACATAAAAAAGATTTTTAAAATAGAAAGATCGAATAAATAAATATTTAAAATAAAAAAATCAAATAAATATTAAAAAAGATTAGAAAAACTATATCAAAAAATATCAAGATCGCAGTTACGAAATATGTTATTAATCCAAACTTAGGAGATTCATGGTCCAGACACAAAAAAATATTATATTGTTGGCAACTAATTTGTTTTGTTTGTGTAAGAAATAGCAAAAGATGAAGTTGTTATAGAATTTATTGGAACATTGCTATCAATAAGTTTGAAAAATAACATCTAAGTACGAGACATAAAAGTGTCTAATCATTGAATAATTGTCAAGCATCTCTAGGTCCATTACTGTTCATAATAAGGTTTTGGATTTTAATATCATTTAGTAATTCCAACAAGGGAATTGAGATTTTTAGGAAAATAAAATTCGGGAAAATTTTTCAAGAAGAATAATTAAATTATTATTATTATTATAGTACTGAAATTGATTTTAGTTTTTGAAAGGTATTTCATTATTCCTTGGCTAACCTGATCATCTTAGGCTAGGCCCTACCATCTATTCAATCCTGATTCACCCGCAAAACACATTAGACTTGTAGGCCCATTACACCTTTGACAATGTGATTCGGCTCATATTATTTGTGAGTTGCTTCCTGCTGGAAAATCATTTTATAATATTTTAATCTCGTTTTGAGTTAATCTAACTTATAAAATTTAAAACTGAAACCAAACCCAACCATACAGTAATTTAATTTTTAAAAAAAAAATGAAATTTCGGTTTTCAGTTTTCAGTTTTTAGTTTCGATTTTTTAGTTTAAACAAAAAAAAAGTTGATTTTTTAAAATTTTTTATTTAAAAAATATAAATAGACCAAAAATGGTTTTAACCCATCATAGATCCATAATAATGTTAAAGTATTGATTTTTTGATTTATTTCTATTATTTTAAAACTTTTAAAAAATAAAATTTGATTTTCGGTTTAAACGAAAACCAAAATTTCAAAACCAAATTGAAACTGAAAAAAAAAATCAGTTCATTTCTTAAAAAATTCTTGAGTTAAAAACCAAACTATCTTTTTGGTTTGATTTTTTAATTCAAATCAAATAGGGAAAACTCCTAAGAAAATCCATGATAAAATTTCCAAAGTAATTTTAGGTAGGTTGAAAACTGGGTTTTGCAATTACATGTTCCTTCTATTCTTTTAATTACTTTCATTGAAATCTTATTTTTTTTATTAAGTCTTTTTACTTTTTATTTTTTTCGTTATAATGCCATTAGTTTGTGAAATTAAATTATTATTTTTCTAATTTTATGTTGTTGTTATTATTATTATTATTATTATTATTATATATCATCCTAAATGTTGATGAGTCACAGATTGTTAGTTAATAGGTCTAATCCTTCATAAAAGGTAAAAACTTACTATGAATATTTGACCAATTCAAAATGAAAAATGAGGTTGTTCTTTATAAAAACAAAAAAAAATCTACGAACTGCCACATATTTTCTTTTTTAATATAGATAATTAGCTATTAATTTGATTATTGTTTTTTATTTTAATTTTGATGAATATATTTATACTCTATTTATTTTAATTGCATGTTAGGGTTGTTTTGTTCGTATTTTATTATTTTTAAATTATTATAGTATTTAAAAAAAATTGTTTAGATTTTTACTCCGATCGGACATTTTGCACTATTCAAGATGAGGTCCTAAAAATATATTAATAAGAAAAAAAATTTAGTCCTTGTACTTTTTAAATTATTTTGATTGAAGTTTCATTATATTTTAAATTTTTTTAATTGAGTTTTTCTATTGAGATCCCAAGTATAACATGAAACACATATTCGGGAATAGACATACCACACTAACGCTACACAATTCATAAATTAATAACGTTATAACGGAGGTACGGAAACAAAGCAAAATGAAGATTAAAAAAACTCAATGGACAAAATATATATATAGAGAGAGAGAGAGAGAGAGAGAGTTTCAATAAAAAAAAAAAAAATTCAAATAGTACAATAGCTATATGCAGGTAAAATCTATTGAAAAATCATCAAATTATCAAAAGGATAATACTTAAAATAGAATCAGTTTGATTTTTTTCATTCCAAAAACATTTTGGAAAAGCATTTTTGAAATGTATTACAAAAAAAAAAAAAAATGTAAATGGGAACTCTGAAAATAAATCCACTTTCTTTGCTCCATAAAAGATCATTATTTTACTGAGCAAATTATAAATTAGTTTCTTTAGTTTTGAGAAATGTATTAATTGGTCTTTGTTTCAAAAGCTAATTCTTTAATCATTTTTTTCTATTTTATATATTTTTCTAATTTGTTTTGTTTTATTTTAAAAATGGAACAAAATATTCATGAAAAGATTGACAAGAAAATAAAATATTTTTTAAAATAAAATAATATTCAATTAAACGTGATCAACACAGATAAAAAAAATTAAATAATTAGTTTATAAAACAAAAGAGATTAATTAATTTGTTTTTCAAACTAGAGGGACCAATTTATAATTTTCTCTGACTTTACCAGTAGAATTTCAAACGTACCCTTAACCCAATTTTTTACCAGGCGTCTGTGCGTAACTAGGAACCCTTAAAGAAAGGGGGAGAGAGAGAGAGAGAGAGAGAGAGAGAGGTTAATCTGTCTAAAAAGACTTCACAGTTTTAGACTTTTCAGTTTCACTTCATTGGATTCCCTCTCTTTCCAGTGGGAAAAGAAGAATGTATGATCCTTCGTAGGAACCCGAAAGGTCAAAAAGTAGAGCAGCACTTTTGCACCTCCTGCCACCTGGCTCCAGTTGTGAGCTTTGGGTTCTTTACTCTGAACAGTGCATAATAATATATCAAGAATCCCTGATCCGAGTTTATATTAAATATCATATTAGTAAAATATTAACAAGTTATAAATAAACATGCTTAAGCATCATGAGTCTGAAAACAAATAAACGGCCTAAGAGTAGCTAATTGATAGTCACATATCTGATATCTCCCCTAAAAAGTAAAGTTGAATTCCATCTCCCTAAACTAACAAAAACAATGAAAAGAATTTTGTTTATTTATTTTTTGTAGAAGAAAGGAGCTTGAGAATATGAACGAGAGAATTAGTAAAGTAACAAGGTATTCATTACCTTTGAAACAAGCTGGCTAAAAGGAATACCTTGACGAAGAAGATGAGAATATAATGATATAAAGAAGAATACACTCTCTGTTATACATGCATGGGCAGCATTTTCTTGCAAGACACAAAGAACCACAATTTCAGGCTAGGCTATCCCTATATATATATATATATATATATATAGGACAAGGAATGAATAGTTTTTTTTTTTTTTTTTCAAGTATAACAAAAATTATCTAATTTGTTTTTCATTTACACAAATATTCAGTTAAGAAGCAAAGAAAGTTGCTGTAATAACTTATTGCAGCAATGGCATCAAACCAGAACTTTAGAGAGCTCCCATGGCTTCTGCAAATGATCAAATCCGAAAGCCTCAATCCTCAAAACATTTCTTTCTACCTTTCTCACCAATCTTCAGGCTGTTACCAAGAAACAGAAAACTCAATCAACGTATACATTTCAAAGGACAGCCTTTCACACTTCTCTAACATCCTTTCAGACTTAGGCACGGCCAAAAACATTCAATCATCTTTAACCAACCTGGAGTTTCACCGCGTTGAGTGGGGATTAGAACAGCTAGTGTACCTTGGGATTTTGCTTCAGAATAGCTCAAACATCAACCAACTTGTGTTTCAGCTGAATAGATTCAATACAGAATGCTTATCTGAGCTTTGTGAGGTTTTGAAGAGAAATGGAGTGATCAAAGAAGTTATGATTTCTGAATCAGGTATAGGCCCAGTTGGGGCTGGCCTTATAGCTTCTGCTCTTAAGGTAAACGAGAGCTTGGAAGAGTTGCAGATATGGGAAGACTCAATCGGTTCAAAAGGTGCTGAGGAGCTCTCAAAGATGATTGAAGTAAACTCAACGCTGAAACTTTTGACAATTTTTGATTCACATCCTATAACTGCGGCTTCACTTATATCAGCTGTTTTAGCAAGAAATAGGGCGATGGAGGTTCATGTCTGGAGTGGAGAGAATGGAGAGAAAAGTTCCAAGGTAGTGGAGTTTGTACCCGAGAACAGCACACTTCGAATTTACAAGCTACACCTTTCAGATTCCATCAGGGTTGCTTGCTCTCTAGGGTGGAACTCGACAGTTAAGTCACTTGACATGACTGGAGTCCAGCTGAAATCACGGTGGGCTAAGGAGTTTCGATGGGTTTTGGAACAAAATCGGAGACTCAAGGAGGTAAGATTGTCAAAAACTTGCCTTAGGGACAAAGGGGTTGTGTATATTGCAGCTGGACTCTTCAAGAATCAGAGTTTGGAAAGCTTGTATCTTGATGGAAACTGGTTCAGTGGAATAGGTGTAGAGCATTTGGTATGCCCTTTGAGCAGGTTCTCGGCCTTGCAAAGCCAAGCCAACATTACGCTCAAGTCTGTGACCTTTGGCGGAGGGAGAACAAAAATTGGAAGGGATGGGCTCGCATCCATCATACAGATGCTGACAACCAATGAGAGTGTGATTAAGCTGGGAATATATAACGATGAGAGTTTGAGACCAGATGATTTTATCAGAATCTTCAGGAGCTTAGAGAGGAATGCAACTTTGAGATATTTGTCATTGCAAGGTTGTAGAGGGGTTCAGGGAGAGGTGGTACTCAAGACAATAATACAGACATTGCAAGTTAATCCTTGGATTGAAGACATTGATCTGTCAAGAACACCACTGCAGATTTCAGGGAAGGCTGATGGAATTTATCAAAGGTTAGGCCAGAATGGAAAGACTGAACCACAAACAGATACAGATTTATTCAAGGACATGCCGCTCACTGAACCAAAAAGCTGCAGGGTTTTCTTCTGTGGGCAAGAATACGCAGGTAAAGATCTGAGCCTTAAAATTACAGTGTCTACATTGGTTTAGAGAACTTCATATGTACTTTAACCTATATTGTCCTAGATCTTGAAAGCAGAGATTAACAAACCAAATTTTGTTATTTCCTATTTGCAGGCAAGACTGCCCTTTGTAATTCAATATCTCAGAACTTCTCCTCCTCGAAGCTTCCCTACATGGACCAAGTGAGAAACCTAGTAAACCCAGTTGAACAGGCTGTTAGAACAAGTGGAATGAAGATTAAGACTTTTAGAGATGAAGGCACAAAGATATCAATATGGAATCTTGGTGGTGAGCATGATTTTTACTCCCTCCATGATCTGATGTTTCCGGGGCATGGGAGTGCATCATTCTTCCTGATCATATCCAGTTTATTCAGAACGCCTAACAACCGAGAACCAAAGACGCCAGCAGAGATAGAGGAGGACCTGCAATATTGGCTCAGGTTCATTGTTTCCAACTCAAGAAGAGCACTCCAGCAATGCATGCTGCCCAATGTAACTATAGTTCTTACTCATTTTGACAAAATCAATCAACCATCACAAAACTTGCAGCTTACAGTGAATTCAATTCAGAGACTAATAGAAAAATTTCAAGGGTTCATCGACTTCTATCCCACTGTATTCACAGTTGATGCAAGATCCTCTGCATCTGTCACTAAACTCACTCATCATCTTCGAAAGACGAGCAAGACAATTCTCCAAAGAGTGCCCAGAGTTTATCAGCTTTGCAATGACCTGATTCAAATTTTGTCAGACTGGAGAGCAGAGAACTACAACAAGCCTGCAATGAAGTGGAAAGAATTTGATGAGCTTTGCCAAGTGAAGGTTCCACCACTGAGAATTCGATCAAGACATGATAATAAAGGTAAGGTGGAAATGAGGAGGAAGGCTGTTGCTGTTTGCCTTCATCATATAGGTGAGGTGATATATTTTGACGAATTAGGCTTCCTAATCCTAGATTGTGAGTGGTTCTGTGGTGAAGTGCTTGGCCAACTAGTAAAATTAGAGGTTAGAAAGCAAAGCTCCAAGGAGAACGGATTCGTTAGCAGAAAGGAAGTGGAGAAGATTCTGAGAGGAAGTTTGCATAGTCAAATTCCTGGAATGAGTTCAAAAGTATTTGAAAACTTAGAGGCCGGTGACCTTGTGAAGATGATGCTGAAACTAGAACTATGCTATGAACAAAACCCATCGGATCCAAACTCTCTGCTACTGATCCCCTCAATTCTTGAAGAAGGCAGAGGGAAGCCCCAGAGATGGCAGTTAAGTACAAGTGACTGCATTTATGCCGGGCGGCATCTGGAATGCGATGATTCAAGCCACACATTTCTCACACCAGGCTTCTTTCCTCGTTTACAGGCAATTTTTCAATGTTTTCTGGCCCCTCAACTTTTAGTTTATTTTCCCTTCTGCTTTCCCGTGAAATTGAATGTCTAACTGTCCTAGAACCTAAACCTTGATTTTTGAGCATGCACGAAAGTGTGAAAGTAAGCTTTACACTGCATAGAGAATTCGATGCTATAAGCTACGAACTCGTATTTTTCAGAATGAACTTTACTGGTATTCTAATTATACATGGACTCCTTGTCTGCGTCGGAGCCTTCGAACTCTGAAATTTTTAATCCATCCCTCACTTTTTAGGCCTATTGCCTGTCTGCATGACCATCCACCCTTTTGTTCTTTCAAACGAAAAGAGACTTTCTGAGCTAGCATTCAGTATTTAATATAATTTTTTTTTTTTTTGCATGTGAGAATAAACCCTAACGGATGATCCTTGGATTCTTAAATGTTTCTTACGGGTTTAGCAGTTCTGTAATGCTTGAATGGTAGCCATAGCTTGGGATTATGAATGGCACACATACCCCTAGATGATATCCTTCTTGTTTGATTGACAAAGCCAAAGAACTGCGAACTCCTGATTTTCGTGTGTTTGCAAATCCAGGTTCATCTTCATAACAGAATTATGGCATTAAAGAACCAACATGGAGCAACTTACAGTCTGGAGAAATACCTCATCTCAATAAATATCAATGGGATTTTAATCAGGGTAGAACTTGGAGGACAGTTAGGACACTACATTGATGTTCTTGCTTGCTCCACCAAGAACTTGACAGAAACCATTAGACTCATTCAACAGCTAATAATTCCAGCAATCCAGAGTCTCTATCATGGACTCACGTTGACTGAAAACATCATGAGGCCTGAATGTGTTCAAAACTTGACACCCCCGAGGTATAGGAAAACCCAACATGTGTCTCTGCAGCAATTGAAACGGGCACTGCTCTCAGTGCCTGCAGAAAGCATGTATGATTATCAACACACCTGGGATCCAGTTTCGGACTCTGGAAGACCTGTTCTAAGACCTGGATTTGATTTGGCTCGAGACCTCCTGTCAGAGGATGACTTCAGGGAAGTATTGCACCGTAGATATAATGACCTGTATAACCTTGCTGTGGAGTTGGATGTCCCACCAGATACTGATCCAGATGGAGCAGATCACACAGGCAATGAACCTGACAAAGTCGATCCGAGCTTTTCTGGAATCGCAAAGGGGGTGGAACAAGTATTGCAGAGACTCAAGATCATTGAACAAGAGATAAGAGATTTGAAGCAGGAGATACAAGGACTGAAATACTACGAGCACAGACTCCTTATTGAACTTCATCGCAAAGTGAATTACCTTGTGAACTACAATATCCAAGTTGAAGAAAAGAAAGTGCCGAACATGTTCTTTTTTGTTAGAACAGAAAACTACTCGAGAAGACTGATCACCAACATGATTTCTGGAATGACTGCACTTCGGCTGCACATGCTATGTGAATTCAGGGGAGAAATGCATGTCGTTGAAGATCAGATTGGCTGTGAAGTGATGCAGGTTGATAACGTGGCAGTGAAGAGTCTGGCTCCATACATGAAGAAATTCATGAAACTGTTAACATTTGCTCTCAAGATAGGAGCCCATCTGGCTACTGGAATGGGAGAGATGATACCAGATTTGAGCAGAGAAGTTGCCCATCTGACCGGCTCTTCTCTTATGTACGGAGCAGCAGGAGCAGTTGCTGCTGGAGCTGTAGGGACTGCAGCTATGGGGCGCATGCAAGGAAGCAGGAACAGGAGCAGGGCTGCAGAAAGCTCAAGAGACATTAAACAAGACCAAAGAGCTGCACAGCAGTGGGTGGTGGATTTTTTAAGGGACCGTGAGTGCTCGACTGGAAAGGATATTGCAGAGAAGTTTGGATTGTGGAGGGTCAGATACAGAGATGATGGGCAGATTGCATGGATCTGTAGGAGGCATATGATCATAAGGGCAAATGAAATAATTGAAGTACCCATTTGAAAGTGTTCAGGCTTCAGATGCCTGGAAGTACTGGAAATGGAGTTTCTCGTTCTTGTTTTTCGTCATTATCCATGCATGCTGCCATGCTGCCTTGTTTGGTAGTGGTTGGTGTCCATTCCGTAGATATTTTCTAATCAAATATTGGTTATATATATATTCCCAAAATAGATCAAAATTTGATGGTTATCTAGGAAAGGGAAGAATTCATTTTGAAGCAACCATTCCTTAGGAACAAACATTTTTCTGTAGCTGTTGCTGCAAAAAAATAGTTTTTGGCAAAGTATTGGGATTGTTTTTTAAAATATATTTGGATTGAGATGTTTTTTCTTAAGTGTTTTTAAATGATTTTAACTTCGAAAACATCAAAACACACTTTAAAAATCATCAATTACCAAGCACAAAACTAAAAGCTTATTTTCAGAAAATAAATATTGATGCCAGCATATATCATATAGATTGGAAGAAAACGTTGTCTAATTAGACGAAGATATTTTTAATCTTTTTTATTTGATAACGAAAATGAAAAGATAAATAGGCTATTTCGTACTTTCCGCATCGTTCGTGAAACTTAAATGTGCCACCAACTACTTTGAATATGGACTACGAAGATCAGAAGTAGAAAAGCAGTAAGTAGTGCGATCGATATTTGTGAACACAAAATTTGCCAAAAGCAAAATCATGGATGATACTTTAGCCCTTATTTGACTTTTCGATAAGATCACCATGTGACTGTGGGGCCAATATGATTACATTAATTATTAGCTTATAATTAGGCGAAAATCAATTTCATAATTATTAAGAGTTGAAGAAACATGGAGGAAACTGGAAAGCAACAATAAAAGGGAAATTTTCATGTCTAGTGACAGCAGTGTCATGAAACAGAGCTGGTAACGCATACAAAGTCATGATTTCCCTGTCATCTAAACATCTCACCATACAGAAGGAAACAACACACTGCACATGATACATTATTATACTCAACTATTAGTATTAGTCACCATGCTAATGCCTAAAGTCACCTGTGTTTTCCTCTGAACTAGTAGAACCCGAAGCTCAGAAGAAAGCCCTACTCCCATAAAACACACGGGAACCAGGGTTCTTTGATGCCTGCATTTTCTGATCAGAGCTCGAACTTCCTGAACTAGCTGGTCCACTATCAACGTCCAAAGGAAGCTTCATCTTGGCCAGTGACTCTGTGAATTGTTGCATGCTTTTCATGTACATGTCTACTATGTCCTGCTGAACCATGTTAGTCTCCGGCTCAATGTTGACTGTGATAACAGGTTTTGCAATTTTCTCATTTGACTCTCCACCAGAGCAATCACTCTCACCATTACCGGCATTTGCACTCTCTTTCTCGTTATGGACTAAGACATGCTCCTGATTTGGTGTTTTTGAAGCTGCTGGGCTATCAGAGGTTTCTGAACTTGCAGCAACAGAAGGAGAAGAAACCCCATTAGTTGACACACTGCTCGGAGGAGAATCAAGCTTAGGAACTTGATTTGAATCAGAAGTGGCAGCTGAGAAGCTTTCCACAACATGAACTCCAATTTCTGAACTGAGATGATTTTCGGCATCAGAAGTGGCCAAGCTCTCAGAGGCTTCAGAATCCAGACTGGAACACGGAATTCCAAAATACTCTGAGACCATCATCTGGTTTTCATTCACAACCTTTGGATCCGGGAACTCAATCTTATCAAGTTCGCATGGGAGTGATTCTTGTATCTCTGAATCCTGAATGGTTTCATTTGTAGCTAAAGCAATGGGCATTGTTGGAATCGCCATTACCTCTGGTGAAGCTCCAGTGTATGATAAAGATAATTGAACAAACCCCGCTGGAGAGTGGAACAAATCGGTTGAAGAAAGAGAGAACTCTTTCTCCAAGCTCCCGCCATTGATTAGTACTTCAGACAAGGGCACCAGAGCAAACCCTAACAGCTGATCCTCCAGATAATTCCTCACCCTGCTCATCATGAATACCTCACATTTAAGGGAGGAATCAATAGTCTTAACATTGAGCCGCAGACTGTCGTTGAAGACAGGATTCCTCCCACCACCATTGATGATTTTGGTGGAGACTGTGCACTCAGGATCACTAGTCAGGCAAAACTTTGCATAAACATCTTGCTTCTGATAAATGCATATGTTTTGGATGTCCCTAGCCTGGTGTATGTAAACCTCAACAATACCAACGAAGTCTTCCAGATTGTCAACCACAGCCTCATGCCTGGGGACCTCAATTCCCTTGGATAAGTTGCCAGTGCTCTGAACTGAATAATCAGATTTCTGCTTCTCCGGCTCAAAGACAGCAGTGGTCTTGAATGGTGACACAACAGATTGAGGGGAATCCATAACCGCTCCAATAATAGACCTGGCAAAGCACAAAACAAGATATATTTGAAAAAACCGTTGATACTGTGACTTTTAGTACTCTACAACCTGCACTAACAATCAATTCCAAAAATTAAATCCCAAAATAAGGGAACCTTGATGTTTGAAACACCTTTTCTAACACCAAGTCTGAGCTAAAACAAAACACAGATTCTAAAAATTTGGAGCCAAATTACAAAGGAGACATTTCGCACGAACCAATTAAAAAAAAAAAAATCAGCCAACTATCAAAACTCAGAAGCAAGGCAAACAGGTGAAGCCCGTAGCTTGAGCTGATGTGAACATAAATTTCTCAACCCAGAAGACAAAAACCTAAACTTGAACAATTTCAGAACCGCAAATCTAACTTTAAAATGAACAAAATCTAAGTTTGATTTAACAGATAATCATCAAAAACCAGAAAGCGAAAACCCCAAAATGAGACCTTGCGCACATGAGCTACTTAAAAAACCAGAAACCCATACTTAACCAATAAACAAACCTAGAAACCAAAGGCCAGCAAGAGCAGAAGTTACTCCCAAATTCTCAAAGACCCAAAAGCCAAGAACCCTGAAAATTGAGACTTTCCATTGAAACTACTGCTATAAACCCCGACCCCTAAACTTAAAAGTAAGGAAGACTAATCAACAGTTATGCCACATGACCAGATTCCAATAAAGCAATCAACTTTTTCCACACCGAAACCGGAATCCAAGAGAGCGAAACAGGGAAAGCAAGAAGAAAAAAGAAAAAAGCATGGTAAAAAATTCTCCCATTCAAAGCAAAAAACAAGGAGTAAAAAACTACAAGCCAAAGAGGACACAGTTAACCAGGTTCGTCACCACAAATTCAAAAACAAAAACCACTAAAATTGTCCTCGAAACCTCTCAAAAAAGCCCAAGAAAGTAAGAAAGGGAAAGACAAACTCACCTTTAGCAAAACAGTCAAAATGAAAAGAAGTCAAGGGTGCAATACAAGATTTGCCCAAAACCCAGTTGGTGAATGGAGGCCTTGTTATTGTTTGATGGAGTTTAGGTTTTGTTGTTCAAGTGAAAGCAAGTGAAAACAATAATAAGCTGAAAACAAAGAGAGGAACAAAATGGAAATCCACTCTCTCTTTCTTTTGGATAAAAGAATAAAAAAATCCAACAAAAAATACAGTACAGTCTCTTCTGAAATAGAAATTAACAGTGCATCTTGTCGGGCAGTTGTATTTATATTTCTAATATAAACAATGGCTTTTCTGTATGTAGTATAGAAGTAGTAAATACTGATACAGTCTCCATTTTTGTCATTATATGATTATTGATACGGGTAGAATACAAATTACAAAAGGGACAGGAATTGGGATCGGTATACCGTATACCATAGACTTTAGACTATAGAGAAGAGAAGAGACACCGCCCCACGCGTTGCCAAGCAAGGACCAATTACAATAGATATATGTGCGTTTTTTAGGTAGGGACAGATTCAGATTTCAGACACACAGACCATCCTAATTTACTGTTTCAACAGTGCACTTTTGTCTTCTTCTCAGCTGCGCTCACTTCTTTTTTCTTTTCTTTTTTTCACATTTGTGGCGACACAAAAGTTAATTTACTAAAGAAGCTCTGATCATCGCGGTCCATCCTAAACAGCTGATTCTATAATCATTCATTTATAGTCTTGACTATAATATTTATCTAAACTCTGTAACCAATTCTAATGATCCAAGTAGACATCCACATAACTTATGCTTATGTTCTGGACAATGCCTAAATTGCGACAACATCGATGTTTTAGGTCTAGGCACAATATTGAAGCCCAACAGTTAAGAATGATGTGATTTTTTGCATGGCTAAGTAAAGGTTGTGCTCATCGAAAAGCAATAAGATTAAGAAGGTTTACATTTTTTAATAAAACTGCAAAATAAATCTTTTTAGTTAAATAAAGGATAAGTGAAGAATCTTATGATGATTAAGTAAGTATAAAGGAGTACAAGTTTAAAAAGATACTAATACATATCTCGAAAAAGAAAACGAATAGAGATTGAGAAAAGAGATTGTGAACATTTAATAATAAGGTTCATGATTGTTTATAGTGCTAAGGGTCTTGTCCAAGTTCCATGAAGAGAAAGGTTGGATCGTCAATTCATTTGCCATCGATAATTGAAGAGACCGATTAGGAGATAAATGTTTTTAGAGTTATTGGATATAAACGATGATATTAGAAATACGACTCTAGAGATGTACATATATTTAACAAGTGTACGATCAATCCTTTTTGGCCGATAAAGGGTAGGTCATGCTCTCCGGGTTGAGGCTAGTTGAGCTCCAAATGGATGGTGGGCTCTTTTGATGGCTCCAATATCTATCCGTCTAGGATTTGCTTGAGCAAGATATCATCTAACCGATATTTTCCCTTGCATGTTATCTTGTTAAGAATGGGACCTCTTCTACACACATCAACCTTTATGACGGATGATGGGACCCTCTAGAATACACATGTATCATAGATACATCAATTCTCTTTCAAGTTTCAATGACACTTCTCACGAAGACTTGAACTTCATGTCTAAACATGTTATGCATTTGGATGGCAAATATATTATATTCAAGCAAACCAAAAGGTCTTTTCATTCTTTTTGTCATTGTTTTGCTTCTAGGTGAGTGCCATCATTGTAAATTATCCGAAAAGTTGTGTTTACATAGGGGAAACGAAAGGTTAGCGCAAGGATCATGCATCCTATGAAGGTGCAAATTTCTTCTATCTAAAGCTCCTAAGATTAACCCGTTGAATCAACTAATCATGCATACATAAGGAACTCTCATAAGGAGTGGCAAAGGTATAAGGGTGTTCCCACTTTTAAGAATACCGACCGAGAGTAGAATATATTGACCTAATTGAGTGATGCTTACTAGGCCTTCTGAAGAGAGTTAAGAAAATAAGTATGATGTATAAGATTAACCTTTTAGCCTCGAAGGTGGACAAATGATAGAGTTACTTTTAAATTAAAGCTCAAATGATAGACTTACTCCTTTATATATTGTTTTCGTTTTATTTATATTTAAAAACTAATTATTTATTTTCACTTTGTAAGGTCTCGTTGAAGGTGATGTTTCTAATCCAGCCAATCATCCGGTTTAACGAGTTGGTCCTTCTAGACTCTAAAGGGATCAAGGAGTATAAAGTAGGTTGTTGGGCTCTTATTCAAATAGATATTCTTATTTTACTTTTTTAGGGAGTAGAGGTCTACCCGTGTATTACTCTTCCTTTACTTCTTTAGACTCTTCATTCATGACCCTAAAGATAGGCATTCATTAGAATATAGGTAGAGAAAAGCATAAGCTTATGAGGTGTGAGTGCAAGGCTTGCTAATAGGGAAAAAAGAGATTTTTCTAGTGTTTCTATCGTTATCAAAAGGGTTTATCTAGGTAATAATAAAAAATTGCTACCATCATTCTACCCCTAAATACTCGTATGGTGACTTAAGTAGTGTTATATGAAATGTGTGTCTCTACACTAGCCAATTAGGCCTCTAAGGCTCCATATAGTTCGAGAACAAAATATAGCCACTAACATATTCAATATGCTAAAGATGGGTTTTATACCTCATATCTTAGTTTCTCTAATACACATACATATGAAATACAAGATGTACTTTTCGAGAAGAAACCCATCATATGAGAGAATGAGAGAGAGTAGATTTTCAAGTTATTTAAATACCTATCTCAATTCGGTAAAGATATAGACATATGGTCGGATGAATCTCTCTTTGGTTTGATGCATATAACTATAGAGATGTCCCTCAATGTAAGTTGCCTTATTTATTATTCATGTTATTATAATTTATCCTATATGTTGACTTAGTTTTCTTTTATAGAGTTCTCATATCCAAGCTCACGAGTCTCTAGAGTAGGAAGTTAAAATGTGAGAAATAAATAGATCGTTCATAGGTATCATGATGCCTAAGTTGATCTAACCAACCAAAGCAAAAAGATACAATCCCTCTAGATGGAGATAGAGAATAAATTAAGGAAGGATAAAGGTTACTAGCCAATACTTTCAAAGAAAAAGATGTATCTTCTCTTGCTAAATAGGTAGACATTCAAGCACATTAAAATGTTGAGTAAGCCCTTAAGGAGATGGATAAAAATATGAATGAGTTGAAGATGGCTTTGTATACAATAACCTAATAGAGAAATATTACACAAGTAGAGGTTTCATAATTAAAGGAGATTAGGAATTTTTTAAAGGAATTCTATAATATGTTTTGGAAGACTCTTGGATTGAATGTCTCTAATGATCGAGTGGTAGAGATCTAGATGTAAGTTTACTTCTACAACAAGGTTAAGAATATTTTTATGGATTTTTCTCAAGTCTTCAAAGATAGTGAAGTCTTAAATTTTAACCAACTATTCCTAATTTGGGTTGCTACCATCGACAAAGAGAGATTCATGCCTAATCAACCATCCGTGTAGTAAGATAAGGTCTCTTATAATACTTTCTTAATCATGAACTAATTCCTTCCCCTACTAAAAAGAGGTAAGAATGTTTGGAGTAAGAAAATGAGAGAGAAGGGCATTAAAATAATGATGAAGGTTTAAAGAGACATAGTTAAGATATATTAGATTTTATTGTCATATTTCTACTCTTGTCCTATAGGATTAATCTTTTATAATTATGAATATTTATCTATAGATCTACCTAGCCATTCTTTTCCCTTTGAATCTTAGAGATAGAGATCAACTTCGTATCCCCGTTTAGCAATCTCATGGTGTTTCTTTACCCACTTGTGGTATATGGTCATGGATGGCTCGTTTGCCTTGAATTGTTCCTTATATTGACCCACTATTAGTTAAGAATCATTATGTACTTAAAAAGAGTAGGCTTTTTAAAACCTTTGCCAAGTTCAGTTCAATAATAAGAGCATCATACTTTGTTTTATTATTAGAGGAATGAAATTTAAAATATAACTTATATTTAAAGACGTCTTGATGTGGAATGATAAGAACTATTTTCGTGCCAAAGATGTTCATAAAAAATTCCATCCTTCTATCGTTGAGGTTTGTGAAGGATTTTTTTTAGTGGTTAATCGATTAAGATTGTAATATAGTTAACTCGAAAGTAGGCTCGAGCTTTCTTATTGCTTTAACTAGTGTGAAGACTAGATTTTCACCTTTCAAGTATGATGTCTTTATGTCTTATCTTGATAAAGAGTTCTAATAGTATAATAGACGAGCTTTTGTGTTTTCTTTTTCTACCAAACCGAACAACATTGATGGACATATCAACTATTCTTAAATATAGGAAAATGGTTTCTTTTTTACTTAGTTGTGATAAATTTTTTAAGGATGATAGAAACATCTTCAACTCTTCAAAAACCTTTCCACATTTTATATTAAAGTGAAAATTGATGATTTTTATATGGTATCGAAGAAAGGTAAAAATCACTTTCTCAACTAAGAGATAAAACATTTTAGCATGACTAGCTAGCTAGTAAGCCTCTATACATCTTTTACTAACTACGAGATAGGTATATTTAGAATACTATGAACCTTCTTGTAGTTTTGCTCAAATTTTTTTTTTTTTTTTTTTGCTCATAAGAAAACTTAAAAACTTACATCTTTAGAAGGTAAATGCACATTTAGAAATATTCAACTTCATTTGATAAATATAGAGAACTAAGAACACCTTTTAGGGATCCTAAATGTGTTATTCGAAACTCAAACTTTTAACCTACATGTCATCCATATAGGCTTCCATATTCCTACCTAGTTGTTCTTTAAACACCTTGTTTACCATTCTATGATAGGTTGCCTCTCGTATTCTTTAAGCCAAAGGGCATGACTTTATAATAATATATTTTTTTATTTGTAATAAAAAAAAGGTTATTTCCTTATCATCGGGATGAATAGGAATTTGATGATAACTAGAGTTAGTATATAAAAAGCTTAAGAACTCAAAACCCTAAGTGGAGTCGACTAGTATATCTATCTTAAATAAGTGAAATTTGTCTTTTGAGCATGACTTATTGAGATTGATGAAGTCCATATACATCTTTCATTTTTTATTGGACTTTTTTACCATCACAATATTATCTAGATAGTTTAGGTACATGACCTCTCTAATGAACCCTACTTCTAAGAGTATATCTACTTTCATTAAGATTACTTTTTACCTTTCCCACCCCTAAAGTTTTAAATTGGTTTGGTATTGTGATAGAGTCTTTATGTGATTGACACTCATATCATCACTATATACATATTTGACTAGGGTATACTTGCTCGAATTAATTATGCACAAATCACATAACGAATAAAGTGGCCTTTTATATGGCCGAGTAGAGGTTGTGGTTATTGGAAGGTAGTGGTTGGATTCTCCAGTGAAACCGCAAAACAAATCTCCTTATTTAGGTAGAGAACCCTTCGATAATTAAGTAAGTATAGGGAGGAGTATGAACCTAAAAATGCAGCGATTGAGGTATTGAAAGAACAAGATGAATGGAGATTGAGAGAAGAGATTGTGAACCCTTATCTCTAAGGCTCATGACTATTTATATAGCCGTGGGTCCTATTAAGTTGCATAAAAAGGAAGGTAGGATTGTCAATTCTCTTACCATTAATAATATAAGAGATCGATTAGAGATAAATGTATTTGGAGATGACATATTAATGTTGGGTATAAATGGTGATGTTTGGGGCATTTAATGAGTGTATTATTTATTCTTTTGGTTTGTGATAGGTAGGTAACGCTTCTTAAGTTAAGGTTGGATAAGCTTTAAACATATGCTCTTTTAATGGCTCTAATGTTTGTCCATTTAAGATTTGCTCGAATGAGGTATCCTTCATCCGGTATTTTCCTTAATGCCTTGTCTTGTTGAGATTGGGACCTCTCTACGCGCGTTAGCCTTTAAGATGCATGGTGGGACCCTTTAAATTACATGTGTACCTTAGATTCATGAAATGCAACCTAAGTTTTCAAGATTAACGTGACATTGATGGCCATCCGAACCATTTGGCATTAGCAAAAATAAGGTTTACGGCAACCCTATCCTTGTGGGGAAATAGAAATTTAGGATTAAGGGGAGGGAGCTAATAAAAAGTTACTTGATTTTTTTGTCGGGAGAGAAACAAGTAAAATTAAATGGTATAATTAAATAATTTTAAGATTATAGGATTAAAATGTAAAATTTTCAAAATTTAATGAGGGGAGGGAGGGGGTACGGCCTTTTACCAATTCATGTAATCCCCCTATCCCTCTTCGTCTATTGATCTATACATTATAGTGAGTCTTTATGTTTGATTTTATAGTTTTGGACAATTTCTTTCCACAATAATGCTAGGAGACATGAATTCTTTAGGGTTACACAACATGTGGTAATCATGGATATTGATTAGATTTTGGCTCGGGTGATCTACATTTGACACAAGGGTTCTTTTGCCATTTTTTTTTTTTTTTGATGATGAACTTATCATTTGAAGTACAAAATTTTGAAAATGAAAAATATTGCATATATATATATATATGAGCCTAAATTAAAATAAAAATGAGTTTTTTAAAAAGAAATTCAATGATTTGAAAGAAAAAAAAAACATAAGGAAACTTATCAATGTACCTTTATATATCAATCATGTCCTTCTATTAAAAAAAAATCAATCAAATATAACATTTAGCTTGTTCATATTGTCTAAGATATTATTCTATCAATTATTTTTGTAAAGTTTCATACACAACATGTGATAATTTCCATATGAATTGATGTAAATACTTTTTTAATTCAATAGAAAGTATTCGTTTAAGTAAAAAACAAAGAGTTAATGTTTATATATGTTGTACATGATAGTTTTAATATATAATCAAACTTACCTAATTTTGAATCTATGCATCAACATGTATTTGGTTTGTATTTTATTGATTTGAAGAGATATTTTCATTCATTCATAATAAAATTATCCACATGCTGCGAACATAGTCACAAATGTTAAAGAAAATAATTGACATAAAGGTATACATATTATAGAATAGGAATAAATTATATATTTCCATTGATTGATTTAAAAGTGGGTAAATAAGTATACAAGAACTTTATATCTTTTTGATCTAATAGTTGAAGCTTTTAATTTGTCTTTAAATTATTTATTATTTTTTTAGTCTTTAATTTGTTTTTTTAATTCATTTTTTTGATTATTAGCAAATTTTTTAATGAAAATATTTTGAATTAAAAAAATTAAATCACATGACTTCTATTCTATTTTTAAAGTTTTTAGAATTTTTTATTTATTAGTTGAATAAAAAAAGTTTTGCCACTTTATTAGTTAATAAAATTCTATCGCTAAGAGAGGAGAGCACCGTCTATACTTATTCTTCGTACGGGGCCCTGTGAGTTGTGACATTGTCATCCAAAGGTGTCTGCTTGATTATCGAAACAAAAGTTGTATTGCAAAGGGCTTGAATGAGTGGAGATATGAAAGGCTAATTATCTTAGCTTTTCAATTCAAATGACTCGAAGAGGGGCCACCATTTCAATGTTCCTTAACTATTCTTTGAAAATCATATATTCAATCCATCCAAAGTAGACTTTTGAGGAGACGGCATACAAGACCATCTAACCTAAGAGTATACTGTCCTTTTCCCTCTCCTCGTGACGCTTGGAAATAATAAGTGTCCCCATGATAGAGATGGAGAGAGAGAGAGAGCATTCCTTTTCTCTTTCTATTTTTTTTTTCACTTTTCCCCTCTTTTTCCTTTTTTTTTTCCCTTACAAGTATGATAAAGATTGATGAGACCCTTTTAAGTATATTTTTCACGAATATTTATTATAAACTTTTAGATTACCCTTGTTCATATTATATTTCTCTTCAGGCATTTTGATTACATAATTTGTGAATTAAAGAAAGACAAAAAAAAAAAAAAAGGCACGAAATAAGATGGAAATATAGTATATCGGCTTATAGGAATATAATATTATGGGGGTAGGGTGTACTTGTTGAAACTTGCAACGTTATGTACTTTTTTAATTCGGTAAAGAACATTGGTTTGATTTTTAATCACCCCCACAACCCTTTTCCTTTTCTTTTCTGTTTTTTGGCATCTCTTTAGAAAACGTCACACAGTTCTTGCAATACCAAGAGGTCAATCTTTGAGGCTGCAATTGGGCGTCTCAAGAATTGAGATGTATGTCGATCATTCTGCTAAGAGATTGTTTTGCATCGTCACCTTGAAAATTTGTCAAGTACCTATTAATTAAAGTTTTATCCTAGAGTGGTGTTCTTAAAGAATGTCAGCAAAATCTTGACTCTTCTTGAAAACATGATGTAGCTAACTTACCAAAACATAAAAGTATTGTGAAATTTGGCATTTTCATGGCGCCCTCTTTAGGTGTTATTTTAAGCCATGCCTTTTGACTTTTGACCTCCACTTACCCAATACCATTTTCCGGATTTAACTGAACCACATCAAACAAAGTTTTATAACGTTGCCGGTACCATTGGCACTAAGCGTCCACTTGTTTGATCAATGACAAAATTATGGTTTTGTTCCACAACTACAGGCCAAATTAAAAAGTACATAAAAACATTGCACTCAGTCAATATATTTTGACATTTATAAATCTAAATCTGACAAAAGTAATGGTTTTTTCAAATAACCCCATCTTTTAAAGGGTTACATTGTAATTTGCGAGTGTATTATGTGTATCAGTTGTTAACTTTACATTTCAGCGACTGTTACAATAACTTCAGTTTTTGGATCACAAAAACGTTTCAGTCAGCAACCTTTTTACCACCATCATCAACAACATTTTTTGGACCTCAAAATTAATGAATGGTTCGTTGCAAACTCTAAAAATTAATGAATGAACAAAAACAAACTGGTCCGAAATTCATTAAAAACATACGAACCCTTTTTTCCCCGTTTATAGACAAAAAAGAAGTCAGTTTAACAAAACCTTAATTAGCCCAAGTTATTCAAGTATAAATTCCTAGGCCATTGAATATTATGTAACGATACTTTTCAATATACTTGAATGTGGACTTAAGATGTCCGTAAGAAATAATTCAAAGTTCATTTAATGTCATTGTTCGGCCACACCGTGGACTTTAACACAATGACTTTCGTATCCAAAGAGAGTAGTTTAAACAACAGATTGATAATTCGTTGGGTAAATAAAAATATTGATTTATGGGCTAAGTCTAAATTTCGATGTTTGTTACTAATATTTTAAAAATTTTATTTTTATAATATTTAAAACTGTACATTAACAAGTATTTTTTAGTCATGTTTAGTAACAAATTAATTTCAAAATACGTAAAAAGATTGATCGAGAGACATCCTCGTTACTGAACTAAAAAAAGAGCAGCTTACTGGCTCAATTGACTTAGCCAAAACAGCAGCTAAGCATGCAGTAGTTGCAGTGTGTTGCTTCTGTGAGGAACTCTCTAAGCCAACTTAATTGTTCAATTTCTTTGTCTTCAAAACCCATTACTTTTACATCAAAGGCCGGGAAAATGCTCATCTAACGGAAGAACAGATCTTATCCTAAAAACAAAATTGGAGTCATGCAGTAGTTGCAGAATACGCTGGAAAATTTTTTTGACTTAGCCGAAACAGCAGCTAAGCATGCCTGAAATTAAGTTAGTGGGCATGCGAAGATAATAAAGAACCTCCATTAATGGGTGAGAATAGTGAACATATACATAATTATGATGATGATAATAATAATAATAATAATAATAAAGGTAGGAGAAAGAATACAGTTGTTCCGCTTTCCATGTACGAGGGGTCTTGATCTTTAGGACACTGAAGGAATTGGAGTAGTTGGGGAAAATGGTAGACTGAAGTTTTGTTATTGCCGTTTTTGGGTTAAGTCCATAAAGGATCTAGATGATTACCATACCGTCGGGTCATCGAGGGTTGAAATGTGAGTGACAGTTTTTTGGCACAGGATAAAAATGGGTGTCACTAATAATGCGTCTAGCTAGCTACCTAGGATGAAGGCCCAAAATTGAAGGGTCTAAGTAAGGCCGAAGTAGCCTATTTACCCTTAAACCGTTCACGTGATCCAAACATAGTGGCCCAATCTAGAAGGCAGGTGTGCTAGTACGCAGTTGAGTTCATCCCGAATCTCATGCTTCACCGACTAGGGTGATCATTCGGTTTTTTGATTCGATTTTGATTTTTTTTTTCGATTAACTGAATTGACTAAAACAAAAATCAAAACCGAACTGAATTGAGGTTCGGTTTTTCGGTTAAAAAACTAAATTTTTCGATTCTATTTTTGGTTAAAAACTGATTTTTTTTCTTCTAAAAATCGATTTTTTCATCTTCTAAAAACCGAATTATTTTGCTTTTAAAAAAAATATCAAACTTGCATAATCAAATATTGCATATTTCACATTTGATTTTATAAAAAAATTATGTAAGATTATTATTATTTTTCTATACTAAATTTGTTTCTATTTATATTATAAACTAGATTGGTTGGGCTTCTCATTATTTTTTCAATCACGCTACAATTGGTTTTTTGTTAATTTTTCATATTCTTTTTAATCTACATATTTTGTGCATATTTTATTATTGAATAAATAATCTGAAAAATCTAATTTTTAATTTATTTTTAGAATAAGCATAAAAAGAGTGAAAATATTATTATTGTTAGTTGGTATTAATACTACTATAGGACTATTATAAATGCAGCGGCTTCGGGTCAATTTTTTTAGGGGATATTTTTGTACCAATTTTAATACAAGGAGACAACTTTTTTTTCCATGAGGTTTTAGGATTTATCCACACATAAACTTGTGTATTTATAATGAATTACTTTATAACGAGTCTTTTTTTATATTTGTTTGTGAGTCAATATAATATAATCAATTATTTTATTATTTCAATAAATAATTAATGGAAAATATTTTTATTTTAAGTAGAAAAAAATCATTAAAGCTATTTTTCTTTTAGTTAAACCCATAGGTGCCTCTTTTATTTTTTATTTTTTTTAAAAGAGCTTGGAAAGTGTTAAAAAAAAATTAATTCAGTTTTCAGTGGAAATAGAATTTGGAAAAAAAAAAAAAAAGAACCAAACCGAAATAATTTTGGTTTTTTTTTTCATTTTTTTAAAAAAACCGAATTGAAATTGATAATTTGATTCGGTTCTATTCGGCTTTTCGGTTTTAACCCAATAATGCTCACCCCTATCACCGATTCGCTAAATTGTATTGCATGCGGTGTTATCATAATCGAACCGATTTATATACCGAATCAATAGTTCTCAAGCAAATCAACGATTCTCAAGTCTAGTCGGTGGGTCATTATATATATGTGTGTGTGTGTGTGTGTGTGTGTGTGTGTGTGTGTGTGTGTGTGTTTTGATTTTTTTTAATTCTTTTGATCTAATATCGTATATATACTCATGTCTTATCCCTTATTACCTTTCCAACTCTCCCCTTCTTCATAAAATCTTTAAATCTCTCATACCAATTCTAATAAGGTTTAAACACCAAATGATCTGTATTGATTTGGTTCAATATGTTTGTATATTATTAGTTTAGTTCTTTATTTGACTCACTATTTCGATTGAGCAAATGACAAACTACGATTAGTTTAGGATATATGAGATGCTCATCAATTGACATGTGTTCAAAATTAATTTAAAGGTGTATTTTTTTATTCTTTTACTAAAAAATAAAATAAATATATCTAGATTAAATTCGATAACTAACAAGCATATCATGCGTCATAAATTAACCATAATTTATTGTTTGCTTAATCGAGGGACATATTGCATAAAAAAATATGATTGAGGGACTTAATAAAACAAAATAATAGCATACATGCTAAAAGAAATTGAGATAGCACAAGGACAATCTAGTGTTTGGTAGGTGGATTTCGGAACAATAAGTTTAAAAATAAGAAAATGGTAGGAAAAAAAAACACCTAGCGTTAAAAATAACTAAAAAAATCTTAATTGATTGGTCTACTCAAAGATTTTAAGTAAGAAGTTGGTTATGTGCAGAAAAAAACACAATGTTCTACCCGAGGTAGGCTGAATTGCATGCAAATCTAAACGAGTTATCTCTATTTTTTTAATTCTAGATTGTTGATGTCTATTTGAATGTGTTTGTGATCGAATTAAAAACTTGTCAATCAAGGATTTGAGATTCGATTTCTTGAAGGCCTTGTTCTCAATTTGAAATGAAAATATATAAAACTCAAAAGAAAGTAAAAATAAGATAGAAATCGATCAAATTATCAAATAGGCTTGAAAGCCTTACTTACACATAAAAGCATGAAATAAAAACCACATAAAAATATATGTGACAAAAAAAAATCTATAATTTTACTCAAAGTACATGAAATGAAAAGTCACATATGAATGGGTAAAATGAAAACCTATTATATTGCTTATAATGCATAAAATGAAAGCCTATGGCTTCACTTATAACATGTGAAATGAAAATCCACACAAGGATGTAACATCAACGTCATAAAATCATTTTTTAAAAATTCATTAATCAATGAACATAAAATAAAGCAATAATGACACTATAAAATTATTTTAAAACAAATAACTTTTATAGAGTTCATCAATAAAAAATCATTTTCATAAAACTTGTGTATGAAAAAATTATGTTAGGGACAACAACACATACTACTTTTATAAATTCGTTAACAAAAAAAATAAAATCATGCCAATAATGTCATTACAAATCATTGCATGTACATTGTATATTTCCACAACCAATCAACATTATTACCTATAAAAGATCATATTATCAATTAATTCACAACATAATCACACGGAATCAATCATTTAATCAAAGCCACACTAAGATCGACACGTATTTTGAATAATATAGGAAATTAAATCTTAATCCCAACCTTTCGGCTTTATTATGAAGCATTGATTTCATCCTTATCTCATCTCAACATATCTAATCGTCAATGACTTTTCGAATTTGATATGCACGGCACATCACGGCATTTCAAATTATTAAAATGTATCATTAATCATATGAATAGCTTGAAATAATTTCAAAAGTGATAGGAATGCTCGGAAATTTACCTAAGCAGATCACAAAAATACTGTTGCACAACTTTTGGAAATGACTATTTTACCTCTAGCATGTTTAATGTATGCGCTTACTTTAAATTTACCCAAAATACCATAGATCATTGTCACATACTATCATTGTTCTTCATCGTTTGATCATTTTTTTTAGGTCCGTTTGACACGTGATTGGTTGAAAAAGTTGCTTCTCAACCCAATCAACTCTCCAATGAGGACTCTGTCAACCATAATCGATTAGAGAGGGAGGATTAGAGATCAACTATTTATGGTTATCTTCTTTCTATTTTCCAAACTAAATCAATTGGAAATATTAAGTTTTAATGTTTAAAATTAGTCTCAAATTACTCTTAGAACCTACTTGGAACCTAGTATTAATCATTTAGAGAAGTAATTTGAGTAGAAAATTCAAAACACAAATAAGGAAGTTTTGACCAAATGAAACGATTCATGTTTTCAAACCGTTTGGTGGTTTTCCCGACTTGTGTTCGCTATTAAAGGTGTAATGAGAGGTTGTGTAATGGTTGTGGTTGTTTTATGATGATTCCACATCTGTTTTGATTAGAAAGATGTTGATCCGAGAGAGAAAATGATAATTACTATAGAGAGAGAGATCGTTTTTACAAAAGGAGAAAAAATTCTTTATATTTTTTTACCATTAATTGACTTCTCCTTAACTTTTTAGAATTTTTCTATCTATACTTAGATGGAAGACCCACCCATTTGTCTAGGTTTATCCCTTCTAAATGAATTAGTGATGTTTAGTTAGGAATTTTTTTCGTCATATTTCTTTTATCTTTTTTTTTTTAATTTCTTGCCCCTACATCTTTTAAAATTCTTTTTTTTCTTTTCAATCCTCACTCTTATGTGTACAAAAAAAAAAAAAAAAAAAGAAGGGAAAATTAGAAAAAAAAGAAATAGAAAATAAAGATCATGAGCAAATAAGAGCATAATATGTCACTATTAGCAACCAACCATGACTCACTATTACATCTTCTTCATCCTATGCAACTCTGTTGTTAATAGTTAATTTTTATCCCTATATAATTTAATTAAATTTGTGAGTTTAAAAGAAAATACAAAAAAGAGAAAAAAGAGTAATTTGAAAAAAAAAATTGATTTTTGGGTACAATTGAAGAAAATTAAAAGAAGAGGTCTTGACCAATTTTCAATTAAGGGGAGTAATTAAAATGCAAGTAAATAAAATTATACCAAAATAAAAAATTAGAAGAAAATAAGGACTAAAAATAGTATTTGCCCAAAACCCTATTTTTGTCCTATAAATACCTAATCATTTTAGCCATTACAACTGGATGTGGATCCAAAAAAAAAAAAAAAGGCAAAAAATTCAAGCCAAATAGCTTCAAGGAGAAACCATTAGACCTTGAATAGCCGACCCATTACCTGTCCGAATTGCCACACTTTTCTTCCTAAATTGGCCACCTTTCGACTAATATCTCCTCTAGCCACCACCACCAATTGATAGCCCACACCCGGATCCATTGTTCTCGATCGGTTAGAGAAGTAGGAGATGTCAAAGGAGGGAGAAATTAAGGATAAAGCCACGACGACTCGAATCGGTTAACAACCCGAGTCAAATCTTCTATTTTTGGCCAAACCACCACTTGCCACTACCACGGAAGGTCATCCCCTTCCTAAAAGTGGTTCTCTCTTAAAGTTATAGCTCAATAACGTTAAAAAATGATGAATCGACACAAAACTAATTTCTCGATCTATTTGTGAAGACCCAATCAAATCGATCAATCAAGGCTAAATTGGACCTCCTAATCACTACAAAAACTCTCATCATAGCATCTTAAGTAGATTGATGTCCTTAAAACCCTTAATTTCACTAGAATCTTCATCGACAAGAGAGGGAGAAATGATAAAAAATTCTAGGTCATCGATCTCCCTCTTCCATCAATGACAATGATTACCACCACCATAGACGAGTTGGCGATAACCTCCTTCATCACAAGGGCTAGTTTATATTCTTGAAAGGCGATTAGATGGTGATCAAGTAGTTGATAATGACTATTGGTCTTCTAGGAGCAATTTGGTAATTTTATAGTGTAGGGGTATTTTGATAATTTTTTGCATGCATGGGTATTTATGTTATTTAACAACTAACTAAAGAAATTTTAGTCACCATACAATAGTCTTTTCAATACTCATAAACATTTACTTCTTCCTTGTTGATTGATTAAAATAATCGGTCTTTATCGAGATTGAAGAAAGTAAAACTAATCCGGAAAAGGGATTTATAACATTCTCACGACATTTGAGTGACTTTCAAACTTATTTGGGTTGTTTAAAATAATAAATGAGAATGATGGAAATGTTCGTTATGAATGATTGAGTTATCAAATGTTTTGTCCGATCATGTTTGAGATTTTTTAATGTTTTTTATTAATTGAAAATGAAGTTGCCAACGCCTTCCCACTTATGTGATAAAACCATTAATGGTTTTAAAATCATTTTACATGTCCTTTATTATTAAAAAATGAAGTCTGCTAGTGGCTTTCCACTTATGTCTTCGAAGTCTGTCAATAACTTCTAAATCAATTTCTATGCTTTTTGTTTACCCGAAATGAAGTCATCGGTAGCTTCTCACTTATGTAACCGAAGCTGCATGTGGCTTCTAAATCAATTTGCTCGGTTCTTGTTTGCTTGAAATGAAGCTATTGGTGGTTTCCTACTTATTTGGTTAAAGTCTGTCTATGGCTTCCAAATCAATTTAGCTATTTTATATTCATCTAAAATAAAATTATCAATGGTTTTCCACTTATGTGATGAAGTTTTTAGTGGCTTTCAAACCAGTTATTTACTCTTTACTTAAGCAAAACAAAGTTGTCGATAGATTCCCACTTATGTTATGAAGTTATCGGTAGCTTCCTAAACTTATAATCTAAAGTCAATGGTAGCTTCCCACTTATGTGAGTGAATTTATCGATGACTTCCCATTCATGTCAATAAAGGATATCAATTTTTAAAAACTTAACCATTTGTCGATGTAGGTCATGCTCGGTAAAGATTAGCCAAAATTCTAATCACTACCATCGTTTTCTTTTGAGTTTGGAAATCGGCCTCGATCGGCTTAAACCTTAAATTATATTTACTATTCCATCTCGATAAAATAAATTCATTCAAATAGGCATAAAAACATAACATGATAAAATCATACTTTTATTTTTACATAAATACAATACGACCTACCTCGGATAGGATGGGATGACGGTGATCTTACATCTTCTCTATGCATAATTGATCACTTAACTAGATATTTATACGGACTAGTTTGTTTACGAGTTTCTTAGTTTTCTTTGATTAATTAAGTGACAACTCATGTTCCTACACCTCTTAATTTCAATGTTGTTTTTGAAGGTGAAAAAGAAATTTGATTTTTTCGTCTTCTCCTGACAAAGAAATTAGGTTTTTTGCATCTTTCCCTCCCGCTCCTCTCCCTTGACAAAAGCAGTTTTATATAACAGCTCAATTGCATGCTTAGTCGTCATTGATGCTTGAGCAAGAACGTCTTCAAACGGTGGGTTTTTAAACTTTCTGTAATAATCTCATAACCTTATAAGTGATGTGGTCTTAAATATATGAGAGTCGAATCTTTTTTTTTTTTCTTTTTTCCTGTCAGCATCAGCAATTCTGAAAGGTAGGTAATTTTAGGGGTTTTAGGAATTTTACAGTTCAGTTGAAATTAAAATATGATTCCATATGAGTGATGAACCAATTTTAGTGAATATTTTTGCTGGCCCATGGTTGGATCAAAATTTTGTTGGGGCAGCAGTCATACAGGTGGATTCATATTTTGTGCATGACTCTTTCACTTGGCATTAGGAAACAACAGCTAGAAGGGCTGTAGCCTGGTCTGCCGTGGAGAGATCTCTAAACTCTCGACTCTAGATGCCTAAACATTATTTTTTTGTTATGATATAACATGTGAAACTTGTAAAGGCAGCTCTATTTATTAGTTGTTGCATTTTCAGGAAGCAGAGTCCAAAGCTGCTGCCGCCGGGGAAAGAGAGCGAGAGTTATAAGGAAGCTGACACTCAAGAAGGTCGTGCGAACCAACTTGAAGGACAAACTAAGAAACTGAGGCAGCAACACAAGGAAGAGTTACAAGATACACAACACACAGAGGATTTCTGCAACAGATATCACCTTTGGCTTTCCTTTTACTCATGTCTATCATGGTTAATTAGGTTGCATGTGTTTTTATTCTAGCTTTCCTTTGCTTTTTCAATTTTTCTTCTCGTACCAACCGCACTAAGCACAATTCAGTCTCGACAATACTAGAAGAAAATTCTCAACTTGACGTGTCTAAATAAATGAATCCATGAAAAAAAAAACTTACTGATGTTTTGTCTGTGGGTTTGAAGAACTCATTTATTTTTCAATTGTTGAATTTTCCCTACAAGAACCTGATCTTTTCAATCTGTTAGTATGATCATCTTGGACATTAACAGAAGCTGATTTAAAGTTTATTATTTTAGTCTACATTTGAAAACCATATTAAGCTGGATGGTTATGTAGAAGATAATTTCAGCATTTTTTTTTTTTTTGGAGATTTCTCTGAAAGATAAGAACAGAAGGGCACTTATTGATGTTTTGTCTATGGGTCTGAAGAGCTCACTTCTTTTTCAATTATTGAATTTTCTTTGCAAGAACCTGATCTTTTCAATCTGTTAGTAAGATCATCTTAACATTAATTGAAGTTGATTTGAAGCTTATTAATTTATTCTACATCCGGAATTTATATTAATCTGGATGGTTATGTAGAAAGATTAGAACGGAAGCTATCTTTCTGATTTATCATATGCACTTAAGGTTTAATGGTGTTTGGAAGATTGATGATTTAAGCTCTTGATATATTTTAGGAAATTGAAAAAAAAAGCTTCTCGGTTGGAGTTGGAAAGGCAGCTATGAGTCCTTACTACATAAAGAGGATGACACCTAGTGCTGTTGAATATGCTCTTTGTCAGAAAGAAGGCGAACTTACGTCATATATGTCTCGTTTGGTATATATATATTTTTTAAACTCAATTCTTAAAATATTACTTTTTATTGCATATCATCAATTATTTTCATTTTTTTTATGTTCTTCAAGCATCCATGGAATCTATCCGTGACTCTCTTGCTGAAGAGCAACAGAGGTGAGTTTCTACACATTCTTTAGCAAGCCTCATTTACAGCATGGGCAATTACCTCTATTTTATTGTTCTCCTTTATTTCCTCATTTACAAGCCTCATTTTTTAGATGTTATTGCATAATTAAAATGTGCTGAGCCTCTTAAAAGTTTTCAAGCCACTCTCCAGAATCCTGGAAGGAATTATAAAAGAAATGCATTCCTCCCCGCCGCTGTGCAGAAATGCAATATTGACAGCGGAATTAAGCTCACCCCGAAATATGATCAATCATTTTTAGTCCATATTGTGCTTGTTATTTAAATGAAAAATGTGTACGCTGTAGAATGCATTTATCTACTGAAGCACTGTAGATCTTTGTTTTTTGTTCCTCTTGCTTTCTTTTAAACTGACCTTCGGCCATCAAATATCCACCCACTGAATCAAAATTTTTTGTAATGGAAGATTATTCCCTATTAAGGACCCATGATTCCTCAAAACAATCAATTAGAATTTGAGATAGAGATGTGGTATAGGAACTGGTAAGAAGACATTTATTGAAATCACAAATGCTTCACAGGTGTAGCTCCTTCCCTCCACTTTTGAAGTAAAATGCGAGAAGAACTGTGGTGATAAGAGTGCTTTTTGTGTGCAATGGCTGATGAATTTCTTCTCATGATGGTATTTCACACATACAGAATGAATCACAATTGAAAAGAGTAGCTTTCCATGGTGTCATCCTTCTGATCAGTGGAGAAAGCAATAGTATACAAGAAGTTCCTCGGGCGATGGTAAGGTTGAACTAAACCTGAGACGCTCTAGTTTTTTTAGGGCGACCTCTTTTTTTACAGTATCTAAAGATCGAGCTGAAGTGCTGGGAGAAGTGGATGCTTGGTCGGGCTCTACTGGGTTTATATCTTGTGACAGCCTATCACTAACCAATTCTTCCATGTAAGCTAGTTTACCTAAAGCAGTAGCAGCCCTCGCTTCAGATACATGAACCTGTTATTATTCCAAGACATTAGGAAAACATTATTGTTTTGAACAAATATTTAATACTTAAGTTTATTTTTAGAGATAATTACCAGAAAAATCTTATAAAAAAATCTCATATCTAAAAAACTCACAATTTTTTTTTTAAATCTCTTAAACCCAAAATAATATTTTTGGACAAGAAAAATATTATTTTGGACTTATGAGATTTAAAAATATTATTTTATATTTGAGAGATTTAAAAATAAAATAGTGAATTTTTTAGATAGAAGATTTTTTAGAAGGTATTTTGGTAATTATCCCTAGTTTAAATAAAACCATTATTTTTCAAGATTTGTATTTTTATTATGGATGATCATGTTTTATTTAATTAATGCACCAAAATTTGTTTTACATTCATCTTGTAATTTAATTTAATTGTTTGATAAAAAATGTTGAGTTTTGATTAATTAAAAACTAGTATTACCGATGATACTTTTTTTCTATCAATATATTAGGATTTAAAAAATCACAAATGTTCATAATCATACATGTTTTTATTTTTCTTATTTGTATGATCACTTTTTGATTAAATTACAAGAGAATAACAAAAGTCTCATTTCATCAATATTAATTAGTTAAATTGCATCGATTGCTATAGTTACTAAATAATAAAATTAATCTTGTAATTAACGAAACAAATGGCGATAGAAAAAAACTCTAATTTAAGGAATCTTTTAGTATAATAAAAACAAAATTCGAATATTAGTGTTTAAAAAGATTTCTATCTAAAAAATTCATCAATTTACTTTTTAAACCTCTCAAGCTTAAAAATAAAAAAATTATCTTACCAAAAGATCCAATAGTTAACTAGTGTTAAGTTGGAGGTTAACTATTGGATGTTTTGGTAAGAAAAATATTATTTTGGGTTTGAGAGATTTAAAAATAAGTTGATGAGTTACTTGGATATAAGATTTTTTTAGAGAGTTTTTTTTGTAGTTATCCTTTATTTTTGTTTTTGTTTTAAGACTTTTTATGTATTTGGAATCGACAATTACAAATTTAAAAATAGTTTAAACAATATCTTCTTCTTTTTTCATTCAAGGTGTAATTTTTTTTTAATTTATTTGTTTTTGATAAAAAAAATAGAATTATTAAATTTGGAGGTCAAATAAAACTAAAATACTAGAGGTGGTTATGTCACCGCTTCTATAAATTGAAAATTTATTATTAATTTAGAGGAGGTTGCAACCGCCTCTAATCATTTCCTGGTTATTTTTTTTTTAAATTAAAAACTTATGAAGGGGATTCAAACTGCCTTAGATAATGTGTCAAAAAATAAAACACAATACAATTGACATTGCGGTGATAGTTTTACTGTCTAAAAAAAATCACGGTGAGGCGGGATAAACGTCGCCGGACGACTCGTCTCAACATTCTCCAACGGTTGGAGAAGCCGCCGGAGAAGTGCGGTTTTGGGGTGGTTGATAAAATAGCTGCTAGAGAATGTTGTAGAAATGGGCATAACCACTCGCTAGAGAATATAAAAACCGTTGAAAAAGATGTATTTTGATGCGGTGACAATAAGAGCATTTTAAGTATAAAACAATTGTTATTCTAACATTCATAAACTTTTGAGTATTTTTATAATTTTATGACATCTAAAATTAAGCAATGTAAACTATGACAATTTTTGTTTATTTATTTATTGGAGACAAATGTAAAAAAAAGTTGAGTATGCTATCTTTATTGACCTAAAGGGATCATTTATTGCACATATATCTTTAAGTTATTCTTTATATTTTATTTAAATCCCTCCTAACTCAAATACATGAAATATGTGGAAAAATTTTAAAGCACTACACAAATAACTGTAAATGGTTATTTTATGAATTCATTTTGAGGAGAAAAAACATATATAAAGGTGGAAAAAAATATTACCTCCATATCTATCAAAAATATTTTACCTAAACTTAAAAATATATATATTTTTTAATTTTCTCTTTCATATTACTCTATAACTCTGTGAAGTCACTTTAAAGACAAATACTTATAGAGATGAAAAAAAAAATTATATCTAAATCTATAAAAAAAATATTAAAATATTTCACATAAACTTAAAAATGTACTTGTTTTTTTTTTTTAGTTCTCTCTCTCTCCCTCACATGTTTCTCTCTTTTTCTATCTTTCACCTATGGAGTAACTATCTACCGTACTTCAAAATTTCTCCATATCTTATTTCTAAATAGGTTAATAATGCATGTGGGATCTCTCCACTCTTAATTTTGCGTTTAAACCATCCCTTTACAGTTGTTTTGAACTATTGTTATCCCTGTACATTATATTTTCATCTTCTTTACATCATTTCATTTGTATGGCTGCCTAATCGCTGCGTTAAATGTTGTTGCTAAGTCTACAAATATGATGATATACGTCCAATTAAAAAAAACAAAAAAACTTTAAAACTTTTGAAGGTGGAAATAAAATTAGGAGAAATAAAAGTAAATAAAAAAGGAATTAAAAAAAATTGATAGTAGAAGATACGTACTATATAAATTCCAAAAAATTCTCCATTTTCAAAAAAATTGATAGCAAAAATCTTAATTTAAATGTTGTTTTTACGAGTAAATCATAAATTAGTCCCTCTGGTTTATTAGGCTTCCTTGTTTTAGAAACTAATTATTATTCATTTACATTTTAATCCCGTTAATAACTTAGTATTTTCATTAATTTTTTATTAGATTAATGATTTTTGTTTCCAAATTATCTTCCATTTGATGCCTTATTTTTCTCTTTTACCTGCTTTTTTTCCCTACTCAACCATCAATTGATTGAAAAAATTGAGAGGTTAGCATGATGGTCAATGAAAAATAAAATAATTGAAAAAATTGAGAGAGAGAGAGAAAAAAAGTAAGTTAAAAAGAAAAATAAAATATTAAAGGAAAAATAAATTGAGAACAAAAATAACTAATTTAACAAAACATTGATAAAATGATTAAATTATTGACGAAATTAAAACGTAAAAAACTAAATAATTTTTGAAAAGAAAAAGACTAATAAAATTTATTTCTCTAAACGAGAGAGACTAAGTTATAATTTACTCATTCTTTCACTATCATTGTTTTTTTTAAAATTTTCCAGATCGTATATGTTATTTATATTTTTGCTATCTTTTTTTCTTTCTTTGAAAATTGGGAATTCCAAAAGATATATATTCTTTATTTTTTTTGCTATACTTTTTCTTTATTTATAAATTTATTTCTTCCCTAACTTTATTTTCATCTTCAACATTTGAAGAGATTTTTTTTTATTTTTATTGGATGCTCAAAGAGACTATTATTTTATTTTATTTTTTGTTAGGCATACGTTATCATCTCATAGACTTAAAGGCAACATATAACATTATTAGTCAATACTATTGACAAAATGATTTAATGAAGAAAAAAACTTAATATACAAGGGTGGAACAAAAAAACAATAAAGGGAGATTTCAAACACAAAATTAAAAGTAGAGGGATCCCAAAAACATTAATCCGGCTGCAAATGATACTTGATGACTGATGTGGTAATGTGACATTAAAACTTTGCTTTTTGATGGATCCACGTCCACACTGGCGACAACGGCTATGTGATTTGAAATAGTTTTGGATAGACAATTTTGTCCTTACCTCTTCCCCAACCCGGCCTTTTTTTTCAAGGAGCCGCTTATGATGCTGCTATGCTGACAATTAGAGGTAATATTATTTAGCGCCACTAATAAGATAAAAATGACAATTGATCCTTTTATTTTTTTAAAAAAAATACCATTTATGTATCTAAATTTTTTTAATTAAATTCAATTTTTGTATAGTGTCACATAACTACTAGGTAGAGTTCTAATAATAATAATAATTAAAAAAAGAACTAATGCACCAATAACCAATTAACTTGCCAAATGCCCAAATCTCAAAATTTCTAAAACCCAATCACCTAAATCTCTTTGGCTCTCACCTCCTTTTCTCTCTTGTAAGTGATTCTGATGCTGTTTTTCTTCTCCAATTTTATAATACCTTTTTATTTAATTTGATTATTTAATTTATTTTTCTTATTTTTATTGTTGTCCTCTCTTTTTTCCTCCTCTACAAATCATCCTTCTTGTGATTAAAATAAATTGATTCAAAATCCCTAACAAATTGCTACAAGTACTTGACTTCGTTCATACCGCCTAATTATTAAGCATTAATGTTTTTGTCCTCTTATATGTTAAGATTAATTTATAGATTGTATATTATAAAATTAGGTACAATGTAAATTGTGCTAAAAGAATTTTATTTAATGATTGAGTTAATTGAATAAAATTATAGAACCCATACTTTTTTAAGGAGATTATATAACCTATGTTGTTACTATTGGGTGGAATTAACAAATATAATATATATTTGATAACCGTTATTGTTTCTCTCTCGTTTTTTCTTTCTTTTTTAGTTATGGAAAGATACTCTAAGAGAAAAACTATGTCCGAATCATTGCCATTTGTTCAAAACCAAGAAAGTCATGATGAAGATGCCATAATTTGAAAAAAAAAATCTTATGAAGTTGATTTAGCAAATCTTCCATCACATCCTGCATTGCGAAAACCAATTATAGATTATCATCTTAAAATAAGGGATGAAGTTCAAAGAGCATATCTACAAAAAAGACCTTGTCAACCTTGTGAACATAAATTTTAAAAAACTCCTACAAGAAAATGTGTTAAGAGGATTTCATGCATCTTGGTTTGATGAACATTGCACATAGTTATAATATTGTAAGGTGAACTTCAAAGTGGGCAAGGAAAAAAATCAAGAGTCTACTCTTAAACGGGTTGGAGAGATACGATAGGGTTTATATTACACTACTTTGATTAGCTTGATTAAGATGTTTTGTTTTATAGTTGATGTCCTTGAATTGGTTATGGAAAATGAAAAGTCCGACCAAAAAGTTGAAGCTTGCACTTTATTGGATTCATTGCAATCTTTTGATATTTCATTTTTTCTTCATTTGATGAAACACATATTAGGAATTACTCATGAATTAGCACAAGCATTGCAAAGAAAAGATCAAGATATTGTGAATGATATGGCCTTGGTTAAAATAGCTAAGCAATTAATGCGAGATAATAGATGGAATTCATTGTTAGATGAGGTATCTTTATTTTGTACTAGCCATAATATACAAGTCCTTAATATGAAAGATACCCATATTACTAGGTGACGACTTGATATAATGCCGAGAAAGTCACAAACATGCATCATTACAAGATTGAGTTATTTTGTGCGGTTATAGATTTGCAACTTTAAAAGCTTGATAATCAGTTTGATGAGGTGAACATAGAGTTGCTTTTATGTTTTGCATGCTTAAGCTTGGCTAATTCATTCTCTCGCTTATGATGAAGATAAGTTGCTTCATGTTGCTTAGTTTTATCATGTTGATTTCTCTATTATCCAACTCATTGCTCTTGAAAATTAGTTGTTTTTATGTTTTGCATGCTTGAGCTCGGCTAATTCATTCTCTCGCTTATGATAGAAATAAGTTGCTTCATATTGCTTAATTTTATCCTGTTGATTTCTCTATTATCCAACTCATTGCCCTTGAAAATTAGTTGGAAACATATATCATTGATATGAAGTTTAGTTGTGAGTTTTCTAACATTAAAGGAATTGGTGATTTTGCTAAAAAATGGTGCGGATAAGAAAGGGTATTTTGTATTCATTGGTTTATTGACTCATCACTTTAGCTCTTATTCTACCGAGTTGTAACTATCATAGTTGAAAGAACGTTTTTTGCTATGAAATTTATAAAGAATCGATTACATAACAAGATGGGAGATTAATGAATGTCTAATTGTTTGATCACATATATTGAAAAGGATATATTTAACGCTATTGATAATTAAGTTATCATGCATCGCTATTAAGGCATGAAGAATCATAAAGAAAAATTGTAATTTTTTTTATTAAAGAATGGTTATGAATAGTTTTTCTTTGAAATATTTAACTATTTAGCTACTTCATTTATGTTAGTATGTATTGCATTAGGTTTTTTTTTTTTTTAATGCATAAGAATATTATATTTTGTCCTCTTTAATTTCAAATCCCGATTTTGCCACTACTATTTATTTTAATCAAATGATCAACTTTAACTCAATCAAAATATCAAAAATTAAAAAAATAAAAATAAAAAAAATGAATCAAATATTTTTCAAAGTTTTGGTTTGGTTCCAAAAATTGAATTTTTTATTTATTTTCGAATTAATTTTTTAGATTTTTTTTAAAGATTTAAAATAGTGCAAGTAACATAAAAAATTAATACTTTAAAATTATTATAGATACATGATTGTTTTTTTGGTCTATTTATATTATTTTAAAAATTGAACAAAAATAATAAAAAATTGGTTTAAACCGAAAACGAATAATAATTTAGTCGGATTAGATTTTTGTTTTTTCGAGTTTGATTAATAGAAAACCAAACCAAAATTTTGAAAAATTGTATAATCATCCCTAAGATTTATCATGTTACTCAAAGTCACAAACAAGTTTAGTGCAATATGTTTTATTCTTATAATTTTTTTTCTTCTTCTTTTTTGTTTTACTATATTGTATTATTTTATTTTATTTTTAAATTTGTATTGTATTATCGTTATCATTCTAAAAACGAGAGCCATGTCCTCACAAATACAAGCCCAATTCCATTATTACCAAAGAATACTGCTCGTTAAATCCCACTTGATCATGGTTAATTTGGCACAAATTCGAGCCTTAAATCATTTTCCTTTTTAGACTTAGTCTATTAAAATTTGCATAAACACGTTTATTTATTACCCGTTCTTTTCATTCATCATTTTTAACGACATAATTCGATTACATCAAATAATTAGTTTTTAGAATTAAATTCATGAAGGAGTATTTGTTATAAAAGAAATGATAACAATGATAGAATTGGAGAGAAAAATGATGAAGAAATGATTTCACTATGAAATAAAGAGAATAAAAAAGATAACAAGTCTAAACAATTCTCTTAATCTCTACAAAATGCTTGTATATCAACTAATGAATAATTAAGCCTATTTATAGGCTTCAAGATTAAAGAGAGAATTGGAAAAGGCTATAAACTATTAAAAGATGTATGAATTGCATCACCCTTTTTTTAAGTTTACTATACCATTTATTTCAATCATTCAAATATTTATAATAAAGACCAAAAGAGAAAGCGGATAAATTTTTTAATACATATTTTGTACCCGATATAATAATTATAATATATAAGTAGTCAATATTTTCTACATTTGTTGTCTTGATATGATATCAATTTAGATGAATATCTTTGAAACTCAATAAATTTCTATGAGACTTTAGAGAAAATAATACATCATTTATAATAAAATTTATCTTTTCAAATAATAAAATATTTGCTCTTCTAGAGCCGTTAAATTATGTCACTTCAAGTAATAATATATTAACTCTTTTAAAGCCTTTAAAAATTAGTCTTTAAGTAATAATATATTCATTCTTCTAGAGCTTAAAAAATTTGTCTATTCGAGTCGTGATATAATTGCTTTTTTAAAGCCTTCAAAATTTATCTCTTTAAATAATAATATAGTCGCTCTTCCGGAGCTTTCTATTAGATTGATATTATTATATATAATACTAACATAAAATAAATAAATAAATAAATACAAAATAAATAAATTCTTCATAAACATAAATAAATAAATAGTAAAATAAATTTATAATTATCTTTATGCAATATAAATTATAAGAAAATATAAAACAACTTATTTATAAATAAAAAAGCTAACAAGTTATTAATTTCAATTATATTTATTTTGATATATAAAATTGGTCTCTATATTTTACTCTTTTTTTTTTTTCAACGAGGTTTGACAAGGCTTAATGAGGTTCTTTAGTGTACGATAGGTACACGATCGGTGTCCATTCATATCATATATATAGCATTCATTTTTAGAATACCGACTTTATTTATTTTTATTCTGTTTTTTTCATAGTTATTCACTTTTGGTGGTGAGGTGTAATATTATGGTTATCACGATTATAATGATGATTATCTCGACCATGTCCATAGCTATGACCACATCTTTGTCCATGTTTAAAATTTTTATAAATTTTCACATTCACTTCAAGTAATGGAGTAGATCCAATTGGACGAGATTTATTTTTTTCATCAATAGCTTTTAATTTTATTTAGCCACAAACAAGTATGAAATTGATTCAAAATATATTTTAAACTCTTTTTCTTGATATACTACTACAGGAGAATATTCGAAACATAAAAAGTAGATGATATTAACTCAACATCAAGCACTCATGATCAATAGTTCTTGCTCAAAATGTCAAGGGCCACAAAATCAAGTTTTATGATTGTTAATATCATTAAAATTGTATATTGCAAAGTATAATAATAATATTATAAAATAAAGACAAAATTTAATAACAAAATTTAAATAAAAACAAACATAATAATAAAATTTGAACTTTTCAAATAATATATATTAGATTATTAGATTCTATAAATTAAATCATTTAATTTTTTCAAATATATATTCTATATATCATTAGATTTAAAATACATGATAAATTAAATACATACCTCTTAATAATCTAAATAATTTATATCTTTTGGTAGAGCGCTTGTATAGAAGAAATATAGTAGTTGAAACAATTGATTAAGTCTTTTAGTAGATACATACCTCATGGTCTATTGTCTCGATTGATTAGAATTTCATGCCGATAACGTATTATAAAAGAAATGGTAACGGTGATAGAATTGGTGAGAAAAATAATGAAGAAATGATTTCACTATGAAATGAAGAGACTAAAAAAGATAACAAGTCTAAACAATTCTCTTAATCTCTACAAAATGCTTATATATCAACTAATGAATAATTAAGCATATTTATAAGCTTCAAGATTAAATAGAGAATTGAAAAAGACTATAAACTATTAAAAGATATATGAATTGCATCACTTTTTTAATTTTTCATATTAAATAATAAATTGAATCATTATGAAATGGTCATAGATATTCATTATTTCATAACAGTATTTTATTTTTGTTATGATCATTTTCCTAGCTGAATGGGATACACATCGCAAGGAATAATTAGGAAACGAGACGTAGTGGCGTTATAGTCATTTCACAATCAGAAGTTCAATTTAAATTCCTTCCTCCAAGTTCCAACGGTCATCTATCTCTCTCAGGTCTTAACAAAAACCTTCTCCTATCCTCACCATTTGTTACAAACTCTCTCTCTCTCTCTAAAGCATAACACAGAAAACAAAAGCATGAAAGCAGAAGCCAACGAGAATAATCGGTTCCTAGGAACCTTATCATCATCATCATCGATAAGAAATTTACTTCCCAGATCCATGTCTTCTTCAAAGCGCAAATCTAAGAAATTCTCAGAAAACACTCCTCCACTTCACCCTAACATCCTAATCAACGACCCTCCTCTCTCCCCTTCCATCCCTAAACACTCTCCACCCTCCAAATCTTTGTCTTCTTCTTCTCTCAGCAGATCCGACGCTCAGATTCAAAAAAATTCACTCTCCCCTCGGGACCCACCACCGCTCCAGGTATTTTTTTTTTACAATCTATCTGATTAATTTTCTTTTCATCATTTTTGAAACTTTGTTGCTGATTCTTTTTTGAATTTACAGGGAGAGATCAATGGATCCAACGGTCAAAGTGATTCAGCATTGGAGGATTTGGATCCAGCAGTGAAGGTTTTTTGTCTGATCTAAACTGTTTTTTCCCCCTTTCTTGACAATAACACAGCTAATTTATTTATTTACTTATTAATTTTTGAATAATAAAAAGGTTGTGGTGAGAATTAGAGCAGTAAACGATCATGAAAGAGAGGGTGGTGATGGTGTAGTGAAGACGCTTTCTTCGAATTCGGTATCAATTGGTGATAGGAAATTCAATTTCGATTCGGTTCTTGATTCGAATTCAAAACAGGTTCAATACTCTTCTACTTGAATTGTAGCATAAACAAACAAACAAGCATTTACTTACTCCTGTTCTTTATTTCTTTTATTCTATTAATAAATTTTTATTCATATGCTGTTGGATTGTGTGTGTACCAGGAAGATGTCTTCCGGTTAGTTGGGGTTCCTTTGGTTAAAAGTGCATTAGCAGGTTACAATTCGTCCATCTTGTCGTATGGAGAGGTATATTTCGTCAACTGTGTGTTATGCTAACACTTCTTTTGCTTATTGTTAATAATGATTTTCGTAATTTTTTTTGGATACTTAATTAACTAGACCGGAAGTGGTAAGACATACACCATGTGGGGCCCACCAAGTGCGATGGTTGAGGATCCTTCGCCGAGCAGTAACCTAGGCCTTGTTCCTCGCATCTTCCATATGCTGTTCTCGGAGATTCAGCGAGTATGTTTTGTTTTGTTTTGTTTTCTAATTAGTTCTATGGGAAAATAGTTAGTAACAATGAGTTCGGATTGTCTTTCGCAGGAGCAAGACAACTCCCAGATGAAGCAGATCAATTATCAGTGCAGATGTTCTTTTCTTGAGGTATGTGTTGTCTGTCTTAGAAGTTATGGATAGAACGTGGGCTGTTTGCTGCCTGTATGTCATTTTGTATTGTACTAATTGATTGGTGATTGCAGATATACAATGGGCAAATAGGGGACTTGCTTGATCCAGTGCAAAGAAATCTTGAGGTGGAATGTCCTGCACTTGGAATTTTGTTTCTTTGTCAATGCTTCTTTGAAACACCTTAATTATTTAATGCTTGAATATAATAATTGGCTTGAAATAATATTTTCTAGATAAAGGATGATCCAAAAAATGGATTATACGTCAAGAATTTGACCGAGGAGTATGTGAGCAGCTACGAGGATGTAACTCAAGTTTTGATCAAGGTAGGCAGGCTAACAACTATAATTATTTCAATATCCCTGGGGTTTGGGTCTTTTTTGAGGAACTCATGGTTAGTTCTTGATAGCATCTTTAATTCATTGTCATCTATGTTCTGCCATTGATGGTTCTCCTTATTTTCCCATAGTGAATATCTACTTATGCAATGCAGGGGCTCTCAAGTAGAAAGGTTGGAGCAACGAGCGTAAATTCTAAGAGCTCTAGGTCCCACATTGTATTTACTATGATCATTGAGTCCTGGTGCAAGGTCTGTATCATTGGATTCTCTAGCTTAATTGATGCCATCACAATCAAAGGATTTTATCTTACTTTTCCAGAAAGTGATTTTCTCTTAGAATAGATATAATTCCTTGTGAAATGGCGTCATGCTTACATACGTTGTTCAGATAGTTAACTATGAAATACCATGTTGAGCCAATTATATATTTTTGGATTTTGGTATCATCTTGTAGTGTTATTTTTCTTTTTTAATGGTTCCATCATTTACATGTGCTCATATGCCAGGGAACTTCATCAAAATGTTTCAGTAGTTCAAAAATCAGCAGAATCAGCCTCGTTGATCTTGCCGGACTGGATAGAAATAAACTTGGTGATGCTGGTATACAATTTATGCGGGAATGCAAAAGTGTAAAGAAGTCCCTATCACAGCTTGGGTATGATGCCACCACTTCCCTCTGAAGGTTTCGGAACTATATAAGTAGTAACAAAACAATACTTCTTCTTGTCAAGATAAGATACAAGCTTTATGATCATGTTCATATTCAGTATTTATGCTCCATTAAGCTGAAATGTATTTTCTTGTTAAAGGCCTTCATTTTTCCACGCATGAATTAGGTGCTTAATGTAAGAGCATGTTAACAGTTGTTTCATTCATGTATTTCGTTAATCGCAATTTTGTTTCATTGTCTCTCAGGCAATTGGTGAACACTCTTGCAAAAGGAAATCAACCAGGGAAATTTGCAGATATGCCATACGAAGGATCCTGTTTAACTCATTTGCTGCGAGAATCACTGGGTGGCAATTCAAAACTCACAGTTATATGTAGCATCTCCCCTAATAAAAGGTAACCCAATGGCTTTCCTTCTTGTGATTTTGAGGAAAAAAGAAGGATGCTGCTATACTGCTATTGATTCCAGCATACCCGATATACCATATGGATATTCCAACTAGTTTACTTGCTTTGGTTTATTGTCATCAGATTGAGTCTCTTGTTATGCATTATAGAGCACAAATATTCTTGATCCTATTTGAATATGTGTTCGTGATCTCTTGTTCTATTCTACGACAGTGATGTGCTTGTTGGATGCAGAAACAATGCTGAGACGCTAAGGACGCTCAGATTTGGCCAGCGAGTTAAATTCATAAAAAATGACCCTGTTATAAATGAAATATCGGAGGATGATGTTAATGATTTGAGTGATCAAATTCGTTTGTTGAAGGTATTAGATTTTTCCTTCAGGAACCTGTTTCATCTAAAGGTATTTATTACCTTATTAAATGTGTATCTGGTCTCTTACAGGAAGAACTTATAAGAGCGAAATCTGTTGTACATAATTCATCTGGGAGCAAAAGTGGATACTTCAAGGGGAGAAATGTACGAGAAAGCTTGAATCACTTAAGAACGAGTCTTAATCGCTCTTTGATGTTACCCCGCATAGATACTGATTCTGACAATGAGGTGAACGTTGATGAGAATGATGTGAGGGAACTACATCAGCAACTCAATAAATTACATAGTTCTCCTGATGACAACTCAAGAGATCTATCTGATAATGGAAGCTCCTCACACTTTTCTTCTGTAGAAGAAAGCTTTGAGAAGGATTTGATGAGTGATTGGGAAGTGAATGGCCCGCATGAATTTGAAGGTGAAGAAATCAATCTCGAGAAAGGAACGGAAGGTGTGGAATCTGAAGATGACCTCCCAACTGCCCCTAATGCCTCAGATCCTCCACATAGAACTAGCATTACTATTAGTCCATGCCGTCAGTCTGCAGTTCTCCATGAGCCAATGTTGTCTGAGTCTCCTAAAATTGGAAATACCAGCAAAAGCATGGCCATTCCATCACTATTTTCAGCAAGTCAGAACAACGTGTCAAAGAGCTCCAACTTCCCGTCAGATGTGCTGCCACAGTCACTTAAGCAAAGTGAAAGCATCAGATCATCTTTGCATTCCAGCAAGATGTTTCCAGGCCCCACTGAGTCCTTGGCGGCTAGCCTTCAGAGAGGCATGCAGATTATTGATTATCATCATCGTAACTCTGCATCAAACAGATCTTCAGTTTCTTTCTCCTTCGAGCACTTGACATTAAAACCTTGTTCAGAAGTTGACAGAGTGAATGCTTCTCTTCAGAAGTTAGCAGAACATGGATCATCTGCTTCTCTACTTTGCGCGTCTTGTAAACGGAAAATCAATGATAGTTCAAACGAGGCCCAGGATAGCTTGACATCGACTGTGGCAGCAGATGAAGCTGGGAACCCTAACCAACTGACAAGTCAAGTGGTCAAAGTATGCTCAATATTAACTGAAGAGAAGTGCTATAAACTTTTTTGTTTATTTTCTTGTTATATTTATCCTTTTTGCTTAATCTATATGTCAGGATTCAGGGAATGGTTTATTAATTACCAATAACAGAGAGGACCTTGAAAATTTTTGTATGGAGCAAGCAACTAAAATTGAGCAGCTGAATCAACTGGTAATAATTCTTTTGATCACACATCTAAATACTGTAATTCGACAAAATAATTTTACTTTTATTGACAATCTGTATTTCTTCAGGTTGAAAAGTACGAACAGGAAAGGGAACATTACATGACACATGGTCAAGAAGGCAATAAGCTTCTGCTCAGGGAATCGAAGAATCAAATGATACTATTTGAGGGATCAGCATGTGAAGATGAAGAGTACCAGTCACTGAAGGATCAAAACAAGGTTAATAACTGCTTTCATCAAGTGCAGATACTTTTATTACTTCAATTTTTCTGTGTCTCATTGTTCCTGTTGATTTGTGCAGTTTCCGAGATCCAGTGTTGATGGGAATAATCAGCCTGGGATTAGAGAAAAAAATATAAAATAGAAGAAGTGCTGGACCATGAAAACAAATATTTTGATTTGAAGGAGAAGGAAGCACTTCTTCTGGAAATTCAAAGCTTACGGACGAAGTTGCAGTCATATACTGATGCATCCGCAAAAAAATCTACTGAAAAGCTGAGATCCTCTTTGTTGGCACAATCCATTCAACTACGCAAAAGAGTAGACCTAGAAAATAATAGCACGGAAGAACTTGAGAGGGAGAGACAGAGATGGACAGAAATGGAGAGTGATTGGATTTCCTTAACAGATGACCTTAGGGTTGATCTTGAATCCAGTCGTCAGCATGCAGAGAAGGTGGAGATGGAACTGAGATTAGAGAAGAAATGCACAGAGGAGTTAGATGATGCACTTCATAGGGCTGTTCTTGGGCATGCTAGAATGGTTGAACACTATGCTGATCTACAGGAGAAGCATAATGACTTGGTTGGAAAGCACCGTGCAATCATGGGAGGGATAGCAGAGGTGAAGAGGGCAGCAGCAAAGGCAGGGACAAAAGGTGGAACACGCTTTGCCAAATCACTTGCAGCTGAACTTTCTGCCTTAAGAGTGGAAAGGGAAAGGGAAAGGGAGTTCTTAAAGAAGGAGAATAAGAGTCTGAAAATCCAGCTTAGAGACACTGCAGAAGCTGTTCATGCTGCCGGAGAACTCCTTGTAAGGCTGAGAGAAGCTGAGCATGCTGCCTCAATTGCAGAGGTAACCTGATTTGATTACACATTACTTGCCTTTATTATGAATGTATGCTTTAGAAATGTTAAATGAGAAAATGTGACTCATAGCAGTGTTATGGAATAGGATATCCATTCCAGGGACGTGAGAATGTGAGAGGGCATTTCTCACACCCTTATCAAGTGCTGTGATAGGTATCTGATTAATTTTATCATTGATTTCATCACATACGCAGGAGAACTCTACTGTGGTTCATCAAGAAAATGAAAAATTAAAGAAGCAAATGGAGAAGCTTAAGAGAAAACACAAAATGGAGATGATCACCATGAAGCAGTACATGGCAGAAAGCAGACTGCCAGAATCTGCATTGCAACCACTATACCGAGAGGATTCTGACAACACGATCCCAGACGATGACCAGGCTTGGAGAGCGGAATTTGGAGCAATCTATCAAGAGCATTACTAAACCTTTGGCCTTGATATATAGAGAGACCCTACAAAATTCTTGTGTAGAGTGTGACCAAGTCAATTTGCTATGTAGAGAGACCCTACTTGGGGGTCCATGCTTTTTACAAAAATTCTTGTGTAGAGTGACTAAGTCAGTTTGCTACTTCAAGGAAATAAAGTAATTTGTTATATTATATGATTAGTTTTTGTCACTCTTGCTGAGCCGTTATTGAGTGATTGTTTGCCTACTTCATTTCACAATTTCGTGCTTATAACCAAAAATGATTCTGATTGGACTATAAGTAGCATTGCTTTCCGTAAATAGCTGCCCGTAAACGGAGATGATCATTCGGCTTTTTCGGTTCTTTTTTGTTTTTTGTTTTTTGTTTTTTTTTAATCGAATTGATTAAAACAAAAATCGAAACCGAATCGAATTGAAGTTTGATTTTTTGATTAAAAATCAAATTTTCCGGTCCGGTTTTTCGATTTTCAACTAAAAACTATATATATTTTTTGATATCTTTTCTTTTGAATTTTGAATTTTCTCTTAGACCAAGTTGAAAGACCATTTTTTCATAATTTTTTTTTCCGATTTTTAAGGAATGCTAATAGCTTGAATAAAAAAAAAAAAAAGAGTATAGAAAAATGCTATGACCGATCTTGTAATAGTGCTTATCTCTAATTAATTTGGTATCAAAGAACTTGTAATTTAGTGGTGGTAGTCTCTTGCAAGAGGTCATGGGTTTCAAATCCTAACGGACTAGTGTTGTTAGGAGCCTTGAATGTGTGTGTGTTAAAAAAACAAAACGAGTAATTCGAGTTTTCGATAAAAAAACAATTTTTTTTTTAAAATCGAACCGAAATATTTTAATTTTTGGTTTTGATTTTTTTTTCAATTTTTTTTAATACAAAATCGAACCAAAATTGCTAATTCGGTTCGATTCAATTTGATTGTAACCGAATAGTGCTCACTTATCTCTCGCATATGTCATTTTTCTCTTTTGTGGTGACCTAGTTCATTTTTTTTTTAACTAAATAAAGTAGGCGACTAAGGAGGAGATGAGTAGTGTTTGAGTGTAAAAGATACTAAGATTGATAGGTTTCTTTATGAAAAATACTAAGACTAAAAGGCTTCTTTTTATGAGAGTAGGTGCACATGAAGCTTTGAGATTGAGTTTTTTGATATAAAAATCATAATCGTAATCTTTTACTAATTTTCTCTCATAGTAAAAAGGGCTATCTCCTGTCCATGGAGTAGGCTATACTTTGTTGCATTAAAACCATATGTGTTTAATCTTCTACTCATCTTTGTATCTTAATTTCATTGAATTAAGTTGTTCGCGGTGGTGTGTGTTGAATATCAATCCTTAATTTTTCAACAAATTGGTATCGAGCTTTGGTTTTGGAAGATTTAGCTTTTAATTGTGAACAACATCAATCTACTATAGAATAATTTATCGAAAAAATAAGTTTTAATATTTGGCAATGAAGGGTGAAAGACATTCTTATTTAACAAGACTTGGCTAATTCATAAAGGAAAAGGATAAAAAGCCAAAAGAGATGGAGGAGGACAAATGCGAGGAGTTGGAATCAAAGTATGTGCACACAATTAGACTCTATATTGTTGATAAAACTATCGGTAATGATCTTTATTTGTTAGAGAGTTTGACCAATAAGTTGCATCTAAAGTAGCAAATGTACAATATAAAGATGAGGGTGATGAAGCACTTGAAGGTATTTAATGATACGATGGATCAATTGCGGAAATTTGATGTCAAGATTTTGCTTCTTACCTCACTTCTCAATTCATTTGGTAATCCGATTACAAAGCTATTGTATGATAAGGATATAATGATTATAGACCAAGTACGAGTTGTGTTTTTATATCATGATATGAAAAAAAGTCAAATCAAGTAAATAAATAAAACTTTACATTGGTGACTAAAAGAGAGAATTGAAAAAAAAAAAGTATCAATTGAAAGGAGATATTAGAGTAGTAGGTCCGAGTCCAAATCTAAAAAAAATGGCATTCAATGTTATTGGTGTAAAGAATTTGACCACATCAAGCAAGATTATCCTCGAAAAAAAGATGAACAAAGATGATAATAGTGTAAATTCTTTAATGGTCATAAAATACTTTAGAGATGTCTTTAAAGGTATTGAAACTTGTTTTCATAATAGTTAAATATTAAATTCTACCTGTGTGTTGTTATCACTCAATTTTTTATTGCTTTGTTTTACACATTTTTCTTGAAAAAAATATGAAAATTAAATGCGTTTTGTTTAATTTGCTTGCTTGTGTAAATTTTTATCCTTGAGTTAGGGTTTTTTTTTTTAATGAATCCTATAATTTTTTAGATTGTAGAAAAATTAACCAAAAAAAGGGGCAAAAAAGAGAAGAAAAGAGAGAGAAATGAAAAATTGGGATATGAGGTCCAATTAAAAACAAAAACCATAGAAATTAGAACTAAATAAAATTCAATTGGGAATTCAATTAAAAGGAGTACCAATTGAAAATGGGGTTTGAATAGAAAATAAAGAGATGAGAGGAGAAATAAAAAAATGAAAAGAAAAAAAAAGGCAAGTTAGGGTATTCCTAAAAAAACCCTAATAGCCTACAATATATAAGTTCTCTTTCTCTCGTTTATAGGAGGAGGGTAGCTCATTTCTTTTACAAAAAGAAATTTAAGGAGAGAAAACATGCTCCCACCGATTGCCATCAACAACACAAAGCCTCCATAGTTGGAAAAAATCAAGCTCCTCATCCTCTACCTCTCCTCTTCCAAAGCTCGCTAGCCAACCTTTTCATTTCCTCCATTTTTTTGACCAACCTCTCGTATCTTCTCCTCTATTTCTACTAATCGATAGCTTCTCTCCTCTCCTCTAGTTTTACCAATCGATAGCTCTTTGACTACACATGTCATTTTTCTTTTTTGGTAACTTGGCCAACTAAATAGCATAGGGGACTAAGGAAGAGTGGAGTAGTTTTTAAATTTGTAAACTTGGTCATCAAGTTTGTTCCTTCCTTATTTAACAAGCATTTGGCCTTTAAAAATTAGAGAGGAGATGAGTAGTGTTTAAGTGTAAAAAAGACAAAAATTTAGATTTTTTTTTTTTTTTTGGTGAGAATAGGTGTACATAAAGCTTTGAGATTGGCTTTTTGGTATAAAAATCACAATCACAATCTTTCAATTTTCTCTCATTGTAAAAAGGGTTATCTAATGTCCATAGAGTAGTAGGATTTTGCTTAATCGCATTAAAATCTTATGTGTTCAATCTTTTATTCTTCTTTGTATCTTATTTCCAATTAACCGAGTTGTTTATGATGGCGTGTGTGTTGAATATCGATCTTTAATTTCCTAACAAACTATTATTAGAGCTTTGGTTTTGAAAGATTTAGTTCTTAATTATGAACAACATCAATTTATTATAAAAAAATTAATAAAAAAATAAGTTTTAATATTTGACAACAATGGGTGAATGACGAGTCTTATTCAACAAGACTTGATTAAAGCATTAAAGGGAAAGGATGAAAAGCTAAAAGGGATGGAGAAGGACCAATATGAAGAGTTGGAATCAAAGTATGTGAGCACAATTAGAATCTATGTTACCGATAAAATTATCTATAATGTTATAGATGAAGATTCGACACTCGCAATTTGAGAAAAATAAAAAATCTTTATTTATCGGAGAATTTAACCAATGAGTTACATCTAAAGTAGCAAATGTACTACAATATGAAGATAGAGGTCATGAAGCACTTCAATGTATTTAATGATACACTAAATCAATTACTGAAATGATGTCAAGATTGAGAAAAAAGATAAGACTCTTTTGCTTCTTACCTTGATTCATTTGGTAATCCGGTAATAATGATATTGGATGGTAATGATATAATGAATCTAGACCAAGTATAGGTTATGCTTTTATCTCCCGATATGCAAAAAAAAAAAAAAAAAAAGAACCAAATCAAGTAAATACATATAACATTATATTGGTGATTAAAAGGAAGAATTGAAAAGAAAGACTAGTTGAAAGAAGGTAGTAGTAGTAAAGATTAGTTGAAAGAAGATATTGGAGTAGTAGTTTTGAGTCCAAATCCAACAAAAATGACATTCAATATTACTTGGTGCAAAGAATTTGGTCACGTCAAGTGAGATTGTCCTTGAACATGAGGATGAATGAACATTAAGATGGTGGAAATTATTTGATGGTGAGAGAATACTCTAGAGATGTCTTTGAAGGTATTGAAATGTGTTTTCATGATAGTTAAATATTAAATTCTACATGTGTGTTGTTATCACTCAATTTTTGAACCTTTTGTTTTACACCTTTTTTTCTAAAAAAAATAAAAATTAAATGTATTTTGTTAATTTGTTTGATTGTGAAATTTTTTACCCTTAGGTTATGATTTTTTTAGGAATCCCATAATTTTTAGGACTTTATAAAAATTAACAAGAGAGAGACAAAGAGAGAGAGAGAGAAGAAAAAAGAGAGAAAGAAATGAAAAAAAATAAGATTTGGGGTCTAATTAAAAACAAATATATGGGAAATTAAAACCAACAAAAATTTAATTGGGGGTTTAATTAAAATGAGTTCCAATTGAATATGGGGTTTGAAGAGAAAATAAAGAGATGAGATAAGAAATTAAAAAAATAAAAAATTAAAAAGGTAAGTTAGGGTTTTCCTAAAAAACGAGAAAAACCTTAACAACTCACTATATAAGTTTTCTTTCTCTCTCATATAGAAGGAGGGCAATTTATTTATTTCCTAAAAAAACTAGAGAGAGAAACACTATTTCCACTCATTTCCATCAACAACTTAAAGCCTCGATAAATAGAAAAACTCAAGCTCTACAACCTTTACCTCTCCTCCTCTAAAGTCGTCGACCAACCTCTTTATTTCCTCCTTTATTCGGTAGCCGACCTCTCGATTTCTTCTTCCATTTCAGCTGCCACAACAATAACCCTTCCCTTGTATTTTTTCCACCACAACAACAACCCTATCGCTTCCATTTCCATCGACCAACAGACTCATCTCTTCTCCTTTATTTTTGCTAGCATATAGTTCCTCTCCTCTCCTCTAGCTTCACCAACTTCGACCCTTAAAATAGCTACTAAAACCTACCATAATAGCCCCTAAACTCACCAACATCTAGCCTTAAAATAGCTCCTAAAATCATCTATCTACAACCATTAAAACTATCGTAAACAACCTCTAAAAACCACCACCCAATCTGCCGATCGTCCAACCTTGTAGCCGCCAACTTCCAACCTCCAGAACCCCCTCAAAACGAGTCATAAAACAACCCCATGGTGTTGGTCAAATAATAAAAAATTATCCTAAATAAAACCCCTAAATCATTTTTTAAACCCTAAGCCTAAATTTTAATTAAAGGATGATGGTGATGACTTTGAATAAGGATTAATGTATTCGGGTCCAAGATATTCTTCAAATTTCAATTAGAGAATGCGGTCTAAACAAGTAAATGAAAGAGAAAAACCATGACTTGAAGTGCTAACTTTTGGTTCCTCTATTTGACAATATTGTTTATCTCCATTGAAGGGTTGAAGAAAGGGTTATTTGTCATTGGTCTAAAAGGAATCTTCGATACTCCTAGAGAGATTCTTCATTCATTTAAATTATAAGTCAAGTTCCCAACATCCTC